>JACGCN010000010.1:0-1200000 GCA_014905825.1 Lyophyllum atratum | reverse complement strand
CGATCTTCTCGTATTTCTTCTCCTCCCTCACGATTTCAATGAACTGACAGGAGCAGACGGTCAACACAGTCCCCTTTCATATGATCATAACACCTGCCTTGGACACCCTGTTGTCGACCACCGATGGTCGACTCCTGATGAACGCAGGTATCTTTGGGATCGTTTTGATGATGAATTTCAGCCAAGAAAAGATAGTCATATTGACACCAGCGCGATCAGGGAGGAGCAGCGAGTCCACGTCCACAAGTGGCTGACCTATGAAGAGCATGATTAAACGTTTCCAAGGCATAGGGATAGTGCGCAGTGCCTTGAAAGTAATCCGGGACCCACACGTCGCATTGAAGTTCCTTTGCAAAGTTGTCTGCCAGGATTTTGCAGTTCTTGAGAGGTAAACCGTATCCGTCCGTCAAGAAGACAATTGCGCGTTTGGAAGTTCCAATGCCCGGAGCAGGCGCAAAGTAGGCACCCTGAGTGCTCAAGACTCCAGTGGGGTCTCCAGGCAGCAACCCGCCAGTCGTACAGTCGGGATAGCTCATTGCATGTAGGACAGAGGCGATGGAGGGCCTTCCCAACGTTTTGTAGGTATATGTGAACAAGTGTCAAGACGAACGGAGAGCCCCAACATAGCTATAGGGACAAGGGACACCCGTCAGGGACAGATCCCAATTCAGTGACAATGACATCGACGGGTATGTCGCAGGCTGACGTGCCCGTGATTGAGCACAAGACAACGTGTGTAGTACATTGCTATCGGAGGAGGGCGTGAAAAAGAATTGAGGATACCTGATTCTTCAATGGCCTGCGAGAGCACCGGATTGGGTCGTATTCAACGTCCGGATGCAGAATAGCTTCAACTTCCGGGTTTCTCACGGAAGTTCCTTCACACATTGATAAATGGTGGGTTAATCCAACGAACTATCCACCTAGCCCTGCCGAAGTCCGCGTTCAAACGGTGTTAGAGATTGCTTTCAATGCTCAATGAACGCAAAGGTGATTGCTTCCGATTCTTGAGCACGACAGCCCACCTCATTACGCGAAGTTCAAGACATGCATTTGGAAGAACCGGCGCTGAAGTTGAATTGAAGGCAAGAGAGAGAGAAAGAACTGTTCTTGAGCACGACAGCCCACCTACTTACGCGAAGTTCAGGACATACATTTGGAAGAACCGGCGCTGAAGATGGATCGAAGGCAAGAGAGGGAAAAAGGATTGTATGGCAGGAGGACATGGACTCAGACAACCAGAGTTTTGGAGAACCAGGCAGTCATTTGCTCTAGAGACTTCTCGTATGCCTCTTTCACCTCAGGATTAGTCAAGTTCGGGCGGATAGCAAAGCCATGTACGGTCCCTAAGGGATACGAGATGAACACTCCTTTGAGATGAGTCGAAAGGGTCGGCGACGAACCTTTATAATCCTTGAATTCGTAATCAACAAAGCTCTCAGTACCCTTACGTTCCGCAAATACCGCCTCCACTTTCAAGCGGAAGGATGGAGAGAAAAACTGGTCGTCTACAAATCAAGAATACGTCAGATATGTGAGAATATAGCAGAAATTAGGATTGAACCTTCGGCGCATACCCATGCGGCAGGTGTCTATAAGTGAAGATGACCTTGAGGACTGATACGCACAAGGATAGAGTTATATCAGACCTTGATAGCCTTCGCCTGCTCGACGGTAAATGGTCCAGGATGGCAAACGATGATGCTCTGTACGAGGTCGGTCGCACCAAGTCGTATGGCTGAACAGCCCCCAAAGCAATAACTGGTAAAGGGGTTTGCTTGGCTGATTGCCCTAACGATTCAAATTTACGCACCCAACTGCACCAATACTGACATACTTCTTCTCCTCCCGAATGGCTTTGATGAACTAAAGTCAAGAGTGTTAGCTTCAGATTTGGTACTAATGGCGCAGATGCGTACATTGGATAGCCTAACGTCCACTACTGCTGGCCGACTGCTAAAGTAAGAAGGAACCCTCGGCAGCACACTCAGGTAAAAGCGTAACAGCTGGAAAGTGCCGGTCAATTGTCCTCCCGTGCGATTGGCCGCTTTCAAATACGAAAGAGGCGCGATAGGCCAGCCTAACAGTCATGAAGTATGGATTTGGGCGCTCATCTCAGCAGAACGAGTTGAATACCTGCGAACTGGTCGGGAATCCAAACGTCGCACCCCACCTCCTTCGCAAGGTGGTCCGCGATGATCTTGCAGTTCTTGAGAGGTAGCCCGAATACGTCCGTCAATAGAACGATTGCCCTTTTGGAGGGTTCATTTGCATCAGATCCAGAAGCAAGATAGGCGCCTTGGGTGCTTGAGATGCCGGCGGGTTCGCCAGGTAACAATTCTCCAGCTATGCAGTTAGGACAGCTCATGGTCGAGATAGGCGAGGTGGATGAGGGAAACAAAGGCCGTGTGAGCTGTAAGTCCCTCCACAAGTCGGGCCATCTTAGATGGTAACAATAGCGTAAGTTTGCGGTTCCTTTACCGATAGACTTTCCCACCACTTACTTGACCTTGATATCAGAGTCGCACGTGGCTGATACTATTTGACATTTATCCCCAAAATGGTGCCTCGAAATCGCTGTAGGCTCCCAAGCGGGATTCGCAACACCTAGGTGGGCAAGCTGCCAGGGAGGTAGAGGAAGATTCCAAGAGGGTCACAGACGCATGTGACGGGCACCAAGCGCGACTGTGACTGGACGCGTTTGTAGCTGTCACGATCTGTCCTTGGTTGACTCTTCCTTCACCGTCGTACTTGCAGCTCGCCGTGCGAGCGTTTCTGATAATCGCCAACCAGCATACGTTCCTTACCAAACACATATCAGCTCAGTATGCGGATCGCCATTCCTTCAATCGTTCTGTTTGTCCTGCCCACGTTCGTACTTGCTTGCGAAGGCGAATGTATCGTCGGAATCACACAGGCATTTCTGTCCAACTACACGACCCCAATCACTATTCTGTTCGACCAAATGGTAAGCGATTTACTCGCTGTATAGTCCCAATATCAATCCATTCCACCTCGTTAGGCCAACCAAATAGCCACGAAAATAATTCCTAACCATCGATATGCATCCCCGCCTATATCAATCTTAGAACCCATCCTCTCAGCCTACCACAAAGACGCATACACAGGGCTCGAAAACGCTATTTTCCCTTCATATTTCCACGGCAAATGCCAACAACCCGACCAAGAACACCCTGACGGACCACCCATCAACCCTGTCGGCTGCCCAAACCCAGACTGTCCAGTTGTATGCGGAACGCCAGGCTCCATGGTGCATTTTTACTCAGAGCTACGATTCATCGCATTCAACGAGACACGCGTTTCACTGCAAGCCGCCGCGAGTCTTGGAAGCAAGGCCTATCAAGCAGTCGAGAGGAACATCATGCGAGAAGCTGACCATCAAGTTCGCAGAGGGAAGCGCAGTGCTGCGAGTTTGGGCGGGACTAGAATGCCGCGACAGCGAAGGCAGGAGCAGAAGATGAAGAACGGGCTCCGGGAGATAATAAATGAACTTCCCGGGATGTTCTTGGAGATCTGTGGCGGGACCAGAGCTGGCGTTACGAATGGGTTACCGCTATGCAGTTGGAAGGAGCCGATGAAGGCTTACATCCTGAGTTTCCCGTGAGGTGGAAAGTGGTACTGTGAACTTTGTATCATATCGCTATTGTCCAGTTGTACTTACTATCACGCACATGTTCAGTCTAGTTGTATCCATTAAATTTCTACGAAATTCTAGTCTCGCAAGGTGGCACAGAGTTTGCGAACTTCAACCTTTCAGACGTGCTCGTCGTAACTGTACCTGATGTGTGCGGAAGGCTCAGATCCAAGTCTTCAGAAGAGAATGTCGTCAGGGAAAAGGGACGCAAGTAGGGAACTGGATGAGGGATGATCAAGGACGCCCACTGAGAAGATGATGATGGAGGATAAGGGATCTGATGATCAACTTGAGCGGATGAGGGATAATCTCGACGCTCACGGAGGAAAATGGTGGGGATCCAATATGATCATCGACGCCCACTGTCAAGATCACAAGGGCTGATCTTGGAGAAAAGCCGTCGTCCGCCGCAACGGCCAGCCCAGGCAGGGCCTATCCACAAGTCCTGCTGTAACAACACCATCAAGCCAACTTGCAGCTGGCAGGCGCCGCTATTTAAGGGTACACACTACCTTCCTCGTGAGTGTTCCTTCCCGTCATACTCTACGATGACTTTACTGTTTTCACAGCTCGTTCAGATTGCCGTAGCCGCTGGTGTCGTGAGTCTATGCCGTCCTTTATGCTTTAGTGCTCAAGAAGGACTCGTGCATTCTAGAGTTCACATGTGGTTTTCAAGCGTGTCGAACCACGTGTCCTGCCCTTCCTGGGCATGCTATCTGCCGTCTACGCCGCCGTGTTCAGTTACGTGTATAACGATACTGGCAGACTGTCGCATTCCTCCCTTGTCTCAATCATAACTGTGAACGCGTTCATCCTCGGTCTTTCGGCGTCAATTGCTATATACCGTCTTTCACCTTCGCACCCGCTTTATCGCTATTCAGGGCCCACACTTGGCAAGCTTTCGAAATGGTATATGAGTTTTTGGATAGCCAAAGGAAACCGGCATCTCAAAATACAAGAGTAAGCTCCGACGTCTCCGTCTTGTCTCTCGCCTGAATGAAGACTCCAGCCTCCATCGCATTTATGGGCCTTGGGTCCGCATTGGTACAAATTTTCTATTTCGTTGCGAGTTCAGGTCTAAATCTCAGCAGGGCCAAACGAACTGTCCGTGGACGATCCTGCGGCCATCCGCCCGGTGTATAGCCAAATGTTTCGATCCCCCTTCTACAATGGTAAAACTGCAATGTCCCATGTATGGATACGCACTGACGATGCTTAGGTGCTCCTCAGGATGCTGACGCTCTCATCACGACCGTCGATAAGAATGAACATGCCCAACGACTGGTCGTGAGTGCAATCCGATATACTTCCTCATCGTCTAACACTATCTTAGGCCTGGACTAAAGCCTTTTCTACGGAAAACATCAAGCATTTCCGTACTTCCGCTCAGGTATATCCCTTTGAACTTTGAGGCTTGTCTGCTTACATGCCATCAGGCTCGAACTTCTCAACTCCTTGAAATATTGAGTAACAAGAAGGAAACCGTATCAATGTCACATTGGATATCGCTCTGGGCCATGTGAGTTTTCCTGTTGATCATGGGATACTATAAACTAAGGTGCTTTAGTGATGTTATGGGCGATATGTCCTTCTCGGGTGGGTTTGAAACCATGGCTGCAGGTAAAGACTCAGAGGGTTGGATGGAAGTGGTAAGCAATTCCAGTATCGAGTTGCCTCTGACGCTTATGTACGTGTTTCAGCTACACATGGGTGTACTGTTCGTCGGCGGTAAGTGTTATGGCTATGGCAGTGTTCTTTGCCTGATCTCCGACTAGTGCTTGGACAAGTGCCGTGGATGAGGGACATTATAGCACTTGCGCCTGTCCCTGGACCTATTTTGGCCTTCCAGAAGGTAAGTAACTCCTGAAAGTCTGTCCAGACACTCTCAGACTCGTGCATGTAGTTTGCTGGGAAAAAGGTAGAGGAAACCCAGAAGAAGACGGGTGGGATACGGAAGGACATTCTCAGCATGATTGTCAGTTACTATACTATGTGCTCTCCTTGTCGAAGGTGCTGATGGGAACCCCCCAGCAAAATGACACCGAAGGTGGCATCGAGCTTTCTCGACTCCAGGCCCACGCCGATGCCTCCATGATTGTACTAGCCGGCTCAGATACCGTCAGCGAGGCGATGACCGCACTCATGAGATACCTTTGTACTGACACCGAAGTTCTGTCGCGTCTTCGATCTGAACTCGCTCGTGCATTTGACGGACCGATTGAGGATATGGATGCCTTCACATTGTCCAAATTACCTTATCTGGATGCCTGTGTTCAAGAGGTTCTCCGCCTGGTGCCGCCTGTGGCTGCTGGTATGTCTCGTCTCCCCTTACTACAATCTCAGTCTCTCAAGGTTTCTAGGGCCCCCGCGATGGAATAAGGATGCCGATACGCAAATTCTCGATAAGCACATCCCTGCTGGTACCACTGTGGCGTCCCCTAACTATTCCATGTTCCGTGACCGTACGTCTTGCCCTATACTTGTCAGATTCCGCAAGCTCATCGTGTCCCGTAGCCCGAAACTTTGTTGATCCTGATAAGTTCATTCCGGAGCGATGGCTCGAGGGTGGTATAGTCGGGCCGCACAATACGGAGGCGTATGTACCATTCTGCTATGGCCCAGGAGTATGCATTGGCAAGCCTGTAGCTCTTTATAACATGAAGTGGAATTTTCGATTCTCATGGACTTCCTTCGTTTCTCACAAGTCTTTAGATTGCTGGCAGCCAGCTTGGTCCGGGCTTTCGAATTGGCCTTCCCTAAGGATTTCGATGTGGAGAAGTTTGATAAGTCGTATAAGGTGCGAACTTTGAGTTTTCGTCTGCTAGGTATTTCTGAAATTCACCTCAAGGAACACAACCTTTGGGTTCACGATGGCCTGTACATGGATCTGAGGGCCTTGTAGTACGCGTTCATGATGACCTCTACATGAATCCGAGGGCCTTGTAGGACGCGTAGTACTAAGGAAATGACTTTCATTACGCCCGAAGTACATTCATAAGCGTGTTGAGCCAAGACATATCTTAAGGAATTGAAGAAGACTTTGTGAAAGCTAGTGATGAGCTCCAAGAGAAAAGGCAAAAGAATTGGCTCATTCGGCAGGCCGACCCGAGGTGATGGGAGGTGATTGAACACAATCTGATCAGATTAGATCGTCCTCGGTCTCCAGAGTTGGCACTGCTTTGCCATCAACCGTATCGTAGCCTCCTCGACTTCCGCTCCACCAAGGGTCCTTCATAGGCCTAAACTCTAGCGTACGCCTGGTAAGTGCTGATCGTTGATTAGGCTCCCTCAATCCGAGGAGCAGTAAGAAGAGGTTCGCTCCGTTTCAAGCTTTCTTCGTTCAAACTGCAGTTGTACGAGGGCCGAGGCGTTCAAAGGTTCATGACTCCCTCGAAGGTTACTGCAATACCCCCAGATAATGCGCACGAACGGTATCATCCTTCTATTCCCCGATTCATCCTGCGTCGGTATCAGACCGTACCATCGAAGTGCGTGCGAAGCTGTCACCAATTCTCGCTCCTTTGTTGATATATGTCTTGCGCTCAGCTGTTCTGGTCCTAAAAGAGCACGTCGCAGATACCAAAGGCCCGAGCAGCGCGGCGCAGACACGATTCTCGTCTACGATATCCCCTCCTTGACCCTTAGCAATCAAGCCTTGAACAAAGTCTATGGTGTTCCGCATCTGTACCGCGAGGTGAGCGCGCAAGACACTGAAAAGCTAGAGGAAGGGCTCTATACAGTGGAGAGCCACGCTGCGAGGATCATTGACGATCTACACATGCATAAGCAAGGCCCATTCGCGCTCAAACGAAAGGACTTGTACTACCTTATGACGTTTCTGTTCGTCGTGGACTATCGACAAAATAAGCCATCCGACACCTACTTCCAGGAAAGCCGTCCCGAGAACCATCATCTTATTCCGTGGCTCGGGAACTTCCGGAAAAATCATGGACTGAAAACATCGGCCGACGTATGGCTCTGTTCAATGCGCTACTACATGGATACGCCACACCCATCAATATGCCAACATGCCGAAGAATCATACCAAAAGTATGGACGAGATACAGTGGGTCATGGGGTGATAGACCCTAATATGGAGCATTATTTTGCACTTGCCTATGCTACCCAGGCGCGAGATTATTTTCTAGGCTTCTGGGAAGCACCGGAAGGCACCGAATTCGTCCTTGGCCATAATTCTTTCGGTCTTGGGGAAGGAAAATCTCCGCCAGTCTACGTGCTGCATCGCATATTCGTAGTCAGCCCTCGCCTCGCCGTCGTCTTACGGCACAACCAGATGCTACCAGAAAACCTTCGGAAGCAGCCAATCTTGAGCACTAAATTCATGGATATAAATCAGAAGCCGCCGAGATTGACCTCCGTGGACCAACTAGCTGAAAATGACGCCGATGCGTTTGTGTTTCAGATAACGCAGCTCACCAAGGTGCAGGTCCAAACCTTTAATTCCATCTTGCTATCGAATGTACGGCTAGATGGTTCTATCACATTCTCCTCAAAGGAATATGTTCTTGGGGTCCTTCAGGCCCATTGCGGATCCCTGGAGTACGCGTCCGATCGCCACAAATACGAGGCTTTGGTTGATGCGTTATCGCCCCCACCCAGCTTCCCTATCACCCGATCAGATTCACCTACTCTAACATTCAAAACGAAGTTCTATGCCACGGTATATAACTTCTTGAACATTGGCAAACCGTCCTGGATGACCGATAGTCGCTTATATATCCTACCCGACGCACTCGATACATCAACTATCACATCCGTGGCGGACTACCGAGCAATCATGGAAATCCCCATTTCGAAAATGTTTCAGCAGCCGATCTCGAGACCTGCTTCTCGTTCATTCACCATCATCTCAGGGGGAAGATCTGGCAAGAGACGAAGGGCAACCGATGTCGTTCGTAGTGGCTCTCCTGAGTATGAAAACCCCGATAACGAGTTCAGGCATGTTCTCACTAGCATTATGGACGGTTCTATGACATTCCGGTCGCGATATGATAAGGCGCACCGCATTTATGCCATGTGCAACATGGACATACATGAAAGCAACCCTTTTGCTTCAGAAGTTCGACGCCTATCCGGATTTTGTATTGATAACTTCGCCCATGTGTCAAAGCCCCCTCCGGGATTTTCCCCAAAGCCTCATGCGGAAATCATCGAATCATTGTCGACTAGACAAGCCAATACCTTCTTTCAGCTCATGGATGTTCTCATGGATAGGATGGGCGTGGAGCCAGGACTTATCACCTTGTCCAGATATCTGTCAGATGTGGTGGCTCTTCAGCTTTTGACGTGGATCGTGCAAAACAGACATGACCACCTACCGACGCTTCTTCCTGATATCAATGTGACCAAATGAATCGTACAGGCTATAGATATTTCGCGAGCATCCTTCCAAATTGTATTTGTGCCTCACTGTAGACTACTCTATAGACATATCCATTATTCTTTCTCCGATGCACTACTTTTCAGCATATTCTCATTGGAATAGTAAGTAGATAGTGAAGCGATACAGGGTACACCTGTCCGAACTTCGTTCCCCTACAGCTTTGCGAAAGGCCGGAGATTTATCAAATATACAATCTTTAAATGAATGTTAACAACTTTCGAAAAGGCTCACCTTAGTATATGCAAGTTGCCAGCATCCGTTGTTCATCCATGTTCTCTGATCTGAATGGAGTGAATATCAGGGATTGACCGTCATCTTCCGATGCAGAATTTTTGTCGGAATCCTGAGCATGATAAAACTGTGTAAAGGAGAGGTTAGCCTCGTCAGGCCAGTTCGAAGTGAATGATTTCAAACTCTATGGCCTCTTTCGTCATTACTCTTGGGACTCGACTGCAACTTCTCGAGTTCATATAAGGGTTGAAGCCAATCATCATCTTTCTCATTGGATGTACGTTCAGCGGGTCTAGCAGGCTGGGACGTGCCGTGATCTGGGCCGCGACGCGCAAGGATCCAATCTCGAAAGAATCTCAAGCAGCATGAGGCGGTGTATAGAAGACCAAGTATGAGGAGAATATGCTCAAGGACAAATGGCATTGCGATTGGGGCGGGCTGTAAAGTGTCTTTATAGACCATCAGACATGGTCGAATGAAATGAGATACCTGCCTGTCTGCAGTCGCACCGCGACGGAGATTAATGAGGTCGATGGAGCTCCGAATCGGAGCACGGGGGCCTGACATGTGTTCCTATCAGATAGGCGCCACATATCTATAGAGGGGTGAGGAAAGAGGCTAGAATTGGGTATACATAGAAGCATTCTGAGGATAGTCACATTTCGTTTTCCCAGCCCATGTTATCTGTTGCCTCGCCCCCGGAGCAGAAAATCGGTGCCAGTGGAAGTGACAGCCTAAGATGATCTATCTCCCGGTCGGTGTGTACTTTCTCCCATGTCTAACATATTCGACGGTCAGTCACGGAGACAAGGCCCAAAGCCCCAAGCCACGGTACTATGGATTCGGAAGATGCCGTAGATTGCTGACGTTCTTGATCGTTCAACGTTCATGTTGCGGTATGTAGGTCCAGGAGCCTACAAGTGTGATCAGTACCCCCATACTCCCCCATATCATACACGCTGTCCTTGATTATCGATTCTGATTGAAGTCTTTATTATGTGGTATGAGTCCATCGTGATCTTAGTTTGTTCTCAACCCCCAAACTCTTAGTAAAAGTTCCTTCGCTGACCAGTTGGATCTTCCACCATCCCACCATCCTAGCCATGGAAGGTACGTTGCTACAAGTGAATCTCGTTATCGGTACTCTGCTCAGCCTAACAATAACAGACACCAGTAGTAGCGAAGTCCCTAGCGCCACCAAAGGGCAAGCTGCTTGTGCTCGCGTTCACGAGAGGTTTTCTGCGTCCGGCGCAGTCGTAATTCCGCGGCAGCCTAACAGCCCATGTCCTATTTCCTACCTTCCATCAGAGCTCCTCGAGATCATCTTCATATTCGTCGCAGGAACTGTGAGGTATGGCCACCCAAGACTTCGTTGGATACGTGTGTCATACGTGTGCTCGCATTGGCGTCGCGTTGCCTTAGATTGCCCGAATCTTTGGACCCGCATACCGTTTTCCTATCCAACCTGGGCTCAGGAGATGCTGACACGCTCCAAGATGGCTGCTTTGACAGTCGACGTGAAAATCGGCGACTCTGGCTCCTACGAAGTGCCATACGGCATAGCGGACACCTTGGTGAAAGTTGTTCTCATAAATCTATCACGCATCGGAAACCTTTCTCTATCCCAACTTGAATGCAACAATCAAAAATTTATGGAGTTCATCAGCCTCCTCAATGTCCCCGCACCCCTTTTGGAGACTTGTAGAATATCCTTCAACAGAACGAACGACAACAACCGTCTTCCAGCATGTTTGTTTTCCGGGGAAGCGCCACGATTGACGCAGCTCACTCTATCGAACTGTGATTTTAGCTGGGGAGCTCTCATTTTTCTATCCACCCTCAGGGTTCTCAGGGTCTGCGATTCTTCGCTATGCATCGGACGCCCCGCAGACCAGTTCATATCTGCCCTTTCAAATATGCCGTGCCTTGAATCGCTCATCATCGTTTCCGATTTTGCATCAATGCAGGGGCCCAGCACAGGAGACTCTAGAAGCAATGCCAATCTTCCTCGACTTCAGGAGTTGGTGATTCAATCATCGCTTCCTAACTGCGTGTTCTTGTTGAATCATATCATCTACTCAAAAACTCCCCGCGTCACCATAACTTGCGCGGGCTATCCTGCATTCGAGGTCGACACTAGGGCAAATCTCATGGAAGGGTTGGTCAGAAATCTAGGAGAACGTGTGGAAGGTCCGATTCGGTCCATGTCACTTCATTGTCGACAAATCAAACTCTGGACATCGTCTGGTATCTCTGATCCATATGACCGAGCTATCTTGCCACAAGTGGATCTGAATTTGGGATACAGTTGGGACTTGAAAAGCACAAAGAGTGTCCTCACTGCGCTCTCCTTGACATGCCTGGAGTCACTGATAGTCACCGATATCCTTCTTCAAGAGGCAATTTGGGTCATTTTTGGAAGCCTTCGGAGGCTCAGAAACATCCACGTCAGCTATCGCAACGATGGCTTTCTTAAGGCTCTTTCCAAGGGCCTTTTCGAAGAGGAAGTTACTCAGGCTATCGACGTCAATTTCAAAGCCCTGCGTCGTCTCAGCATTGACAATACGATTGTCGACGAGCTTTATCGCGACGCCTCAAATGGGTTCCAGAGCACCTACATTGAGGTTTTGTCACGCTATTTAAGCGCGAGGCAGGAGAATGGGATCGTCCTTTCAGAGTTAATATTGAAGATGAGAGACCATATCCCGGAGGCCGACGTGAAGAACCTGGAGAGCATCGTGAAGAGAGTCGATGTTAGACGATGAGGGGAAGTATACAAGTCCAGATAACCCGAGTTTCCATTTCCTATAGCTACTTAGGTACATTTGTGATCAGCGACACGTAACAGTAACATTGACTTTCGACAGACCCTTGCTTTGCTTTATACCATGAACAAAAGTAGAGTATATCCCGCGTCAAACTGGAGGATTCCGATATCGACTGATATCAGCAAGGATGAGCGCTAGCAGTGGCAAGTGTTGGGCCAGAGTGACTGGGGAACGTTCCCATCAGGTTGTCTCCTTCCACCATGCTGCAACTCTCCCGCGTCTCGGTTATAGGGAATGCCACCTACCTTTTTGTTCTAATACGGGGATGAAAGGTGTGCTCGAACGAAAAATCCATCGATGCCATCGATATCACGACATTCTTTGTCTATGATCATCCAAAGACCACTCCTATCTTGAGCGAGCCGACAGCCTCTCGGCCGATTTTGTCCTCTCTCCAGATCCATCATGTCAACTTCTACGTCCAAGATATATGTCGCAGTCGTCGGCGTTGGTCTAGTCGGCTCGGAGCTTATCGAACAACTCCTTGCCATCCCTCAACCGGCCACGCCATTCCAACTCATCTCACTGACCTCTTCTACTCGTACGATCTTCGATGCTGCAAACCCCATCAAGCCCGGTTCTGAATGGAAAGAAAGACTCGCGTCATCGCAGCAGAAGCCGGACTTCAAAGCTCTGATCGAGCAGCTGGCCGCCCTTGTTGCACCAAACCAAAAGGTCGCGTTGGTAGACAATACTTCCTCGGACGATGTAGCCGCGCTCTATCCTGCTTTGTTGGAAAAGGGCATCAACGTCGTTACGCCTAACAAGAAGGCATACTCCGGAGATATCGGTTTGTATGAGAGTATTCTGAACGCGAGTAAAGGCAGTGGGGCGCGCTTCTTGAACGAGGCTACGGTCGGCGCAGGATTGCCGGTCATTTCTACGCTGAAGGAGCTGGTGGCTACTGGTGACAAGGTGCGTACGCCCAGAAATTGATTTGGATGCATGACGACTTACAGGCGACTTGAATAGGTCGTCAAAGTCGAGGGTGTATTTTCTGGCACTATGAGCTACATCTTTAACGAGTTCTCCACTGGGAAGCCTGATGGGCCTGCGTTCTCCTCTGTGGTCAATGTCGCACGCGAAAAGGGCTACACGGTTCGTAGTTTACGTCCCTAGTAGTTCCAGACATAATAACTTGATTCCTTAGGAGCCTCACCCAGCGGATGACCTGAACGGGTTCGACGTTGCCAGGAAGCTAACCATTCTCTCCCGCACTATTGTCTCTGGGTCGCACACCCCAACCGCCCTCCCTATTCTCAAATCCTTCGCCTCCGTGCAGACGGCGTCCCTGATCCCCCCAGCTCTCGAGGGCATCCCAACAGGCGACGAGTTCATCTCCCGTCTCCCTGAATTTGACGCGCACTTCTCGCAGCTACGCGCCGACGCTAGCGCAGAAGGCAAAGTGCTGAGGTTCGTCGGTGTTGTGGATGTTGTGAGTGGTGTCGTTAAGGCTGGCCTCGAGAAGTGCGTATGATTTGTCGCGCGTTCCATCGCCGAGGTGCTCATGCTTCGTATCTTTTACCTTAGGTACTCGACAAGCCACCCCTTCGCCACCTCACTCGGAGGTTCTGATAACATCATCATGTTCCACACGGAGAGGTACGGCGCCAGACCGTTGATCGTGCAGGGTGCTGGAGCTGGGGCTGCCGTCACTGCGATGGGAGTACTAGGGGACCTATTCAAGCTCGTGTAGAGTAATGAGCGCGCGCTCATTCGGATTCTTTGTTACATAGGATAACTTTGTACAACCCAAAATACAGCTGTATTTTTAGAGCCTGAGCACTTGTCGAGAGGGTCGGATCAAAAATACGCGGTCTCAGCTTCTTTTGATAACGACTGCATATGGCAGTTCTACACCGTCAGTTCGCTGTTCGTGACCCAGCATCTTTGTGCACGGGCTAGTCGAGTCCCTCTCAAGCCATACAACATTGAAATTCAACTGCCATGACGTGGCGGCCGATTTACAGGGACTAGAATGTGATCACCGAGATCTGTTGGAACGTTTCGGCCCTATCTACCACCGACGACTCCACTGTCACCATGTCTGGCGTGGATCTCGTTCCAGCGTACGCTACAACAAATTTTGGTTGCTTCATATACTGACTAGGGGCCGTCGAACAGGCCATGGAAGCTGAAAGCCCGTGCTTGGGCCTTTCTCTTGTCAGGATTGTCCAAAACCTCCAGTTTTCCAGCTGGGTTTGCCACACCCCACGAAGCTGAGGTGTTGACGTCTGATGGTGAATTCATTGGGGGTCCTGGAGCCATACAGGTGAGGACTCTGCCAGGCCTCTGCCCTTTGGTGTCTGACTTCTTCTCGACCGCCGCAAGATCCTCTCGTACTCCGAAAGTCCCGTTGGTATGTATAATTCGTCTTCGTCTAGAAAACAGCCTGATTGACGCATCTAACAGGACCATGTACGTTGACATTTACCAATAAATATCGAGAATCCTTGAACTGATTTGGGCACCTACAAGATGACGAGCTCATCTATGTTCCTGGCCGGTGGAAGTATGAGGATGGCAACGCTGGGGCTCGTGTCACCCGTATCTATGTCTCTACCAAGGAGTCGACGGAGAACGGTATGGCTCACCGACGCACACTGAGTCGCTGCGCTACTCACGCTTCCTCGCTTCTACAGGGCGCCGGAATTGGAACATACCCAGTAAGTTATTCCGAATATGTTGATCCTCTAGCCCTCGTTACTAAACACCAGTGGGCACGCAGAGCAAGTCGCAGACTTCAGCATTACGACGCAAGGCAGAACAACGACTATAACCGTTACGCGCCCAGATGCCACCTCTCCGTGCTTCCACGTAACCATCAAGCCCGTTCCACTCCTCTCCTATCTTCCAATCCCAATAAGCACGCGCCCACTCGGGCAGTACGTTTCTCTAGTGCAGCCACCTCTTCCTGCAGGTGAGCGGCCTGAGGAAGTGGCGACCACCCAGTGGGCGGCATTTGTGCCTGTAATCAAGGGGACGGTCTGTTTGGTGTCTGTCACTCCTGGCATAGCAGGCAAAGTCGGCGACGGCGAAGGCTTTCCTGCGATTGTACCTTGGTCCGTTGGTGGATATATGGCGAATGCAGACCTCGAATTCGGCGTCCCCATCTTGTCTGACTCGCGATGATCCACCCTCCATCCATGTAAGGTACCACCCTCTGATATTTTGCTGTTTACACTCCCCTTAAGACACTTTTGTGGTCCTGAATCTGCTTGACACGAAGATTCCGTCGTATTTGACCGCTTATACAAAGGTGATCCGAGAAATTACGGCCGTAGACGTTACCTCGCAAGTATTCTGGAAACACTAACTGGGCCTGAGGCCTGAATGCTTTAATTCCACTCGTAGGTTGAATTTCGATACAGATAGATTAGAGAAATACACTGGTGTACAAGACCTAAGAGAAATAATAAAAACATCGCACTCCGTACAAGCAAACATCTAAGATAATACATCAGCTGAGCGAAAGGGTAAAAAACGGCAAGATAACTGACCATCCATGACATTTACTTCGCGCCTGCTGAGGAGAACTTCGTCACTGACTTCGTGCCTTCCGAGATAGCGTGCTTGGCAAGTTCACCAGGGAGAATAAGCCGTACTGATGTTTGGATTTCTCGTGATGAGATTGTTGACTTTTTCGAGTAAGAGGCGAGTTCTAAGAGCAGAGGAGATACGTGAACAACGGGGCAAAGACGCGTCTGACGCGAAGTACTTACTGGATGCTTCTGTGGCGATGCGCTCGAAGATATCATTGACGAAGCTGTTTAGGATAGCCATCGCCTTGTTCGAGATACCAGTATCAGGGTGGACCTGCTTCAACACTGTGGCGTCCAAGTTAGACGAAGTCGACGTGAAGTGGTTGGAGAACGTACCCTTGTAGATGTAAGAGGAGTAGGTTTCCTTTCGGACCTTCTTGCGCTTCTTCTTCTCCCCATCTGCAGGCGCTGCTGCTTTCGATGTTTTCTTGGCCGCCTTCGTACCCTCAGTGGACTTGGCCGGTGCCTTGGAGGCGGTGGAAGCGGGGGCTTTGCCGGCAGTAGAAGCGGGTTTGGGTGCCATTTGTGATAGTTAGGATGGTAGGGGGCACAGACGATGGGTGTTGATGGGGGTGGAGGTCAAGGCTGTAGAAGAGTCAACGGAATATGCGTGAGACTATATATACAGACACGTGACTTTGTGTTTGTTTGGCCGCGACGCGCTCTACGCGTCTTTGTTGATTCTCGTGTCGGCGTCGGGGTATAAATATTGCCAACATGCAAATGCTCAAGCCACCTGCTCCTTCCCCCCACCACCACACCTCGCCACTTTCGCGACCCATCTTTCTCAACCATCACCACCACCAACACATCAACTCCAATGTCTGGCAAAGTTAGCGGAAAATCCAGGGGTGGCAAGGCAGCTGGCGGCGGTGAAGCCGGAAAATCTCAATCTCGTTCAGCCAAAGCTGGCCTCCAATTCCCCGTCGGTCGTGTGCACAGACTCCTGAAGAAGGGCAACTATGCTCAGCGTGTTGGCGCTGGTGCACCTGGTATGTCGCCCTCCAATTGACCAAACCCTCTTGAACTGACAAATCTTACAGTGTACCTCGCTGCCGTTTTGGAGTATCTCGCTGCTGAGATCCTCGAACTCGCCGGTAACGCTGCTCGTGATAACAAGAAGCAACGTATCGTGCCCCGTCATCTGCAACTCGCCATCCGAAATGACGAAGAGTAAGTGTTGTTCGTTGTGTACATTGGTAGTCCTCTTTGCTTATTCTCCCACCCAGACTAGGCAAGCTCCTCGGCGATGTTGTCATCTCCCAGGGTGGTGTCGGTACGTGTTCTATTCTCTTGACTGTGCTACGTTATCTCATCCGTCCTTAGTTCCCCATATCAATCCCGAACTCCTACCCACAAAACCGAAGGCTGGGAAGAACAGTCAAGAAGTATAGACGCTGTGGTGTTTTGGTTTTTGCTTTGTATCTGTACCATTGTATTACCATTATTTATATTACACTATTCTGGACACATCCTCTTTTCCGATTTGATTGCCTCGCTTGAAGTTGAAACGTTTTTGGTTGCAAGAGACTAAGGATACATTGATTCATTGCTTGTAGTTGGATACAAAATGGTCTATGCGATACATATCTAAACTTCCTTGTTGAAGGAATATCAAGCTCTGCCAGTCAATACTGTCGTGTTACGTCCTAGCGGCGTCCTCCGCTGCCTTCAAGGCCTCCCCGAAAGAGTTCAGCAATGACTGGGTCTCCTCCATCCCCACACTAACTCTTACTAGGCCCTCTTCTACCCCATACTTTGCCGCCCAGTCCAGCTCTGCATAATGCGCAAGAATCGTGAACGGACACGCCAGTGTAAAGTTCGTTCCCAAGCTGGGACCTTTGTGGCACGACAGCGCATCAAAGAACGCATGCGATGCAGCGAGCGACGTGAACGTCAGCGAAAACATCCCGCCGAATCCCCCTTCGGCTCCTGGAGTTTTGATGCGGCAGGCCTCATAGTTCTCGGGCGTGATGTACTTCGGGTAGAACACCTCCTTTATAACTCCCCCTGCTGCGCCTCCGGGAAGGGAACGCGATCGCAGGAAGTCGCAGACGGCCTCGGTGTTGACGTCGATGATCTTGATGCGGCGTTGGAAGTCACGCGAGTTGCGCTCCATGTAGATGGCATCCTCGTTAAAGTAGAGGTCTTCGAAGGTCGAATCCATATATGCCTTGAGCGCGGTGTAATGACGGCACCGAGGGTTGAGGACCAGGCTAGTTTGGGTCAGTTTACAGAAGGGCGTGTGTTCAGGAAAATAACTCACCCGCCGCCCATGACGTTGGCCACTCCACTGAAGACCTTCGAGAGGCTGCTCACAACGATATCGGCGTACGGGAGAACCTCTACGTTCACGAAATTGCCAATCGTCTCATCGATGACGATCAGGAAGTCGTATTTATCGGCAAGGGCCCGCAATCGGGGGAGGTTGCCAGAGCGAAGGAGAGGGTTGGACGGGAATTCTGTGAAGAGTGCCAGGATCGGTGGTGTACCAGGGTCGAGGGCAGCCTCCTTCTCTAGGATGGCCTCTAGTTCGTCGATCTCTGCGTCCAATCCACCTCCAAAGAAGTAGCATCCCGGACCCCATTTCTCCAGGATCTTGAGGGTATCAGTGTAGGGAAATCTATTATCTTATTGTTAGCAGCTGGATTATGTTCACAGAAAAAGAGGAGACGAACCCAAAACAAACACTCTTCGCTGCGGGTCGGACAGCCGAAATGATATGGTGCGCGCTCCAAATGGCTGCCATGCCCGTGGGGTATAGGTATACGTCATTTTCCGAAACGTCTGCCACGCCACGGGAACTGGGCCCGACGAGGAGGGTCTCGTCACCAGCACAAGGTTCCCCTTGGCAGTCGAAATTCGTGTCACGAATCAAGACACCCGCGACTCTGCGACGGAGAGCACGCTTTGCCGATGCGGCGAACGCCAGTGGTAGGTTTCGACCATAGCGCTCTTCGAGATAGACACTGTGGTCGGGTTCCAATGTTTCTTCAACGTCTGTCTTCCTCTTCGACGGGTCAACCAAGGGTGAAGATGGAGAAGACAGGGGTTTAAGTTGGCTTTTCACCGAATAATGTCGGTTGATCGCTTTAGTGGGGAATCGAGGGGTTGTGGGTGATGTAGAGGGGGATCCAGTTCCGGTGAGCTCATCTGGAAGCATCGCCAGGCAGTGCTCTGCCAGACGACTTGAAATACCCATGCCGGTGTGTTGCCAGAACTGTTTCGCGATTGGGAATGCATCTGGCGGAAACAGCACGATGTGGATGTTGACAGAAGCTGTGGATGAACAGTCTGCTTGGTCCCTGGTATCGTGCTCTATGATCCTGCCGTTGGCTTTGTCTTCAGGGCAGATGAGAAGACTGAGCAGCCGGGTATTGACTGAACGGGCTTGCATGAATGACCGAGCCTCCTCGGCTACGCGATGGGTAGCAAAAAGCATGCACCTTTCGTCTTGGAGGCCATACTTCTGCTCAAATATACGCGCGAGCTAATGAAGGAAAGGTGATGAGCAAGTGGATCAGGGTTTAAAGGCGAGGTGTACGCACTTTCTGGATGCTCAGATGGATGAAAAACCTAGGGTAACCTGAAACCATGGAGTCAACCACCCTTTTCTCGCCCTCTTCGTAGCCAACGTTATCTTTCCATGTAGGCAAAGAAACCGATATTGCGTGGGGAGTGTGGGGAGGCACAGCTAGGCCTACTGGGATGTTCTGTACGATTGCGCTCGTGGAGCTCATCTCAATCGCGCTCTAGGATACCCTAGGGATGCACAACGTAGATTTCAGCTGAAGGGTAGAAGGTAATACTTGGCAGAAGATTCTGATGTTGACACAAGGAATGGGAGTGGAGACTAATTCATTTTATTTAATTCGAAGGTGACTCGGAGGCAAGGGTCGGATTCGGGTTTACTGAGCGATCGATTTTCGGCTCGTCGGCCGTTTTAGATCACGTCAAGATTTACGCGCCACGACTACGACGGTCCATGTCCGCCCTTCAAAACAGAAAAAATACACCTCGCCTCCCTGCCTGACACTATTATGGTTGCCGTGATATCGAGGCACCGGTACATCGGCGCTCCAACATGAATCATGACTCGGACAGGAAATGACCATCGTACGCGTTCGTGAAAGATATGTTGATCTTCTATAACCCATCCGATACATTCCATTGCGACTTTTCTCGCATCGTGGGTGCTCAGTTACGTCGGTACTCGCGTAGATCTCCTGGAAGTATGACGGAATTCGCGCGGGTAAGAGAAAATACAAGACGAAGCTGCAATGTGTGTCCAATCATCGATGTGTAGGTCCATGATCTGTTACTTACCTTCTGTTACACTTTCTAGAATCTAGACCCATGACCAGCTCATGATCCTATCTAAAGTCGTCAACTACTCGAAAATACGCGAAAACACAAACTTATATTTTACTTACACCTATTCAGAAGCAACCTCGACATCGCAAGCAGAGGTGTGCCATCTACCCAATGTGCAAACGCGCAGTCTGACCGCGGATTACTTCAGCTCTCTACATCTTCTAAGCCTCACTAGCTTCCTCCCCATTCGAAATGGCTGATCAAATCGATCAAGTGGCAGTGAGCAATAGATTTGCGCTCTCAACTTGCCAAGAACTCAGCACTACCGATATATTCTCAGCAATCTGATACTAGGAGATGCAACCCACCTCGTATTTTCATCTTTAACTGTGGGGGGACAGACGATACGCAGTTAAACGATGGTCCAGATGGAGCAGGTTCACTTTTACATGCCTTCACCTGCGTGTTGAAGTCCATCAATGCGAAGGGATATATAATCCAGGGTGCGATGTATGGACCTGACGGGGCGAGTATCTACATTGATACAGAGGATGAGGATTGGCGTGATCATATCGACTGCGAAGATGCCATGAGGGACTACGAGTAATATGAGAGATATTGTCGTGTTCTACCTTTTTAAATTGGAGGTGTAGTGGGGTATGTAATCTGCATCTTGTCGTTTGGTAAGACCACTTGATTCTACATTTCCTTACATTTTGTGTGGAAGGCATTTCGTTTCCTTGCAAGGATGTGGTGGAGCCCATTGCGTCCGTCCACCCGTCTCAAGTTATTTCCCCATGCATAATCTGGTGCACGACCTTATCAAATGCGTTTTTTGTATGTGGAGTTGATCTGTAATGAGGCTGAAGCGATGAAAGAGCCAAGGACTTGGAGAATGGGACGAGGGTGTTTGTAAGTTCTTCGGTTTTGACCTAGAGACAGATAAAAGGCCGTAGGAGGAGCGGTAGCCGGCAATTTCTTCGGCGTGAAGAAGGTATACCATCAGTTGGTTGTCGATGCGGCGAAATGATACAATATTTATACAAATTCTGTCTATGGTGGCCTGCAAAATTCCAATTCCTTCTCAGAATGCACAATTACCCCACCTTTGGCAGCGACTCGACCCCAGATATCGAATTCCGATTATGCCTCACGCCGATGATTGGAGGAGGTAGAATCACACTCGAACTGCGCCGTACACCTGTCCTGCTGCTCGATCTTGACAGTGATCTCAGAAACAGGTCGCGGTCAGATGTGGAGGACTGAGAGGACTGAGAAGACGTGGAGGATGCCCGGCGGTGGCGCTTCATCCTTGTTGGGTCGATATCGGATATGTTAGCGAGGCGGGCAAATAATGAAAGTACTAAAGTAAGAAGGACGCTCGTTAGACATGTTCCAAGGTGTGGTGGGAGTTACGTACTGTCTACGATTGACACGATGCCAGACAGACTGCCATATGCGGTAGAGGATAGGATGGGTGAAGAGGGACGGGATTCCGTTGTAACGAATACTCTATGTGCATTGGCTGGGTAAAAAGTAAAACTGGAGCTGAGCTTCTAAGGATATGAAGGGTGTACGCACTGGCAAGCAGTTTCTCGATCGTGTATGAAAGAGGACTCGACGGAGAGACAGAATATACTGTACACATGTGAGTGACAAACAAAATAGTGGGATTTCCACACATCCATACCGGGATACTTGTCTACGCCATCTGTCGAACCATCAGGTTCCTCGAAAGGGGCTCAATAAATAGGCGTTGATTGAGTTGGCGATAAGGATAATCTCACCTTGATCTGGGAGATGAATTGGTGCAAAGGTGTGGACAAGATCTGCTTGCTTTGGGAAGGAACCACGATCTGTAGTCAAAGGTGGATAAGCCAGCGTGGCAATACAAGGCAACTTGCGAAATTGTACTTTGCCGATGTCCGTTACGCTAACAGCACTTAATAGAGCACCACTTTCATCGTCGATGACTGCCACGCTGCTGACACCTTCTTCACTCATGAGCTTCATCGCATCCAAGACCGTCGAAGCTGCGCTCGCACTAACTATTGCGGTGTATATATTTAGGGAAGGGAGAGAAAGAGAGTGGAGAGAGTTGGAGAGGAAATTCTGCAGGGATGGTGTTCTGGTAGCATACGAAGCAAACCATGCAAGTAAACCACGATCGGAGACCATACCGATGAACTCTTCAGACGAGGATGCCGAACGGATCAGTGCTAGAGGCAGATATTGTCATCAAATCACTAAGAGAAGATGCATCTAGATAGCACGACGAACCTCTGTGGGTACCCCGGGAAAAAAGTTCTAACAGCGACAAAACAGTGGCGTCATTTGGCAGGGCTTCTAAAGGATTCTTCTCGGAGAAGTCTATGCAGCAAATACATCAACTAAGGTCGTCTAGAAGGGTATAACCGACGTACTGCTGACAAGGCAAACCGGTACGCGACCTGCTCTTGCGGCAGACACTATTTCATTTGAACGAGGCTTGTCGAGCAAGTCTTCTGGAAGTAAAGTATGGCTTGTTGCAGCCAGTGTCAAAAAGGCATTAACATCAGAAAACTGGAATGCGAGCTTATGAGGATATAGGTCAGGGGCAGCAGGCACCTCGTACATCGAATAATCCAAGATAGGGAGAACCATCGGCCCTGGGAGTTTGAGACTTTATGACCAGGCAAAGGATGTCCTCAGATAGAAGGATCTACAAAGATTTGTCAAGCAATGCACTTGGCTACGAGTGATGGAGGACTCACGTCACAGGCATCCTCGACAGTTGTGTCCGCGTCCACCGAAACAATCCGCGAGTCGATCAAGTCTTGTATCGTTGAGTCGTCGGCATGTGGTGGAGAGAACGAATTTACCTCGGGCTAGCACCTTTCCCCAGGACTTTATCCATCCTTCAGAATCTGCAGCTGGGGGGCTAAGGAGATTCAGCGGAGTAAGGTCGCCTGACCAGCTGCCGCTGAGCGATTGGGATTGTCTCCTGGCAGTCATGAATTCAATCAAGGCAAATGGAGTGGAAGTCGCGCTGAGAGTGGTGCAAGTTGGACGTTGGAAGCATTCCCCCGTCCTATTAAATATTGGCTCCGAGTCCAGAGGCTGAGGCCAGAACAAAGCCGATTCCGGCAGGTCACAAGGGCGTTTGATTGCTGACAAACCAGCGCGTCACCGCTGTCACCAACGTCGACCTCGACTGTTTTCACATCGTCGACGACGTCTTGGATGACTTATGCACCTACGAACCCGGTGGATGTCCCACCATATCAAGTACAAGACCTGATCTCACATGTCGTTGATGATTTCGGTATGTTTGCTTCAACACCTACCGTGTTGACAGATCTCACCGTTGAGCAGGATTCGAACCGGGAACAATCCAAGTACGCTGCGCGCAGGCCCTAGGTATGCCAAACTGACAATAAAGGAGCTCTCCTGAGGCTTCTCTGGCTGAGTTTCGTCACGGAGCTAACGCAAGCTCAAAGGTTCTGAAATCTACGTCGGCTGTTCCAACGGTGAACTCATTCGTTTCGCTCTCCAAGCCGACGATCCCAACAAGGTTGGCTCGTGTTCTGTCTTTACGGCACGCACCTCGCTCATAACACACATCAGCTCGAGTCATATAGCATACTATCAAGGCAGACCGTACCCAACGAGAAACCTGTTGACAAAATTGTTTTGATCCCTTGCCTCTCGCGGGCATTCATCCTATCCGGTACCTCAGTACATCCCCCTCTTCCTCCTCGCAGGCTTATTTACTGAACCGATTTGCTCTTCTCAGATCGCACCGTACATTTCTACACCCTCCCATCCTTAGACCCGGTTTCACTCAACACCGTGAAGCCCATAAGACATGCAGTTACATTCGCGGTAGATCATAGGGACTTGAACCGCCCGCCACCGTCGGCGGTGGCTGGTCCTACGGTCCCGGTGGAGGCCAACTTCTGCATCATCAAACGAACAGGCATTGCGATGTATGTAATGCGCGAACGGTTGTCCTTTCTGAAGGTAGGAGGCTACGCTTCATTTTCAACAACTGCGTTTCTCACCTGATGTATCAATCTAGGAAATTCCCTTGCCCCAGGGTGCATCAGTAGCCTGCCGTATAGGTCGTTCGCTATGCATAGCAGACAAGGAGAACTACAATATGGTAGACTTGGAGAAAGCGTCGTTCTTCTCCATAATCCCGCTCTCTCAGGCACAAGATTCGACTATTCCCGTGAAACCTTCCATTACTGTTGTTGGAGAGAACGAATTTCTCATTCTGTCTTGGACTGGCGCAAGTACTATTGGTCTTTTTATCACTGGGGATGGCGACCCAGTACGTGGTACGCTCGAATGGCCGAGCCATCCAGAAGCTGTCTGTACGTATTACTTGTCATTTGTCTGTTATTTCTCCATCTAAGTGTACTGAACCGTCGATCATCTAGGCCTGGATTATCCTTATGTCACTGCTCTTCTCCCAAATGGCACCATCGAAATTCACAGCATCGAGACTCAGGCCATTGTCCAGGTCATAACCGCCCCGAATTCTTCTCAGCCATCGTCGCCAACGGGTCAGCCAGGGGCGTGGCCGCGCTCGTATTTGAATCTAGTCTCTAGTCATAGCGGTTATCTCGTGCCCTCTACCCAACGCTCAGAGAAAATGCGAACAACGAAGGTGAAGCTCCTGCGTACTCCAGAGCCTGGTCTTTCTGCGTAGTGTAGAAAATGTGGAAGGAATGACATATCGGATGGCTTCATTTTCAAACTATCTCGATTATCGGTAGTTTCAGCGTCTCTAGACGAAGTAATACCAGCCAACAGAAACTCTCATCTCCACCAGACATTGTCCTGGTCTGCACAAATTTCGCCGAATCTCTTTTCTTGACTGTATCCAGATCGCTCTTCTCGTGTTACTGTCGTCACAAGGTAATTCGAGGGCAGAGTCAGAGGCCTAGCTGAAGAAACCATATGCCGCTCTATGAAGGAATCTAGGTCGCAATTTATGCCTCGATATGAAAGTTGTCAGTCGTACCGGCCGTCGCGTTTTTATCGTCCGAACGTAGGTAACGACTCCGAGCAGTTAAACAGAGGACCATAGCAGTTTCCCTGTTAGAGATGTGTCCTCACGGGAAAATACGCAAAAGGTCTTCTGCCGTAGCTACGCAAGACCCTAAACTAGGACACCACAAAGTGGTCAAGGAAAAAATTGGTCGCAAAGGCAGCAGACATGGAAGCGTCTGGCTTGACGAAACGACACACGCCAGTTCGAAAACTGGTATGATACGCATGCCACGATAAAGCAGCGGCCGCCGTCTAGTTGCAGAAGCATCCCTCTCCTCTCGTGCGCCGACGCTCTCTTGGGTGTAGTGGATATAGACTTGACTCAACGAACCCGAAGGACTCAGAGCCCCGGGTTGGTAGGCGAATTGAATTTATCCACATGGAACAGAGATGGCCACCACCACCTGCCTCCATGGACACGTCTCCGTAGCATTAAGCACCGTGTCGCAGCTAAGCGTTGAGCACTTCCCTCCCTAGGCGCTGATTCATGGACTAATAAGTACCACCAACATGGACCAACAAGGGAGGGATTATGCGCAGAGGCAATCGCGACGGCAGAGCCAGGGCCACGTATGTCCAGATTTGAGACAGGCCTCGGACACCGGGCCCATTTTGATGACGGGAACAATCCTGTTCCACAACGATTGTATCCCCAGATTTGAAAGGCCAAGTGCACGAGTTCAAGAGGCACACAGGAGCACATAATGATCCTGTGCATCAAAAGACGATTTACGTCGATAAGGAGGTGTTGGGAGGTCGATGTCAACAATTCAGGCAGCGCTCCGTCTATCCCACAGTGGACTAGGCAAAGAAAATAACAGTAAGGGACTATATAGGGGATATTGATCGGGACAAGGAGACATACCAGACGACAAATGGAAGAATGCCATTGCCAGACGCTGTATCAGCTCACGATGAGAAACGCCGAAACGTCCTGTGCGTGAAGAGCTCGCAGCTTCACGTCGGCTGCCAGGGTAAGATACATGTGTCTTCGCGAAACCCCTGCGTAAGCCGGCTGCACTCGAAGAGCGCGGTGGCACCGGCAAGGCATTATAGATATATCATGATATCATCTCCTCTATATATCTTCGCCCATCAGTCGCCTGGCAAGGTTTGAGGAACAATAACGACTTGCCTACATCTTGAGAATTCGCAAGGTGGGGTCGAGCGCTCTCCCGCGTTTCAAAATCAACGCACCGGACAATATGAACCTATAAGGAAATCAGTAGCGCTGACAGAAAAATTCTCCTAGCATTTGAACCGAAGTCATATGGAAAACCGGCATGAACGAAGACAACCTAGAAAACGAAGAATTATTACCGTGGGCGTGGAAGTAGGGTGATGGAGAAATGACATACCGTCGGGGCATCGAATGGATCAAGCATATACCTCTGGAGGCGCTTCAGATTTCATGTCGCGAGGAGTCCAGTCTTGCAACCATCGATCAAGCGCACAAGTATTAGCGCCCGAAGTTGTGATCTTCACGGGACATGTTATCGTATGATATCTGGCAGCGAAAGATCAGCAACATCGACGAGGGGCTTAATTGGCATGAAGAGAGCGACCACAAAAGTCTGACAATAAAACAGTAAATGAGGATTTTCAGACCTGGAGGCTAGGTGCAGTTTCTGTGGCGCAACTGAAGTGGCCTCGAAGAGACGTTGAAGCGTTGTCGTTGAGGTGGACACCGAGAAAATAGTAAAAGATCCAGCTGCGCACCTTGGCTTAGAGTGATTTCTGTATTGGGATTTCTGTTTCATAAAAGGTTTGCTGCGTAAGCATGTCGAGGCAAGCTTCAAGTCATCCAGCGACGGTATTACAGGAGTCAGGACATGGTGGGCTGATGCTTGCAGGTTTAAATGCCTGTGGGTGTTTGTGGGTGCTTGTGTGTTCGCAGTTTCCCAGAGAGATCCACGATGTGCTGCCATGGATCGACGATCAGACGGAGAAGAGTTGAACGCCGACGGATAACCCTAATAGATGCTGTGCGTCACATGATCACGACGCGTCGCGTCAGGACGAAGAAAGACGAAGAAGAACTTGAAAGTTCACTGTGCTTAGTACGACACATTCACGATGGTACACCAATTTCATTCAAAAGTACTCAGAAAGCTTCAGAGATCGCTTGGAAATGCAGAAATGTTAAGAAGCGTATTTGATTACAGAAAATATGAAGTACATAATGGGTGTAGTAATACATCATTTCCATTTACATAGGTTATCCATCGTATCGAGGTCAGCTATACATGGGTCTAGAATGCAAAGGGACAGAGGCAAGAAAGCGCGGTGCTTAGTAGCCACCAGACATCCCGCCGGCCCCGCCTCCTTGGGCATAGTCCGATCCCGCACCGAGATGTTTATTGTCGGGGTGTGCACCTGGACCCGCCGGAACTTTAGACCTAGTATTAGAAGGAGTAGAGAGACTACACACCATGACCAACTGCACGCTCTCTGCGCATGAGAGCCTCACGTTCTAACCGCTCGGCTTCTGCCAGTTCAGCACCTTGTACCTTGAAGGAGTTTGCTTCTCTGTGAAAACGAACCCACTATCAGAGACGTCAGATAGCGATGCGTAGGAATTATACTAACTGCTCCTTCTGCTGGCCCTTCGCCTTTAGTGAACTGCTGCCTGTCAGAGTACCGACCGTCCGTTCAACCTTGCCGGTGAACGCCTGCCCACCTCCACCGCGACTCTGACCTGAGTGATTCAGAGTGTTCGCAGGCGGAAGAGCTCCACCAGCGCCACCCATACCAGTACCACCGACTGCGGTGCCAGGCATGTGGTGGTGTTGCTGGGTGCCGAAGTTGCCGCCAGTGGTGTTGTAGCCTTCGTTCGCAAGCTACCACGATGATGCGGTGAGTAGGAGGATCATTGTGGGGTTTGTCATTGAACTCACATTGTTATCGAAGCCAGGTTGTTGCCCCGGCATATGATGACGGCCCTCAACTGGGACGCCGCCGTAGTTGTTGTGTCCATGGGTTCCTGCCCCGGGCATGACGTTTGTGTTATTCATATTCGTGCTTTCGTGGGGCCGTGAATTGAGGCCAGATCCAGCACCAGTCATGGGAGCCGCTCCGGTACCAGTCATGGGGGCGTCAGTGGCATGTTTCTATCAAGAGAATAAGGCGTCAGACTGATTGATGATTAGGGAAGAGTGGAGAGAGACGTACGTTCTTGTGACTGAAAAGAGGCATGTTATTGAAGTTTGTAGATAAGTTTGTAGTGGTTGTGTTGGGAGGTTGTTAATGATATGTTGGCTCCTCAGCCCCTGCTTTTATACCTGTCTCAACGGCGGATCCATCGGTGTGACGCAAAGGTAGGTCATCGGCTCCAGCGCTCCTTGGAAAGGAATATGGGGATGTGCTGCGCAGTGGTAATGGACTCCGTACTAGGTGATGGAGTTTGGAGTTGGTGTGTCGGCCCGACGGGGGTGCGGAGCGGGCGTCATTGCTCGATAGCTATAATAGATATGCCACTTCGGGAGGTGCGAAAAGAATGATCATCGCGTTCGACTCCCGAGTCAATCGGAGGGTTGGAGGCGCCAAAGCAGCGATATATATATGATATATACATAGGATGTTGGAGAGTATGTCCGTGACTGAGCAAGAGCGGGCTAGGGTTAGCCTGAGGCTGAATGAGGAATTTTGGAGCGTGGAAAGTCCGGGAGGAGTGACTTAGAAGGGGTGTTCGATAAGCTATGCATTGCTCGACAAAAATAGAGAAGAGAACAACAATTGGTAGGGTATGAGAGCAGGTGGTAAAATGCAAAAACAAGCGAACTGCGAACAGGCCTGTTTTCGCGCGGCTGTACAAGGCAGGTGTCTGGCAGTTGACGATGATGGTATAACTTCGTTGCCTTCCATCCCATGTCAAAAAGAAAGAGCAAGATATAAAAAGAGAGAACAAGGTACTTCATTGTCGGATGTTGGTATAGGCAGGTGGAAGCTCCACGGTTTCGACATCGTTGTCCTTCGGCGCCTCACTCGGGCCTGCATCGTCATGCTGGATGATATTCACTGGCCGCATCTGCCTCATAGGTCCTTTCCTTCCACCTCCTGTCGTCGTAGAGCCAGCGCCGTGGGCACTCAATAAATCGGGTGTTCCACTCCGACTTGTCGTGGTATAACTGGATAACGGACGACCATCAGAACCGATACCCCCGGTCTCTCCATCATACGTAGAGGCGACCGTGGGGTCTGGGACAGTGAATGGTTCTGGTTGGTAATACTCCGGCAAATCATTCCTGTTGCTTCCACGAGCGCCTCCCTGCGCTTCATCTTCATCATCGTAGTTGAGAAGGTCGACCGGGCGTTCCTTTTGTTTCTTGTGGACACGCGAACGGCGCCGGAAGAAGAGGAGAAGAAGTGCAATTGCAACGAGAGCGACGATACCACCAACGACCCCGCCTACGATTGCACCAACGTTCGTTTTGCTCGAGGTGCCGCCCCCAACCCCACTTCCTGTCGTGCTAGTTGGGTATGACCCTCCTGCAGGACTACCTGGTGTAGAACTAGGACTAGAATTGCTGAGACAGGTGCCAATGTTGTCGAAACCATTGCTGACGGTGTTGAGGGTGCTACCGGCCGTGCCATTTCCTCGATTATCTCCGCCAACAATGATGAGGGTAGTACCACCGCGGATGGAAGGTGTCCAGGAGAAGCCTGTACCTTGGGACGGTACATCCGTGATTTGGGATTCAGGAATGGCAAATGACTGGCCGCCGGGAATAAGACCAAGGAAGTTGGGTGTTCTGAAGGTGTGTAAGACGACGATGACATGTAAGCTGCACAAGGATGTAACATACCCCTTGACCGTTGCTTTATCCCACCATATTCGTGTGGACACACATTGGACGATTTGATTCGGAGGCTCAATGGAGAAGACGAAATCAGGAGAAACATTTGTCGTTGCGTCGAAGCAAGAGTTGTCGGACGACGAGGTCACTTCAGCAGCAGTACTCGTTCCTCCAGAGCCAAATCCCGTTGCATCGCTGACCTGTCATTAATTCCAAGTTAGGTTTGATATGACGATGATGCAATTATATGCCACAGGTAGAACGTTGGAGCAAAGGCCCCAACCACCCATACGACCCCAAAGACTGTCAAGATACTCCCAGCGAGCCATCATTGAGCCATCCAACAGATGCCCCCTTCCCAACCAGGCCAAACGACGATCCCACATACGCCTTGTGGTCAAAGGGACCGGCACACCACGGAAGGTGGATTTTACCGATAGGATCTGAGAGATATAATATAAAGCAACTCACTACAGCTACAAGTTGAGAGTTGGCAGGATAAGTTAGCTTAAAGCTAACGGTCGTAGAGTCGCCCGGAAACGGTCTGTCGATGATCTTTCGCGCCTCAATGGCGTTCGCGAGTGGTGTGGGGCCAGACGGAAGAATCAGAACTCGATACGGTGGCTTTCCGCCAGAGCCTGAAATAGAGATGGTGAGATTTTTACATTGCTGCGGAGTCGTTTCGAATTTCCATGTGTAGGCAGCAGCGAGGGAAGGGAGGGCGAGTAGGGTGAAAAGAGCTGAGGGAATGAACGTGGCGGTCATGATAGCTCTGGCCAAGCAGGCTTAAGGGTCCAGGGAAACGAATCCCTAGCTGTCGCACGCAGAGGTGGTGAGTGGGTGGAGCAAGTCGTCTGGGACAAGGTAACCGGATAAGCCGTTGCGTTCACGACGTCACATCTGTCACTCAGATCAATTTGTCGTTGACTTAGCAGATAATATAGTTTTTTCTACTGACTTATCCCTCAATCCCGACTATCATCCTTCCCTCAACGGTCTCTTTCACCCGTCATTCACATCGCACGAGGCCTGCTACGGCAAAGCATGGCCTTCTTTGTACCCCGCTCCGACACAAAGATGAACTCTGGTCTCCATTGATCAGCTGGATATTCAGACAAATCCGAGGCTACACACCAAAAATAAGCCGAAGATGCGAACACATCACCCTCCCGACAGAAGCGACTCACAGTCACAATGCGCTCCACTTGATGATCCAACCTTGATTCAACCATTTCCTGAAACCTGTGATTGCAGCACTAGTTGGCCTATCCTGTAGTCAAAGTGCCAGCAGCTCAAGATCTCCCTTCACGGGTTGAAATGACCTTGGTATATGGCAGTCTTTGTGTCCTAGAAGCTAGTCGAAGAGCCTATAAAGGCCGTTCTCCACTATATTAACACGCGAGACGTCCAACATCCCGTCTGTTCCGCCCCTTTCTCCGCTAATCAGTCTCCAAATCGGATGTCTGCCAAGACCTGCTGTGCTGAAGCGTTGAAGTGGACGTTGTCGACCCGACAGTGCATTTGGATTGGAAGTACTGCACGCCTGTCTCTCGACGTCGCACCTCTTGGCGATCATGGTCAATTCTATGTCATGGAGGCCACACACCCATCACCGCACTAGATCGAGATTGGACTGTTTTCTCATCCCGTTCTGTGACGACTGCAAACTTGTATTGTTTGATTCGACAAGCTACGATTGCTATGCTGCTTGAAGGCTCGACCAGGGGACTTGACCCTTGAATCGATCGACTTCCCGTTGTGGTGTACCACGGACAACACGTCTATCTTCGTACTTAACATGCGTGAAAAATATACCATGGACTTGTTCGACTGCCCCAGCTATTGTTCGACATTTGACGGACCCGATTCAGTTGACGATACCCTATGAAATTCCTTCCCATCCTGGTTGCTCTTCTTCAATGCGGATCATTCGTATCTGCTGCACAACCAAGTCCTGAGGAGAAGGCTCCTCCAGAGGGGCATGGTCACGAAGAGATGCCGTGGGTGTCTATACTTCTTCCAGATCTTCGATTACTGATCACCAAGACCACGATAGTACTTGTGGGACAGCGATGACAGAGAGCAAGGCTGCCGCAGTTCCAGGTACGTCGACAGTCACTGCCTACTGCCCCTACTTTGATTCTTATCTTGGATTGCCCGCAGGGTGGTTGCAACGGCAGTAGAGACTACGTCACAGACACCCCCGCCGAAACATCAGAGGCTTGTGGTTGCCCCAAAAGCCGCAACACGTGTCCTGGTGCTGGGTATGATCCTATCCGTACGGCCTGCCCCTGAATTCTGGATTTGCATAGTGGCTTATTCTCTCGAACCTTCGCAGACAACTACATGGACTGCACGGATGATGCATGCAAGAGGGATTCACGAAGAGGCAGGGTACCCGCATGAGAGCTCAGCTGAGGACATAACGGGGCATCAAAGTCTAATTTGACGTGCGGTTGCTGTCTTGGAATTTGCGCTATACAATTCTTTCTATCAAGGGCTACTCGGGACAATACTGTATGTATATCAACGACAATCAGGTCGTTTTCCATTCTTCACTGCCCCGCTTTGCGTAGCAGCCACACCGGATAATCATGGACATTCTCAGGAGTCAATAACTTCTTTAATATCGATGAAGTATCCATATCTACTTATGAGTTTGAAGTGTGTGCATACATTGCCATCTGGGCCTCAACTCACATGGTCACTCCTCCATTTTCGCTGGCACTCAAGATTTGGCTCGCAAGGAACAGTCCCTGATGCAGCCGCGTGCAACGCCACATCGCCATCGACGCACAAAGGCACCGAGAGGCCTTCTCCGGCGTTGGACAGAATCCGGAATTCCGTGAAACCGCAAAACTTCCTGTCCGCATGAGACCGGCGCTTCATCTAGCCAAGCTCTATACCCTTTCTGTACGCTTCCACGACGCCCCCGTTTTCCTCGGTCAAGAGGCTTTGATGGCTAGTAGTTTGCCCAAAGAAGAAAGCGCACCGATCGTGATCGAGGCGTATGTATCTATCTTGACCGACATCTGCGCATCAATTTGTGCCAAACGACTCGGAAGGCAAAATCCAGATTCACGATGAGGCTGCACAACCTCCGAAGGTAACAGGAACAAATGACAGGGTCTTCTGAGTTCAGGGGTCTTCGTGTTTTCGTCCGTATCACATTGTGAACTAGGGAAAAAATTAGGCATACAAGTAAAGGGTTCGAGATACTACTCAAAAAGGAAAACTAGGTATTACAATCTACACCTAAGGTGAGTTGTATGAATACATTACTGAGAATCCGATGTGCAAGGTGTTACAACATGAAGTTCAATGCGAAAGGAGAGCAAAAAGGAAGGAGTGGAGGACCCGAATGGTGTCAAAGTGATAGTCAATACATCGGTATCAAATGCGGTAGGGTATGTGTGGTCCTCGTCCGTGGTAAGATATAAAGTGAAATTGGGAGCAGTCATATGGCAGCGAACGCCTCCTGGATCTTTGTAAGCTGGTACTCTGCAGAAAGAGCCTCTGTGAGCAGAACTGAAGAGTATGGAAGGTAATGCGGCATACTAATGAAGGAGCTCTCATCTGAAAGGGCGCTCAAAGCTGCCATGCCACTCCGCAGCCGCTCCATGAGCTCGTCTTCACCACCTTCGGCGTTGGACGGCCACGCATTACCAAGGGAACGTACTCGTGAAATTTCGTCGATGAAGACATGACAGGCGGCCACCCAAAGCGTCTGAAAAATTTCACGGTAAGAATGGAGACAGTTTTGAGACAGTAAAAGGACTCACAGATATGATCGGGTTCATATACCCAATCTCTTGGACGTTGAGGCCGCCAAATGTGACCATATTCTGCGCAGCCGTCAAACAGTGCTGCTTCGAGGCAGAATCCGCGTAGGAAAAATTGATATGTAGTTTGATTGTTGCCGCATCAGTGAGGGCGTGAATTAGTAGCAAGACTCTGGTGGACGGATGCTTAACATCGAGCTGAGAGAGTGGTGGAAGGGTGCCACGGAACATTTGAATAAGTCGATTTATCGATTGAAACGCGGCGGTGTAAGAGTGGAATTCCCGTGCTTGCATGTCTGTTGAATATAAATAGCTCAGTGGGTCATAGCTGTTAAATTGTTAATGGTGACGTACTGGGCGTCCATTGGCCTGCAAGCTGCGCTGATCTATGAAACAGGATAGCCGCTTTGACATTCATTGCGGTCGTGGAGTGGCCCTGGTGTCCACTTTCGACAGTGTTGAGAAGAAAATTCCTGACGGTGTTGTTTCCACGGACATCAGGGTGCAACAAACCCTTAAGCGATATTAATGACGTTGACCTTGATTATCGATGGAAAAATCACACACCTCTGAGTAATTGGTGATGTCTAGCGGCCATGGGGTATCAATCTGGATACCCGGCGCCTCCAACGTCCCACACACACTCATGGGCGGTTCCAAGGCGATTGATACATACTTGTGTAACATTAAGACCGTCCAAAAACCATTTATCCGCTCGCCTTCCTCGATATCATCGCGTGGTGGATGCAATGAAATTGGGGTGTCAGAAGAAAGACCGATGGTCGAAGGCGCGTAGATGTTAGCAGATCGTATCTTGTGGAGCCCTGCACCCAAAGCCAGAGATACAGCAGTTGCTGTATGACACTTGGCCTCAAGAAAGCGGCCGATGCGGAGAAGGTAATACGACAAAAGGACTTCCGCCTGCAAAGTATGCAAGACGACGTCCGGATGTGCTCCAAGTGGGTCGGTAGCGGCATGTTGTAGTGCACGAGTCATGAAGGAATGCTCCTGTAAGAGGAGTGGCTCAGAGTGGGAGAGATGAACGCCCCATAGGTACACGGCACTTAGGAGTGCAGGTGATGGACGCGATGGATGACCAAAGGAGAGAGGGAGTAGGGTTGCTTCACGGAATCGATTGGGATTGAGGAAGAAACCAAATTCCATGCAATGTGGAAGAAATTTATCGAGGCTAGCAGCGTCACGTCAGAGAAGGATTTAGCGTAAAATGTCTGACAACTCACAGGCTTTGTATTGTCAGAAAACCTGGTTCCTATAAAGGCTATTAGCACGAGAGACATTCATAAGACCGTAATTAAGAACAAACATCTGTCCCAAGAAATGGCGAGCTTGTATATTGCCGGTGAGGTGAGGAAGATGAGCCACTGGAGCCTGACTCCGTCTTGGTTTCTATGGCCGCAAAGCTTCTCCATGGTCGGCCTGAAGGAAGGCTGGAGCTCGTCGATGTCGGTGAGAAAGGAGACAATGGACTGTATGGATGGGTTTCCGGTATTACTAGTGAAGGTGGCAATTTGGATAGTTGGTTGTCGTGGTATGGGCTATATGGGTCATGAAGGGTAACAGATGGGGTAGTCTCGTCAGGATTCTCCAGTTCGTGCAGACGTGCTTCCAGCCTGGACACTGTATCTTCCAAAACTTTTGTCCGAGATCTTCCTGGTCCGTCTGAATACTCGCAATCATCGTCTTTGGGATGTTTGCGGCATGGACCACATATTGGCTTGACACCATCACATTTCTACAACGGGCTTGTTAGCAACTGTTAGGTAGACACCTGAGAGAACGCACAATTTTCAAGAATCTTGAATGACGCGACAAACGATATCAGGCTCATGTGGATAAGCTCGAAGACGCTGTACGCACCTGCAATTCATGCATGCTCGCCCCCTCCTCAATGGCTTCGCCATCGCCCTCGCGGCAGGCGAATTTCTTGGACTTTCGGCGATCATCGACGTCGGGCTCGAGAAGGCCACAGTGCCTGGTGTCTAAGCGGATCAAACACGAAGATATTGAAAAGAGGCCTGTCCATTTTATAGTCATCCGAAGGCGCAGTTTGGTGTTGACTCCAATGCTGAAGGTAAGTTTTGGTTCCGACGATTGTGGCTGTCCTCAACGGGTACCTGAAACCCATTTGGCCGGGATGAAGGCCCAAAATAATTACAAATATCAGTTCCCACACCTCATCTGATCCTCGTATCTCTCATCTGCTTTCAACTCCTCCTGCGTCTTTCAAATATCTGGGCTGTGTCGGCTCGATATTTTGTTAATTTCCGGTGTTGGACACTTCGTGCTCCTATGCCGCCCCAAGGATATGTCTCCTTCGTTGGACAGTCATCAGGGCTGGATTTTGAGAAAGACATGGAGCTCCAACTATTTTCCGACCCGGCTTCGTAATTATTTCGACGCCGTCCTACTGGTATGAACCTGCGGCATCTTCTAGCTGGGGATATCTCTCTTGGCATCTGCTCAGGCTTAGGCATCTACTTGTTTGCTGTGGCTTGGCTTTCGTTATTGGCCGTTATCCCATACTTTACTGGATGTGCCCCATTGTTATTAGGGAAAGGGTGTATGTTGAAATGATCGCAACTTTTCAGATCGATCACATTGGGAAGCCCCCCCGAACATCCTGGAAGTTTCCCTTGTACGTGCGAGAACATACTTGTAGGACTTCGCTACTGCGGGTGCGTTTCTCTTCGACAGTATGCGGTTCTACCGGAGGCAGCCGTCATGAAAAATTTGTCTGACTCAACTCTATCGATTTCCAGAGCCTAATGTGGCCGAGATCTGTATAATCTTTCCAATGTGGAGATCGTGAACAATGAACCGCCCACTTTCCCGAATTGCATATACTTATGTCACGCACAATGGCATTCCACAGCAGAACGAGGACGTGGCCATAGCCACTATGACTCCAAATTAGGTCCAGCCTTGCCTCGTGGTTGCCTCGTTGTACGGAACGTGACGTCGATACACCTCGTTGAGTCTCGCCCCTACCTCAGTTTGCCACGGCAACAACCATCATACCAGATCGACCACGGGTTTTGCATAGCTTCTCTCGACCCGCTCCTCTCACTCGTAGATCTGCTCCGTCTACTCGCTCCGCACCGATCAGCGTCCTGTAGATTTATATCCCCAGTTTTTCGGCCCAAGATGTCTTCCGATGTTATTCCATTCCTCTTTACGGGGATCTGGCCCGAGACTTGGCCCCACCCGTTGAAGTGGTCTTTCGGCAGGCGGAGACCGCGTAGATCACCCATGTGGCGGCCAACCATGAGGCTCGGATAGCTTAACGTTAGCCAATCCTTCATGGCAGTACATTGCCAGTGCTGACTTAGAATATGTTATTCGGGGATAGGCCAGCCTTTACTTGATCATCATCACGCTCCCTGTTCCGAGGTTGTCTAGGGTTGTCTCCAGTCTAAGCTTCCTCCAAGGCTTAGGTTCTGCGGTTCTCTGTACGCCGTTAACGTCGAATAAATGTCTATGGAAAACTCTGAGACAACCTTCATTGGCTAGTCGTTGACAGGACCATTCCGATTCAATGAGGTTTTCATTTTTTTTGGTGGCGCAGAAAGTGTATCTATTTATTCATAGGCACGAGGCTGTCGCTGCTTAAAATAGCTCCGATGATGGCAGGGCTCGTTTCTCGAGTCAACGCTTGAAAATTGCGACTGCGGCCTGTTATTCATCCCAGCAAAGGCCATGCTTTCCCTCCTCGTCAAACAGGTAGGTTTCCCGGCTAGACTGTATCCGACACAAATTATTGACCGGGAAAACCGAAAGACCGCTCATGCACATGACATCGACGCTAGATTAACATTATTTAATACAAGTACTCTCCGCGTCATGGTGGGAGTGGATCTGCTGCCAAGGGACGTTAGCTAGGTTTTAATTTCCTCTGGGTTATGGGTTAATGCCACTGACTTGTACTATTTTAGTCATCGAGAAAATTAATACTTTGCGAAGTATCTCTCGCTCCGTTTGTCTTCTGTCAGTTGTGACTGAATTGGCCTAGAAAATGGAAGCACACTTGACGCCAGTACCCTCGTGGACCCTTTGCCCTCCCTACCGCCGGTAAGCTCCATCAGCAAGAAGTATTCATCCGGTATGCATCCCTGGCGAATTGCAGGGAATTGACCATATGTTAGGATGCAGAATCTGAGATATTCCCTTTTTCACTCATCCCGCGACCATTTCCGGGGCACTGGCCCTATCGCTGCATATGCCTTTTCGGCAAGAAGCACCCTCTAGATATGGTTCATTAGTGACTATAGGAAGAGGGGAATTTGGTGCCTGTTCCCACATTCAACGGAGGGAAACCTATAGGGTTTTCTCTTTCACTTGGCGCGCCACTACCTCCGGGTGATTCGCCTTAACGCTGCGAGCACTCTATCAGCGAGAAGCATGGGTGCCCACCCTTCATATACTACTGGTGAACTCGAGGAAATGGGGTATTTGCTCTAAGACAGAAGAATGCCCACGAGGTGTCTTTGAATTGCTCCGTTCACTTGTTCCGTGACCACCTCCGATAAGGGTGCATGTAAGTTCGACTTCCCTTCGACTCCCTATTGGCCAGAGCCTCCCACTCAAGACGGGTCCTTAGAAAGGTGCAGAAGAAATGGGGTATTTAACTCTATATTATTCCCACCATTGACGAAAGTCTGTGAAACTAAGTACCCTCTTCATGTCCTGTGATCCCCCGTCCCCCGACCACCTCTAGGAAGTGGGTTTACCAAGCAACGCGCAGCTCGATACCCCATATTTTCCTCCCCAAATCTCACCAGTAGCCGTCCGAGAACGAACTGGGAATCTCGGAGGAGCGAGCGGAAGAGCCCAGTCACCGTCCGATTGGCGCCCCAACTCTGAATGGTATCTTCCAAGTTCTCACCTCCACCTCCACCTCCGAAGGCCCATGTAGAGATATCGTGCTTCTCATGGACTCCACTACGCGTGTGGGAACTGGGCGAGGTCATGAGGTAGACGAAGAGAATGATGCGGTTGTTTATAGCGATGGGAGATGGCTGGGCGTGCGCCGTGCACACGAGGGCAGGCACTGAAACGAGGCATTGTTGGCGTTATTGATACTTCGGGGGCATTGACGCCGCTCACCGAAGTTGACGTCTTGATACATTAAGCAAGCCCGCCGCCTCGCTTCTGCCATTGAGTGGTCTGCGAGATGAATTATCAGCGCCCAGCGCCCGAGCACGAGGCAATATAAGACATACCTGGTTATTAATGTCCTGCTGCAAACGCCGCAAATCGGCGTAAACATCATCTAGAGGCGGGTGTTGTCCACGAGCATAGATATATCGCATTCTGAATCGCCGATTGACTTCCAGCGCGTCAGCCGGGCGTTTCGACATGATGAACCCACGGAGGAGACTCGTATAGAAGATGACGTCTGGACGTGGGACTTCTTCGCCCTTCCTCCATCCTCTCACTCGCTTCGTCAGCATGGATTCTGGTTCATCTATCGGGTGCTGCATCTCTAGGGTGTCCATCACCATGAACGTCCGCTGTACATCGCCAGTTCTCGCATAAAAGCCACCGAGCTGCGTGAAGTGGTGCACGGTGGGGGTGATGCCGAACTTCATCATATCGCGTACAAATTCAGGGCACCGGTGTGGGTGCTCCTCGGATATCAGCCGCTGGATGAACGGCGTGAAAACTGCGGGCCCAACTTTGACTTCGGGCCAGTTGGGGGACCTGAGGAAGGACGTGTCCGTAGAGGTGCTGTCGGCATTTAGGGATAAAAACTGGAGAAGGCTCTGATACAATCGTTCGACGCTCTCTTCCGTAGTCGTAAGCTTCACAAGAGCCTGCCAGACCAGGTCGCCGTGGGTACGGGCAGGCCAAATCTTGCGCCTACTTTTTGTCTGCATAGTAGCGAAGGCTGGATGATCGTTTTTGGTGTCGTCACCGGATCGATCATGTTTGAATTGGGTGAGAGCAGCGATGACTTCATCCTGAGGGACGCCTGACAAGAAGAAATGGTCGGAAAACGTTTTGACAACAAGCATAGGCAAATCCTGCTCGAGGTAGTACGTCATTTCCGCCTGGAGAAACAAAGCACCGCACGATACATTGGAGTCTAGTGCCAGCCGCCGGAGTCGGGTGATTGCAGCTGTCCTGCCTGTGTCCAAATATTTCCGTATGAATGTGACGAGGTTGAATTGTGGAGGGAAGTCGGGCAAAGATTGAACGGCGTTGATTAGCAGCTGGAGTTCCTCTGCAAGTTCCTCCCCGATATACCTTTCTGAATCCGGGTTGACTTCCCTTTCCAATGCCTCTATCTCGACTGAATTTACTTCGCCGATATTCCATTCATCAGCCTCATGCGGATTGTATTTGGCGGGCCTTCCCGCACCAAAGGGTATGGAGTATGTAGGGTGCTGACGGAGTTTTTCGACATGAGGAATGTGCTTGGAGACGTCAGGTCTCTTTGACTGTCTAAGGCGCGAAAGAAGAAGGTCGTACGTCCGAATTGGTAATCTGAATGTAGGGCTTGTGGGGCCAGGAAGAAGTGAAACCGCCTCCTCCAGGAGATTCGCCCGCGCTAAAACCTCCACAGCTGGCCCTCGAACATAGGTACCCAACAACGTAGCCTGTCTCCGGGCAATGGAAACAGGTGAGCGAGAGACTTTGGTGACGTAGTCCATGTCTGCTTTCTCGAAATCGTTCACGAATTGAAGGCTGATTTGTGGAGGGGCAAAGCGCATGATGAAAGGTATTGCGTCGGAACTGATAGTCGCTGCATAGCCTTTGGAGGCCAAAAGAAGGGAAAATCGGATGGAAAGCGGTATATTTGCGTGCACGGCATGGAAGATGAGCTTGCGGCTCCGTAGGAATCGACGACGAAAATCTTCTAAATGTTTCGGGGGTACCAGATTGAACCAGACTGTGAATCTAGATATCCGATCCTCTAAGGAGGAGCATCCGGGCGAAGGGGTGGCGATAGCAGCCTGGGCAGGGAATTCCCATATATGGGAAGACGGTATTTCTATTTCCGAACTTTGGATTTCCACGAGCAAGTCGTACGCTTCATCGAACCTTTTGGCGAACACGAGTTTCGAAAACGTTTGAAGGAGTGAAGATGGGGTGTAGTTTCGAGAAACAGTGAATGATGTATAGTCCAAGGCCGCTGGGTCTTCAAATATCGACGTGTCACTAGGGGATGGTGGAGATAATCGTGGGGGTAGCCTTGCCTGGATGAGGCTCAGGGTAGATGGGGATCGTGCAGGTGCCTCGCGAAGGACATTGGCATAGTCTTCCGTCGGGTCTTCAAACACGAATGGGTCGCACACAGTCGCCTGTACATCGACCGCGACTTCCTTCGGAGTAACCGTGGTGCGAGACGAGACATAGAGTCCCAGCGTGGCAGAGGTTGATCTAGAAGACGAATGAGAGAGGGTTCTGGATATAATGGCCCACCTGGGTTGGATATGTCCAGCGGAGAGCCATGAGGCAGACAGCATCCACGGCCAGCCTGCTCTGCGTTTCACGGATGTCGGCGGCAACCTCAAAATTGTGTCACGTCACTGTTGCGTGTCACCTCACGTGTCAATTCACGTCTGTACGCGGGACGGCCGCGCTCTGACTTTCTCTTGTCAACATCCACTACCCCTACGTCGCTGTCCGCTGGTCGAGCACCTCGCCTAATACAAGACTATACTATCTATAATTATTATACTCTACTAGACCCCTAATATGCCAGGTATATCCTCTAGCCCGCCTCGCGCTCCCCCCATCAAGTACACAGCACCGCTTGGAACCCGCTGGGCGAAGGAGACCGCAGCTGCGGGCGGCGTTGGCGCCTTCGACCTTCCGACCGATCCGAAGAGCATCGGTCCGTGGATTCTGGGAGAGTGTGTGGGAAAGGGAGCCTCAGGCCGCGTCAAAATCGCCAAGCACCGCCTGACAGGTCAGCTCGCTGCAATCAAGATCCTACCAGTAGCGCCTCTCGTCAGCTCTCGTACATCACTAGCCACACAACAGGCGAAAACTGATAAGCAGCGCCTTGGAATCGACAGGGAAATCACGATGATGAAACTTATGAACCATCCAAATATAATGCGAATATACGACGTCTATGAAGGCGATAAGGAACTCTTTCTCGTACTGGAATACGTCGAAGGCGGAGAACTTTTTGATTTTCTAGTCAACCGTGGTCGTCTCCCCCCTGCAGAAGCATTGGCCTTCTTCAAACAAATCGTCTATGGACTTAACTACGCACACACATTCTCTATCATCCATCGAGACTTGAAGCCTGAAAACATTCTCCTCGCCTCTATATCTCCTCCGCTCGTTAAAATCGCTGACTGGGGCATGGCCGCATTCGCTCCCCCTTCTCTTCAACTGGAAACTAGCTGCGGATCGCCTCATTACGCTAGCCCTGAAATCGTGAACGGACAGAGTTACAAGGGAAACGCGACGGACATCTGGAGCTGCGGTGTCATACTCTACGCTTTGCTTACTGGTAGACTTCCTTTCGACGACAAGAACGTGAGGATCCTTCTAGGAAAAGTCAAGAGCGGAAAATATGACATGCCAGCGTGGATCGACCCCCTCGCCAAAGATTTACTTGGGAAGATGTTAGTCGTTGACGTCGAAAAACGGATCACGGTATGAGTCGTCATTTTAAAGCGTTATACCTGATGTTCAGTCTCCTTCAGATACCAGAGATTCTTTCTCATCCTTGGCTTCACTCACCGCCGCCGACACCGGTATCTGCCGAGCAACAGGCCGCTGAACTAGCCATAATGCGGCTGCCGCCCTCTCCAAGCACCCTCGCCCGTCCCATCGCGTCTCCCTCTCTGATTGACCCCGAACTCTTGGCCTCGTTGCGCGTAATCTGGGGTCGCCATACCGACCCAAAAGGCGACTCTATCAAAAGAGATCTATGCTCTCCTGCGGGCCATGGCGTTCATGCCAAAGCATTCTACTTCCTCCTCTCGCGATACAGAGAGGACTCGCTTCGCAACAGCTTTGAGGAAACAAGGAACCACGGCCAACTTGAAACCAAGCTCGACATCGGAAGCATGAAGTTCAACCTGGGGTGGGAGCTCGACTTATCTAGCGCGAACAAGAGATACGCCGGAAACAGAAACAGCATGCTCGCCGTCGAGGCTCCTGCCCCTTCGCGGGCTCGTTCTCCAGCGGCTATGGCGATCTCTGGTCTGGGTCCTCCTGTCTTGCGACGCGTTGGATCTGCTAGCAGTAGCTCATCATCAAGAGATAGGGCCTCGTCTCCAGCTGGACCCCGCGCTCCTATTCACCCAACAGGAAGAACCGGTATGGATTTGTGGCGAGCGCAAGGTCATGTTCTGGACGACCGAAATTTCAAGTCTTCTCTTAACTCCCCGAAGGCTACGATGTCGAGTGGCGTTGGACGCGGCGGCCCCCGGCCTCCGCCCTCGCGGCGTGGATACACATACTCTCATCCCCCTCCAGATAAGAACATCTCAAGCGTGCAGTTTCCTCGGCACCTTCAGGCGCAGGACATCATTGACCAGCAGCGCCCTAAGTCCACGACGGGCGTTTCCCCAGCGCAAAGGTCAAGTATGTTCGTGCTCTCTCCTAACCCATCTTCCTGCCAATCAGAACTCCCTATGGCCGCCATCCCGACTCCCTCTTCTTCCCCGACTCCGACTCCCACAATATATGCGCCTGTACCTGTCTCGCCGCCGAAGCCTGCGCTAGAAATGGATATGATGGTTGAGATGTTCGCTGCGGAACAGAAAATCTCGAAAGTATTAATGGACATGGAGATCGACGCCGCCGTCCCCGTGCCCGCTCCTTCTCCCGACCCAGACGTCGCCCCCAATCCGCGGACCTTATCTATTTCGTGGGATCCTGCCGCGACCCATGCGCATCGCGTGGTTGGCCCAGCCCAGGAGCGAGGCGATAAGGAGAATCAGAACGTAGGAGATGAGAGCTGGAGTCACGTAGATTCGGATGAACATAAGGGACGGGGCATCGGTTTGGGTATGGGTCGGGAGGCGGGTAGGGCCATGGGGAACGTCACGAACACACGCGACGCCTCCTCCGTCGTCAAGGGGAAAAGGGAGAAGGAAAAAAAGTCTCGGCGTGAGTGCTTTTCATGGACCCAAATTTTTTCACGACCTGATATGATTTATTATATAGCGCCTACGCTCGATTTCCGTAATCTCAATCAACACAAGCGATCAACAGTGCTTGGGTCGCCGATGTCAATCGCCTCGCCCGTTTTTTCTCCCACATCAACCAGCCGACTTATTACTTCGCCCGTCGTTGGGGAGTTCAAGGGTTGGTTCTCGAACCTCTTTAGCTGGAAGAACCACGCGAATAGTCATGGCGGAATCCTCTACTCTCAGGAAGATGTTTATCGGACCCGCGCAGACGTAGGGCGGCTTCTTGAAGCACAGGGCATCATTGTTGAAGGCGGCGGCTTCGATAGAGGGATGGGACCCGTAGACTGCACTGGGCCTCTCAGGTGTCGAGTCGAGGATCCTAGCGGCACGCGCACGGCCTTCAGCCTCAAGCACATGCGGTTCAGAATCGAATTCTACGTCGCACCAACTCAAGATAATAATCCATCCTTCGCGATGGCCGGTCAACCTTACAATCGCGACTTTCTCAGTGCCCCTGGACCGAATCAGAGCATCCACTCCGCAAGTAATGCCGGCGTAGGGGGTATACCGATTCCGCGGACTCGAAACAGCATTTTGATGAACAGCAGGAGCCACACGACTCCGATGCCATCAAGTCCCTCACCGGACTTCGAGTTCCCGCCGGGCAGTGCGTGCGCGATTTTCATGGCATACGAGAAGGGCTCGGTGTCGAGCTTCCAGGTTATCTGGCGGAAACTAAAGGACGCGTATGGAGATGGTGCCGCGGGCTGTATGTCTCCCAGTTTCAGTCCCGCGATGGCGAATACGCCTATATCGGAACATCCCGAAAGGTTTGCTGGATGAGATGTTTCTGATACACTAGTCCTGTAATTACTTTCGGGATAGCGTCGTGGGATGATGTGGGTGGTCGTATCGACTGGAATGTAATTTTTGTGGTTCTTGCTACTATCAGTTAGTCCTTGAGGTGCACAAGTAGTCAGAGTACCACATGTTCATTGGAGACGTCAAATACACTTATATTGGGTCCCCATTCGGGGTAGATGGTCGGCATTAAATACCCGAATGCCATTGCACGTAAAGTACCAGGTATTCGCAGCTCTCAGACGGGGTTGCGAGACGTTCGAGTTGGTTCTGATTCCTTGAGGACGATTGACTAAAAATAATAGTATTGCTCTGTAAGGCTTAGGGATGATCAATGATCGGGCGCAATTACCTATGATAACTGCCCACTGACTATAATATGGCTAGCTGACAGTTTTAGCAACACCGAGATGCTGCCATCCATGTGGTCGATACAAGCTACCTTGCCGTCGTTTGAGGGCATTGTGATCGATCGTCGATCGTGAAAAAAAAGTTCCGTCTAATGAGCATCGATCCACCTCCTTGAAATTTTTTACAGAGTCGAAGATAAAAGAGAGCGTAAGCGATGGGAAGGAAGTTTTAACTGGCAGGACTATATCTTAAATAGAAAGTTAGATTACTGTTGAACAGAGCTGGGTAACTTCCTCATGTACTTTAGTGAGTGTATGGGTGGATGGATAATACAGGGACACAAGAAAACCTGGACAGAGACGGATGAGTCGAGAAAGGAAAAGCGTCTGATAAGAATCGATGCGACCAAGGAAAGGAAACAAAGAAAGCATGTCGACTAGGGAACCGCGGTGTCATATCGGGGTCGGCGTCGTCCACCACGACGAGCGCAAAACTGATCGTAAGCCGGTGCGGCGTCGTCAGTGACCTCCCACATATATCAATATCTGACTGCCGAGGTTTCGTAAATATCCAACCGTTAGAATTTAAGATGTGCCACTCACGACTAGACCCAACCATCCTTGCCAACCCCGATAGCGTCAAAATTCTTCCCGCTCCTCGTTCTCCTCTCTTGAAGTACGGGTACAGCGTCGAGATTTATAAGCTTCTCCGATGGCGGTGGAGATCCCTCAACCCAACCCTTCCAACCTTTTTTCGCAGCTTGTCGTTTCCTCCGGGGAGCTGTGGAACTGCACGGTTCGTCGAAATCGTCATAATCATCTGGGGTATGCGGGCGCTTAGAGGAGAAGCGAGAGGTGCTAGAGGAATTAGATGGCCCAGGCGTCGAGGCAGGAGTTGATGGTAACAGCATGGGTGGCGTGCTGGGTGGCGGCGTGACGGACACCGAACGCTGAATCGTCGGGATGTGAATCGTGGGTCGTGCTTTGGCTCGCCAGAACGACGAGGCGGCTCCTGAAGACTGCGCGGGCGGTATGACCAGCTTTGGACCTGGACAAGATGTATCTGGCGTCGCGTTGTATCCGGCCTCGTGTAACAAAGCACTCTGTGCCTTTAGCGCCGCCTTCTCCTTTTTCCTCTCGCGATCTCGCTCCTTCTTTTCCCTCTTCCTCGCCTTCCTCTCCTCCTCATCCTTTTCCACCAGAATATAGGGCGGCACACCATTTAACAAACTTGTCAAAACGTCGCGGGGTGGGCGGACATCAAAGGCGCCCGCCATAACCGAGGTGGCACTGCGGCGCATTCTCTTCGCTCTGTGCATTGTGTGGGTGTTGTGGGGCAAGTGAGAGGGCATTTACGCCGACGGGGAGAAGGGAGATTTAAAGCAAGGAGCCCGCAGTGGAGCAAGGTCGTGGTTTGGAAGCAATGGGCAGCTACGGCAGACATCAACAAACAGCGCCAGCACGTGCTCTCAGGAACCTCAACGATCGATTCGAGATGAGTCTACAAGCTTCGTATCAATGATCTATCCCCATCCGTCTCCATTCCTGCTCCCTCTTCTTCCAAAAGTAAACCTCTATTCAACCCATTCCACCTTCCACCTTATCGATTGAAGATATCAGGCGTCCGATTCAACTGATCTTCGCCACATTGACGCAGGTTCACCGAAATAAAACCTTCCCAACCTTAATCGTGGTTCGCGGCCCTGTGAACGGTACAGCCTGTGTGAATAAGGCTTTGCCAAATCGATACAGCAGCTCCGTTTCCGGCCAAGCGAGCCCTGGTGTCCACGCCCCTCTAATTTCGATCAACCAATCATGTTTCGCGCTTACCGAAATATGGTGCATTGTTTCCATCACAGTATACACTGTTGATCATTTCTGTATACCGTTGTTCTCTCTGAATGTTCTCTCCTGCACCAGGATTACCTCTATCGTCCATTCCGTGAGCGACATATCCTTGTAAAATCCCAATTCGGCCGAGATACCTTTATCTGATCGCCACTGTCTCTGGCGCCGGGTAGTGGGGTCAATCATGATTTCCCCGGCGTTTGCTTCCAGAACATCTATTGTACACCCAGCGGCAATTGACAGGCTTGACGCTCGTTTTTTCCTGCCTGGAATACGTCAACGGTTACCTCGGTTATTGTCTACTTACGGTTCCGCGCTTCAGCGACATGTATCCGACGCAGAACACGCCCAGGAAATGACTTGGACGCTATATGATATGGACCCGGCTCCCTGGCTCTCATGGATTTCTGCCGCCCAAAATTAACTCGAACCATCTCGTGTTGACAAACGCCTGATGCGCATCACGTATCCCAATCCGCTGGAATTCCCCGGGGGTCCAACGAGGTCCAGCGAGATCCAGCGGTGTGACATCCGGACGCGGCCGATTCGACCGCACAAGGTCAAACAATGTACTGAATCGGTACGAAATTGACGGAGCGCTTGTAGACGAAGGATCTAGATGCTTCAGTATGGATACCTACATTCTTCACGTCAGCTCCAGTCTTTTGTCGTCGATGCCTCTACGGAACGCTTTTTCACTGTGCGCTGGGTCTAAGGCTCAAAACCTCTGAGTTAGTAGAGTCCTCGGCGGTAACTTCTCGGGGAAACCGGTATCACCTCTTTGATGCTTTGCTTTCTACCACGTATCCATATACCTGCTAACAGGATATAATAAATGTACTCTTCAGCCAATCTTTCGGGTCTGTATACGGAGTCATTTCCAGATCAAATTGATTTTTCGGTGCTACTCGACAGCAATCACGGCCGAAATTCACTGACCTGCCGCGTTTCCATCCTTGTGTCTGTTCGCTGCATGTTGTCGCATGGTAGTAAACCCTGCGAGCTCAGGATTTTCCACCATTGCCAGCGGCACGCATGCCTCACGGCTGGCGCATCCGCGGTGTTCGTCGTACCTATCGCGTACTATTCTGGCTTGGCACACATCTCTAAATTCGAGCGTTGTGCGCCATGTGATCACCACTGAAGCCAAAGAGTCAGTAAGCAATCTATTGACCCCGATAACAATCGGCGCCGCTATAGTGGTGTTACACACGTGTTCCATAGGGTTGACAGGTATGTGCCTTCCTCGACTTGCGCAGCCCCAAACTCCAAAATACCCCATAAACCGTCGCATTCTTACGGAACAGGAATACCGTTTTTCCTTCCTTCTCACGAGCATGTCAAGGATTTACGGCACAGGCTGTCAGATGCCTAATTGTGTTATTGTTACTAGTGTCGCTCAGATCAGACATACAGAAGACGTATCTTACCATACTTTGCGTCCTCTGCTTGGAGAATATGAGGGGACCTTGGAGTGAGAACGCACCGTGGGGCTAACACGACGTTCGAATAGGCGCGCGCACCATTGCGTCATTTTAACGATCTGCTGTTCCCGGATATCGCGAGAGATCCGTGCTGGCCAGATGCATTGCTCCATTGACCGAACACAGCTTTTTGTGCAGCGTACACGCAAGCCTAATAGATAGTATACTCTGCGTCCACACAAGGACCTCATATAAAATCAGGTATCTGTATAGCTCGGCTTCAATCTCTTAGCAACGCTACTACTAGCAGAACACATAAAAAAGGAAGTGAGAGAGGAAATGATTTGAGCTAGAAGGCAAGCAGCAAAAACCACGCCTTCCGCGGAGCGCCTCCTCTGACCTCCGCTCGACGTGGATTGGGTGATATGTATTTGGGTTTTGGCGCCGTCGAGTCACTTCTGTCGTATCAGGTGTTGATAATCACTCGACGTGCAATAAAATTTGTGTTACAGGATTGGCCCGAGGCTGATATATAATGAGATGCCAGCGGGGGTTTTCACTCGACGATACTGATATGTACGGCGGTATTACCGACTGGACGCAGGTAAGACGAGGCTCGTCGTATGTCGATCATTGGGGAGGATGATAAAATATACGGATCCAACAGATAAAATAGATCTCAATAGAGGTAGAAGCTTGAAAAAAGGGTAACGAAGAAGTGCTGATGCTGGTGACAAAAAATTATTGTCTGGCCGCCTGCGCACTATTTTTTAAGGTTTTGGGAAAACTGGACGGGGACCGCTAAGGTCCAGACCACCGATTGGATTTACGCGGGAAATGTAGCACTGCGAGCAAACCGGCGTCCAGCCCTGAATAGCGGCTGTTATATGGAATATCCATTGGCCATGAGGCCGGGGCGAGGGCCGTCGAAATCAGGTACACGCGCTCCTGTTGCACGCACGAGGAGTGCGCGGAAGTTCAAACGTAGCGGCTTGAGGCATAGATTTCTTCGGCCGTTAGGTAGTTAGACTGGTGACCTACAGGGATGTTGTATTATGTTGCCAAGTCCGGTGCTTTTCGGAGTTGCATGGGCAACAGCAAGGGGGTGGCGAGGCAAGAAAATACGCCTTGTTCTCATCGGGGCCGGAAGGGGGCTTTGTACCAGTATATCCAGGCCTAAGAGGTCTAGGGGCATACAAGTTTAATGTTGAGGGAAGATGGACTCTAGCCAGTAGCACTGCGACCAACTTCGTGGGCGCGATAAAATGCTTCGGGGTGTCAAAATGCAGTCCGTCATGAGAGGATGAGATTAAGACAGAACAATGCGCTGATAGCGGAGTGTTACTAATTTTATCCATTAGTGTGTCTTGTCAGACACGTATCACCAACGGCAGCAGGCTGCATACTCCTGCTAAGCAAGCGGTCATGACGGAAATGGCAGAGAGTTGTGGGTGTATATTTGTCCGGCAATGTAACAACGATGCATCCCAGCACGAACAAACAACGATCGCTCGTAACTTTTCTGGTCACGACTCAAGTTCGGACTCCCGACTTCCTACAGGCTACAACACGACTGCAGCCCCACCGCGCCAGACTTGCCGTACACCGGCCGCTTGGGCCAAGGACTCACTTCACTGATATTATAGACAATATCCGTGCAGCTCGAACCCAAGGACACGCGTCATACGTCACCCTACAACTTCCAGATCCGTTTCACGCCTGCCTTTTCTCTTGCCACCCCGTGATTGCACGCGAATACAGGAGTGGATTGGCTTTAGACGCTTACTCTTAAACTATCTCTATCAACCACGCGCTCACCAACATGGCTCTCACCCATATACCGCTTCCAAGTCTGCCAATTCCACCCGTCATGGTTTCCTGGGCACATGATGAAGTTTACGCGGATGCTCCCGGCGTTGCTTACGCGAACGGACGTTGTTCTCGAGATCAGGGATTCCCGGCTGCCATTGACGAGTATCAACAGAACCCTAGAAGGTGCGTCTACAAATTCCTGCGCGTCCTTCGGATTCGGCGTCATAATCGCAGTAAGAAGCGGCCGAATGCTGCCTCTGGTCGTGGAAGCCGTAGAAGTGTGTCTTATCCCGGATGCCCATACTCTTGCTATCATCGTGGACGCTACCCGACCCCACTAACAAAATATCCATGCAGGAGCCCTACAAAAGTGGAGACTCGAGCGAGGGTGGGATCCGAACAACCCGAATCGCCGTATCGTGAATACCGGTGCATGTGAACGTATCATTGTACTGAACAAACGGGACCTTGTACCCCAATGGGGCATGGAGGTAAGCCTAGTGGTCTTAGCCTTACGAGGTAGAGTTTGAGCTTTCGTGGCTTGGTAGCCTTTTCGCCATGCTATGGCCAAGAAATTTCCTGATCAACAAGTGCTCTTTGCTTCGTGGCAACGGCCGCGGGACATTCGAAACCTGAGCGATATTTTAGTAAGTATGTTACTGTCTATTCGTCCACCTCAAACACAATTGCGAGGTCAAGTTCAGACATTGACTACTTTCACTGTAGATATCGCCAAGAAACATCCACATGCCATGGAGCTGAACGTTTTGGTCATTGGAATGCCGAATGTTGGCAAATCAACGTTACTCAACGCTCTGCGGAATATGGGCATCAAAGGCCGTACGTTACTAGATATACCTCATCTGCCAGTCATATAATCGTAGGCACATTGGCCGTTAGGTACACCGAAGGCTTTTCAAACGTCTGCTCAGCCTGGCCTAACTCAGGCCCTCTCCACGCGGCTTAAAGTCTCTCTTGATCCCCTTGTGTACGCCTTTGATACCCCCGGCGTCATGCTCCCTTTCCTGGGGCGTGGTGTGGAAGGTGCCGAGAGAGGGGTCAAGCTTGCCCTAATAGGTACGTAACATCCGCACCTCGATTTGCCATGCCCCACCATCTCGGTAATCAGAATCTGATGAAGAATCCTTCATTCTCACTTCTTGCAGCGGGGATTAAAGAAGGTCTCTACGATATGGAAGCCCTTGCGTCTTACTTACTATACAGACTCAACGTTCTGAATCCCATCTGTACGTTCATTACCTCGTACCGGCGCCGTCTTGAAGTCATCAGGCTGATTTGTATATGCTTGTGACCGCAGCACCGGCATATTTGCAGCTCCTTCCGGAGGATGCCACGCCTACCATCCATCTCCATGAGTTCCTGGAACAGCTTGCGCGGCGGATGGGCATGATCATGCGTGGCGCCGAACCTGATACCGCACGGGCGGCGGTATATTTTGTGCGGTGGTGGCGAGAGGAAGGCGGGCTCATCGCTGCTGCTTCATCCCCACTGCTCCACTTTCCCGGATCTTCTCAATCCGAGGTCGGCCACAGTCCCACACAAGGATGGGGCTTTGATTTCCAGTGGCAAATGGGTCCAGATGATAAGCCGGCGAACGAAGAAGACGAGGCCCGGATTGTACAGGCAAAAATGGAGGCCTGTATCGACGAGCATCTGTCGACAGTGGAGCGGGAAGAGAGCGAGGAGCTGAACGTCAGCCCTACACAAGTCAAGAAACAGCAGGTAAAGGAGGAAAAGTTGAAGCGGAAACAAAAACATCTAAAGCGATAATTTTACTGGCGCTCCGTGACCTTTCACTTTTATTCGCTGGTATTTGCGCCGTTCGCTTTGGATATATCGTACAGCTGATAATATGAATGCCTAATTTCGGCGGCTAGACCAAAATATTTTTGACCCATCCTGCATATCAACTACATCTCTCATTCAGAACGAAAATATCGTGACCCTCCATCGGCCTCTTCATCCACCCAGCCGACGACAAATACCCGAATTTACAATCTGCATATGGTGACTGTTCGTTCTCGGACGACTGTAGAGCGCCACACAGTCGCGATGCCGGTTCGTCTAACAGGTCACAGCGTTCCATATCGGGGTCCCATCGCTTGTGACGATGTATCTATAATACATCCCCAGTTAGTCAGTCGCCGAATGTCAAGTATCTTCATGAACCTGATTTGTCTAAGGTATAGTTTATATCTCTGTCGAAGTCAAGGAAAAGAAAAGCACTCTATCCATTCTAGGGCTGGCATGATCAGCAACACATCAAACTTCTGGTATCGAATCGTCCATTCCTCATCTGCTTTCATTGATGTGTTTCAGAATTATATGGAGTCCAGATGTAGACGCACATGTGAGCCCTGCCAGCGGCATTGGTCGTCGCACCATCATCCCCAGTCAAAGGGTCGGGGAAGTACGGGTAAATAACGAGTGAACATCGATGGCCGGGTTGATGCATTCTCGGATTGATAATTTACGAACTTTTAGGTTTTGGTATGGAGCACATAGCCGCCGAAGCCGATACCCAACTCTGTTGGCCTCGCCAGTATCGAGCGTCATTCTCGCGGTCACTTCCAGTCGCCTGCCCTGATAATTGAGATCGACAGCGCCGGGGTCGAGCTTTGGCATGTCTGACATCATGATCAGTCAAGCGCTTGTCAACGTCTCCGGTTATTTAGGTTACCTGCTCCGTGCACTGCACTTTGGATGGCGGACGTTGTTTACCAAGCCTCATGATATCGCTGGGATATTTTTCGCAGTCGCGATGACCCCGGCATGAACCCACGGTATCAGTCTTATCTCGCACTTCGGGTGTACGCCTGCCGTGGGGGCATGGGCGAGGTTATGCCCCGCCGTAAGATACGCGGGTCCGGCCCCACGTATAGAGGAGTACGATTTTCCAGGATTCACATACGACGTCCAGTATCGCTATCATGCTGAGTTGCAGCCTGACGGTGGCTCAGGTATACTGCAGTACATGCCAGTGGTACACAAGGGCCATATCTATATCGGGTAGATTCAGTTTCTCTTCAACATTAATGAACTAAAGAATGAAGGTCTCTTACTAGACGATAGGAAGTCTTCCTTATCTTATGAATGAAGCAAGCTTCCCATTACCGTCGGTATGGTAATTCGACATCCCAGCCACGACATAATAAAAAGATCCGAGAGGGTCATCAATCCTTGATATGAATGGGAACTTGATAACCTCATGGGCTAGGAGAGACTAGACCAGTGGCCTTTAGAGTGAACGGTATATTATATACAAGTCGTGGCTCACCAGAAGTTGCCAGATGGAATTCGCAAATAAACCAAGCACCTATGTAGAGGAGCGCTATGTCGAAGTTTCTTCATCGCGGAATTTTGTCTCAATATCGCAAGAAATTGGTTATAGCAGATATCTGATACTCGGCTTTCGTTAATCTTCAATGCCGAATTTCTTATAGCGCGACCGCCGGGGGCAGAACTAGATTCAGAGTATGAAAGCAATCAACGAGCACTTGATACACAACTCAAACACAACAAAAATATACATCGTACAATCTCCCGCTCAAAAATCCAGATAATCCTTGCCCCCACTCCACGCCCCCCCACCCGCGCCATACGGATCCTCCGTCGCCGCCACACCGCCCACCGTACCCTCCACATCCTTAAACGAGAACTCCCGCTTAAATTTCGCCTCGAGCGAGGCCATCGTCCCGATGAGCTTCTTGCACGCCTGCTCGAGCACCTCCTGCGGTGTCACGGTGCCGTCGGTCTGGATCTTGATGAGGAAGTAGGGGTGGAGGGGGTGCGGAACTTTGTAGCCTGCGAATAGGATTTGCGGCATGGAGAGGAGCTGGCTGTGGAGGGGAATGAGGCTGGGTTAGCTTTAGGGAGGACGGTGGGAGGGGAGGGGCGCTTACGCGCGGAGCATGTTGCCGAGGGTGTGGTCTTGCTTGACTATCTTGATCGTGGCGGCGTTGGGGATCTTGGTGTCCTCCGTGATTTCAACTCTAAATATTCAAGAACCGGCGCAATCGGCTCAGAGTTTCTTTGTTACAAGTAATGAACTTGGCTTACGGCTTCTCGCCGTCTTCGAGCACGTAGAGCTCGTAGCGATTCGGTGCGTTCATTATAGCCTTATATGTATAGACTGTTGTGGCAGAGAAATATTGTTAGGCGTCGGTACGCGGCGGGCTGAGCACCTATATGGACCAAGGTGTCAACACGGCTTGGTGTGATTGTGGTGATAGATAAGAAAAATGAAATGATATTGGATTGACGACGCGCCAACGGGGTGTTAGGGTAAGATACTGACAATGTACGTAGATGAGAGCTTTGGGGATGCCGCAGCGAAGGGCGGACTAGCCTATCGGTATCCTGTTCTACACGAAAACCGGCTGGAAAGAGGGAGAAAGGGCGTAAGTCATGGAAGGTTGCAGATGAGGGTGAAGGTGAAGAGAAGAAAAAGTCAGCTAAAAAGGTGCGATCATTGATTCGAGCGCTTGCGCTGAAGTCACCGACAATAAATATTGGCGTACGCCCATCATACAAACGAGAGAATTTGAAGGAGATACTCACAGGATGAGAGATGGACGTCGCGCAGGACAAGAGTGGTTGGCTTGACCGTGACGAGAAAAATCGGTTGCAATCAATTTGTGTTTACTCCTATTGACAAAGTGGCGCGAAGTTGTGCAAACATCGATTGTAAGGTGTCCGTTGCAGCACATCAACCCGCCAACCCCTCCTCAAGGTATGTTCCCCCGTCCTTATGCCCCCCACCTCGCCCTCTACACACGCCAAACAGTCCCCTGCCCCGATTTTGCGGTGATTTGGAGCTGAAATGTTGGAATTTGGGATGGATCGCTGGACACTGCTTCGGATGGCGTTGATGGGGGCAAATTTGGGCAGCTCTGAAGTGGACGCTGATTTGGCTTCTATTGCACGCAGAAAACAATGCCGACACACTTGTCGAAGACTCGCAAGCACCGCGGACACGTCTCCGCCGGTCACGGACGTGTAGGAAAGCACCGCAAACATCCCGGAGGTCGCGGTCTCGCTGGTGGTCAGCACCACCACCGGTGCGTTCTGAAGCTCTTATTATTTACATGCGGTTCTGATAATGTGCGATTGTCCATAGTACCAACTTCGATAAGTACCATCCTGGTTACTTTGGTAAAGTCGGTATGCGCTACTTCCATCTCACGCGCAACCAATACTGGTGCCCCATCATCAACGTCGACAAGCTATGGAGTCTTGTGCCCGCTGCTGAGAGGGAGGGTATCACTGAGGACTCTGAGGTCGTCCCTGTTATCGACACCCTGAGGCACGGATTCGGAAAGGTGCTGGGTGCTGGACGGTGAGTTTATTCTGCCCTGTCACAGGAACCAGAATGCTGATGAGATTACGCCGCATTAGACTCCCCAAGCTCCCCTTCATCGTAAAAGCACGCTTTGTGTCAGAAAAAGCGGAGTATGTGATTTTCCTACCCGAGGTGGATATATGATAATCTGACGATCATCTATAGACGCAAGATCAAGGAGGCCGGTGGTGTTGTGTCGCTGATTGCATGAGTGTAGTGTAGCGATGTTGTGTATTCACTTTACTATGATCTTTATGAACAAGCTCCATGCCTGCGCCGTACTGTACCCAGTGAGACCCACACCCAAAAGTCCGAAAAAAGACAGTTTGTCATGTTCACAGCCTCCTGAATTAGACCAGATCGGAGGTCAGCCGATCATCATCAAGAAGCTGCCGAGGCCTTCCTGGACAGCGGATGACTTTCTTTCTCTCTCACCCCTCCTTGCTCCTCCCCACCACCGTCCAGCCAGCATGAGCTTCGCCTCCTGGTGTACGCATTTTCTCTCAACTCCTGTCCACCCCGTAACCTCTGTCCCCTAGATCAACATCACTATGCGACCTGGAATCGCACAAGGGCCATCCAGCAACGCCCGTTCGTCGCCAGACCAGATACCAACCTCTCACGCACCGCAGCCGCCATGCACAGCGGCAATCCAAACGCTGAGGGAAAGGACAAGAAGACACACGACTCACTGTTTGGCCCCAACATCGGCGTAGTCACCAGCGGGCCTGCATGGACTGCAGCCTCGGAGAAGAAGGTCCTCACCGATGAACTAACACCTGACATTGTTACGAGCTGGGTAGAGAAGAGCAAAGACGTGCGTTCTCGTTGCCCCCTATGACTGATCCCCACCAATATATCACAATCTAGACATCTCAACCCACAACGACGCTCCAAGCCCTTGTAAATCTCAAACGCCCGACAATACGACTCTCCCCGCTCACATCAGAGGAACCTACGTCCCCCGGTACCTCCGATGTCCACCACCACCACGGCCTTGAGTTCGAATACGACTGTGATGCACCAAAGTGCGGTATCTATGTCCACGTCCTACTACCCAAGGCACACCCCGACGCCCCCGTGACAGCTTCCAGTTCTGGCCTTTCGAAGCACTTAGTCTTCGAATCGGTCGTTGACGGCGGCTTCGGTAAACTCCTAAAGATAGAAGAGGGAGCACTCCTTGAGCTCGGACGGTTTGAGCACATCCCTGTCGACCAATCCGCAACTCCCTCTCCACCTATGGTGGCAATAGCCGAGGGCTCCTCGACAGGTGACGTATCTACCGTTCCCACTGATACCAACACCACCACCAGTCCCGCCACCCGAAATGGCCGACGTCGGTTCACCCACCTCCATTTCCGAAAGCGCTCCCAAGGTCGTAGTGTCTCCGGCCCTGCCCTGGCCGTTGTCGACGCCGAACCCGCCCCAGCCACGGACGACAAAGGCAAGGATGACACAACCGATGGTGTCCGAGTGACCATCCGCCTCGCAGCTCTAGACGAGCAGGGCACGGAGCTGGTCTCACCCAACGAACAAGTGACCTACCTGCACATCGTCCGCTTCGGTGTCAAGGCGGACGGCGAAACGGAGGACACCAGGCCATGGGTCGTTCAAGTCGTGAAACGGGAGGCCACGGTAAGATCCCATCCCGGCATGTGCTAAATATAGACGGGTGACAGAACGAGCACGACAGATTGGCCCGCATACATTCCACCTCCACGAGATCTTTGGACTCACGTCGTCCTCGGCAGCGTCGTCACATACCCCTGCCCCGACGGCCCCTCTCCCTGCGTCGCCTGATGCTGCGGATTCGCACACATACCCACCCACGACGCCTCCGGATACGGCCGCTGCAGCTGCGTCGGAGGACGACCCCTCATCCGAGTGCCTACTCTGCCTTTCATCTCCGCGCGAAGTTGTCCTGCTGCCGTGCCGCCACCTTGTCGCGTGCAAGGATTGCGCGCTGAACATGGTGGAGTTCGGCGCGGGGGGTAATATCAGCCAGGCGGAGGATGCTGTCGCTGCAGGTGGCGATGCTCGGGATGCGAACGCAGCTGGCGCCGGTACGAGTACGACTGCAGAGGGTGCGGCACCGGCTGAGGCTGCCCCGGCTGCTCCTGCTGCACCCATCACACCTAATACCCGCAGGAAGAGGAAGGCTAAAGGATGGTTCTGCCCTGTCTGCCGACAACGTACGTCTTTTCATAGCCTTATTCTTATTTCGAAGTAGGACCGATTTTCTGATGATGAGGATGATGCTACAGCTTACACGTCGTTGTTGCGGATAACGACAGGGTTTCCGCCGCCCCAGGAGGAGACAGACAAGGAGGCAGCTGACGCTACGGCAGAGGCTGCGGACCCGGCCGGGAATGCGACCGCTGAAAATACACGGAGCGCCGGATTGCTGGGACGGGCGGCGCCTTCGTTCTTGCGAGGCTTGAGCTTCAACCGCGCGCCTGCGCCGCCGAACGACGTGGAGAGCCAGACTGGGCCTGCGCGCGTGGGGTCGTAGAGGTAAGGTATGCATTTGCTTGTTGTACAATACCATGATATCGTATGCACGTTGGACGCCGAGATTCTCTTTTTTTCTCTTTTCGTTTCTCCTTTGATATAGACATGTTGCTGTGTCTTGTTATTCCCCTTGGTCTTGGTCTTACTCCCATTGTACATTATCTGTGTTGTATGACTATTACATGTTGTTCTAGTAATTTACACTTTTTGTTATGCCTATACCAGAGTTCTAAGGTATATGCCCCCTCCGCACCCCTATTCAGTCGCGGGTTACTAAGTGTAATTAGTCAGTCTTTTACCGTTTGTTACAGTTGGCCGCAGTGTATAACACGAAGGGCACCACAGGTGTACTCCGCTACGAATTTGCGATTGCGGCCGATGTGTTGTCAGGTAGTGTATACTTTAACCCTGTAATTGCAAGATCTGACGAGTCAGTGCCAATATGCGCCACAATCCGCACCCTTCAGCACAAGCGTCGCACCCCCATAACACACCTGATTTAGAAACCCGCCCACGACTCCAGGGTGTCATGAAGCGCGCTGCTCTCACCGCCACTAGACGTGTAACGAAACACGTCTACCACAGCGCAGAGTCATTGATCATTGGTAACCGTTATGTCTAGCAGTGTTACTTAAGCCCAAGCAAGAATAGGAGTGCGAATGCATATGCAGCATGATATCAAGCTAAACTTGAAAGAGGGGTAATGAGATGGAAGTGCGCTACAACGAGGGCTAAAGCAAACCGCTACGGACGCTGCAGCAGACCATGTGTCAAGATCCCGAACGTCATGACGACAAGCGCACCCAGCAGTCCACCCATAAGTGCTATCCCCCCGCGCGCCACAGTGGAACGGCCTTTGACCAAGGGCTGCTCAGTGCTGAACGGAGAAATACCATACCAGGCCTGTGGTATGTCATGACATCAGCGAACCAGCGGGTCGTCCCGAAGGCTATGGAGGAAGAACGCACCGAATAGGAGAACGATCAGGGCGAGGACTATAGTAGCAGCGCCGAGCGGGTGGGCGCAGCCTCGCAGGCCTCGACACGTTTTGAGCGTCTCCCTGTGTTTTCTGCGTAGAACTCATTGAAGCCAAGGATCCGCTATATAGCTTTTAAGAGCCTCATTCGAGCTAGCACAGACAGGCAGGGGAAAGGCAATGACGCGTCGATGTTGTGTGGCGTACTGGCGTGCCTGATCACATGGCTGTTGTCAATCGACACGTGCGCGTGAACGGCAAGCTCGCTCAGCCCTGAGCGAGCTTCACCGAGTCTGTCGAGAACGTTCTGTACGCCTCTGCAATGTTCTACGCGCCTCTCCGAGATTCTGCGGGCCTCTCCGACGTTCTGTGCGCCTCTCCGCCATTCAAGCGGACGTCGCTGACTCAACTTGACAATGATCGCGCGTCCGGCCACGTACAACAAAGCCTTACTTGTCAAGCAGCCATGGCCTGGACTATAAAACCTAGGCGCGATGCAGTGGTCAGTTCCCATATTCTCTTCCCCGAATACCCACTCACAGTCCCGTCTACAGAACTAAACATGTCGCACTACGTGTCTTATCCTCGTCTCCCTATCGCGTCCTCTTACACTCCGACGCCCTTGGGTACTCCTCGTGATCGATACCTCACCGCAGTTGCAGAGGTTAAAGCTGCAGAGGCCGAGTATCTCGCGGTTGAAGCTCTTCAGCGAGAGGAAGAAAGCCTCCGCCGGCGTTTGGAGGAAATACAGTTGCACGAGCTCCTTCTTGCCAGCTACGGTCAGGCGACGCCTTACCCTCCTTCCACTCGAATATCCAACCCAAACCCCTACGCCCCCGCTGGCTACGGTCTTCTTGCAGCTCTTCGTCGCGAAGTCGATGAGGAGGAATGCGGGCGTCGTATTCTGCAGGCCGAGGTGATCCAAGGGCGTCGTCGTCAGACAGACGCGGTCCAGCTGCTTCCTTTCAGCCGCCAGAACCGATTGCCGGGGAACTTGGCCCTTAGCCCTCCCTGGAAGGCACTTCTCGGTCCACAGGCGAAAGTGTATGCCCCTACCCAGTCGTCTTTTGTCAAGCCCGTATGTTATTACCCCCCAGTTACAGTTGTTTCGTCGCTCACGCCCGCCTCTCAGAATTTATCCCTGGAGCCTACAGGCAATTTCGACGTTCAAGACTTGCTCAACCAGATTCTTGGGGGTTCGAAACCCAAGACTTCAGATGAGCCTACTCCGACTGAAAAGGAAGTACTTCAACAAGTCGCCGATCTCTTCATTCCTCCTCCTTCCAAACCAACCAAGGCTCCCGTGCCTACTCAAGAGCCTGCTTCAGATGAGCCTACTGCGGCTAAAAGGCAAATGCTCCAGCAATTCGAGGACTTATTCAAATATCCTTCCATCACACCCAAGGGTCCCTTTTCCGCTCGCATGCCTACTCCGGCTGAAGAAGCAGCGCTCGAGTTGGAATTCGCCAACCTCTTCCTTCACCCTTCTGCGCAAGCCCGATCTACCGCTCAAACTGCTATTTCTTCGAAGGCGCCCGCCACTTCTCCAGCTGCGCCACTTCGTTCGAAAGGCGCTGAAGCATATCTCAAGGATCAACTTGAATCGCGTCTCCACGATGAGTCTTCCCCTGAAGTGAGGCACATCATTCAGGCCATCTTTCCCTCACCACAGGACACCGACTCATATCCCATAACCTCTTCCTCTCCCGCCCGCGACCCAGTCGAGGCCGGCAAAGGGAAAGCCAAGGCTACAGGCACTTGGGCTGGTCCATCACCTTCCTGCCCCACCGCTATCCACAAGGACGTCCTCAACTCGGTGAACGAAATTCGCAGCATCGATGCCGCTCTCCAAGCCCTCCAGGCCGACTTCACCTTCCCTGCCCACCTTGATTTCCTCCCTGCCCACGTCATCCACGGCAGCAGTGGCATCCCTGGATTGTCCGGTTCGGAAGCATCCGCAACCGCACACCTGGCATACACCCCGCCCAACCAGACTGTGCGCTTGTATGAGCAGTCGTTGTACGCGCTCCTGGCGCAGCTGGACTCCGTGGAGAGTTTTGGGAGTGAGAAGCTGCGGGGGATGAGGAAGGAGGTTGTGAATAGAGTTGAGAAGGCGCTTGATGAGTTGGAGAGGGAGGTTGAAGGTCGGTGGGAGGCTGAGGGTGTTGACGCTGAGGTAACGGAGAGTATAGCAAACCAGCCGGCTGCTGCTTCGGAGGAGTCGGTGACACCCCCTTCGGAGCTGGTGTCCTGCCAGGACGACTCTGTTGCGATCCCTGCTCCTGAAGTGCAGATCCAGGTTACCGTTGAGACCGCAGTCTCGGAAGATTTGTCCACGCCTGCCTCGGCAGCCGATATTGGACCTGAATCTTCCACCGCCCCTGTACCGGCCGTCTCTCATTCCAAGACATCCGATGCAGTCTCTGGGCCTGCAGAAGCATCTGTGACCGATGACATTGACTCTCATATCAACCCACCCTCCTCTTTCACCGCGTCCTTGTCGACCTCTGCTGCCGTGTCATCCATTCCCGTCGCCGACTGTACCACCACTGAAGACGCCATCTCCCCTATGGAACTGGAGTCTACTGACCCATTCCTACTGTCCGCCTCTTCTTCCGACGCGGACTCGATTTCGAAGCGTCCTAACAGCAGGGATAGTGATGATGGGAGCGACTGGTCGGAAGTTGATGCTTGAACCCGGGATCTGGAGCTCATATGGAATTCTTACAATTCACGATTCATTTATGTGACGCTGCAATGTATTTACTGTTCTCTGGAACATAGTGTACTTCTAGATGTACTTGTATCGTTTGAGTCGGATTGACGACCAATTTGATGACTGTAATTTTATAATTTATCCAAATGTGCTGTAAGTTGTCGTGAACGCAAATTATCGCAAGTCAAGAAGTTCTAGGATCGAGTTCAGATATTTGGAATACTTGGGGTGGTTTGCTTGTCATCGCCAATAGGGACAGGATCGTAGTGAGTTTATTGTTTATCTGTATAGCGTATTCGGTGAGCCTTGAAGGGTGCGAAGAAGAACAGTTCTAGGAGAATGGGAAGAAAGCGGGCGAGCGAAGGTCTTCATAACAGCCGTCATCAACCTCTTTTGATGCAGGATTCCGTTACAGCATTCCCGTCAAGAACGTGAAGTACTAAGAAGGAGAGCTTCGAAGGACTGGCATTTCTCAGATCGGGAGCATGCCAGCGGATCGCCTGATCCACACAGTCGAGTTGCAAGATCCAACATTTCCGAAGAGAGGTGCAAGGCTGTAGGAGAGCTGGGGGTTATAGCATTCACCACAGAGTGGGTTGGAGCCTTGAACTCGGAGGGTGTCCACTGAGATACAAAGTTGTTGGTCTGGCTTTGATTTGGTCCGTGCGCCGTCGATGATAACCCGTACGCGTAAACAGTGACCAACATCGCGATGACCGCTTTCAATGATTTGCCACTTGTCAACTTTTCAACCACGGGCCCTCGACATTTCCATTGCGATGTAGGCCGGAATAAAATGAGCAAGTGACAAGGAGCGTCTACTTGTACTAATATCAACATCGGTGCTTACCCTCATCGTTGACTCAGTCCCATTAGTCTAGCACCGGTTCAGATAACCCGGGCGGCGCGATGCGCGTGGATACACCTCAAAGCAACCTCAAAGATACGCCGCCTCCACCGAGATGTACATTGGACAGCTGTTTGATGCAGGCGGTGGAAGCTTTCTCCTAGCGATCAATTTCCTTTTCACTATGGCAAGCAGCATGGCTGATGACACCGTAAGGCGGATACTTTTGAAAGGATTCGATCGCGCCGCGTTTGCATCTTGTTTCTTCTACTTAAGGGGAAACATCCGTCATGGGAGACGCTGAATTATATTGCAGTCTGCGTCTGCAAGCTAATCCATCACAGTCTGACCACTTCCAGCCTCGCCCTCCAGCGAAAATTTTAATTCTCAATTTTGACGCACGGGGGTCTGAACACTGTATGCCTTGTTAGACGGAGTCGATTGGCCTTCTCATTCCTGGATCCAAACCATCCAGGGAGATCAAGGGAGATTGAGATCGTCAAGGTCCTAGACATTCCATTGGCATGGTTCTTTACCTGCCTACGTACCGGTTTCCCACTTGGGTTCGTGAACGTTTAGGCTCTTCCGATGACACCCTCACATGCTAATTGACCTTGCACATCGCACTCTCCCTCTATGATTCTGTCCAGGGTCGTACTTACTTTATCTCCTGCAACCAAGGGTAAAACTTCAAGCTGTCCGAGAACGAAGGAGGCAGTGTGGCATCATAGCCATCTTGAACCCGTACGTCCCGTAACGCTCTCCTTGTTTGTGAGGGCTGAGTTGGAGACGATTGACTTCCGACTCTGAGAGCTCGAGCTTCCTTCATACCCAATGTGAGCTCATCGTACACGATACGCAAGAAGCTTTGCTTAGTTGAAGGCACAGCTTTTTCCCTTTTGTTGCGGGGAGACTCTTCCTGCCCTTTGGTTGGACTCCTTATCTCCATTGCCAGGAATCACACTTCGCATCGAAGAGATTCGGATCCCTTGCGGCGTGGATGTCTCGTACTTCCATCAGTGATCCTTCCATTCTGATATCAGTTCCTCAAGGACCACAGGCTCAGGTGAGTAATAAGCCTGTCTTCTGAGGTGCTGAGTGACTCGTTCTAGTAATTGTCCTACCAAATCTCGCGGTATGGTGGTTTATTAGATTTCACGTCATGTTGGCTGTTTTGCCCCACGACTATAAGAGCTTTCAAGCTCGCGGCCGGAGTGTAGCTCGAGAACATGTCCCCCGAGGAACGTACCGTGCTCCAAGGTCTCGGCGACCTGTTTAGTTACAACATCGCCGGATACGGTTCATATGTGCTCCTTTATGGTACGTCCCGCAACTTGCATCGCCACACCATCTGACCAGCTCCACCTACTAGGGATGTACGTTTTGCTTTTAGCGCTTTCAATATCTACGATGCGGTAAGTAGATGAAGGGGAGCTATCGTCCGAGTTCGAACACCGTTTTGACGAGATTGACAGATTACGTGGCTCGATGACCTCCGCACGCTACATCATGCTGGGAACGAGCCTCATAAGTTTCCTCCTTGTTACTCTCGATCTATGCTGTTACTTGTTCGTGTTTGTAACGGAAATCAGGGTATATCTCGTGGGCGCGGGGCTCGACAGGGCTAGTCATGTGAAGATCAACAAGCGAGCCATGGTCCCAGACACGATTCTGGGCTGGGTAATTGTGCTCTTGGTAAGCTTCACACAGTGGCGCACATAAGCTGGACGCTTCTGACCGAGTATTAGTCGATCAACAGTGACTTCGTGGTGATTTGGAGGGCCTGGATTCTGTTTTTCGGCCAGAGATGGATGATGATATTCCCCCTCTGCCTTTTCCTTGCCACTCTTGGTAATGATATCTTGTTTCCCTTACCTGTGTCACTTATCTGACTGCTTTCATGAAGCGACCGCTGTGGCGCATTTCATCCTCAGCGGACTCATACTTGTTGATTACGATACGTGGGTCGCTGGACTGACTCAAGCGAGTGATATGGGTGTCTATGCTGCGCGGCTCTTTGGGGCAAGTTGGATCCTGTCGCTTGCCTTTAACATCATCACTACGCTGTTGATGGCATACAAGCTCTGGCAAGTCGAAAAACATTTCCTAGGCCACGGTATGTGTATTGGGAAGTTGACGTCCCTCGCTACGATAGGGCGCTTGGTCGGCTGCTAGGAGGCCGCCGTCGCAAAACCTCACATGTGCAAAAGGTCATGAGCATTCTGGTCGAATCAGGAATGGTCTATTCTTTGCTCCAGGTTGGTCAATACCCCGATTCCGGGGCGTTTGGCTTAGTATCGTTCAGTTAGCGAACGTGATCATGGACTATACAGTAGACGTGAACGCCAGCGCATATGCTCCAATCCGCTACTTCCAAAATGTGTTTTGGAACGTCTATACGGTCTTCACGGTGGGTTTTCAACTTATCACTGTTTCAAACATGTCAGACCCAAGTTTTCAGGCGATGTACCCTTCCTTGATTGTCGTCCTAGTCAGTCAGCAGCGCTCGATGGTGGAGACTTTCGGCTTCAGCGGCGTATACGGGGACAGAGCTGACCACGTCGAAAATACGGCGTGTGATCATGCGATTGAGCTCTCTTCTATGCCTCCTTCATCTGGAGACAGCAAGCTGGGAGACTCCACCGTAATGACGTGTTCCAAATGAGAGTTGTTGGGCTTACTGTTGCCGTTTGTCCTCGAATAAGACGCAAATTTCAAGCCGTACAACAATGAAGGAAGTATCGCGTCACAGTACATTCTGAACTAGTACATATCTGTATCACTTCCCTTGTCCATGAGCGCTGAAATCTGAGCGTTGAACACTGTACTATTAGTCTATTAGATGATTGAAACAGAGTGTCTATAAATAATTTGCTTGGCATCGCGGCTGATGAGCACAAGGCAATTTGGCGATTTGCACCTTGCACCTGCCCACCGTCTCACACAAGCTGGAACTCGGAATGAGGTCTATATGCCCTTGCGCCGTGTCGTGCAGTCCCCGAATAGCGGTCAAAGTGAGACTTGGAGATCGATCGGGTTGGCCTTGGGTCAGCCGCCGCTGTCAAGAGTCGATGGTTAAATAGTGAGCCAGACGCCAGTCATCCTCAAGCCGCCTCTTGTCCCCCTTCCACCACCATCACCCTCAGTGTCGTCGCTACGCATCTCACAAAGATGGCACCGGCAGGCTGTTTGTGGTCACAACCTTCACTCCCTCATACCCTCATACCTTGCCATCCGCTCATCCTTGTTACTGGTGCACTCCAATCCCACCTAGCTGTCCGCCGCTGGTCGGCTTCAAGTCGCGCAGCCCTGGAGGGTAACACCCACAGCCTCAAGTCTAAGGTCAGTCGTCGTCGTCGATCCTACTTCAGACGCGTGGCTGACCATCGTCGACTCTTCAGATCTCCATGCCGTAGACCAACGTCAACACCTGTCTATACTTCATCTCAGTTTGCTGAGCAGATCGCAAGGTCTGTCGTCGCTGTATAGGTCGCCCTGTGAATGTGCTGACCACCATTGAAGTCTTCTGTTAGAGTCAGTCTACAGCGGCTCGGTCATCGGTCATCTATCATTTCCAAGTTCTCCGACGTCATCTCCACACTTTCAATGTGGCCCGCTGGCTATCACTAGGAAGTGTAGTAGGACGGGTGCAAATGGCGATCTCTAGGCTCATTTGGGCGATGAGTTCTAGGACGTCCTCCGTTCCTTCTTAGCAAGGTGATATCCCGTGAAGGTTTGTCCTCTTCCTTCTCGACTCACGCTCTTCATTGACCTTCGTTTTCGCTCTCAGAACCTTCTTGACTGTAGTTGTCGTTACTCCCACGTATGGTAGGAGGGGTGAAAATGGCGGAACCTCGTATCTTCGGGCGAATGATATCTGGGACGTCCTCCCTTCTGCTTGGCGAGGCAGCTTCTAACCAAGGTCAGTCTACCTATCCATCATCAATGTTTATCGCTTCAGCTGACTGTCATGCTGCTAGTCAATTCATAGAAACTTGCTCATCGTGTAACTGGAGGAGAACGGCTTGAGGCTGACGAGCCTCTACCATATCTCTCTGGGCTTACCTGTCTCATCTGCGGCCCTCTCCAGCGACTATTTGTTTCTCGTTCTCGGTCCCCACTGGAATCCACGCCGCCTCATGCAACAATTTGTCTCAGTATCCCCGGGATTTGCTTTGTTCCCGACTTACCGGCGTGCGCCCTCCTGCGTAGCAATGTATCCGCGACGCTGCATATTGATCTCTTCATTATTTCAACCAATCACATTCTCTACCATCCAGCTGGGCCTTGGATGCTTCCTTTTGCTACGATCAACATGACTTCTTCGGTATCATGGGATTAGCTTTCGTTCCCGCCTTCCGTCCGCAAGACAACCACCGGGGTGCGCCCTCCTGCGTGCAAATATACCCGCGATGCTCCACTTTTGGCGCCTTCGTTCATACTCTTTCTTTTCTATACCATCCAATTGGGTGTTGGGTGTGTCCTCTTTGCTACGATCGACTCGACTTTCTCAGTATCATGGGATTAGCTTTCGTTCCCGCCTTCCGTCCACAAGACAACCACCGGGGTGCGCCCTCCTGTGTGCAAATATACTCGCGATGCTCCACCTTGGTGTTTTCGTTAAAAGTCTTTCTTTCTCTACCATCCAATTGGGCCTTGGATGTGTCCGCTTTGCTACCATAAACTCGATTTCTTCAGAATCATGGGATTTGCTTCATTCCCGGCTTCCGTCCGCAAGACAACCACTGGGGTGCGCCCTCCTGCGTGCAAATATACCCGCGATGCTCCACCTTGGAGCCTTCGTTCCTACTCTTTCCTTCCTCTACCATCCAATTGGGCGTTGGATGTGTCCTTTTTGTTACGGATCCGACTCGGCGCCTCCTTTCTCATGGGATTAGCTTTCGTTCCCGCCTTCCGTCCACAAGACAACCACCGGGGTACGCCCTCCTGCGTGCAAATATACCCGCAATGCTCCACCTTCGAGCCTTCGTTCCTACTCTTTCCTTCCTCTACCATCCAATTGGGCCTTGGATGTGTCCTCTTTGTTACGGATCCAACTCGGCGCCTCCTTTCTCATGGGATTAGCTTTCGTTCCCGCCTTCCGTCCACAAGACAATCGCCGGCGTGCACCCTCCTGTGCATATATACCAGCGGAGTTGCACCTTGCTTCTACTGGCACCACCATGGCCACCAAGAACCTTTCTTTTGCTATCCCATTGTTCATTTAGAGGCATGGGAGTTTCTCTTCAGTTTCGTAGTATCTAGTATCCTGACTCGTATAGTATCGTATTGAGGATTGTGAATGTTCCCAGCCAATAAAATGACTGATAAAATCGTGTCGTTCCCGAAAGAAGAAGTCAATCGAAATAGCCCTGCTGTGTTTACCAATCGCAAGGTGCGCGGCTGTGCGCGGCCGGACCCAGTGGCTATAAACCTCGAGGCTCTTGCCCATCATTTGCTGCGTCCTTGCTTGTTGTTCTTTTCCTTCTCTTCTCTCAAGCTTCAGGGTGCTGGTCAGATGTGATCCTAGCAAGGACGGAAAATCGGAGTAGGCAACTTGCCTTGTATGGATTCTGATGACGATCATTCTGCCTATTTATCCGAGGATTCAAGCATTGGACGGTTGCACTCGGACGCAATGAGATCAGCGCTCTGCGTAGAAATTCAGGTGGTACTGTATATATGCCCGATACATAGGGCTTGCCTATAACTCCGTCCAAGCAGTGCTGCAGACCCTGCTATTTGTACAAGCGTCCAAGATAATTGCACAACGTAAGACTTCAATTGACATCATACAAGAACTTGTATAATGCGGAATCAATTCCACCTTCACATAAATCCGCGGCAGGTACGTTTACAAGCGACGGGGGGCTGGTTTCGACTTTGCAAAACCCACAGCATTCCTCCCAAGGTCATATACAGTGAAATACCTGCGAAGAAACACGTCGCCTACCAGTACGGCCCGAACGCTTAGCAAGGGCCTGGAAACCAAGATCAGGCCTCCACTCACCGAGAATCCACAGTGATCCGGATGGGAGATTGATGTCGGCCCCAGTGAAAGCAGAGATACAGATTCCGTTCAAGTTAAGGATGTAGTCGCTTCCCCTCAAGTGGTAAGGCTTGCCGCCGAGGTGGAGCGTCAACACGGGAAGTTTGGAAATCTTCGAACATGGCACCGTGTAATCTCCGTTCAAATCCCTCATCACGCCGATCTTAGCGTTGAATACCGCGGCGATGGCAGTCGGGAGTACGATGAGCGAAGTACCTGTAATGTTTAATTAGACATGTCTGTGTATTCGTGAGTGGAATGGACGAACCCGTGTCGATAGCAGCGCCGGTGTTGTTGAGTCGGTATGATATACCATCCAAGCTGACTTTCTCTAGTTCGACCTCCCAGTAAGCCTTGCGGCGCACAGGGACATACGTGATTTTCCCTGTATACGCAGTGTGGTCGATGCCACCAAAGACAGCTTCGCCGCCGTCTTTCTCTGTAGGGCCAATACGGAATGAAAAGACAGGGGCATCGAGGAGGCCCTGCTTGATCATGTTATAGAAAGGGGGCACGATGCGGTCGACGGATAAAGTATCGTATCCAAGGCCGAGGATGCCGTCGAACCTTGAGATCGGCGGGTTAGTAGTATGAGTACTTCATGACTGAGATGTATAGGGGTTTAGGTGCGCTCACTTTCCAGCTACGAAAACGGCGCCGGTCTCGTTGAGAGCTTCTGCGAATCCCTGGTTACGAACCCTGAGATCGCCCACTCTGAGGACGTCTTGGGATACGAATCCTGTGACGGAGCCTGACCCGTATCTGATGGAAAATGCTGTACCGTTCGGCTTATAGGTCGAGGAGCGGGATGAATCGTATTTTGCATGAAGCAGACATGCGATGGCTGTGCATTTAGAGCTAGGAACCCAAAGATTGCTCGACCTGCACATTATTTTCGTAAATATGCATTAGGAGGTACCTAGCAAAATCAGTAGCGTCGCACCCTGTATCAAGAATGACCTTGAACTATACGTCGCGTGAGATTTCGTGAATAGGGAGTGTAGGGAGCGCTTACAGTTTGTGGGGGTGTACCAAGAGAGATATTAGCAAAATATTGAGCGTTTAGATAGTCTGGGACATGTGAGTGCAGCTCTATCATGGTGGAGCCAGAGAAAGAGAAACGTACTCATGAGAGGTACTGGGTGACCATGACCTCCTTGGCTTTTTAGGGGGGTGGGCCGGGCGTACTTCTCAAGGAGGTAGGCATTACTGACAGCGAGATCACTAGGGATCAGAGAAAGCTTCGTGAGCTGGACTTTGTGGACACCAGCAGAAACGTAAGGCACGAAAGCGAAGAGCAGGTGGATGTAAGATGTCAAGAACATTTTAAGGCGTATGAGTCCCGTCGAATGGTTTTATGGCCATAGCTATAGGAGGTGCCAAGGGTGGTCGCGACATGACTTGGCGAAGTCATCGTCCATGTAATTGTGAGCAATCTAGTCGACGCCTCTAGCTTTGAAAGTCCCAGTAGAGGTTCAGGACGCTGTGCTTCGGAATATTTCAAATTCATTCGCTGCCCGCATGTGCTGATTGAATGCCGCGGAGCCGGTGGAAGGTGCCGCGCGTCAAATTGAGGCGGCACGATAATTGTCGATCAAAACAAATTCGTCACCGGCGACGCCGCGCGTCGTCTATCAGCGTGTATCCGTCTTCCGACTTGATAAACCTAAACCATGCTCGGTGAAAATTTCATACCTCCTGATTCACGACGCGAATGGGTCTCCTACAGCTCTACCTCCCCTATTCACTCTCCTTGAACCTCCGATTTCTCGGTCACGACATTCCTTTACTCTCCGCCCTTCTAGCCGTATTCGTCGCGTCAAGAGTTATAAAAGTGGTCAATGGCCTCCGTGTGCGTTACCGCTCTTTGTTTCGCGCCCATGTTTCATTCTGACTAAGTTCTATGCCTTGTAGGCTGTGGGCAACCTCCCCGGCTACCGCGTGCCTTTCCAACCAGTCGCGATGCCCGGAGCGGTCATTCCAACATCCTGGTGGAACCCGGGACTCAGCGCCCACTGGCTCTGGCGCTTCACGCGTAAGTGTCTGCCCCACATCTATATGGGACGCGTCGGACCTCAACTGTGGACTATTACAGTATACAAGGACTTCCAGAACGAAAATTTCTCTGTCGTACCCTTCCTTAAAGGTGATCCGTGTATATACACGTCCAATCTCGATGTGATGCGCCAGGTTCTGTCGGGAGAACACAAGACGAGTTTTAAGAAGGGTGAAGAAGGATTAAAGGCATTGATGTCAGTATTCCGTTCCTGGTGTATGTCGAGGCTGTTTTCCTTTGTTCTTACCGCGTCGCGCAGAAAATGGGGCCAGAATCTTGTAGGCGCTTGGGACATGGATATGTGGCGGAAGCACAGACGCATCGTCGGGCCTGCGTTCAACAATAAATTGTGTGAAATTCGGTCTCGCCACATCACGCCACCAAAGTCATGTATATCATATAGATACCAGATGGTATGGTCCGAGACGCTCGAGACCTACCGCCAAATGGAGTCTATGGAAGGCTGGATTGGAAAAGATAGCATCGAGATCCCCGCGGTGCAGAACCTCTCCACCAAGGTTCGTTTGCCCATACACTCGCTCCCGTGTAACATGCTCATCTTCTCCGTGGCTTCATTCAGCTCGCACTTCTAATCATCGGCAGGTGTGGCTTCGGCTTCACGTTCGACTGGTCGGCGCCGCCGACAGGCCCCGATGGTCAAATGTCCGTGCAAGAAGCCATCCGCATCCTCGCCGACTCGCATGTCATCGGGCTCATGATGCCCGACTGGGTGCGCTATCTTCCCCTGCCTGGGTAAAGTTCGCTTTTTATGCGGTGTGCATCCTCATACTCATAGCTATATGTGTAGATTCGGAGAGATTCGTCAAGCATTTGACCAGTTCAGCGCGTTTATGCGGAAGGAGATTGAGGCAAGGACGACCGAGGTGAGGAATGAGGAGCAGAGTGCGGATGAGAGGATGGATGCATTCACGATGCTTGTTAGGGCGAATGAGCAGGAGACGGGGAAGTTGAGGCTGGATGACCAGGAGGTGGTGAGTACCTAAGTTAACCTCCCGTTTGTGCTGTGTGCTAATTCTGGGGAGTAGATTGGAAATGTTTTTATTCTGCTCTTCGCGGGACATGGTGCGTGTGGTATTCTGCCTAGGTGTGGCATATTGGGCTCATGCAATGTTCCCGCAGAGACTACCGCGCACACGCTCTCTGCGACTCTGGCGCTTCTAGCCCTCCATCCGGAAATCCAAGACGAAATCCGGGAGCAAATCATCTCGGTCGTTGGGCACGACCGTGATCCAGTACGAATTTCGCTTCTTTTCCGTTGTATGGCGTAGACTAATATAGCATAATAGTCGTTTGAAGACTACTCCGAACTCAACAAGGTGCTCTCCGCATTCTACGAGGCCCTTCGTTTATTCCGTATGCCCTTCCCCTCTTCTTTTGGGTTGTTCTAACTCAATCATTATTTTGATATAGCCGCCGCACATCTCATAGTCCGCGAGGCTGCTGAAGATACCGTCCTGCACCTCCCCAACCCCGACGGCGTGGAAGGCACCACGCCGCTCCCGATCGAAAAAGGCACCAACGTGAGTGTCCCCGTATCTTCCACAGCACGCTCTAATTCATCCATCTCCCTGCACTCCAGATCGTCCTCGACATAGTGGGCATGCGTGAGTCTCCCCAGCTCGGTACGATATTCCGCCACTCACCATCAGCCCCTATCCACAGAATACAACCCTCGCTACTTCGAGAACCCAGAGGAATACCGCCCATCGCGGTGGTACGGTATCTCTGCCGATTCCGAGGTCTTCTCCGCCTTTAGCATCGGTCCCCGGGCGTGCATTGGGAGGAAGTTCGCCACGACGGAGGCTGTGGCGTTTCTCACGATGCTGTTGAGGGACTGGCGCGTTGAGCCGAAGTTCGAGACGGGGGAGACGAGGGAGATGTGGAGTGAGAAGGTGCTGGCGAGGCCGACGTTGGGGATTACTATGTCTCTTGGGGAGGCACCGGTTAGGCTAACGAGGAGGAAGGTTTAGTTGGTTGAGCAAATATAGATTACGGTAATGTTGTGCTTAATATGGAGGAATTTTATCGGAGGCTTTAGGTATTTCTGCACTTGGGCTACGTGTCAATGTCTGCATCCTCCTGCCGATATAGATTAGAACGGGACGCATCCGCTGGTTTGCAATGCGATATCTAATCGATCTAACCATGGATCACGGATCTTTTATCGATATCATTATCATGTAACTATGTACTTTAACTTAGCTAAAAGCTGTCGTCAGCGGCGTCCACGTCGTAGACTCGTAACGTTAACCTCGAGGCTGTCATCTGCAGGGCTGGCGGACCTGTAACTCTTGAGTCTAAACAGGATGCTTCAAGTTCTATACGCATTGCTCCAAAAATGAGCGCTGTGGTAGCTCACACGCAGCCCACTTCTTCTGTAAGTCCCTCTGAGTCTGCTAGTGAGTCTGCCGATGTTGCGTCATCCATGGTGCGTTTTCCTTTACAATTATCGCACCATGTTTCTGAACACGTTTCGTGCTCACCAGAGTCCAGAATCTTTTAATAAAAAAATCCTCGAGGCCACAGCTTACATCCTGGCACACATTATGAAGGATCGCGGACTCACACAAACTTCCCTCGACGCCTTGATGACTCAGGGCATACCGATATGGCCATCGGAGCGTTATGCTGAATACGTTCGACTAGCTGAGCGCCTGAACACCATCGAGATTGCTCTCGAGTCTCAGCTAAGGGTCTGGCAGGTCTATCACCTGGCGGCCTGTGGCTATCCGTACGTCGTTCTCTATCTCTATACTGCCTTGGCCCTTCGTCTGATCAACATATGGGATAGCTTTTCCGGGACCTCGGAATGAGTCTCAACCGCCTGAGCATCATTCAGGGATACGGTTAAATTTGCATTTTGTTCTTGGTGTACGTATTGAGGAGAGGCGGATAGCACGACAGCAATATACGCTAGCTATATACTCTGCAGAGGCGGCAGGAAGTAAAAGAAGACTAAATCAAGTAAGTAATGCCACAAGAATGTAAAGAGCTACTAGGCCTGGATGGTCTGCTGTGATGTTCGAAACTGACATTCACCGGTTACCGGTCATCATCGTCAATGCCGGCATGGTTCCACTTTATATCTCTCCCTTCCAAAAGACAAGAGGATACTTACGGTCTGAACACCGGAAACTAACTTTCTTTAGCGTTGTCTTACGCCTTGCTGAATAAAACGGAAGCCATGTACGACGAAACCTTCACACCTCCCCGTCCGCAATGCCACTGGACCTCCTGCGCCATGCCGCACAAGAGTTGTTCTCTATCCACCCCCGCTTTCTTGGACACGACGTTCCTCTGCTTACCATCCTCCTGAGTGTATTTGTCGTGTCGAGGGTCGTGAAACTGTTCAACGGCCTAAGCGTGGGTCGCCCTGTCCAATATGGCGCTCGAAGTCTCGTCCTGACCGGACCCACGCGTTACATAGGCTGTAGGCAACCTCCCAGGCTACCGCATCCCTTTCCAGGGGGCTGCCCTCCCTGGCGCACTTTTTCCCACCTCCTGGTGGAACCTTGGGCTCCATGCCCACTGGAGATGGAGATCCACGCGTGAGTACCACTTCCAACTTGGATTAAACACATCTGACCACCGCTGCAGTGTACAAGGACTTGGGAACCGACACCTTCTCGGTCGTGCCATTCCTTGTAGGCCTCCCGAGCATATATACGTCGAATTTGGACGTCATGCGCCAGGTTGTGTCCGGCGAACAGAGGACGAGCTTTCGAAAGTCTAAAGAGTCGAATCAAGTGTTGACGTGAGCGGCCGTATTTACTGACTTGGGTGATTTCTGATCTTTCTTTTCGTCCAGAAAATGGGGCCATAATCTTGCTAGCGCGTCGGACATGAACATGTGGCGGAAGCATCGACGCGTCATGGGGCCCGCGTTCAACAATAAATTGTAAGTACACTTTAGTTATGTGGTACATTAAGGGCAAGCTTATTCATCGAGTCATGTAGATACCAGATGGTGTGGTCAGAGACGCTCGAGACCTACCGCCAGATGGAATCCGTCGAAGGCTGGGTTGGAAATGATATCATCGAGATTCCTGCGGTGCAGAAACTCTCTACCAAGGTTCGCGTGGCCATCCACTCGTCCGTCGGTCTAAAATTTTAAAATGCTCACTTTCTGTTTCCTTCATCCAGATGGCACTCCTGGTCATCGCCAAGTGTGGCTTCGGGTTCGACTTCGACTGGTCCGCGCCGCCCACAGCGCCCGATGGGCAGATGACCATACAAGAAGCCCTCCGTGTCCTCGCCGACTCACATGCAATTGCGCTCATGATGCCGGACTGGGTGCGTTACCTCCCGATGCCTGGGTACGTCCTGCTTTGGTTTATCTGCATTGTGGATATTCCGTTGACGGTGGGATGCGCATGGTAGGTTTAGCAAGATTCGCGAGGCGTTTAACCAGTTCAGTGCGTTTATGCGGAAGGAGATTGAGGTGAGGACGGCTGAGGTGAGGAATGGGGAGCAGAGCGCGGATGAGAGGACGGATGCGTTCACTATGTTGGTTAGGGCAAATGAGCAGGAGGCGAAGAAGTTGAGGCTGGATGATCAGGAGGTGGTGGGTATCTTTGTTCGTGGATGTTCCTTGCTGTGCGCTGATTGGAGCGAGCATAGATTGGCAATGTTTTTATCTTGCTTTTCACGGGACATGGTGTGTCTAGGTTACATGGCTATCCGACGTCGAGCTAATGTAATATATTTCTGTAGAGACTAGCGCGCACACGATCTCTGCGACTCTGGCGCTTCTTGCTCTCCACCAAGAAATACAAAATGAAATCTTGGAACAGATAGTCTCTGTCGTTGGGTACGATCGCGATCCCGTAAGGCTTTTCCTTTCCATTCCATCTTATTGCATCGGATAACACGGCATGGCAGGTGTATGATGACTACTCCAAGCTCGACAAGGTGCTATCTGCTTTCTACGAAGCCTTACGTTTGTTCCGTAAGTCATGTCCTCCCTATATAAACTTTGTTGATCCCCACACCGACACAGCTTCCGCCCATATCATGGTACGCGAGGCCAGCGAAGATACCATCTTGAACCTCCCCAGCTCCGATGGCCAGGAAGGCACCACACCGCTCCCGGTACACAAGGGCACCAACGTGAGTATCCCCAAGGTAAGGCTTCCACTTCACAATATAACTCATCCACCCTCGTCCTTCAGATCGTTATCGATATGGTTGGCATCCGTAAGTCACTCCCCCACCCTATCCACCACACTTTACAATTAACCACCCATCCGCATCTACAGATTACAGCTCCCGCTACTTCAAAGACCCAGAAGAGTTTCGGCCCTCGCGGTTTTACGGCAGCCCCAACGAGTCCGAGGCCTTGTCTGCCTTCGGCATTGGTCCCCGTGCGTGTGTCGGGAGGAAATTCGCAACGACAGAGGCTGTGGCGTTCCTTTCGATGCTGCTTAGGGATTGGCGTGTGGAGCCGAAGTTGGAGATAGGTGAGACGAGGGGCGCGTGGAGGGAGAAGGTGCTGGCAAGGCCGACATTGGGGATCACTTTGTCTGTCGGGCAGGCGCCAATTAGGCTTACGAGGAGGAGGAAAGGGAGGGCTTGATATTTTGTACACGTAAACGTCGCCCGTAATAGGGGTCTTCAGAGTTGGCGCAACCAATGTAAACCGATTATGTTTCAAGAAATGAGGGTCCTGCTGCACCACATCAACGAGGGTTAGGTCGCAGAGGGATTTTGCCCATTTAACAGGGAGGAGAGCGTTGGTAACCGTGACCAGGCCATCGTGTGTGTTGACGATCTTGAGTGCGACCGTACGGTAAGGACTTGCAAGTTGCGACTTGTTGGAAACTGACAGCAAACTTGTTGATGGCCAAGTTTCGATCATCGTCTATCAAATCTCCGAGTCCTGAACGCCGCCGTCGCTGCCGGCATGCTTCAAACTCGCTTCAAACACGGCTTAGCCGTTAAATAAAACTTGTCGCAGATGAAATCTTCACACCGCCCTGTCTACGATGCCACTGGGTCTCCTGCGCCATGCCAGCGAGCTCTACGCCCACTCCTCTTTCGCCTTCCAGCTCCGCTTTCTCGGCCATGACATTCCCCTCATCTCTGCCCTGTTAGCTGTATTCGTCACGTCGAGGGTGATAAAGTTCCTCAATGGGATACGCGTGCGTTCTCAATGTCATCTTCTGGCTTACCGTCCGTCTCAATATGTTGCACTTAGTCTGTGAGCAGTCTTCCAGGCTATCGCGTGCCCTTCCAACCGCTCGCTCCTCCTGGCGCGCTCATCCCGACCTCCTGGTGGAATCCGGGGCTCCGCGCCCATTGGACCTGGCGGAAAACAAGTGAGCGACCATGCCCGTTTGGCCTCACGCAAGAAATTAAAATTTCGGACAGTGTACAGGAAATTCCAAAACGAAAACTTCTCGGTCGTCCCCTTCATCATGGGCGCTCCGTCCATATACTCATCGAATCTCGACGTCATACGCCAAGTCGTCTCGGGTGACCAGAAGACGAGCTGGGCAAAATCTGAGGCTGCAAGTCGAGTGTTGATGTTAGTGCTGATTCCTTTCGCGTGTTTATCCGCTTGAGGGCTTACTCTACCGCGCAGCAAATGGGGCCAGAATCTTGTGGGCGCGTGGGATATGGATATGTGGAGGAAGCACCGACGCGTTATGGGACCGGCATTCAACAACAAGTTGTGAGTGTCTTTTTCGAAAGATGGTAAGATTAGTGTGATTTAAACGCGTCAATAGGTACGAGATGGTCTGGGCTGAGACTGTGCACACGTACCGCCAGATGGAAGCAATCGAAGGTTGGCATGGTAGAGATACCATTGATATCCCTGTAATGCAAAAGCACACCACCAAAGTTCGTATTCCCATCCTTCCATGTACACAGCTCGCCTTACCACCTCCATTTTCCCAGCTGGCGCTCCTGATCATCGCGAAATGCGGCTTCGGTTTCTCCTTTGAGTGGTCTGCACCCCCCATCGGCCCTGACGGCACCATGTCCATACAAGAGGCCCTGCGTATCCTAGCCGACTCGTACATCATCGGACTCATGGCGCCCGACTGGGTGCGGTACCTCCCAGGGTATGTGGAATAACCGAGTGTTTGTGTAGTGAAGATGGCGCTGATGGAGGTTTGACGTAGCTTCGGTCACATCCGCAAGGCATTCGATCAGTTCAGCACGTTCATGCATAGGGAAGTGGAGGCGCGGACGGCGGAGGTGAGAAATGAGGAAGAGAGTGCGGATGAGCGGGTCGACGCGTTCACGATGCTGGTTAAGGCCAATGAGCAGGAGACTGGGAAGTTGCGCCTCAGTGATCAGGAAGTGGTGCGTACTTGTGTTCGTGTCCTTCTGGCGCATTATCCTGAATGAGAGATAATTGTAGATCGGCAACGTCTTCATCATGCTCTTCGCCGGGCATGGTATGTGCCTTTCGTGTTCATCGCAGTAGTGAGGCTAATACGGCCCCGATACAGAGACTACCGCTAATACCCTGGCTGCCACGCTGTCACTGCTTGCTCTCCACCAAGACATCCAAAATGAAGTCTTGGAACAAATCATCTCCGTCGTTGGCCATGATCGTGATCCTGTACGACTGGAACCTCCTGTTTCACCACGTTCTGTATGCTAACAACGGATCACAGGCTTATAAAGATTACGATGACCTGTACAAAGTATTATCTGCCTTCTACGAGGGTCTGCGCTTGTTCCGTGAGCCAAGTTCCTCTCGTCCAGATAGTCTGATACTTATCATTCCGACACAGCTGCTGCGCATATCATGCTACGGGAGGCCACTGAAGACACAGTGCTCCACCTTCCCAACCCAATTGGACAGGAAGGGACAACACCGCTCGCGATACAAAAAGGCACCAACGTCAGTATATCCATCCATCAACTGACCCCGCGCACACCGTAGACTCATCCTCTTCCCTCGTCCAGATCGTACTTGACATGGTCGGAACCCGTAAGTCCTCTCCTTTCCTTTCCTTCGGGACATCCCCAAGATTGTACCTAACCCCCGCCCGCAGACTATAACGCACGCTACTTCGAAGACCCCGAAGAATTCCGCCCGTCGCGGTGGTACGGCACCTCGAACGAGTCCGAATCCTTCCCTGCCTTCAGCATCGGCCCGCGCGCGTGTATCGGCAGGAAGTTCGCGACGACGGAGGCTGTAGTGTTCCTTGCGATGTTGTTGAGGGACTGGCGTATCGAGCCGGGGTTGGGAAAGGGAGAGACAGTGGATGGGTGGAGGAGGAAGGTGTTTGAGAAGCCGATGATTGGGTTGACGATGGCGGTTGCTGATGCGCCGGTTAGGCTTGTGAGGAGATGAAGAGGCTTAGTTCTGTGTTGATTGTCTGCTCGTTCCCTCGCGGTACATTTTCATGGAAGAACATGCTGATACGTGTGTAGCATTGAGTAAGCTGCTGTGTCATTTCGCGTGATTTGGACGGCACAGGTAAGCACGACCTCGGAATCGACTGAAATGTGACTTGTCCTGTTTCCGACACATCTTGTCCAATATCGCCTGGTGATCACAAAATTTTTACTAGGGCTCGAATGCCGGCTTGTCAAGCTCTCCGACTTACACTAACATCATTGGCAATGAAAAACCGTTGAGAGAGAGAGAGTCTTCACGATATCGTCCTGCGCGACGACGGGCGCATGTGCCTGATTGACTCTGGGCATTCGGGGTCCCCCCCCCCACACACACACCTTGCACACACCCGCAAGGCGTGAGTACATCATAGTAGAGAAGTCAGTGAAGCAATTCAACATGGCGAAAAGAGGTCAGTGGTATCATATGGCATTAATTATAGGCAATACACCTATGAATGAGGTCGCTAATCGATGCCATATAACCCCACCAATCCCTCGGCGCCAATGCAGTTGCAGCAGACGAGGTTTCCGTTCCTATGTTTTATAACGTGAGAAAGGTAAATAGGATGTTACTGATAAGTACTCGAGCCACCCGGTATAGCAACCCGACAAGCCAGTATCAACCAGCCCCACTCGCCGATCGCCACCCAGGATGGTGTTGTGTGGACATAGATAGCCGGGCGTGAACACTCGGGGGACATCCTCCGTGTAGCGGTATCCTGGTGGCGCGCTGCGACCTAAACCCCAGCAGCAGTTGAAGAGTTAGAAATTGGGAAGGCCTGGTATGCCATGGTATCTAGATGTCGATTCAGATCATAGGCACTTTTCCAGGAGTTTCATACGCGGGCCCCGGAAGATGAGATAGCAGGTATGCATTGGGGGCGTGGCGGAGCTGCTAGATGTGATCGCGGAGAGTTCAGCCGACAAGAGACCTCTAAAATGGTGTGAGGAGAGAGGCCAGGCTTCGACACGCCCAGACCGATGGTTGCTGCAGTCAGATATGCATCTACGGAGCTTTGGTCCTACACGAAGTTGAGGGCCTGTGCTTCTTGATGCTACAAAGTCTCAGCAGCATAACTCTTGTACATGTTTGATTACATATCCGTATACAGGACATAGATCGAGCTATCGTTGTCTGTGAGCAGTGAAGACGTCTTTCTTCCGAGTCGTTCACTTGAGAATTCTTTTGTCGGTCCACGAATCGCATTCAATTGAAGACAGCTATTAGTTCGGAGGTAGATCAGAAATGGTCACGGTACAAAGAAGCTGAAAAGCAGAGGCGCGCGTGAAGCTTTCCTGAGCTCGTCTGACATGGCAAGTGATTTGGAGGAGGAGGAGGAGGACGCGGGTTGCAATGAGTACACACTCCGGCAATTGCCGCCGCCTGTTAACCTCGAACTACTTGTCAGAGTCTTGTAACAGCGTCATAGATCTAGACCGGTATGCTCTGGAAACCCCAGTCTCACTTTGAATCAGCGCTGCGTCAACCTTTTGTATTTAAAGCTGGGTTCCACCTGTACGTATCCCAACTTTGCTTCTGCAATGGCCCCACCTTACACTATCCCAAAAACACAGACCGCTGCTATCGTTCCCAAGATCGGCAGTTCTGTTACCATAAAGACAGATTACCCCGTCAAATCGCAGGCCGAGCTCGGGCCTGGCGAATGTCTTGTCAAGCTCCACTGCACCGGTGTCTGCCATAGCGACTGCCACGCATCCTTCGGTGACTGGCCTGTCCCACCAAAACTTCCCCTTATTGCCGGCCATGAAGGTGTCGGTGACATTGTCGCTATTGGGAACAATACTCCCCGCTGCCCCGTCAAGCTCGGAGACCGGGTTGGTATCAAATGGCTCGCCGATTCGTGTCTTAACTGCGAACAATGCCGCAAGGGACATGAGCAAAGTATGTGCATACTAGTGAGATTCTCTATCTTAAGCTCTGACGCTTGTGCAATCTTTAGATTGCGATGAGGCTAAGATCAGTGGGTTCAACATCGATGGGACCTTTTCCGAATATGTTGTGCGTGTAGCCAGTTCGCTTGCGCATCGCGTGGATTTGTGTCTCATATCTATATACTCCCAGGTCTCATACGTGAATCACGTCACGCCGATTCCGGAAGGATTCGACAGTATGGCGGCCGCCTCTATCTTGTGTGCGGTGCGTGTTGCGCTCGTGCATATTCCGGCTTGCGGTTCTTATCATCAATAGGGTCTGACGGTATACCGTGCGCTCAAATACAGCCAGACGAGCCCTGGCGACTGGATTGTCGTTCCGGGCGCTGGCGGCGGTCTTGGCCACCTTGGTATGATTTACTTTAGAACAATTAACCTTCAGTTTTCATACCCGTGACCTCAGCCGTCCAATACGCGAAATACATGGGCCGTCGTGTCATTGCTATAGGTATGCCCTTCTCAACTCTTGGTATACCGTTTGAAGTTCTGTCCTTATATACACGAATAACAACAGACACCGGCGAAGATAAGAAAAAGCTCTGTCAGGACCTCGGCGCCGATTTCTGGATTGACTTTAAAGAGTCGAAAAATGTGGTCACGGACATCCAGAACGCCACCGAAGGCCTCGGCGCCCACTCTTGTGTTGTGACTGCAGCCTCGGTAAGCATGCTACTTTACTCCCGTACTTTCGATGTCTTAATGCACCTCCGTTGCTTAGAGCTCGGGTTACAAACAGGCAGTTGAGTACCTCAGGAAGGGAGGAACGCTCATGGCCGTCGGTCTCCCCGGAAAGGCGATGCTCGAGACGCCGATCTTTTTCACGGTCTATAAGGTATGAGCGTAGCATCACACCCATACAAACAGGTCTTTCAATGATTCACTTTGTCAGAGTCTAAGCATTTTGGGCTCGTATGTCGGCAATCGCCAAGACGCGAGGGAGGCTATCTCGATTGCGGCGGCTGGTGGCCCGAAGGTCCATTTTCAGGTGAAGAAGTTGCACGAACTTCAAGCGTATGTGTATTTTATTTTTCCCGAGCCGGAGCTGAATGATTCGTGGGTGTAGCGTTTATGATGCCATGATACAGAACAAACTTTCGGGAAGGGTGGTTGTTGATATGACCAGTTAATCTATCGATAGGAGCGGAAGTAAGAAAACATGAACCTGTACAGTATATCGTTAATGCTCACCCTTGAGTTCCTGTTGGTTTGTGCACAACGTCATCATGATGCCTCCTGGTATTGGCCCTATCACTAAGCAAGATGCAGTCATGGATGCCGTACTTGTCGTTGTCACTCACGCAGATCGTCAAAAATCAGATTCAACCGCCGGTCATTGGCAGAAGACCCGGGCCATCTCTTGGTAGGAAGATGGTGTCTGTATCCATCCTGTACGGTGTATACCCGCTAGTATTTACAGTGCCGTGACATATCATTCGTTTACTGACAAGTTGCAGAGTCAGATCTCATTTGGTGACAGGTCGCTGATCGCCGGTGGCCACTACTTATAGTTAACTACGAGTGCGGCTTCAACTCATAGCCCCCGTAGCCGCTTCAATGAGTCCAACGTCCATCAATATTCCCGAGGATATCGTTGATGTCATTCTCGATGAAATTCCACTCGGCGATCGCTCAACTTTCCTATCATGCTCCATGGTCGCTCGTTCTTTCGTAGCACCAAGTCAAGCCCGACTCTTCCGCCGAATCCACCTCTACCCTTACCAAGATCGATGTCGGAGGCTTCACACTCTTCTCACGCAAAGCACACACCTTGCGCAATACATTCGAGCTCTCATTCTGGAGCCTGATCCTTCACCAGCGCGTGGCCCATCGACAGATTACGAGAATTGGATCTTTAGCGAACCAGACCTCAGACCATGTCTGGACCTGCTCTCGAATCTGAGGACCGTCTCTGTGGCTCTCCAAGACCACCAGATGACTCTGGATTGGCGGAATTTCCCACCCAGCTCGCAGGCATCTTTCCTACGCCTTTTCCGATTCCCGTCGCTCATTAAGATCGATATTGAAAACATGAAAGTTCCGGCCTCCATTTTCTGTTACTCGGCGCAGCTCAAGGAACTACGCTTACGTGACTGCAGTGTCGTCGACACGGTATCCGTCGTTAACAGTGATCCTAAAGCTGTACTCGAAAAACCTCGCCTCCAATCACTTCTGATCACAGCAGGTCCACTCGGAGAATCCCTTCTCATGAACTTGTCCACCACAGTTGACTTGACCAACCTGCGAGAACTGATCTTGACTGGTATCGATGAGGCCACTCTTGATACCGTGGATTCATTCATGAAGCATTCCGCCCCAAATTTGCAACGATTTCAGTGGACAATTTCAGAATTACGCTATGATCCTGATGATGACTACGGTGCGTAATGTCTCTTCGTATTAGCTGGTTCTACATACGTATTTTATCGACCAGACCGACCAACGATCAGGCTCGAGATCCCGAAAACCCTCCGATCGTTAGAGGTCGGGTCTTTGACCTCGGCAGACGATCCCCAAAGTCCAGTTGTATGGGCACTCCGAGCCCTGCAAGATCTGGTAGCGCGCAACAGCGGTCCCGTGAGCCTAGAAAATGTCACCATCGGATTTATCAGTGAATTTTTTGGCTGTATGGGCATGGAGTACCTGAAGATGGATCCAATATGGCATGATCTGGACGTTGTGCTCTCCAATGAAGAAGTGTTTGTTAATTTGAAGCGGGTCACGATCTTCTTGTGTGGCGGGTGGGACGAGGAGGATCTGCGCGAGCAGTTCTTGGACGTTGTGCCGGGGTATATTATGACTGGCCTCGAAGCGCGAGGTATTTTGGATATGAGTACGAGGAAACTGTTCACGAATGAGTTGAGAGAACAGGTAGGTCGTCTCCATCTTGGGGGCTTGCTTTGTGCTCAATCAGGACTGTCTTTCCGCAGGAGTGCATATAGCTCAACTGGCACAGACTGGACCCTCGTTCCCTCGAGAATAGGGCACGGCTACACTTCAGATCTAATAGGATTTCTGACATACCCACACTGGTTCTAATCCCGTACAGGCAAATAATAGTATCAGGGCTGCACACACCATAAAGTACACGAAAACAACAAAAAGAGAAAGACGAGAACGACAGATTAATATAATAAGAAATTGACAAAAGAGAGACGACAGCAAACAGTAGCAATTACAACTCGTCCTCTATCTCCCTACCCACTCAACTAAGCTGCAACATGCTCCCATCCTGCACCGGCGCCCCTCCACCTCCCACCTCCATGCTCATCCCCTGCTGCACCTCCTGTACAACAGTACCCTGTCCCGTCGTCCCCATGCTTACTCCAGCCATATTCACCGACCCCGTCCTCGACATCTCCGCGCGCACACCCTCAAGCACCCGTGCAAGGCCCGTCCGCTCCGCGACCAACTTCATCCTCTCACCCTCAAGCGCGCGCCTTTCCTCCTCCAATATACCCTCCAGCTCGTCAAACGCCTGCATCTTGAGCTCGAGCTTCGTCAGCGTAAGCTTGATCAGCTGCGCGAGGGACGAGCGGATCTGCGTATCCTCCGTGTCGGCGAGAGCCTGGGCAGCTTTGGCGGAGGCCTTCAGCGCGAGACCTGCGGCACGCGCGACCTTGGAATGGGGCACCGCAGGCGGAGGCTTTTGGGCCGCGGAGGAAGGGGCAGGGGTAGCACTTTCGGCCTTGGTGGTGTCTTCGGCCTTGTCTTCATCCATCTTATCGTCCTCCTGCTCCCTCTCCGCCTCTTTCTCCGCGTCTCCTTCCGCCGTCTCCGCTTCTCCTTCCTTCTCTTCATCTTTCGCTCCCTCGTCCTTCGTTAGGCTTCCGAGTGCAGCTTTCGCCGCCTCGGCCGCCACCCCAGGCCCCACCACACCCGCCAAAAACGCCACCACAGACATAACAGGGTTGTCCGCCTGCTCAAACGGCACCCTCCCAAATCTCAGCGCGCCCATGTGGGCCTCCGAGTTCAAATACGGGTCCTCAATCGGCAGCTCCAAGAACCGCTTGATGCACTGCTGCGCGCTCCTCGACCCAACATGCTCCTCGATGCGGCTCCAGTCGTCGTCGTACATCTCAATACCCTCCAGCAGCCTTAACGTCTCCTCGTCGCTCCAGTCGCCCGCCCCACCAAAGGGCGTGGCACCAGCGACTGCGGTGAGCTTGACGAAGTCGCCGGAGAACATGGAGGAGGGGAAGCGCCCGTCGAGATAGCACGGCGCGCAGAGGGTGAATTTTTTGTCTTTGAGGGAGTGATAGCGGACGGAGGTGCAGTCGGCGCCGCAGGTGTCGCAGGCGTATGTCTGGGCTGCGGCGGGGGTGCCATTGGTGGCAGCGCCGTTGGCGAGGGTGGTAGCGTCGGCGGCGCTGACGGGCCGCGAGGCTTTGGAGGTGGTTTGGTAGATGGAGGAGCGCAGCTCGAGGGAGGCGGGTGTTGAGGTGGGAGCAGGCGCGGCGGCGCCGTTGGGGCCTGTGGCGGCGGGTGCTGCGCCAGGGTGTGTGGGGCGCGTGCCGGGGTGCAAGGATTGGAGTCCACGAGGGGTGTCGAGGATGACGCGGTAATGGCCAGTGAATGGGGGTGCGAGGGCTGCGGGGCGAGCCTCCGGGTCAATCTAGGGGTTGGAGATGAGGACTGTTTCTAAGAAAAGTTAGGACGAAGGGGAATGCACCTGGTAGTTGATGAGTCCCCATTGCTCGAGGAATGCATGTACCCGCATGATAGCGCAGACGTCACCCGCGAGATTTCTGCGGCAGGCCGTGACTGTTAGGTACTCTGTAGGACGGAGGCGATACGTGTTGATCATAAAGTCACGGTAGTCCTTGTATATCGCTGGCGTCTTGCTTCTATTGCGGGAATTGAAGAACTCGGGCAGGGCGCGTTGCTCGACCGGATGAATCTGCGACATGTCGAACCATGCCGAGTACGAAGGGATGATGACCTCGTGCGTTTGTGCAGCAAGGTACTTCCGCGCCTGTTCTTCGAGGCGCTGGCGCGTTGCCTCGAGCTGCGCGGGGTCTTCCTCGTCATTGTCGTCGCCCGAATCCGCTTCCTCGTCGGCACCGTCGTTCATCGACACATCACCGGCGTCCTCGTCGTCCCCTTCCTTCAGCTGTCGGACCCTGCCACCACGACTCTCGGGACGAGACTGCGAGGAGCCCTCGGGGGGCAGGTTAGCGATGTCGGTAGACTGGATGGGCTCGTTCTCGCCACGCTTGCCCGGGGCATTGTCGGGGTCGACGGGGGATGCGCCTTGGTTTTGCTGGGGGACGGTGAGTCTGATGCGCTTGGAGTCGGATGAGCTGGGCCCTGGCGACGCGCCGCGTTTTGGAGAGTCCATTCGGTTTTTTGACGCTGTGGTTTAGTGCAAACCACAAATGTTGCCCTGCATGCCCAAATCGAAATAACTATAAACAACAGCAAAGACCGCGTTCGCCACGTGCGCAAACGCAAACGAATCTCCAACTGCCTTTCACGGTTCACCTTCTGTTTAGCCGCGACGACTGCTCTTCTCCCCGGTAGCGCTCATGTATTTTCTATGATGAAAAGAAGAGCTTGAAAACTCATCGCCGAGCTCCTCTAATGAAATCCACCATCTCCACTGCCTTCCTCTTCCTCGCTGGCCTCATCACTTCCAGCGCTGTCAACAACCCCCGCCAGAACTTCCTCGCGGCATTAAGATTAGGTACATTTCGGACGAGACCCCTCTCAACCCTCACGGGGACGTATGGGCATAAGGATATAACAGCTGTAGCTTCCCATGGTCCACCTAACTGCACCGTTATTTCTATTCTATGAAATCACTGTTCACGTCGATCTCAACTGCACCATCGATGCGTTCTTTCTCCAGTTCATCGACTATTCGGTCTTCGTTACCTCGGGGTCCAATAATGGTTACCCGCCCCCAGGGTGATTGCCTGCCGCACATCGTGGCTGGCGCGACCTCGGATACCTCCATCACAACGGTAAGAGCGATGTCATGTCACACTCTACACGAAAAATAAGAGCTCTTCAACTCAAGTCCCCCACGGATTCTACTTCAAGTTAAAATATTGATACAGGTGTCAACGCATGTCGAACGAACCAAGTTGGCTTGGGTGCTGCATTGTGGCATGAAACCGGCACTGCGAGTCATAAAGCCAAGGAAGTTGTCTGCTCAGTGGCTCCGGAACAGATAAATATACGTGTACTACTACTGGCAGTGCCCGCCGTCGTTCTAATTGCCTTAGAAACAAAACGAAACATGCCAAATCTTTCAGGACGACAGAATTTGCAGTAAAGACATGGATAGATTAACGCTCAATATCGATAGCACGCAGATAAACCAAAGCAAAGAAGAGGGAATGTATCAATGACGAAGACAAGACCATGAAAAGTAGCATAGGATCAAAGGCCCTCCGAGAGGGTACGCTGAAAAAACCAGATCTAAGAGTGTGCATATAAAAGTGTGCATAGGACATACATAATGTTCCGATTTGCTATTTGGGAGCTGGAACCGTACTGATCGCAGGGCTTGCGTGCTCATGTATCAACACGAAGGCGTGGCCCCATTCGTGGAGGATGGTATCCTTGTCGGAGACGGTAGGAGAGTCCTCGAGCCAGCTCAGATTCATGGTGATTGCTCCGGATTTTGCTCTGAGGGCGCTCTCAGGCTTTCCGATAGAGCTCCGAGAGCCGGACTTGGCTTGAAAGGCAATGTGAACCATGGACTCCTTATCTTCGTCCTCCTCGCGCTGGAGAATAAGGTTGGCATAGTAGGTCCACATAACGGCGACATCATCGATGACCATCTTCTGGTTCTCGGTGCCACCGAAGAACGAGTAGGTGATGGTCTTAGGAGTTGGGAGTGAGTTCGAAAGGTTTACCGTAGGAGAATGAAGGCAACGTACTGCAGCGTTGTCGTAAAGCTGGGCGACTTTAGTTAAGACGGCTTGGGCACGCGACACATCGTCCAGGCTAGCTTCGGTGACTTTGGGGGTTGGCGGGCCGGCTGACATCGATGGCGAAGGAGTGGAAGAAGCCCAAATCCCAGCGAGTTGACTGCGGACTTATGGTCGGTTCGAGAGGTACTTATAGAGTTTCTATGAGGGATGCCCTGAAGCACGCACCGGGAGAAGCTGGGAGAAGATCCCAGGTGCACGGCAAGAAAATTGGAGAAGCTAATCCAATTCCAGCCTTCTAGGTAGCTTACCCCTGCGTTCAGACCTGACAGAGCCAATCGAAGATCAGTATCAGATATACAGAGTCTGTGATCATTCTCAGATGATGCATACCTTCTGTCATGTTATGCGTGGCGAGGAACCACAATCGCCAGAACTGTGCTGATGCTCCGGCATCACCTGTTTCGCGACGTGGAGCTGGAACGCGCTAGAAGATTGCTTCGAGCCATTCAACATAGTTCCGTTCCTTCCGAGGGAACGGATATCGCACTGCATGCCGGGCCCAAGAGCTAGGAGCAGCGGTCACGGTAATGGAACTCTGGACAGGTAATTAGTATAATGAACGCCGTGGTGAACAAGAGGTGCGATTGTTCTCGCCCGTGACACGTTGGAGCATGGGCGTATATGTGCTTCGGAGATGATGCTGAAATCGACGTTCGGAATGGTCATGCCAGAGCGTTGACCCCGAAGCATGGTCTGATGGGAAGAGATGAACATCCGACTCATCGATGTCGCTTGCTCTGACCAGTCGATTTCACGGCATTCTCCGCTGGCAGCCCCTCGGACGTGCTACTTCTAGTACTACGCTGTCAACGCACGACTTCGCTTGGGTGCTGGATTGTCGCATCAAACTGGTAAAGCGAAGAAAGTGTGATGAATCCGGGACAGATATACGTGTAGGGAAAACAAACCCTTCCAGTCGCGAGCATTCACAGATCTAGAGCTCTAGTGGACACCCGGATCACTTCGTCCGGCCGCCACTGCCACACACTGTCGTCTGATCACCCAAGACGAGGCAGTTTTGTGCCCTCATCGTCTCTTGCATCGTTTTCTCTTCCAGCTACCATCCAGAAACGTCAGTGCTACCTATCGAAAGCAATTCCGATTTCATAACATGCCGATCTCCGAACAGGCCATAAAAATCCTGTCGTAAACCATGGCACGTTTATGGACGTTGCGGGTCTTCCAGCATTCTGGAGCTCTTCGCCGCGACCACAGAACTCGGGGCTCCTGCATTGTAGACGGACAGGTCTGTCGATTTAAGCGGAGTATATATAGACTACCAATCTACTGCCACCCAATTTCCCCCAAGGGACTCAGCTGCAGAGAGCACAATCGGCAAGATCGGCCTCGCGGTAATTCCAGATTTTCAATTCATTGAAGGCCTCTGATATACACACTCTTATAATCCGTTTCTTCCATGACCAGCCAGCGAATGATAGAAATACAGGTTAACAGTACAGGCGACGTGGCGCCAACGTGGCGCAAGTCAGTACCTCAGATGGGGTCTCAGCTGCAGACAAGCCTGTCGCAGCCCGTCGTTCGCTCATGTTCAGCGCAAACTAATACAATGTCGATCAGTCGGCCTGATCCGTTTCTGGGTACGCATTCTGTCAATTTCGTGTCTATCGGACCTTTCTTCAACTCTGTCCCATTTGTCCACGAACTCGAGCAGAGTGCATTGAGGAAGACAAACTTGGACTTTCGGGTAATTTTCCAACCGCTGCTTTTTACCTTATATATGATTTTTAGCGATGTGTATTTAAGTTGTCATCTTCAGTGCCAGAAGGCATCTCGACGCCGTTCATACATTCTTCAAGCAAACTTAGTAAAGCGCACTGGCATAAACATTGTCCAAAAAGAAGCATATAACCGACCACCAGAGCTAAAGGACTAATCCAGTCGATGATTGGTACTGTGTACAACGAGAAAAATTGTGATCAACAATCACCTCAACAATTGTCGTTCGTAAGTCAGATATCCAACTTTAGGTGAAGCATTTGAAGGAAGCAGTGTTGAACTGCCAGAACTCGGGGACGGTAGACCAGCCAGGATTGACGACATAGTCTGACTGGGTACCAGTGCAGCTTGCTCCCGTGTACCACAAGCAGATGGTTCCTAGCCAAAGTATCAGAATCTTTTAAATCGGAAGGCATCAGAAGGACGCAAATGACTGACCAACTCCGGGACCCCAAGACTGGTATCCAGTGAGTCCAGTGGCGGAGAAGGGCTGGCAGATATTGAAGGGGGGAAAGATCAGGTTGCAAGGGGCGTTGAAGCCACTAAAGGAGAGGAAAACTTAAGTCAGAGGCAAAGACATAAGATGGATTGGGGGAATGACTTACGCGTGCTCACACACGAAGACCGAGAAATCGGCGCGTTTCTCGAGCTCGCCTGCTGCCTCGGCTAGTGCCTCGGGAGCTGGAGCAGCCAGAGCGGGCAGGATGGTAGCCGCAAGAGCAATGACAACAGCGGTGAACTTCATGGTTCGGGATGTGGACTGGGAAGTAGTTAAAGGCGACTGCGAGTTGTGGAAGAACGGATTCTTGGTTCTATCATGCTTTACGAGCGAGCTTTTATAGCAGCTTTCAGCCGTCTGAGTATCAAAATCTATGTCTTTTTTAGCCACCCAAGACGTCGAGTATTCGGAAGTTGATAAAATGCGATGATGTTCCTGACATAGCATGCTCTATTCAGCGCTCTTCTTGGTCATTTCACCAACGTGAGGAGGAAGAAAAGGCACCGTCCGTTCTTGACCGGCGGGCGCTCGTCGCAGACTCCAGATCACCGGGTACTAATGCGTTCGATGGAGATGTATATGAGCATGCTGAACGCGTGCGCGCATACATGTTCGATACATCTCGTTGTGCGTCCTTGTGCGCATATGTCGTTCAGGCTAGCGTTTTTAGAAATTTTACGCTACGAGCCTGAGTTATGCAGATGACCGCGAGGCCCTGCAAAGCTTTCCTGGTGTAACTCGCCGTAATTCGGACAGGTCTGTTGACGCGTCTTTCAATACAATTCCCTAGAAGACAAAGAGGATGAACACATACATCTATCGATTACTAGCTCTTCCCAGCCAGATACGGTCTTCACTGCCCGTTGTCGTATGATCCACGATTCGCAACTGATCCTGTCGATGTCCCCCGCTTCTCACCGACAAGAAAACCCGGGGTTCGACTGGAGGAACCCAATTCCCGGGGTTCTCCTTGTGTCGCATCCTTATCTATCGCAGTTATCGATCAATGAGCAGCATCTATCGTCTGGTAGGGGCTATGGTTGTTAAAAATACCTGCATCCCCAGACGCTCGCACGGCCTGCCCTTGCCGCGCCCCACCCACTTGTTCCCTTACCCCTCGCCTTGTCTGCTGCGTACGCAGCGCCCGTCGATTCTGCGGCCCCTCCCTCCCTTATGTTCCCTGGGGGCGATACGTATGTGCCCGAGCGCATCTGGACGCGGGCCTCACCCGCACACCCACACACCCGCCAGCTCGCTGGCACCCTACACCCTACGTCATGTCCTGGTTCCAAGAACACCTACGTAGGTAGGTATCCCGGAGGCCTGGACCTGGGCTGGTGTATGAGCGGCGGCCTGGCGGGCGGCGAGGTTTGGGGACGCGATACTCGCAGATCACTGCGACGGGTGCGATGGGAAGACGGGGCTGGCGGCGTAGTGAGTTCATTGAGATGTGGGTGCTGGTAGTGTTCACCTGCTCGCAGTTGGGGTCTGGCTCAGGTTGTCGAGTGTAGACGCTGAGGCCTGAGGGGTCAATCCGGGCTCGAGGGGCCGCAGCTTGAGCAGGCTGGCACCGGGGACGGGAGCACTCCGTGATAGAAGAGGTGGCGACGCAGAAATGTGTCCCAAGCAGCAGTGATTGGTCGGGATGGCGACTCCGACGAGGACGGTTAGCGTAGGCAAGGGTCAGCGGTCAGGTGCCGGGACGAGTCCCACGCTTCGCCGCAGTTGGCTCGGAAAGCGATAGTGGCGTAAATTCTCCGAGGAAGATCCAGCTGCAGGAGCTGATTAGATCCCTATCAATGTGGCACCTGTATCATCGTCACAAGGTATGTTGACCTTGGAGCTTATATATTGAGGACCCAGAGCCTAGGTCCCCCAGCCCGGCGTTCCAGGGTGACTGCCAACAACTACTATTGTGAATACGAATAATGACAACCTTTGTCAAAGCGAGTTGCCATTGCAAGCTCAACGTCTTCAACATCGCATTCGCGACCGACTTCCTCCCTATAACCAACGACCTTTGCCATTGCTCCTCCTGCCGACACAGCACTGGCCAGCTCATGGTCGAACAGGTCAGGTTCGTTGGTACACCTCTCTCCGCGACCAATGAGCCCATCGATTATTCAGGGCTCACCGCCTACAAGACCTCTACCTCCGCAGTGCGCTGGTTCTGTAAGCGCTGCTCCGCCCACATCCTTTGGAGTTACACTACCACCCCTGAAGCCTGGTGCATTGCCGTCGGAGCACTAGAGAGGACGGAGGGGATCGTCAAGTCCGGACACCACATCTACGTTGCGGATACCCTTGATGGCGGCATCGCTGACCATCTCAAGGTAATCGACGGCATTGAGCTTCCCAGATACATTGCGAGAGTCAAGGAAAACGAGATCGTTCCAGTGGGATGGCGAAGCCAAGACATATCGAATGATGTAGAACCCCAGGCGAACGACCGCCTCCACGCCTACTGCCACTGCAAAGCGGTGTTCTTTTGGATAACGCGACCCTCGTCAGCCAGTGCTCAACCCTCGTCGCCCTACCCCGACGTTCTCCACGCGTACAACTCGACGCCAGTGGACATCCTCACGAATCCCGCCGACGAGAAGTGGTGGCTTCGCCCGGCTGGCGCAGCACACCCCACACGTTATCTCGCAGGACATTGCGCATGCACCTCTTGCCGCCTCACCAGCGGATTTGACATCCAAAGCTGGGCTTTCATTCCGAGGGCCAACATATTCGTTCCTCGCTCCAAGACTCCTGCCGCCGACGGCTCCTCGAGCGCCGTAATTCGGCTTAATCTACAGGACGACACGTTGCGTATGACAGGTCTGAGGCAATACAGATCGAGCAAAGGACGGAACAGGGAGTTCTGCGGTACCTGTGGTGCGACAGTGTTCTGGTGGGGCGAGGAACGGCCAGATCTGATAGACGTGTCGGTAGGGCTGGTGGATGAGAAGCAGGGAGGTGTAAGGGCAGAAAGGTGGTTCGAGTGGGAGAAAGGAAGGGTGAGTTTCGAGGAGGACGCAGTGAATAAAGCCTTAGTGCAAGGGCTTGTACAAGGGCTAAGGGGTTGAGGCACTATGATTCGTAGAGGCGTGGCGCGCGATCACGTTCAAGACGGACTCTAAGGTTACTCGAGTATAGCGCATTCTCCGTGTTCATTCGCGAAACTACATTAGAAGTCATCGAAATAGCAACATGGAAATGAAACATCCTGACCGAGTTCCCTGTCTAAGCCTTCCCCCTCGTCCGCCTCGTGAACCTCAGCGGAACATCCGCCACTCCAAGTGTCAAAATGATGCGTGCATCCAACACCCGCTTCTGCCATTCCTTCTTCGTCTCGCCCTCCCTCAGAGTTGGCTCGACTTTCCAGTCCCGGAGCAGCATGGTGAGGAAGGCGACAGCTTCAGTGGTTGCGAACTTCCTGCCAATGCACGCCCGGGGGCCAACGCTGAAGGCGGAGAAGGCTTCCGACTCGTTCGTCACACCGTACCAGCGCGAGGGTTTGAACTTTTCGGGCTCGTCGAAGTAACGCGGGTTGTTTTCTATGGTGCGCAGTTGGATCCATTATCAGGAGATTGATTCGTGCAGGTGTTTTAGAGACTTACGGACGCCAATCATATCAACCATGATCTGGAATGGAAAAAAAACATCAAGAAGTGCTACAGCGCATGAAAATAACACGAACCTGAACACCCTTAGGAACCGGGAAGGGAGTGGTACCCTCCTGACCTGGCGGGTTAGGAATCTGTATGACGGTATCCTCTGTGGCTTCGCGGATCAAAATAAACCCAGCGGCTAAAAGTTGAGAGAGATAAAGTAAGATTAAGAATCTCCCCAGGGTGGAACGTAGCGTACGGAACATTCTCAGAGCCTCGTAAAAGACTGCGAGGACCTTGTCGAGTCTGGAATAATCTTCAAAGACCTATATTGCTTTAACAACCTGGATGACGTGGGGAAGCAGAAGGGAATCTTACGGGATCGCGATCCCACCCAACAACAGCGACAATTTGTTCCAAAACCTCCTCCTGGACATCTGGGTGTAAACCAAGGAAGCCGAGCGTGGCGGCAAGTGTGTGGGCAGTAGTTTCTGTGGATCAGCTTCAGTTCATACTGGGGTCAGGTTGGTAGGAGACACCTAATACCATGTCCGGCGAAAAGCATAATGAAAACGTTCCCAATCTGGGAGGCTTATTGGAATTGCACCTTGTGAAGTATGTACATCACTTACTAGTTCCTCGTCATCAAGCTGAAGTTTGCTTGTCTCGTCTTCGTTTGCTTTGACCAGCATAGTGAAGGCGTCGTTATTGCTTGGCTTGGCCGATTCATGACCTGATATCTCGGCCTTGCGATTTGCTACTTGGGCTCGCATGAACCCCATCAACTGATCATGTGCCTCGCGGGATTCCCTGAATCTGAGTGGAGAAACGGAGTAGGATTAATGTTCAGTATCCCTCAAATATACTCGCCAAAGAAATGATTGTTTACTTGCGGAAAGGCAAAGCCAGTAACCATTTCGGGGCAAAGATAGCCCACATATGCGTGTCGGCAACGATGCGAAGTGCTTCTTGAACAGACATAGTTCCGTCTGGCGCAGTAGGAGGGGTGCTCCAGTTGAAGGAAAAACCGAATCCGCATTTACCGATGATCAAAAGGGCCAGCTGCCGAAGAATCCTCAGAATGAGTTCTCGACCGAATGACTACGGTCAGCGAACCTTGAACGTCAGTTTCTGAATAACAGGCACATCGATCATGTCCTTTGTACCCCAGCCTTCTGCGGAAATCATCTCGCGATAGCTCTCCAATGTTTCCGCCCACACCATTTGGTATCTGGACCACGATTAGCAAGAATCAAGTGAGATGGCTCGGTATTCTCACAGCTTGTTGTTGAAAGCAGGTCCCATAATCCGTCGATGTTTCCTCCACATTTCGCCATCTGCAGCGACTAGATTCATGCCCCATAACCTAAAATGGGAACGTCAGGTTGAGTATATCAATGGTGGATGCACAAACAGTATGGCCTGACTGGCAGCTTCCGGCTTGATAAAACTAGACTTGTGGCCTCCGGCAGCAACCTGGCGTGCTACATCTAGGTTCGAAGTGTAGATACTAGGAACACCCGAAATGAAGGGGACAATCGATACGTTTTCACTTTGGTACTGCCGGTAAACTTCGAAGAGTGGACTGATCAGCGGAGTAATAAGTGTCGAAGAGCCCCACTCACAAGTCGAGCGCCATAGCCAAGGGAATCGAAGTCCAGGGTTCCACCAATTAGTTGGAATTATTGCACCTGGCGCGGCCAAAGGCTGGAATGGGACACGCATTCCTGGCATGTTGTTCACAGCCTACGGGTAGAGCGTTAACTTGCGAATACGGCTACAAACGCGGAACGTACATTTATGCCATGAATCAGTTTAAAAACGCGCGACGCAATGAAAACGGCGAGCGCTGCAGAAAAGAATCCTACTTCATGGCCCAGAAAGCGAATGTGCAAAGAGGAGTTGGCGTAGAGCGAAGCCAAGTAGTGGAAGGGTTCCAGCGCCATCGCGCTTATACCAGTTAAGGCTCAAATGGAGGGTCAAGAGAGAGTATGGCGTTCATGTTCAAGGCCTGTGACACAAAAGGCACAATCAACGGCCCGCCCATCGGTCATCTCGGAGGATGTCGCAAGCTCAGGTAAATATGTTGCGGCACCTCGGCGGACACTCTATTGAAGGTCACGTCACGGTATGGCTTTTCTCGACTCGTATTTTCATTCACGTTTAACTAGAACTTGAAGACATCTTCAAAGGAATGCAGTGCCGCCGCGATACCTAAATATATGACCATTTGACTCTTCCAAAAGCTTTTGCTCGGAGTGCCGTCAAAGGTTGAGGTTGATGGGTGTGCAGCCCAGAACCAGGAGACCGGCGCTCTATGGAGGACGACATGAACTCAGTGCACTTACCTCTTACCAGGATTTGATATACTTACGAAACTGTTTCCAGTGCAGCAGACTGGCTGGCCAGAGCTGGATCGTTTGCGTCAGTCACATACACCCACGGCCAGATCTCCTAGCTTCCCGGTCTCTCGACTTACCAGGAATTACCGCCGATGCCGATGATGCTGAGAGGGCTGCAGGTTACTGGGACACAATCATCAGCATTTCATTTACTTTCTGAAGAGTGGACTTGTCCGTACATCCGACCTGGCCAGTGAGGCCACTCGGAACGACACCAAGAAGACCGGCGAGGGTGCCGAGGGATACGTTCCTGACAGCTCTCACATGTAGATATTTTCTCGACGCAATTTTTCTCATTCAAACCCTAATTAAACAGTATGTAGACCTCCGGATGCAGACCCTAAATCGCTATCAACAAAGATCCAATATGACCCATTCCAAAAGCCGGACTTGAACTCCCTTCAAAGATTGATGTTGATGGGAGTGCAGCCCAGAACAAGGAGACCACTCTGTCGAGGCTGTAATAAGTGCGTGCTCAGATAATTCGGAATCAGATGTGCTCACGAAGTTGTTGCCAGTGCAGCAGACTGGTTGAGCAGAGCTGTTTTCGACACATGAGTCGGTTGTATCGAGCTATATTATCATAAAAGGAAATTACCAGGAGTTTCCTCCACCGCCGATGACAGTGATGGGGTTGCAGGTCACTGGAAGAAGATATATCGGTACGGTTCAATTCGTGAGTGCACCACCACTTACAGCCAACTAGACCAGTGATGGGCCCGAGAACGACGCCAAGAAGACCACCAAGGAGACCAACGACCGGGTTGCTTGCCTGTTGGTCCGCACGACGTTAGTCATTCGTAAAGCATTGTCAACGTTTAGAAGACTTACGCTCTGAACGCTGTTGCAGCACTGAATCGTACCGGTGTTGCACTGGTCACGAGGAAGAATAGTCGCCGCGGACGCACAGAGTGCGAAGAAGAAGAACAAGAAGAAGGCGGAGACGCGAGCGAACATTGTGAACTGTGAGTGACTGAGAGCGAGTAGTAGTAGAACTGGCTGTTCAACTAAAGAAATCCGTTCTTGCCTTAGGTCTTTTATACCTTTCAGGCTGTTGCTTCGAGTAAGCTGCGTCTCGGATTGGTCTGTTCATTCAACCAGAGGGAAACCATATACAGATCATCGACGGTACGTCAAATGTGACGTACCGTGTAGTTCAGTTCAAGCCATACAGCCTCCTTTCTGGTGAACATATCGACGACAGCGAGTTCCGGGGTCCCAGGAGATGGCGCCAGCCTGCTTCACCTTACGGCAACACTAAGCTGCAATACATGTAAATTCCTATACCGCAGGATGCTTCACTAATGACGTTAGCCCAGCCCTTGTGGCAATCAGTCAGCCTTGACACCTTCATGCTGGGCATAATTCGTCGAGGCTGATCACCCAATTGAGCGCATCAGCAGCGCCCCGGTTGACTGAGGGCTTCCATATGTCAGACGTGGGTATCGCGGCCTGCCGCGCCACAAATCCTAGACAAGAGTTGGCTGGGTCAAGGGTCGAGCAGGTGTTGCCATTGATGGTAACAAGGCTCAGAAAATCTCCACGTAAAGTGGGGGAAAGCAGGTATGATGGGCATGTTTTGATGCCGTGGCGACCCAGCTGACAATCCCTGACAGTTCTCTGAGCAAGTCGTTTGTTCTTGCAGTACGCGTGTTTACTGATTTGAACGTTCTCCAAAAAAACAACATCTCAAGAAGGTTCCACAGGACGTACTTGAGTACATATCATTTATTGTTATCTACAAACTCGTGTTAATCTCCTGGCATGACCCCACGTAGCGCGGCTTGAATGAATCCGACATGGGCACTCCACACTGTCTTTCCTGGGCATGACATAACTATATATTCGGTTTCACCCCAGAGCCTCGCTGCCCTTAATTTCGAGGGCATGGTCTCCCACATCAGACGCGCTCACTGCTTCAAACAATGCAATGTACTTGCTGCCGATTTCTTTCCTTGACGTTGAACATTGTTTCGAATATCAATGAAGAGTCAACTTAAGTCAAGGTCTTTACGAGCACGTCGGTCTAGGCTGCCGGCGGCAAATTGTACGCTCTCGGAGACTCGGGAGTCACTGGCAGTACAATGACGTATGTGTTGATGTGTGGAACAGCTTGCGGGCAATTAAAGCGGCCAAAGGACCAGGTCCGGGGTAAGTGAATGACGGACCAGCCAAATGGGAAGCGGGATGGTTTCATCACCCTCAACCTCCGCGTGTTCAGGGAGGATGGGGGTCGGGTGGTAATTCTGATTTTCCATTCAACGCTCTTCCAGCTCGTGACAAGTTCAAGGCCCAGTCAGGGTTGTTGCTGTGAGCGCATTCATTTTCAGGACTTTTTGCTTTAAACAGTTGTCTGCGGGTATGTGAAGGGGTTCCTGCTCCACCAAGTAGCTGGACGCGTTAGCAGTCAAATACACACGCTGCACTTCAAAGCATTCCAATTACTTATCAGTGACAGCGAGAGAGTTCTCGGGCGCATTAATGATATGATTTGCTATTGAAAGCAACTGGCATTAAAGACTATCCTGAGGTCCGCAGGGTTTTATCTTTCGAAGAATAGTTAGGAAAATCGGAAAATATCGATATCTCGACGCTTTTGGGGGTGAACGACGCCTAGGGTTTGAGATCAGGAGACCCGGCTTAAGCTTTGAACGCTATCGTGTCACTAAGTCGTGCCATTTCGTTCCCCGGATCGGGGAAGGGTATGTAGGTGGACGTCGGACGAGTGGACTTGAAATTGCACTTGTTTACGTTTATCAAGTTAGCCCTCAACCTGCGTGCTTAGTCACACTACATTTGGCCGAAGTCGACGACATTGTGAGTTTGGTATCGATAACCGGGTATTCTCCTCACATCCTTTGTACACCTAGGTGGATATTGCGTTCAATTCTCTGCTTTTTCCCCCTTTTGATCACCCCTGAGTCCCTGACATAACCTGAGGCCCTGCCCATTCTGATTCTCTGGCAACTAGTGGCAACTTGAACGCTAACCTCCGTACTCCACCTCGACCATACTGGACTTTATAACGTTGAATTGGTGGTTTGTTCTTCAGACTACCGCTCTCCGGGTGATACCTGCCGCTCTTCATAGCGATGACTTCTTGACGCTGGACGACGATGTCTGATCTACTAATTCGACGCCGGTCCACTGGACTCATTGACAGCATAGAACCTTTTGCGCCTTGGCTTCAGTGTCTCCTACTAGTGACCACCAGTCGCTTCTCTATCCTATCTTGGTTATAATGGCGGTCACATGGAGTAGTAACTGGCTAGTGATTTTTTGCTCGATCTTCAAGCATCAATAGGTCGTAGGACACTAGACTGCCTGTTCTAGACATCTAACTGCTCTTGGATTCGGATAAATTACAAGTATTGCGTGTCGATTTCTTATGTCTCGGCCAGCCATTTTTCTCAACCGCTTTATTCATTCCAACATGAAGACACTACAAGATACGACTCAAATTTCGCCACTACAGGAGATCAAACCACTACAACCGTCGGATCTTTCTACCCTTGGTCCCTTCAAATATTGATGTTGATGGGAGTGCAGCCGAGCACAAGGAGACCGCTCTGCAAACGATCGAGAAAGCTGTAAGTTTCTCTTCACATGATTGGTATTCAGGTCTACTCACGAAGCTGTTGCCAGTGCAGCAGACTGGTTGAGCAGAGCTATTCGACACGAGTCAGTTATATCGGGCTGTATCAACACAAAGGAAATTACCAGGAGTTTCCTCCACCGCCGATGACAGTAATGGGGGTGCAGGTCACTGGAAAAAGACGTATCAGTATAGTTCTTCAACTCGTGAGAGGGCACCACCACTTACGGCCAACTAGGCCAGTGAGGGGCCCGAGAACGACGCCAAGGAGACCAGCAAGGAGAGCAACGGCCGGGTCGGTTGCCTATTGGTCCGCGCGACGTTAGCCATCCATAAAACATCACTGACATTCAGGAGACTTACGCTCTGAACGCTGTTGCAGCACTGAATCGTACCAGTGTTGCACTGGGTAACAGGAGTGTCAGTGCGGGGAAGGACAGTGGCGGATGCACAGAGGGCGACGAAGAAGAACAAGAAGAAGGTGGAGACGCGAGCGAACATTGTTAACTGTGAGTGACTGAGAGATTAGTAGAACTGGCTGTTCAACTGAAGAATACTTGTCTCTCCACAGGCCTTTTATACGTTCGAGGTCGATAATATGGCTTCATTGAGTAAGCTGCCTCACCTCCGCTTGGTTTCTTCTTTCGACCGCGGGGACTGGTCTGTTTGTAGAACGGCGCCGAAACGTCAGATTTGACATCGTGTATTTCACGGCTTGAGTCGCCGTTTCGACCCTATTCTGGTCCAAGTATTAAAAAATGCCAGCCACATACCTGATCTGGATTATGATGCTGGTTGCCAGACAGGCTTCCGTTCAGTAGGATCGCTCTTGCTCCTACCAAATGACCCGCCTATGACATCAAGGGGTCAACAAATGCGGGGATTTACTGACAACCGTGCGCCAGGCGTTCCCCATGAACATGTTTGCTGTGGAACGTTTTTTTTGGGCTGAAGGCTAGCCATACTTTTACCCAATTTTCTGAGGCTTCTCTCCATCGGACACACGTCTTCTGTCGCGCCACAGTCCAGGATCCGAACAACATGTGTGTGTTGCTCAGCACGACGCCCTTGAAATTTTCTGGAACGAGCTAAAGTGGGGAAGAGCGGACATAATCCCTGATATTCAGGCGTAGAAGGTTCGAATACGGCTGTGATACTTGTCTGGACTTCGATGCTGCGATGGCCGAGCTGACATGTAGTGACAGTGAAGATATCCTTAGTTGCAGCTTTTCGTTCATTTCAGAGTTCACTTCTCTCACCAGGCTAGACGATGTGCCTGAACGTTGCTTGTAAAAACATTTTGAGCATACTCCATTCCATGCATTTTGATTTTTATAACCAAATTCACCTTTTGCATCTCACGACGGATCCGTATGTCGTAACGGATCACACACTTCATGGACGTGACATATTCGGTTCCACTCAAGCCGCGGTGCCCTGAATTTTGGATGTATGGTGCACTGGTAATAGATGTGGTTTTATGTTAGCAGGAGTCAGACGCCGTTTCCACCGGTTGACTTGGAGGAGCAAGTCGCCACTTGACTGGTTCATAGGCTTCGCCATAACCGAGCCAGGAATATTTCAGCTCTCGCCTGAGGCTTGTCAAAGCTGCCAACGGTAATAGGCGCTTTCAAGCGCATTGCGGCCGACGTTCCAATTGGTGGGATGATGCACGCGGCTATGTCAGGCAATTAAGGTGGCCAAGCGTATTCGGCTACGCCCGGTATATTCTGCAACCAATGAAAACGAACGTAGCTTGAGCACCTACTACGTACGAGGTTCAAATCGAGGAGGCCCGAGGGTGGAAGGTTGTCAAAATTTCGATCATCAGCGGGTACCCCACAGCAGGAACAGGTCTGGTGTGTTGATTTTTTCATTCTTTCGATCAGTCGACAGGCTCCGAGGCGTGGGTATTGCAAGTCGTCGTTTTCAGCACTCCTTACTTGGAACAGTTGTCTGCGGGTGTGTTGAATGTAGGTCGCTGCATCGTGAGGCGATTATGTCCTCACCCTGCCCATTCGAAGATTGGGCTGATTGGTTGACTGTGACAGCGAGAAGGAACCCCGGAATATCAATGATCTGAACTTGGTTGAAGCAAAGCCACAAGGTATCGAAGATCACCATAAGGCCGAGGCATGTAAAAATGACGACGCATGATGGCGCCCGTTATATATCCTAAGTGAACACAGTCAGAACAACAAGAAAGGTATGTAATCGTCCATCCTCAAAATCACTATTCGAGATCAACAAGGGCGCAGTCTATCGAGTCCATAAAAGTACATTAAATTTTTTGTTCAGTCCGTGATCCAGAGGTATTACCTGGGGGAGTGATCCCAGTGTTGTCTTTACTCCGTGGTGACAGATTTGGCCCTGAAGGAAGAGTGGAGCAAGTCAGTCATGGTGTCAAAGATAAGGACATCCGAAGACTCCGACGTAGGAAGAGGAAAAAAACCCACAGGTTCCTTGGGAAATCAACGTCACAGCCGTTCTTAACCGCCAAGTGGTAACTGAGTAGCTGGAGGGGGATAATGTTCAACAGTCCCTGCAGACAGTCGATGGTCTTGGGCACCCGGATGGTCTTCGCGCCCGCAGGAATACCGTCATCGCCCTCATTGCACAGCACTATCGGCTGGGCCTTACGGGCCGTGATTTGGGCAAAAGCAGATTGAACCTTGGGGTAAAGGGAGTCCTGCGTCATGATGATGATGACTGGCATGTTCTCGTCGATCAACGCGAGGGGGCCATGCTTCAGTTCTCCGGCAAGGATACCTTTATCACAAGGGTCAGTGGCAGGCAGCCCAAGTATCGAGCCGGTACGCACCTTCAGAATGCATGTAGCTGATCTCCTTGATCTTCAAAGCGCCCTCGAGGCATGTGGCATGTCTAAGGAGCGGTAGAAACCGTCAGTTCAGGAAGAACTATTTACTGATCAAGTTTACGCACTGATAACCTCTACCCATGAGCAATAGACTCTTGTTCTGAGAGACGGTGGTGGCGAGTTGTTGAAGGGACTTGTCCTGTTCAAGAACCTTCTTGATTTGGCCGGGAAGAGCATGAAGTCCGTCGATGATCTGATTACGTCGCTCAGTGAAAGAGATGCGATCTTCTGAAAGTTGGAGGGCAATCATCAAGAGAGCAACATATTGCGAGGTGTAAGCCTAATCAAGAGGATCTGGTCATTATAAGGACGTGAGAGAAGACGATAGGTACTGACCTTCGTAGATGCGACACCGACTTCTGGGCCAGCGTTGATGTGTACACCACAGTGTGTCTCGCGTGACAAAGTTGACCCCACAGTGTTGACGACGCCGACGCAAAGAGCACCTCGGTCCATACAATATCTGAAAGCCAGAATGGTATCGGCAGTTTCACCGCTTTGGCTGAGGAAGACACAAACATCATCTCTGAAGATGGGTGTCTTACGGTCCAAGAAGTCGCTTGCCAACTCGACACTGACGGGGATTTCAGTGAGTTCTTCGAAGATGGCACGAGTTGCCAAGCACGAGTGGTAGCTCGTGCCGCAAGCAATGAACACGATCCGCCGGCCACGGCGCATGATGGGAAGGTACGCTCGCAGCCCGCCAAGGGTGATTCGGTTCTCGTCAAAGTTAACGCGTCCACGCATCGTGTTCACCACAGACTCGGGCTGTTCGTAAATCTCCTTCTGCATGAAAGTGTCGAATTTGCCCTTCATGATCGCAGCGAGCTCGAGCTCGAGAGTCTCAATGTTCCTAGTAGTGGCAATTTGACCGGGGGTTTGGTCGCCCTCTTCTTTACGGCGGAGACGGTGGATGTGAAGTTCACCCTCAGAGATGTGAGCGATATCATCATCCTCAAGGTAAAGGACGCGCTTGGTATACTCGATAACGGCGGCGGCATCGGAGGCGATGAAAAATTCAATGGGCTGCGGAAGGCCATCCTCTGACATGAATGCGCGGGATTGGGTACGTAGAACTTTATGGTTGGTTGAAGAGGGTGATAGGAGCGTAGTAGGGGAGTTGGGCTGGACTGCAGAAGAGAAGGTTAATGAAAGGGGCTTCCCATGGACAAAAAGTGGACTCACGACTGTCCACCCTGGTATCATTGCTATCCTGACCAGCGAATTCGACATCGACGAAATCAACCTTCAGTTTCTTATCCGTCTTGACACCGATAAGAAGAGGTGATCCACGACGGGCGGTGACAACTTCGTTCGGGAAGTGCTTGGATTTGAAGACGAATGCGAAGGAGCCTTCGAGCTCTTTGAGGACCAACTTGATCAGATTGGTGAAGGTCAGATACTTGTCGGTCCGTGAATCGTATAGGTATTTAGTGAGGATGGCGACAGCTTCGGTATCAGTTTCGGACTCGAACTTGTAGCCCCTCTTTTGAAGAACAAGCCTGAGCTCCGCGCTGTTGGTGACTATGCCATTGTGGACGACACAAAATTCGCTCGTAGGATCGGAACGGAGAGGATGGCAGTTGACTTTGGAAGGAGGACCGTGGGTCGCCCATCGGGTATGGGCGATGGAGACTTGAGAAATCGAGATCTTTTCGACATCAACTGTGGAGGCCGCGATCTGCTTGCGCAGACCAGCGACTTTGCCAACTTCTTTGAAGTAGATAACTTCGCCTGTCTTATCGCCATCGATGCAAAGACCAGCTGAGTCATATCCACGGTATTCCTGGCGAGCAAGACCACTGCAAAGAACTTCGAGCACCTCCTGTCGAGTCTGCAAGTGAAGAATAGGGAATCAATATCAGATGCATCCCCGATCATTGCGTGACATCAGCGTCGCACGCCGTACGCTGCTGGCAAAGAGCGCAACCGGGTAGGACGGAGAGTAACACGCACCTTGTCCTTCAAGTAACTGCAATAAGCGAAGATTCCACACATGATCAACAAGGTATAGGCAAGAGATTCTAGGCAATGCGTCAGCTTCTCAGACGCTTTCAACACAAAGACAGTCTACTCACAGAAATAACGAAGCAAAGGGACAGAGCGCGTTGAATGTAAGGAGGGGTTGAAAATGAGGATTGAAGCAACGATATGAAAAGGGGTTCATATTGGATCTTGGAGTGCCAAACAAAGACAAATGTACTGCATCGCTTCTCCTCAAACATGCCACAGCCTCCTCACCGCTCATCACCTTTTCGAGCCCTTACATTGACGACCCAACCCCTCTTGTCCTATTAACCGAGACTTATTCACTGCTATCATTCTCCGATCCTTTCCCTAGACTTGCAATTACCCCTGTGTTCCCTCGCCCATCATGCGCTGGCTGTCCTGCCGGTCCTTATCTCGACGCGACGCGACGCGACTTACCACACGCACTCTCTGGCTTTGCGTAAAGTCATGTTTGGCACCATCTTGTTTACATTCATCTTATTTGCAGTACCGTTCATAAAGCATATTCATCCGCACAATCTCGTTCGACCACGATTCTTGTCAGTGGTGAATACTTGGGACCGGGATCTTAAGCCCACATAAATCGTTCTGCCGATATAATTAGGAAATCACCAGGAAAATTTTCGACATTTCATAAATCACCGCCGCGCCACACCGCCAATATGTTCTACGGAGAGTGATCACCGTCTCTGGACAGGATTGCGATTGCATTACCCAACGACTTGTTCTTCGAAATTTGCAATTTGATACATTGGAAACACCATTGAAGGCTATGACTACACTTCGCCGCGTATACTTAGGAATGAGGAGGGCTTACTATCTCTTACTAGCTTCGACAGATGCGACGCAATGCATCGCAATCTTATACCATCCCTGACCAATACAGCCGGCATAAAACACCCACACTACATACTACCTAAATTGGCTCGTCACAACCTACTCGAAGTCCCTGTGGTTCTCGAGTCCTTGTCGGTGTTATTCAACTTATCGCATCGGAATATGCAAAGGGCCGCCTGGCATTCTCGGCGTTCCTAAATCGCATCCGCTGGCAACCTGTCTATTCGGCACAACCGAGCTGGCTATACAAATGATCTGCCAGGATATATCAGGATGAGGGGTTTGTTCGCCGAAATGACGTCGACCTAAACAGCAGAAAGCTTGACAGAAGCTTTCAAATATATGATGGTTCCGGCTGTCGCTATCAGCGGACAGCGCCACAGATCTGAAACAGCGTTTGCGCCTCGCGTGTTCTGGCTTCTATTTGTAACCTGGTTTAGACACCTAGTGCATCGCGCTAAACCCTTCACAAAAACATCACTACATATAGTCGCATCCGATATGCAACTCGCTTGGCCAGAGAGAAATCTTTGCCATGGCGCAATCGCTTCAGACCAACCGTCTATGACCTCGGGGAATTCGGTCGCCCACTACGACGGCTGAAATACATTGTTTCATGTTTAGCGAAGCACCCCACTGACCTCCACGCTACTGTGGACGTGGCACACGAGGCAGCTAATAGTACTTACTTATACAGATGGGAGACTCTGCACCTGCTCTGCACGTCTGGAAGTCAGCGACTGGAACGTCAGATGTCGGTTTGGTCAAATGCCCTCCTAACCACGGAAAAGGCTGGGCCGACAGATCATTATAGGGTCTCTGTGCAACTCGACTGATGTACAAAACTACTATGAAGCTACTTTGCTGGTTCGCAGCTGTCACTGAGTCCGAAAAACTCAAGTCATTCATGAGTAGGAAGTCAGGCAACTTTCACATCCAGTCAGGCTCAATTCCTTTTGCTCGCATTTATTACTTTTGCCATGCGCACTTGACAACTCGCCCTTTGAAAGCCTTAAGTTTTGCACAACATAAAAATCATCAGCCAATTTGCCTTTGGTTGACATTCCACAGTCTATGTGGTCGGTAATGTACAAAATACAAAATGACCCAGGAAGTTGAGCGGACCGTACTTATCATCGAACGCTAATTGAAAATCCCCATATCTTTAAGCCCATATCCAGCCAATGACACTGCGCTTGACGTTCTCGAAGGTGGAATCGCGTTCTTCGAGATCGTCTTCGAGCTCTGCGAGACGAGCGCGAGGCGCACGCGTGCCCTATAAAAAACAATAATTAGAGACTGAGACCACCGAAGTCAAAGATGACAAGTGACTTACAGAGGCTTTAGTGAAAGCAGCCTTAACTCTGTCCTTGATGTTTTTCCTTCCATTCTGAGATCGTAGTTAGCACATATTTGGATGTACGGAGTAAAGTTAACTTACGCCGGTGCCAGTAGCAGTAGTCGCAGTAGTGTTGGCAGCAGCACCGTCGCTGGCAGTAGCAGTACCAGTGTTGGCAGCAGCGGCAGCGGGAGCGGCGGCACCACCAGCACCACCGGCAGCCTCAGCAGCCTTGACTCTGTTCTTCCTTCCCTTCTGAGATCGTAGTCAGCACATATCTGGAATGCACGGAGGAGAGATAGCTTACGCCGGTACCAGTAGCAGTAGTCGTAGTAGTGTTGGCAGCAGTACCGTTGGTGGCAGTAGTAGTACCATTGTTTGCAGCAGCAGCACCGGGAGTTGCGGTACCTGCAGCACCACCGGCAGCAGCTGCAGCACCTTGCTGGACGACGACACAGTTTCCAAATCCACCAGCGGTCTTAAAGGACTATAAACGGCGCAAGGGTCAGATGATGCGGAATCAACGTCAAAAAGATGGAAACTGACCGCGAGGCATAGGTTTCCCGCAGCGCCTCCTGTGCACTTGGTGCCGGCAGGCAAAGTAGCAGTGATCTGCTCGGAGCCGGTAGTTGCTGGTGCCTAACAGAACGGGTGATGAGATACTGGTTGCAATGTGAAGGCGTCGGTACGTACAAGGACTCCATTCTTGGAAACAGTTCCTGCCACAAATTTCTTGCCAGCGCCTGTAGCGTCGACAGTCATAGTGACCTGCCGCGAGCCGTCCTTGCCACTGTATCAAGGTTCAGTAAAATGTTGCGAAGACCAGGGTTTACTTAATGACGAACCCGTTGAAATTGGTAGCAGTGACAGTGAAAGATCCGTCGGCAGCAGCGACAACAGGAGTTGATTTGTCGATGGTGGCCGCAACATTCGCTTTGCCACAAGGAGAGGCGGTTGAGGGACGCTGAACGTCAGATCGCTTGGGGGCACCGGTGACGCCGAGGGCGGGAGCCAGAGCAGCGTGAGCGTGCACTTGTGCCGAGAACGTCAGAAAGACAGCGGCGATTGCAAAGAAGTTGGAAAACATGTTTGGAGGTTGTGAGTAGTGAGAAGCACCGCTAGGGAGATAAATGGCAGTAAAGATTGAATGAAAGCGAGGGAATCGAGACAAGCTCTGAAAGAGAGTGAGGAACCGATCCTGGGCCAAAGAGAACAGGCAAAAGAAAGACGGAGAGAGAACTGAGAAGAAAGACACAGAACCTGAGCTTTTTAACCACTAATACGTCCGTCCAGGTGATTATTCTTAGATCAAAGATCCGAAACCATGGTATCCACCGTCAGAAAGCCATCGGATGCTGAAAGTTGCTATCGATTATGATGGCCGACATCTCGCCGACATTCGGCATATGGGGGAGATAGTGTTCGTTTCTCTACTATCTGACCGCATTTTCACTCGGAATGGCCATACGAAGAAGGTGCTTAGTCTAACGGTCATTGGGTACAGTGTTCCAGTTCGAGAGGAAACAGTGCCTATCTCTTCAACAATCTCGTAGGGCTGACCATGAGGCAAACGGGTATCCAGGGCCATGGGAACGGGTACGCATGCCTCCACTCCTGTGGATACAAGATGGAAGTCCTGGTAGAAGCCAATCATGCGACCAAGTCCTTCGAGACGGACAATATATATAACGAGTTCGTGACATGCGAAGATGATAATCAGACTCAGAGGCGTGCATTCGACCGTTGAGCTGCAGCACCTCTTTAATGGTGCCAGTGACGGTGGGCTGCGTCCGTCGAATCGGAAGAGGTTCAAGCTAAGGGAGCTGGAGATAACCTTATTGATGGAGTAAGTCACCTGGCATGACGTATTTAATGTAGTTCTAGCTGCAAGTGCGGTCCCAGGTTCAAGTTGGCTCTTGCCTCCGACCACCACTACACTTCCGCGAACCAACATGGGATTTCAGTAAGTTGACTTGTTTCTCGGCATTGCCATCCAGACGTTGAAGGTTGTATACTTCTCTAAGTATCCAGGGACCAAGAATTCAACGTAAGTTTACATTGAGCCAACGATCATGGTCAATGAATTTACAACGACACAACGCCTAAAATAACTTGACAGATACTCGCAAACGGCGTGCAATCATACCAGGGTATCCTTCCAATCGCTCTTCAAAATCACATCTACTCGTTTCTGATTTTTGTCGTTGTCAAAGGTTTCTCTACGTGACCTTTTTTGGCATAAGGCCCCGCTTTTCTCTGCAATTTGGTCGCCATGTCCACGTCAATTAGTACCCGAAACACGTGTGGCAGAATCTGGTAGCACTTGGTATTCTTGATAAACCAGCAATTTCGTCGTCATAGATCTCCGGTCGCATTGTGCTAAAAATAGGTCCGGTAAAAGATACAGTTGGAACAAGGGATATAACTTGGAAAGCATACGCGATGCTAAAGAGGTATTGCTTGTGACGTGTGCTCAGTCCACGCTTCGCATGAGATCATAGCCTGCTGATAGTGATATTGCTCACGCAAGATCCCTGAAATTGATGTACTCGAATACAAGGAAGAGCTGAAAAAGAGCGTAGGGCAAGCGTAGGGTATGCCTTGTGACACTGAGATTGCGCCAATAATTACTGGTAGCGTAGCCTCGCGGCGCCGCAGGGTCTTCGATCTTTGGCCAGATTAATCAAGCCACTATTCTTTGTTGCCCCTACTGACAATCTGGACGAGTCTTAATTTTTGCCTGAAGGGTGATCTACCTTGTTGTTTCGACATGGTTAGTCCAGATTCAAAGTTGTAGGCAGTACCGAGATCGCTTTGAGGCCATGCCGTACTTATGCGGATGCAGAATACTGGCAAGACAGCTCCCAACCCTGAAGGAGAGAATGGGTCGATGAAGAAGTGTTCATGCCGACCAGGCGAAGTCTAAACAGAGTCATCTCAAGCAATAATTATCAATCGGGGAATAACCATGGACGATAAGTTAAAGTAGGTAGGTATATGGTATTTACCTAAGCATGGTGCCTAGAGAACCTCTCCCGATATCTTTCCTCCCAGCCGCTCTTGTCTGTATTGGCCTTATAGAGCCATTTGATGCGGCGACCTAGTCGTTCAAAGTCTCGGCCGTTGTAGTAGTTATGTCCGCCTCTCGGAAATTCAAGTGTCTCCTGGTCATCCGGGCCCGGAGGCGCGGCCGTGAATAAGGCATGCTCCGACTCCGACGCAGGTACGTGGTACAACCGCGTTCTATCGAGATACATAGGCTCCTTAGCAAAATGTTGGTACCCCAATTGTGATGGCGGCAGTGCAGGAACGCCTAAGCTACGAATGAGTGATTGTATTCCGTTATTCTGAGTCAGGCGTAAACCACCCACCATCATTATAGGCCTTGACACTGTACTCTGTTATTTTATCGGATCCATTCAACTTCTGGTAAGCCGCTACTAGCTCCCGCCAGTATTCCACCAAGCTGGCATCGCCAGTCCTCGGCGCCCCAAAAACTGCGAGCTTGAGACTCAAACCGGGCGACAAAAGGAGGTTACTTTCGCCCGCAAGAAGATCCATGCAAAGCAGGTACGAGATGCTGCCACCCATGCTGTGCCCGGTGATTACAAGCTCACTCACTTCGTGTTCCATGATACCCTTCTTTATTGCATCAAGTAATACCGGTTTGATACCCTGATAGAGAGACCAAAACCCAGAATGAACATGACCGCGGCGGGAAGGGTGGCGGTGCTTCAGAGTACGTAGGTCATGTAAGGCAAGCTGTAAGGTAGAAGTCCCTGACGGCGCAATGACAAGCTGTTTGGTCGATGGGCGATAAACCACAAATGCTGGGAGATGTCCAACGCTACCCTCTACGGACGACACCGTAACAACGTCCTGTAATGCGTCGTAGCCTTCTAGGGGAAAATTGGGCTGCATGAGAGTGGTGATATTCTGAACTAGAAATTCCAGTGGAACTATGCTGTAGGCAATCTCTGCGAACTGACCTGTAATGATATTCTAGAAAAGACCCAACTGGAGGATTCGCATGCGACGTACCCAGCAGAGCAAGTTCTACTTCGATTTCAGGCGATGCACGATTTGCGTCGGTCAAGAGGTGCGATGAACGTGTGGCAAGCACTTTGGAAATCAACCGGAAGTTAGTGAGTTTTTCTAAGGCATACATTCGCCTCTGTTCCTCCGTCAGCGCATACTTGGGTTTCCGGAACATGAGAGTGGTGGAGAGGTTTAGGCATCACTGCGCATTCCATGATCAAAGTAAAAGCTGTTGGGACCGGACTCCGGGCATCGGTTTGCGCAATGAGGCTGCATCGGCAATTCCCGACCCGAGGAATCGATGTCTGGTGTTGACGGGGATGATGCATGATGTCTGTCAGCTCAACGTTACCGAGCAACGTTCAACACCTGCTCTACTTAAGCTCTCCTAGACAGGCACGTTAAGTATCCATTCCTCCGTTCTGTATGCTCCAAGGGCTGCTCAATTTCAAGGGGATCGTCGGTACGTCCTGTAGCGACCTCCGGTGACCGCCGTGGCTATGCGCGACCTGCCGTGGCCGTGGCCCGTGAGGTTCTGATTTCAGAGTTGGCCGAACAAACCATCAGGAACAATGGCCAATCTCACCGTGTTGCTGACGATCCAACGATCCACACAGACATGAGCAGCTCTTCACTTGTCTTTTTCAGTAATGTTGTCTAAAGTCACCCTTCTCCTCGCAATCGAGATATTGCAGGAATGGAGCCTACGTGATGAATTGAAGGTATGCGATACCAGAATCTTGAGGGTAAAGTGTGGTTAATTCTTAAATTGTCCGACTGGCTTCTTACGAGGTTCATACAGATTCTTTTGGACCTTCTCTCTGAGACCCGCAACCCATGTTGTGGATTGGAGTTGTTCATTCAATTTCATCTTCTTTACTTACTCGGTATGTGTAATATCATGTCTGTATGCCTACTCCCCCTCTCGCTGTTGATCTGTTCTTGTTGGGGGGAAACTAAATCGATGTGGTGCAAGGTGTTCTGGGGCAACGCAGCGATTTCTACGAAAATATCGATTTGCCCGGGCTATGGCGACCGCTTGTCCTTTTTCGGCCTCCCTCTTGTTTTTTCTCTTTCTGGCAGAACGAATAGTTGATGAGCTCAGGCTTATACGATGAAAGATTGATCTATATCAGACATTTTGTGTCGAGACAGTCCCTGCTATTTGGATGTAGATTTACTGCTCAGAGTCATACAGATCGCCGCCATTCTTTGAGATGCGTCGTTTGTTCCCGACTTCCTATACAACGGACTGGCGCTCGGATATTTTGCATACTCGGAGGACTTGTTTCGAGACCTTGTTCATGGGTCAAGAGAAATCCGATTCATCCGATCTCGGAACAAGGCCGCACTTGCCGGCCATCATGTGGAATGTTCAGGTTGGAAAGTTACCCTGAATGTTCTACCTTCACTCCAAGCTCAAATGACTCGCAATGAACTCCGCACACAAGCTAACGTTCTTTCCAGGAATAACGTTTCTCTGGGGTGCAAGAATAAACTTCAGCTGACTTACTAAATTTTCTATAGGTCGAAAAAATCTCATTAAAACCAGCCACTCCTGCAACTAGATCCCCATGGGTCTAATCCTTTTTGAAGTCTGGTGCGAGCACACTGCAAGATCCCAAGATCCAAGAAGCCTCCGCGATTAGCCTTTCTCCTGTCGGAACAGGCGCATCATCTAGGGCACACCTGCTCGCTAAGCACGTCACAACGCAGGAAGGGCTTCTTTCCTTCCCATCCCTGAACCACAAAATCTGGCTTTATAACGCGCTGCATTGGGCGCAAATATCTTCAGCCTCGCCCCAAACTTCCTCGTCCCGATCGTGCAGTGCCCATCATCGATCATCATTAGCAATATGCCGGATTGGAAGTCACCAGTGGAACTGCAGAAGGATGCCGGTGTGTTCATCAAGTTCATGCATGCACTTCTAGGCCTCTACGCGTATGTTGGTACCCTTTTTCCCGCCTTCGTACCGCTCACTGGTGTGCCAGATATGAATGGTTTCTCTCACTCGACTTTGACTTTGACTTCATTTCGGGGAAGAGGCGATTCCGCTGGCCAATGGTGCGTTATTTGCAGCTACGAGCGGGTCCGGATATCTTACGCGATAGGTAGGCTTTTTATTTCGCAGGTCGTTATCTATTGCTGTTTGCGATGGTCGGAATGTAAGTCCTTGGACTACGAATGTGCGATGCAATATTAACGAGCCTCCATAGCGCGATTGCACTTGATACGACGACGTGAGTGTCTCTGCCGACCCTTCAATAACCATTCTCACACGGTGATTGATAGAGAAATCAACTGTCAGGTTCTCTACACCTTCAACCAAGTAAGTATTCATGTCTGTTTGTTTCATTCCGGAAGTATTGACATGTATCTATCTTCTTAGATTGCAGGAAATGCCGCAGTCGGGCTAGCCAGCATCAACCTTTCCATTCGCACGTTAGTACATTCCTTCCGCCGCTTGCGCCGCCAACCAAATACTGAACCCATATAAAGAATGGCTGTCTGGTCTCAAAACCGGTACATCATTGGTTTCCTTGTTCTGGTTATTCTCGGGCATTGGGCGTTAATCCTTCAAGGTATGGGCTATCGATTCATTGGTTCGTGAATGGTAAACTTACCCATGGAAAAAAAACAGGGGTGCTCCTCACCGCGACATGGGTTGACCCTGTCGGTTGTGTAATCACGTCGACCAACAACAAAATTCTTGCTGCCACATTTGTATACTCCATGTGTTTCGACCTAGTCGTCCTCGTCCTCAATGCCTGGAAGCTTTCCGGGATAAACTCAAAAAACCAGGGCTTCGGGACGAGCAGGATTGCAAAAATGATCTTCGAAGATGGTCTCATCTTTTTCATCATCGCGTAGGTCGCCGACGTCCTCCAGTTCATGCCCTTGAACCTCACGATACTCTCCATATATCTAGCTTCCTTGCCAATCTACTGGCCACGGTTTTCATGGTGTTAGATCTCAACCAGATAATGAGCGTCATCTTCAACGTTCCTGCGGCTGTAGCGTCGACCGTGAGTTTTCATCATTTGAATAGACGTGTCGTGGCACGATCAGTGACACTTCCCGTCGTCCATTGACCGGTGGCGTCGATGAATCTTCACTTGCTAACATTCCGTTCTCTAGATCGTTGCATCTCGCGTAGTACGCAGACTCACAAACTTCCAAAACCGTGGCCCAGAAGTCTAGTGAGTCAACCACTCATCCAGACCGATGGTGATTGTCCCTAATCAACTGTGCTTTGTGCTATAGCGGTCCTTCCTCGTCTCAATCTAAATCTGGCCAGAACATTGCCTTCCGCACAGGCCAGCCGAGCGTCACGCGAGGAGTGTCGACGTTCAAGCACCTGCCGAAAACTGGCGTTCATGTCCAGGTGAGTATCTCTTCCTTTCTTTTGAAGCCCCACAAGTATCCTAAGTATCTGACTACCTTGTCTTAACAGATGGAGACCTTCACCCAGGGCGAACCCGGACATGAACAAGACATTGAATCGAAAGCAGGGACCCGAAGCCTTCGTCAGGGCAGTGAAACTGACATCGATCTCGAGGCGAAGAGCCGCCCTCTGTAAACTCATCAAAAATTGTTTGTACGTTCAGAACGTAGCCCGGGCCCTGTAGAACACATGCGACTGTATACACGCTATATACCCTAGAACTTTTGCTAGTCGGATCCACGATCAACATCAACCGTCGATTTCGTGCTAGGCTTATCCTAAATTCCTGTAATCCACATCTTCACCGAGAATATCCATTCCTTTGATGAATCCTATTTCGGTATTGACAAGGCTAGTGACTGCAGATCATCACTACTGGCTGATTCAGGCTAATGACCATTGATAACCACCTGCAACGTTGGTAGTAGTACTGCGGTACCTTAGCGATGAGTGAGCATTTTAGAGACAAGGCTCCCTCAGAGAAACGCATGTGCCACGATGGTTCGTCGAATGCATTCTTGGTTCTGCAGAGTAGTGCGTACATGAAGGTGACAGGGTACAGGGAGGCCGCAGCTCCATTTGAGCTGCGATGATTTCATTTCCACCTTCGTTCATAAGAGGAACCCCCGGTGTGGCTTGATCGTGAATCGCTCTCTCAGCATGACGTGCACGGTCTGGGTGGATGGGGAAGTAAGGGGAGGCTGCGCGCCCTAGCGCGGTGAGTCCCTAACATGGACATGCGCGGTGCTAATGCTGGCAGCTTCCACTTTACCTGCTTGGGCACACGCCGTCGACTGAAGCAGGTGCCGATTAAAGTTCAGGAAATGTCCGAATTCATAGAACGGCGTCTGCAGTCCTACGAGATCAGAAATTTTCGAGAACATCGACGGAATTAAATTGCTGCAGTGGTGGTGGGCACTGGAAACGTTCGAACCACTGATGGAATGTGTATGAAAGGGTATAGAATAAACGAGGTTCATGTTTAACCGTTCTTCCGGGTGTTTTCAGTTGCCTTGCGACGTGATGTTATGTGTGGATCCCTGTATGTCGTGGAAAGAAACCTGGAGAGATTGGCGCGCAGATAGAACAAGGTAAAGAGTTTTCGGAAAGACTACATGCGCAACCCAATACTCGAGGGTGGGTCATAGTGGCAAGAGGGCTAAGCGACACGATCATCGCGGTCAGGGTTCGACGGGGGAAAAGCTTACCCTAGCACATAAGATAGGTTCAACAGAATGCGAGCCACCTCATAGACTGCCGCGTTGGGGAACTTGTCGTTTGTATAAACAGGCGAAGCTGTGAAAAGTTTACACGGTACGTCTGATACCGCCGGGAAGTCAGGAGTGATGGAAAAAAAGACGGATTCTTCGACATAAGTACATAAGTCTCCACACTTCCACATGGATGGGCTTGAGAGGTGTTTGTTCATCAAAGGGGTCGTCATGTCGTGAAGCTAACCCAGTAGAATAAGTCCTGAGTTCCAGGCCAAGGTCGGTCGATGACGGCAACCGGCGGTCCATGTGTTGAGAATTAGAGGCTGATTGAGACAATGCCGACGATACCATTCACGAACGGTAAATGATTATTGGACCCAGCAAACGGAGGGTATGGGAATCGGGGATATGGGTTGCGGTGGTCCTGGTCAATGGTCGACGTTGAACATAGAAAACGCGTGGGTGTATTGCTTGGGTGTAGCGGACATCGAAAAAAGCACCTCGAATCTCTGCGCCAGTAACCACAGTCGTGAATCACCCTGTTCCTGGCCTGAGGGTCCTAGATGACCCTACCTAAATTCAACGAATCCACATGACGGGGTTCAAGTGAGATAAGTATCTTCTGACTCCAAAGGCCCCAGCGCACGGCGTCTTTGACTTCCCTCAAACAGGCTAGCTTGTCATGTTCATACTTAGAGCCTCGACTGAAATGCCTTCTCAGAATATTCGAATAAGAGAATCACCGTGGAGGGGAAATCGTGGGGAACCTTCCAAGTTGGACGTTGACATCGCGAATATTAATAATACTCCATGAGGCAGATTCGGGGATAAGGGCAAGACCAAGAAGGGTCTGGCTTCTTCAGTTCCTTAGATAGAAGTCAGAAGCGCAAAAGTGTCCACAGTCCACTTGGAACGGATATAAAGCTCGGCACCAGCCCAGCTTTTCCTCAGCCTCTCCAGAGCCCCCTGCATTGGCCCCTCCCGATACCCCGCAAGTATGGTCGACTGGAAATCGGAAGCAGAGATTATTAAAGATGGTGGTACGCCGGTCTCACTCATGACCGGCCTGCTGGCTCTGAGCCGAGGTTTCTAGCTGCATTCAACAAGTTTATGCACACTTTGCTCGGTCTTTACATGTATGTAGCGTTTTCAGCGCATCTACGCCTGATTGACACGTTTGAAATAGTTGGGAATGGTTTACATCGCTGGATTTCGACTGGCAGTACATCTCTGGCAAGAAAACATTCCGTTGGCCAATGGTAAGATTTGTTGTTTCGTCGCGACCGATCCTGGCTCACAAGTTTCGTATAGATATTCTACTTTTTGAATCGATACTGCCTGCTATTTGCATTAATGGGAATGTAGGACGCATCACTTATCTCATTCGGATCGAATCTGACGGCGCCTCTTCTTCAGTGCGATTGCTCTGAATGTTACAACGTGAGCCTCAACCTACAGCTATCACCGTTCCACTTGCTCAACAGCCTTGGGTAGTGAGATAGATTGTCAAGGACTCTACACATTCAACCAAGTGAGTGGTCTCATAATGGGAAACAACTGATTCCTGACTTCCTCAACAGTGCTTCGGAAATGCTGCTATTGGCCTCGCTAGCATCAATCTCTCCCTGAGAACGTGAGTATATGCTGTCTTCCCGACCCAAGCCCTCACTGAACTTCCTTCTAGAATGGCTGTATGGTCGCAGAGATGGTACATTGTGGTACCCCTGGTCGGCGTAATACTAGGGCATTGGTCTCTTCTCTTACACGGTACGTATCTCTACCTCTTCATATGCGCGCTTCTAAAACCTCGGATTTCTGTAGGCGTTCTTTTGAAAGCTGCTTGGGTCCCAGGGCAGGGTTGTGTTATTACCTCGACGGATAACAACCTTCTCGCCATCACCTTCATTTACTCCATGGTTTTCGACTTCGTCGTGCTATCCCTCACGGCCTTTAAGCTCCTCTTTGGTTCTCGCAATAGTTCTCGCCTCGTGACCCTTATTTTCAGCGATGGTTTGATCTATTTCGCTATTGCGTACGTCTTCTTTTGCCTCGAAACTTTGCTTGAGATACTGAATGCAACTTTTGGTATAGCTTTGTGGCCAACTTGATCGCAACTGTAAGCACCCTACCCAAGCATGACGTCCTTAGCGTGGCCACCTGACCATGGTCTATCAGATCTTCATGCTTCTGAACCTAAACCCGGTGATGTCGATTATTGCCAACGTTCCGGCTGCCATCGCATCCACCGTCAGTTGTCTCCAGATTTTTCTAAGGGGCATGTTCTAATCATCTTACATGCAGATCGTGGCATGTCGCGCTGTCCGGCGTTTATCGAACTACACCTCGAAAGGGCCGGAGGTCTTTGCGTACGACTGGTTTCATTATCGTCATCGACACGCTATTAATACCTCTTATTAGGACAACCACGCAAGGTTCCACTTTAGCCTTCCGCTCGGGTGGTGCGAGCGTCATGCGTCCCAAACTCTCGACGAAGGTCACCACCAACACCGCGCCGGCCGAGGGAGTACACGTCCAGGTGTGTACAATGCCTCCCCTTTTGGAAATATCTGATTGAGTGACAGCATCTTCAGATGGAAACATTCGAGAGTCCTTCAGACAAATCTTACATGGAATACGATGCTGCCGGTCAGATCATCAAGAGCGACAACTACGATCCGGAGGCGCAAGGCATCAGCAACGAATTCAAGCGCCCCCCATATTAGATTCTTGTCGACTCAGAATCATATTCTTCTTGACTTCGGCACTCGAGCATAATCCAAAAGTATTAGCATCATTCACACACGCAATGCCGTTACCCCTGCCACCCCCAACCCCTCGGCCGTATACCACTTTCCATACATTCACTTGAGTGTTAAGTCACTCGTTCGACACCTTCCGCATCGCATTTCTCAAGGACTGTACCTCCATGTGACCCCCAATTGTTGTCTTATTGCTATCATTGTTATACAGGAGCGTTTCGTTTCCCGAACACCAGCATCAGCATAAAAAAGAATACGTTACTCGCAGCCCACGATAGGAGGGCCTCCAAACTCGTACGCATAAATTGTATGTAACAGTAAACAAGTTAAGATTATTGAGTACCTTTAGACTCGTACCTCGAAGCTAGAAAGATTAATCTTCTTGTTGTTTCTTCTACTGCCTCACATCAGAATCAGGAAGGCTTTCCGACGCAGAGAATCACAGGGAATTCACCTCTAAGCGCTACAGCGCCCGTCAGCGTATCTATGTTCTAGACACTAGCCTAGAGTCAGCACCGGGATCGTCGGTTTTGTGCACGCTTCTGGGCGCTGATGAAAACATGCCATAATTCCGGCTGCTGAGAACATCAACGTAACTGAGTGTTCATCTTCCATGTGGGTGTGGTGTCATAGAGCTTTCCGAGGCCAGGAGTGGGGAGAGAAGCAGCGGTAACGACTACCCGCTTGGAAGATATTTCTCGAGGATTACGGCAGTCGCACAAAGGCTTTGGAGGGAATTACCAGGCTGTCCGCCTCGGAATGTTCCTTTCTTTTCTTTGATAGTTATAGTGCGTTCTGAGAAGCTCGGGCTCCGGAGAGTTGTGTAGGAATATATAATTCACACCACGTCGTGTATTTTCAAACGCGCGTTACGCGAATAAACGACACACAGCCTGGAAGCAAGGGCATGAGCAGCGGGGTGGGAAGATGGCGCTAAATCGACATTGGACATGTCGAATGAACATCCAGCACAGTGGTCATGCCGTCAATTCCCCTGATTCTGACTTCTAAGTTGCCCGGCACTGCCAGCAGAGAAGATGTAATCACCCAATGTTTTCCAGAGCGAAGTAGATAGCACAGCTGCATCAACGATAAACCACGGCGTGGGTTCTGCAGTTCCATTTGCAGCGAACCTTTCGCTGCCCGAGCGACAGCGGAGAACAGGGCCGGGTGCATTTCTACTTCCGGGGGACCAAACGAAATACCGAGGTGTACGACTTCACCGTCTCCGATGTCGTAAACCCACCCGTAGATGAAGACCTCTGCAGCGGGCTTCGTCGGGTGGTCAGAACGCTTCTCTACAGATGAATTGCCATTTGGCTTTTGGGAAGCCAAGAGCAAGGCTTAATGCTATATGTACAAGGTAATTAGCCTGAGGAACGGTGACCAGGACGCATCTCGGTAATTATACGACTGGTGGCAACACGGTTAACATTCATTTTGACGTTTTCCTCAATCAGAGCGCGGAATCCCGCTGGTATAAGAGAAGGCGGTAAGTAGTACGCTTTCCGAGGACATAGTTCAAATGCTGTACTTACGATCTCGAATTTCAGGCTCCTTGACTGTCGTAAGTGACTTATTCTTTTTGCGCATTGCCACCACTTCTGGTCTAGAACGTGAACAGAACAAGTTCTAGAGGAATGTCAAATAAAATCACCTCGTAGACGTCGCGTACAAAGCACGAAGGGGATTGATCCACCGATGAATAGCAGCAGCAGCTGATTTCAGAGGTGGCTTAGGTAGGTTCATGATCGCAGCCGCGATGTGTCCGCATCCATAGTGGCCTATTACATATGACGTGGTCAACACGTAGCTCGGTGACGGCGTACGCCAAGACTGATTGACTGAGGGGGCCGCATTCCATGAGCTAAGTGAGACAATCATGTTAGCATCTGCCTACTCAGGATTTCCATCATCTTCTATGAATTGGTTGGCAATATTGCGCTCCGAAAACAACAGACCAGGGCTGGCGTTGAAAATCGTCCCTTCACCGACTCTCCTATCTGAGCAACTGATGAGCATGAAGGGGGGCTCTGAATGCCATGCAAGTCAGCGAGGAACCCGGGGAAACAGCTGAGGAAACCCACGTTCCCGACGATCGGTAGTTGCTTTACCGAACCCCGGTGTTTAACCTCGAGATACGCTCTGGATTGCTTGTTCCCGTGAAGTATTTGCTGGAACTCGGGTGCATGCAAAGTTTGGTTCGCCGAGTCCGAGCGTCCAACGATACGAAGCTCGTCGTGTGGGGTGGCATGTAGAGCGTGGGCCGAAGTCGAGGAACTCAATAACACAGCAGAGATGTCAAAGACACTAGGATTACGATACATGGCGCTGGAGAATCTGGTGCTTTGGAGACTACACAATGACCTGCACTGGTAGGAGTGATGACCGACAAGCAGTTGACGAAAACATATTCGCGGGGGTGTCAATTCGATATCATTGATTATGCCAAGCATGGTGTCAAACGTCGTCCGTGTAGCGCCAAAGATAGGCCCATCAGGCAGAGTTCCAGGCTGTCATGGAGGTTAGATCAGATGCAAGTACGATGTGCAAGCTGAGCGTTTTCTAGGCTGTGTTTGACTGATGCTGCCACACGCAACAATGTTCGGACGGAGTCCTGACGATCTATTTGCTAGGCAAGAGGTGCTCGGGTAACCATCTCGAGTCACCCTTGTGAGCTGATCTCGGGTGTCATCTGGGCAAGACGCCTGGGTTGAATTGATTATGTTTATCGACAACGCACTGTAAGTTTCTGGCGGAAAAGATAAGAGGACGCAGTTATAGAACTTACGCATCCAGGCGGTAGTATAATAAGGAGGTGGGTGCACCTGTGATGGAGAGTGACCGATCCGACTCATCCGAGTCGTTGCGTCACATTTAGCCTGGACCAAATTTGGACCAAATATCGCATGATCCAGCCAATTGTCAGATGAACTTTTTGGAACTACACATCGAGGCCCATATCCATGGCGTTGTTCGAATGAAAATCCATTGAATTATCTTCAACTCGGTCCTATGCAAGTTCCACAGATCAAGCACCCTGAATCAAGAGTGACCCAATATCCTTCAAAGACGACTAGACCTCGGTATACACTATCCTATTACTTTGTCAATCTCAGACCGCCGAGAAGGTTCCTCTTCGCCTTGCACAAGGACTCGCAACGGGCCTTGGGGCTCTCGTGAGTGGCGTTCGCGTGGGCCAGAACCTTGGGTTGCTCTTGCTGCTGGCTCTTCTCGGCGGCGGCGGCGACGGCGGGGAAAGGAGCAGATGGAATCTCTCTGCCTGGAGGGCCAACAGAGATGCCGAGATCCCTGACCTCGCCATTCTCGATGTCGTAGACCCAGCCGTGAATGAACACGTCCTTAACGGTTTCTCCTGCATCAGCGCGTTTAACAGTGCTGTTTCCAGAGAGCGCGGCAAAGTGCTAGAGATGTCACGGTTGGAGATTGTTTTTCATGACGCAGGGAAATTAAACACTCACGTTGGCGATCACACTGTCGGTAGCGATGCGGCGAACACTAGCCTTGACGTTCTCCTCAACGAGAGCACGGAACCCAGCTAGAGAAAAGTTTAGAGGCGCGGACATCGACCAACGTCAGATGCCACGTACGTTCCTGTGGCTTAGGTTCCTCGACCTTCGCAAGCAGCTTGTTCTTCTCTCGTAATTCAACAATTTCCGGTCTGGAATATCGAAGGAGACATTAGCAGGAGGTATATACGAACAAGTAGTTCAATTGCCTTGTCGATGTCTGGAAGATCGCACGAATGGGGTCAATCCAGTTCTGTATCGCACCATTTGCGGCATCGATGGGAGCTGAGGGTGCAGTTGCGATAGCGGCGGCGACACCACCGCATCCGTAGTGGCCCATAACGATGACATGCTTCACGCCAAGCTCAGCGACGGCGTAGGACATCACGGAGTGTCTGTTGTATCGTTAGAGGGCTGGCGTAATGGCAAGATGACCATGGAAAGCACTCACGCGTTAGCATCCGTGGCATGGAACTGGTTGGCGATGTTACGCTCCGTGAAGAAGGTTCCGGGCTTGGCATTGAAGACGGTGCCCTCACTGACTCTGCTGTCTGAGCAGCCGATAAACATGAAAGGGGGCGCTAATGACCAACTGTGTTAGCATGGCATACGAAGTGAAATCGCGCGAGGATCAATTTACCCTGACCGTCATCCGTCAATTTCTTCAAAAGTCCGGGATCGGAAGCTTCGCTACTCTCCCGGAACTTTTTGTTGCCTTCAAGCAGAACCTCCATCTCAGGCGCATGACTAGCACGCTTCATATTCGCGGACTGTGCGAGTCCGACCATACGAACCTCCTTCCAGGTGGAGTGGAAAGGATGAGCCGATGCGGGGGCCAGAGACAGAAGAGCGATGGAGACCAAAACGAGAGTGCGAGGAAACATGATGACGAGCTGGGAGAACGAAGTCGATAAAGAGTGCGAATGAACGGCTCAACGTCAGGAATGAAGGAGAAAGGAAAGAAATGTAGGAAATGGAACAAAAAGAAAGGAAAGCTACGCAGTAGCAGGAAAGAGGGAAGACAACCGGAGACAACTTGACGCTTGCAAAGTCTCTTGCTTTTGAATACTGGCCATAGAATTGAATAGATTGTTTGTTACTAGGGCTGAGGCCCATGATAAGGGATTCGTTGGGCCAAGGGCGACTTGGCGGCGTGTGTGCATGCTGAACACTTGGCATGCTCGGCGTAGCTGTCGTTGTCGGCTTGGTTCTTCGACTGAAGGTTCATGAAAGACATGTTGGAGACCACCATATGATGAAGTATTAATTGGCCTGACTGTGCAAAATTTCTTCGATACATGTTAGTTACAAAACCGCAGGATAAAGGGCTTCTTGTGACGTCTGTGTCCTTTGGAGACGTGTGGGCAACATGGTCTAGAACACGAGTTCGGGAATCAGAAACCGACTGCGTTTTATATGTATCAACTGAAATATAACGTAGATCAATATTTGATCTTGCGTTGAAGAAGTGGCACGCTGGAGTAGGCATGAAATCCGGATCGCGCAACGGCTTCGGTCAATGCGTTACAAAAATGATTCGATCTTATCCGGAAGATGCGACCGCTCGAATGAACTCTGTGTCTAGATTAGCGGGGAACCGCGCAAAAATAAGTCTCGAATAACACTGGGTCAATAAGAAGGGGCTTACCATTCCAAAGAACGTCTACCAAAGACAGATCATGGCAGATCCGGACACGATTGAAGAAGATGTTGTTGTAGTGTTGGTCACAGTTTGATGCCAGCGTTCGAACCAAACAACATGATCGGCGAGAGCGCTCGCGGCGCAGGTCCTCGCCACAGGTTTAACCCGCAGGTCTTCCGACCTTCGTGAACTTGCATTTTCCAAAAATCCTTAGAATAAAGACGCAGTGCTAATAAGTACAAAGGTTCATATTCAAATTCTGGCTTGAACTTGAAGCTTGATGCAGAGGGCACAACGGTACCGGTGGAGTGCTGGACTCAAAGCATGGCATGTCGCGAAGGTTTACTGCACCCTGCGAGGAAAACACATTTTTATGCGTTATAAGTGACAAACATCTCTTCAAGCGCGTTGGAAACACGGTAGGCGCAGTAGAACGTGCGATGCGACGCGTATTCTTGGCGTTTCCCGAAAAGGACAGATCATATTTGGTTGCTGATGAGCGTTTGAGTCAAACAACAGACATCCCAACAATGCTGCGGTCACCGTCGGACGCTTGCCTCAGTCCATGGCTCCAGGCGATGGCAAGAAGAATCCACGGCGTCTCCTCTCATTTGGCACATTGACCAGCCGGACGTCCTCCAATGCCTCTGAACGACCTCGAATTCATCCCTTGCCATCAAAACCGCCGACATTAAGCCAAATCATCGACGATGAGAAAGCTAACATAGCCGAAGCTTCAGAGTCTCCCCAGGAAAATTGGACGGGTATTGATCTAGTAGAATCTCCTCGTGCAAATGATGATGATACTGGGTCCTTTCGAGCCTCAAGTCCAGCCCCCGAACGAAAACGGAAGCCAGCTCCTCTAAAATTCACTCAGCCGACTACACCTGACATTCCATCAGTCTCTTCGCCGTCTCGAGCACGATGGGAACATTTGCGCCAACATGTACTTCCAATCCCAATTCGCCAAGCGACACCTCCACCCCAAGCGCCTGCTGGTCCTGCCCAAACCCTTCCGGCTCGAAGCCAGACCCCGAAGCCATCTCGATTGGCACGTTTAGGTTTTCGCCAGGTTGTGGATCATGCTCTCGCGCGGGAAGTCGATGACACGCGTAAATTTGCCCAAGAACTTGAAAAAGTTTGCTGGTCAATACGGTTCGTGGAACCACACAGGTTGAAGGTTGATTCAACACCAGCTGGATCGTCTCTGCATCTAGCATTCATGTCCAACACGTCACTTGCTTCCATGGGTACAGAAAGCCATGTTCCTGTTCACAAGAAACCAGAGCTACGTAGGCCGCAGTCGATACAATCATTGTCCACAACCTTTCGCTCGATACCGTCGGTAAAATCACTCTATCAGACACTGTTACATCATGGAACCCCGGCAGGGGATGGAAAGCCTTTGTCATCTAGTCTGCCACGGGAGTCATTGGTCTTATCAACGCTCTTGATGCCCTTTCTGACTTCGGAACATGGCCCTCAGCTGGATCAAGAGAGATGGTCGGCGATCGAGGCCTTTGAAATAATCACACGATCGTGGGCACCACACAACGAAGTCAGTCCGACTGCTTCTCTTCTGTAACTGGTCACTTATACGACACCTCATTCAGGGCATGGGTGTCGAGCGCTATCTCTGGTGTTGCAAGGCGGCCTTCATTCCACCTTCTAGCATGAGAACTCGCATTTTGAGCATCCTATGGGGTCTTCTCATACCATCGGACACAAATTATACCGTAACTACCCCGGAATGTTATCAAACGCTAGTGCAAGGTCTCTTCTCTCTTCTCCCAAATCTACGACCCTTGTCCAACTCTGCGAACGCCCAAGAAGAGCTGGTACTCTTGTCGGACATGATTTCGAAGGTCAGCTCGGGATGCTGTGGCGAATTAGAAACCACATTTGTACAAGAGGAGTACGACGCGGTCGCTTCTGCAAAGGATGACAGGAACCTCATTCGAGAGGCGATTCTTTTAGAGGCCTTGTCACGGTGCTTGGAGGATTGCACTGATGACAGCCGGATTTGGTTGTTCCAGAACGTTGTAGAGGTAAAATACTACCTATTCCGTCGGCTAGACGTCTGACACGGCGTTTGCAGCAACGCTGGATCAAAAGCCCAAAGGAAGTGAAGTTCACGCCCCTTCTTCGAGCAATCCATGCCCGAACCCTGAACGGCCTTACTCGCGCTCTGCTGAGCCTCCTCTCTGTGCCTCTTGATCAAGCGGCGTCAATCCTGCGAGCCCAGTGTGCAGCCCGAGTACTACAGGAGAAAATTATCCCTGACATAGACGCGCTTAGTGACGTGGTCAAATCAGATGCGAGGCTTAGCGTTGTCAACGCTGTCCTCGAATTGATTTGCATGGACAGAGCAAAGGAGCCGATGCGATGGGGACTGTCCCTTGTGAACCAGTGGTACCGCGGATCGTCAACGTGGAAGGCTTATCTTGACAAAACCTTGCAGGAATTCGTGAGGAGCGGAACTTAGAAATATCTTCCTGTCACTCATGCGTCTGCCGCTAGATCTCCAAAGGCAAATGGTCAAACATCGTTATCAAGTTGGCATCCTTAATTCGGCTTCTCCCTGACCAGATTCGGAAACCAATGGTGGCTTTCGTTCTGCCACCTTTATATGATGTAAGTTTCATGTAGTCCAATGTTCTGAGTGTGTCTGAGCAGCTCTTCCTAGAGACTTGTCGAGGAGCCTCCTGCGTACCCCTGCATTCCGCTAACAAATCTCCTTGACACCATCGCCCGATTATATCCCCAAATCTTCTACAAGCCCCTGTTTTTATGCGCTGCCTCATCGAAAGAGTTCACCGTCGTCAACTATCTCTGCGTAATTGTCATCATTTTAAAGTTCCTTCCAGATTATTGGATCAGAGATGCTGAAATGATGTCCGTGGCGTTGATGAGCGATGGTGGCAAGAGAGGGCCTACTTCGGAGACTGATAAGAAAAGTTGGATGAAGACGAGGTTGGGACAGGCCGTCGTTATGTTGGAGTTGATCGGGTACATCCAGTCCGCCCGCCATCTCAAACAATCCTCATCTGTAAGTGTTCATTCACCTATTTCCCTGCTTAGGACTCATCCCGGTACATATATCAGAATTCTGATGCTTCACTCGCAGAGGCCGTCAAATTTTCTGTCTCTCTGGAAGCACGACTTGCAATCCTCCTTGAAGCTAGAGTGGGCAAACTGAACACTTTATTTGGCTTTTCGCTAATCTCTGTATCAAATGTAGGAACGTACCGACTCGACTGCTCCTTCTCAGCGACTTCTCTTCTGCATCCTCTTTCGGGAGATGAGATTGCTGACCCGATCACTCAAACCGTGAGTGCACTCAGTTTTTTTCACCTTCACATATATATGCTGTATCATCAGTGCTTCGTGGTTACCCCGAATCGTCGACTGGTACATCGACATCATCACTGATGATGGGGTTGGTCAAGACCCGGAGGAGGAGGAGAAGAGCACGATCGGCCAGATTCAGGGACTCTACGCCGCCGCGCAAGACGGCGTGCGGTCCACGCCTCAGGTGAGTTTCCTACATCCCTGTAGATTTCTTCTGTTTGCTCAAGGGTTTGTTCTAGCGACGAAGCACAATGCTGCTCTCCAAATCATTGAAGAAATCACATTTGATGGATGACACTTCTCCGACCGACAACACTGCTGACATCGTCGCCATGTTTGTTCGCAAAGAGCCACTCCTCACGTCGCTGTCAAAAGGATTTGTGCAGAAGTCAATGAAGCTCCTGGTCACCATGTCAACCATTTTGACCCCAAATGAGTATAGACGGCTCGGCCCCCATCTCTGGTATCAACTTCACAGCGAGGGCGATTCCTCCCTTACTTCTGCGGTATGTTCATCACAACTTCTTTTGACGACTTTTATACCAACTGAACAATGTAGGTTTGTTTTCTGATTATGCAATGTGCCGAAAGGACTCCTATAGACTTGGTGGCCAGGATCGAAGTGGATCTTCAAAGGTATGGCTTCATACCCCAGCTAAAATGCATTTTCAAATCGTCGACCCTAGTTCTGACAACGACACGAAACTGAATGCTGTGCACAAGATCGGAATTCTCTTCAACTGGCGATATCAGATCTTAGGGCAGCATGTTGTCGCAGATCGTGCCCGACGTCCGTTCAAACTGGCTCGGGGCCCCCTTGCGTTTGTCGCCACCGACATCGGCTCGAGCTCGTATATTCGAGAAGACGACGTGGACGAATTGAAAGATAGCCTGCCGTCTGAGCTGAAGAAGCGTCTGGCGGAAATCGGATGGGACCAAGACGATGAACCTGTAGATCAGCATCGGGAATGGGTGAAGACTCCGATATCGCTTCTGTCTACGCAGCAGATGGATCGATTGGACAACCTTGGGCCAGATCTCCCACCACCTTTATCACCGTCTGCGATGAATTTAGGTTCGTTGACCACACTGTCGGGGGACAAGGTTGATGAGGTTGGATTGCTTCGACGCAATTCCAGCACAGGTGGTCCTCTACAAGGAGTAAAACGGAGAGCGGTCTTCGTTCCATCCCTTGCCCTCATCTTTCCTCGTCTAGCATCATTAGTATTCGATCCTAGCCTGACTGTTTCGTCTGCCGCTCGACATACCATGGTTGACATCATGCGTAATGATCCCACACTCCTCAGCCGCCCAGTTCTGGATCTTTTTGCGGGAGAGCAAAAGGACATACAATCTGCCATACTTACTCTCAACGCTTTCCTCCATATCCAAGGGACCCTGCCATATCCCATGACTCATTTCTTGTTCAATCATGTCGCTGGATTTTTGAAATGGGCGACTCGACAAACCGAAGAAGTAGATGCACTTGAAGACTTTGCACACGCCCTTCCGGTCCTTTCCCGACTCATAGGACAAGTCAGTGGTATAACTATCCGGGACATTCGACGTGCGAAGATTGAAGTTTTCCTCATCCCCTCCGGATCTCTCTGGTTTCCATCTTCAGCCCCTCCGGGCCCGATGTTTCCCAGAAGCCTTGGGTCCTGGAGTGATCCTTTCGATAGCTTACCAACTGACCTAGTTTTGATGACGAAGATCCGTGTTTCGCAAAACATGCTCTTCTTGTCGATGTTGAAGCGGAATCGGCAGGACGTACAACTTGTGCGGAAGAGTTTGTCGCGGCTCGAGCTACCATCGACAACGTCGTTTGATAGATCTCCTTTAGAATTGTCAGACTTCGTGCCGCGACGAAGGCAAAGAGAGGAATGTAACCCTAGTCTCGTCGGACTATCGTTGATGCTTTCCCGGAGCCACCTTCTCCTCGTCGCTCAAATATTCCGCTCCATGTCGCGACATCTGAACGACCGTAACGAATTAGCGATCCTCGTAGATGGCCTCAACCAGATCCTTTTGGCGCACGGGGATGACATCGGTATTGTCAGTCAAGTTATGATCGGTAAGTACACCCAGCTCCAGTGGGAGACAATTCTTGCTCATGTCAATTTCCCAGCACTCATGGCTGCCAGTACCCGATTCCGACGTTTGTTCACATCCGGCGGTGGTTACGCCCTCTTTATGCCTGCCGTCCTCAAGGTTTATACGGAATCGCAATCGCATTCGGGCATCAGATTGGCCATCGAGTACGCGGTGAACCGTTTCTACGCCCTGCACGAGGAAGCTTTTGTTTTTCAGACGTTGGATATCGTGGCCCATATCACCGCTTTGCCGCACATTGAGGCCGATTGGCTTGTCAAGAGCATCTACAATCTGTTCTTCGCTTTACGGAAAGGCATTCTTCCGTCAACCCCAGACGCAGCTGGCATTCATAACGCAAACAAGCTTCAGGAGCGAGAGGCCCTTATCGTTAGCACTGCAGAGGAAAAACCGCAGACGTTCTTATCCCTCTTGCGGCGGGGTGATTCTAAGGGTGTGCATGGGGTCAAAATCGATTTACCCGAGGAGTATGAGTCGAGTCGGCTTGGGATTGACAATTTCGTGCGCCTTTTCCTTACGGTCATCGCCCACGACCCATCGATTGTCCGAGCAGAGCAATTTTTGCGTCTGTTGCGGATCATGGCTCCACATCTTTATCATGCCTCGTCCAGGGCAAGAACGGTCTTGCAGGAAGGCATCGATGCTCTAGGGGTTGTACTCATGAGAGCTTCGACCAAACTCAAGGCTCAAGACGCTACACCAAACGACTATGTCGGGTCCTTACCCTCAGACATTTTGCTTGAAAACCGTTTATTGGAGAAGTCACGCACTGCCAGCAATATCGTGTATATGCGATTAGATTATTTGGCTTTGATCATCGCCTTTACCCGCGCTGGTGGCCTGCTTCCGCAGCCTGCCATGCTTCGTGCGACAGAGTTGATCAAGACCATGCTCAAGGAAACCCCGATGGATATCAATCACGGCATCTCCACCTTCTTCACGGATTTTATTCGTACTTCATTCCTGCGAGAAAGCCCGCCAAGCTCTAAGGTTGTCATAGCCTTCCTCCAGGAACTGGCACCTTTGATCACGAACCACGGGCCCGTTGTGGATTTTTCAGGCGCGTTACAAGCTATCAATGAACTCTTGACGACTCCCTCCTATTCAACTGACTGGGGATTTTCACGGGCTGTGGTCACACACGTATGTGCTCCAGCACTGGCATCATGTGAAGTGGCTGCTACCGCGGACGTTCTCCTGTCACTTCCCAGTCGCCTCAGCATAGTCGCCCTCATAGCACAAGCTGTGTTGCTTCGCGGAGCTGATGTGATAGCGGAGGTGGAAAAACGAACGCCTTCATACGACTACCTGGCTGGAGTGGTGCTGCCCCTCGTCGTTTCACTCAAGACAGAGGCGCTTCTCGAACAGAGCAATGTTCGGGCTGAACCATGGCACCATAACGTTGTTGGAAGCGCCTGGGTCCGCTTGTTGGCGTTCGCAATGTCAGCATACAGAACTCGTCGACCCCTTGAAAGGACAAGATCTCTAGACAAGCACCGCACAAGTGACCCAAAACGATCTCCGCTCCCGGCCTTCATCATGGCGTTGCAGATCATCAAAGTCATCGTGGTTCGGGCGGAGCCAGAGCTATCTTCGCGTCTCCCAGGAATCTGGTCTCGACTAGGAGCCTTCTTAACCGGAGTATTAGTCGATGGGAGCGCCAACTTTGCCAGCAATGCTCAGGACATATCACCCATTGCATCTCCGACACATTCGCCACGAATGAGTGCCCAGTTTGACCCAATTCATTCCTCGATATCGGGAAACTTCACCGTGTCGTCTCATGCACGAACTTTCTCCAGTCCGAGAATCATCGACTATTCGCTGTGGTCCGTTCTTGAGATCCTCTGCGTATATAGGAGCCCCTTGGTGCTCCAAATGAGGTTATTCACGATCGAGAAGCTCGTTGAGCTTGATCAAAACCTCCGCCATCACCAGGGCGTCTACAGCGCCAGCGACAGCCGCAGCCGCCGCATGTCTTCCTCCGTCTTCGCCAAACCCAGACGACATCTTTCAGGGACATTATCCCCTAACTCTCCCGGTTCCTCACCTCGCCTCAGTGCGTCCCAAACATTTCCTCAAGACACCTCCTTCTCCTCGTTCGAAGTCGGCCGGCAGGCAGGGTACAATATCACATCATCCCCGCATGAAACACGGGGCCCCAAGATTATCCATCTTGGCCCCATCTCTGCCATCTCCGCCTTTGGCCGCTCTCTCTCGCCTGGCCGAGGTGGGAAGGGATTGGACGGGATGGCCATGTCGACCAAGATCAAGTCGCTGGCTCTCGTGCGCGCCACGTACAGACGGATCAGGACGGTGCAGAATTGTATGGGGTATGCGGATGCACTGCTGCCGATGCCACAGAGCCATGAGATGGATGCCGATGAGGTGTTTACGACGACCTGGACGCGGAAGGAGGCTCTGGATGCGATTATGAAGGAGACACAGGAGTTATTAGAGGAGTTCGAGGAGTCCGACAGGAGTCTTGAGGATGAGGGAGTGTTGGTGGATTCTCCGCAGTTCACGCCACCATGATTGATTTTAGTATCTATTTATATACTTGTCTTATTGTGCCCATCTACTCATGATCCATATTTGTAGCATACATGAATTGATTCATTGTTGTCGTGCATCCCTTGTATACATAAATACCATTATAAACATGTAATACCACGATGTACCGTAAAGACCCCTGTCCTAGTGCATCCTATTCCAATATTCCAATTTTTAATGCAACAGGAAGCTCCAAAAGTTCGAAGGGGTATAATTTAGAGCTGACCGGGAGGAAAAAAGAGACGAGCGAGAGATAGATAATGGGGAAAATCATACACACTCTCATAGGATATAAGCCATCGCCATCAGTCCTGCCACAGCAGCCATCGGGCCACGAAACCGAAAGGAATGGTCTAGCGATGAACCAGCACTGTTGAGAAGTGTCGTCTGGTTGGTGAGTGCGATGGAGGGAGTTTGCGACGTGGAGTTCGAGCCGTATTTGTATGCTGAGACGGCGCCCTTGCGCGTTGCCGAATCAGCACACTTGATGGTGACCGACTTCAGGAGGGCGTAGTAGTGACCGGCGGCGAGGTAGTCGGGGTCTTTCCAGTTGATCATGCCTGAAAGATTGGGTTTGGTTACTCGGGCGTCGACGGATCTCGGATATACATACCTCCTGCCCATTGGACAGTTCCCGGAGCGGATGCGGCAATTCCAGCAGGCCAGATCCTGTGGGGAGGACGGCAATAAGCATCGGGGTAACGTTCTGAACCAACATGTGGACATACGAAAATTGGATCCGGGATGGGGAATTAGGGTATCGGCTAACACCCTGCTTGTCGATAGTATCAGCTTGATTGATGGTGCGCACAGGTTTGCCATCAATGGAAAATGTCAAGGTCTTGGGTTGCCAATCAATCTGTGGAGCGAAGTCAGTGATTAGACGCATGGGATTAGGGTCGGGCGGTACTGACCGTGTAGTCGTGGTAGTTGCTGTACGTGTCTGAAAGGCCTTTTTCGACGTGTCCGTTATTGGGTCCAGTGGCTGAAGCACTTCCGTTAAGATGCAAAGTCGACAAGCGGATGAATCGTTAGCACGTACGAATAACACCTTGCCAGAAGTAATTTGTTTGGCCTTCGGTAGTAGCAGCACCGGGGAACTCCCAATCGATCTCGTCCTTGATATCGCTCATGGTGATGAAAGCGGTGACAACTCCTCCCCAACGACCTGTCTTTACTGAAATAGTGATTATAATTGTTCAGTGCCTGCTCGAGTATATGGCAATCAAGGCTTACGTCTGGCAGTGATAGTTCCGTATTGAACGTAACGCGTTGAAGAGATACGCGTTCCCCCGTTCGCCTCTGTCAGAATCATGGCGAGTTCTCCACCAGATGAATTTGTGTTTATGATGGTTCCCGAGTTGACAACCCAATCTAAAAGGCGCTATCAGAATATTGCTTTGGAGGTTTTTTCTCGAGTAAAACACACCAAATTCCGAAGCGTTGCCATTAAAGAACGTCGCGTTGGATAGAATACGGTTGTTGTTGGCAAAAGTATGCTGAAAAAGGAACATTAAGTATCTACGGGCCTACGGGGTTGAAGGGATGTACCGTTGCATCTTGGCAGATGGGGTTTGGTTTGCAGGAGCTGAGGGAGTTGGACGACAAGGGATTGCATCCTCCCAAGCAGAACTAGGCACTCCAAGTCAGAATTTTGCGGTGCGATATCCACAACACGAGACCAACTAACAGCATCTGTACCACAGAAACCAAATTCACCTAAATCGAGGAACGCAAGTGAGAAAAACCGAGGAAATATGGGCTGAATCGGACATACTGCAGCATGGGAAAGAAGATGGACAAGGCGTCGTTACATTACTATCTCCCATAGACTACATTCAGTCCTCTCGTCTCTTCCACAATTTTACTGGTACACACCAAGTCGTAGCCTCAGCGCTGCTGGCCAAGAGCGTCAGAAGGACGGGGAGCACTACCGCCAGGGAGGAATACATAGGCAAATGACCGTGGTCCGTGGGGGGTGAAGAGAGCGTGAACTGATGAGTTTTAGAAAGGCTTCTTATAACGGAACAAGTGCCTGATCATTCTGTAACATCGTAGCGTTGTGTAAAGCTGTTTGTTGTCAAGGCCCAGGAATGCCGTAATGCCGTCCACACTCATCCATCAGATGCCATCAAGGAGGCGACGAGGCCCGCGACGCGAGGCACAGCTTCGACTTGCCGCATGATCATCCGTGAATCCAGGTGTGTAGAATTATGAAGAATGTAATTATCGACATGAATAGCAATGTTCTCCATTATGAACCAAGCCGAAAGAAAGAATAGACATAACATACAACCGCGTGATGGGCCTGAAGCGTTCCTTGCCGATCTTAAATGAAGAGTCCATGACGGGGGGCGTGGACCGTGGCATGGTTTGTAGTAGGGTAGTGAGGCCAAGAGCAAGGGTTTTGGACCGAGTCGATGCTCCATCTGTACAATATGAGCACTGCACGGAGATTGAGCAAAGTTTTTACCTGGAAGTAGCAGAACTCGATCTCGAAACGTTACGTGTACGGAAATTGAGCGAAGAGGGGTGTGGCGCATGGAATCCCGTGTATTGAAAGTTATTGTTGACGCGTTGTGCATATTGTGCGGAGCCATAGTCAGGGCTGACGGGTCCAAGCAAAGATTGACGAGCAAAAGGAACAAAGACATGAGAAGCATTCGTGTTGGGAAAGGGAATATCGGAAACTGAAGCAAGATCCAATAGAGCAGACTTTGAGCGAACATAATGGGCCGTGATTTGGTGCCCGATGTAGTACTGCCCGTCGAGAGTTTCCTTGGCTTCTTGAGCGATAGCAGCGGATTCATATTCGACAATGGCCGATGTGCTTACGTCGGAGTGGGTGTCGACAAGGTTGAGTCTTTTGATGCGGCCAAAAGGATAGAACAGGGGATGCAGATCTTGCGTTTGAGAGAAAAGAAGCGTCGGCAGGTTGATGACGAGCAAGGTGGGCGTCGGAGAAAGACTCGGAGTCAGAGACGCGAGGTCGTTCTCGCTAGTACTGATTGACGTTGCAGATGAGTTCGCGGAGCCGTCGTGATTTTCCTGTCGTGCGATGGGAGAAAAAGACCTGGGAATCGTTCGGGAGTCCAAAGGGATTGCTCGATCGCCACCATCTAGAAAGCCTAGTTCGAGGAGTACTTGGTAAATAGCTAGGTGGAAGAGATGGAAAAGTATACCTTGAGAACGCTGAACAACAGCCCAGGATATATCAAGGCAATGTCCCCTGCGTCCAAAAATCAGCCATGTCTATCATGGCCGCATACGACGTACTTGATCTGAGTCCGAGTGAGAGATGTCATTGCCATTTTGGCCTCCTCATGGGAAGACATGACGACGAATCCCCGGCGGCGCGAAGAGTTGTCAACTGTGGCTAGGATCACGCAATGCGTGACTGTTCCGTAGCGTGAAAAAATATTTGAGAAATCGGTCCTAACGCAGAGAATTTTAGTCGAAGGACACGATGAAGAGCGGACAACCCACTTCGTAAGAGAGAAAGGCAAGCCAAGCACATACAGGTTTCGACGGTCGTCCGTCATTCTTTTCGGTCGGGCGTTGATGGAGGGCAAAGAGATCGAGCTAACAACGCTATAGTATCCCGTGGAATTGGTTAGATGCAGCTTTGAACATAAAACATTGTTCGAAAGGGCCTTTAGGCTCCGCCGGCTTCATGTATGCGCATATATGACAAGATAAAAGCCATCACATACAGGTGCGTTCCATGCATGGAGTATCCTGACATGCACAAGGCTTTGCTGTGCGTTGCGGTCGAACGTGAGATATGAAATGACGACCAAGACTGGAACTCAACGAAGCGGCGTCCGAGTCAAAGAAAGTGATTTCAAGATAGCAGCCTAGCGTGTTTTCGCAAACGCGGGAGCTCTTGACACCTCCTTGTAATGGCATGTCAAATCCCCACTCCAGAAAGACTTGAGTGACGCCAATAGTACCTATAAGCTTATTGAACAGCACGGCGACCTCGTTGATAGCTGTCAAAATACACATTGACACGCTATTCGGAGATTTGAAAGAGTAAATGTACCGCGAGGAGAGATATTCTCGACTTTGACCGAGTTCGTTACGGTGGGCCAGTTTTTGAAGCTCATGGCTTCGGAGCCTGGCGAAAGTGATGGGATCGACATACTAATTCTATGCAAAACTTCGGGTGGGGTGCGCTGGGAGGTAAGACAATATTAAAGAGTGGCGTAGAGAGCGGAACAAGCAAGAAATGAGAGAAAGGTGGTGGTAGGAAGCAAAAGGGCACCGATCTGCGATCCGAAAGAGGTGTCAAGTTCAAGTCCCGCCCTCCCTCGGAACTTCGCCCTTCTTCCATATCTTCGAACAGCCATTGTCACTCGCTGGTTCTGCTTACTGCCTTTCCACCGCTTCGTGCTGGTCGAAGACAACACTCGTCCCAGTGGCAATCTATGCTCCTTGATTGAAGGAGCTCTTGTCGAGTTTTGACGGCGTCACCCGTTCGTCACCGTGACAGCCGTAGAACCGCTGAGCATTTAGAAAGCTACTATACAATGTCGGGTACTCGTCATTTTAACTCCCTGTGCCACAAGTTGCCTGGTAATGGTATCGGGTCTGGGTCAGTTTCTTTGTATTTGAGCTTTTCCTGGCTCTGTCAGGTACGTCACTGGCTATTAATTTTTTCTGATAAACAGAATTAAATCTAACGCTTGAGCCTTGTCATTCGGGTTCGAACCAGGCCCGTCAAACGATATGGAGCAGAAGGAATATGGCTTTTCTGTGATAATAGCCCAGGCCACCCCAGGCTCAATTCATGTTTTTCCATTGGCGATCTGTCCAAAGCTTGAGTATTATCACGTTCTGCTGTCTGTGCTTCTCCCTGTCCCTGTAAATCTTTTTGACGGGCTCTTATTAGTCCCGAAGGCCTAGGTTATTCGAAACAGGTCTAATCGTTGCACTTGAACTTCAAGGTGGCAATCACAATGCCAATATGAAGGGTTTCTATTTCGGTGCGCCTGCGCCTCTGATGATACAATACACCGACATCCACGGTAGCGCGGTCCAGGTGGGGCGTTGACGAACCCAAGAGTCATCATCTGTAGAATTTCTGGCCCCATGTAAGTCAACTTCATTGTCAAATCTGACCAGAAGTGCAAGCGGATCAAGGGGAAAGAGGGCCGGAAACCGCGAGGCCCCCTTCAGTAAAGCCATGAGCTTCAGCAGGCATGTAGTTGCTGACCAGTAGATGATTTGGGGACATGGACCAGCTATTCGCTTGAATTCACCCCGCTCATAGGCATACTAGTCTCGCAGAAAGAGCGATGCTTCTCTCACTCCTTGGCTCCAGGCTCACCGAATTCAGCTGATGGACATCCCGAAAACTAAGAAAGAAGGCCGACTCCGTTCGTCCGTGGTGTCAATCTGTCACGACACTTTCATGCATGTGATGGTCGCTCAGGCCTAGAATTGTACGCCAAACCAAGGAAGTAACGGACACCAGAATTCAACGCGGAGTCCAGAATGAACGACGAGGGAGTATAAATGCCTGTCGTCTGAAGTGTAAGGCCCTCAGTTGAATACCCAGTTCTACTACTGCAAGTTAGTCGCCATGTTTGCTCGCACCTCCACCTTCGTCGTGTTTTTCTTCCTCGCTCTCTGCGCATCCGCGAACGTTATTTCCCGCACCAATGGTGGCCCTAACCAATGCAACACTGGCACTATTCAGTGCTGTAATGGTGTTCGGAAGGTAATTTTCGGCCGGCTTTCGATGTTGACATGCCCGCTAACCTTGGTCTTCAACAAATAGGCGAGCGACCCAGGTGTTCTGGCGCTTTTGGGCCTCCTCGGCGGTCTCGGGGGTATCACTGGCGGTCTTGGGGGTATCACTGGCCTCGTTGGCTGTAAGCACATATACTGCACACACTTTAAAGCATACTAAAGCCTAGTATCTAGTAAACTGCACCCCCATCCCCATCATTGGTGCTGGAGGAAACTCTTGGTAATGCAGCTCTCGCGGATATATCTTGGCACAACTTCTGACACGCGCGAAATAGCAATGCCCAACCAGTCTGTTGCACTGGCAATAACTTCGTGCGTGTAACCATCCCTCACCTATCAGACACGCGTTTATAGCTTGCTTGACAGAGCGGTCTCCTCATTATTGGCTGCTCTCCTATCAACCTCAATCTCTGACGGGATTGTCAGTCAAAGCACGCCACAGCGTCGAAATCGGTCTAGGTCTCTTATGATGATGTGGTCAGAATCGGGGGTTGTATCTGTTGTAGCTGTTTAGTACGGGTTGAATCGAAAAATGAGTTGAAAATTGGTGGAGCTCGAGAATCCGCCTGTTGACCTAACGAGGACCCACGGTCAATTCATTCATCAGAAAGAACAAAGTGTCTGAAATTGCTTCAGTCGCCGGTTTTCCGTTCAAGATCGGCCGCTGGCAGCACAAACACGTCCAATCGCGACTTTACTTCGAAGGAAATGTGAACGTTGGCCATACAGTAGTAGCATTTGCTACTCTCGCAGAGACTAATGGGGCAACAGTGAATCTTGCAGTTACTTGCGCCACCTTGGACGCGGACGGTGACGAACAAATAACAAACAAGATAGTCCAAGAATAACCCCGCTCCGGAATTCAATCTTTTTGCTCAAGTACAGAAGGAGTACTTAGCGGAATGCAGTCAACAAGCACTCAGGTAATTGGCATATCTTCACGGACAGTGGAGAAGTGTTCCATTCAGTCTCACTCGAGCCATTTTCTCAACAGCGTTTTATATTATCAACCGCGTGCTAATAGACGACCCACTACCCGAGGTCATACCATCCCAGGCGCACCGAAGAGCATGGCCCCGAAAGGAACATCTGAAATCCACCAGTGTTTCAAAGGTTGACGTTGATGGGAGTGCAGCCGATGACGATGAGGCCATTCTATGAACCATTGAAATAAGCTTCTGAACAAGGCAGACCAAATCAATACTTACGAACTCGTTGCCGGAGCAGCAGACGGGCTGTTGAGTGCTACAGAACGGTAAGATTCGCAGGCGCGTAAGAATACAATGTCCACTTACCAGGAGTTGCCTCCAAGGCCAACGGGGGAGAGAGGCGAGCAGTTGACTGTAAGTAACTCATCAGCATCATATCGCGAGACAAGACTACGAAGTGACTTACCACCGACTTGACCAGTGACGCCGGAAAGGTTAAGGCCAAGGAGGGCGGCGAGCAAGCTGACGTTCTCACTGTCCGCCTTCAAGTGTAACCGGCATGAGCTCTATGCTGGCACCTGCATAAGCCGAAGTGACTTACGTTCTGGACGGAGTTGCAGCAGGCGTTGCCGCCGGTGTTGCACTGGCCTTCTTCTTCTCCTTCTTCTTCAGTGCGAGGAAGAACAAGGGCAGATGCGTAGAGGGCGAAGAAGCAGAACAAAAAGAAGGTGGTGATGCGAGCGAACATCTTGGACGGGTGATAAAACTGGAGAGTTTTGGTAAAGAGTGTGGTTGTAGAACTGGGTGTTTGTTCTGGAGAAATTTCAGCTCGTCCGCTGGCCTTTTAACGGCCCTGGGGGCTCATTTGAATTCCGCGCCCACGAGGAAGCATGTTACTTCCCCGTCGTGGATGCCGTCACAGAAATTGCACTTGCACATTTGGGTATGTTTTTAGGTACATACCAGCGCTTGCCTAAGTGATCGGTGCTGTCAAGGGCTCCTGAATCGGATCCCTGTAGTACGGACTCTTCGCCATCGATTCGTAAATCCTTCAGATATTGTTTGTATCCCATCAGTGAAGAGATACTGTAGGATTTGGATGGACACGTCAGCAGGTCTTGATAAGTTTCGCCATAGAAGGTGAAGACCCTTTTGCAGGATCGTGGACATGCATGTACGGGTTACGAATATGATTTTGACCAATCAAATTCGATCAGCGATCACTATGAAATCTCGAAACTTCCCCGGACGAGGTTCGGCCTCCTTTCAGGGCGCTGCACACGAGTCACCACTTGGTCACACCACTTCGAAAACATTGAGCAGCAAGCCTACTGGGCGTCGGTTTGTCTCTGGGTACAGCTATGTCTGGTCCATATCCCAATCTTCCCGACGCTGGTGTCAAAAGCCTGTCCGTTATAGACGCTCAAGGCACCGGATAACACGGATATAACTTGCATACTACTTACGGCTGCGGTCTAGTCTAGCTGTTCGGCTCCACCTGTGCTCATTTATTTTTCTCGTAAGTTTTTCGCGATGGGCCCGTCACCGCCGCTGACGCGCTGACGATTCGCCGCAAGTTGGCTATTTTCAACGAGGAGACGCCACCTGGTGGGTCACGGCGAGTTACCACTCACCAGGATATGGCCTCTTTCAATGATCGTCGCGGACGTATCCCCTCATAGCCTAAAATTGGGGTCATGGAGCGCGGTGAACTTCGGCCGCTGCAAAACAGACACAGACGGACACCGAGGCCGAGGGTGTCAGTGATTGCTCTCTCAGCATCACCGAAGTGGGGCCACCTCGGAAGTACATTCAGATCCTCGTCCAGCGCCGTTACGTTGGGGCGAAATCGAAAACACCGATGACGGATTCAGAGAGACGGAAGGTCGGTGCTACTTGCACTGGCAGAAACTGCAGAAACTCCGAATCACGCGGAAATCAATTTCTCACGCCACAGACGCGTCGCTTACGTGCTCACCGCGACCCAATTTCGTTGAAGCTTTTGAAAGAAATTCCAGCATTACATCAAGTAACTTTCTAGCAACTCTTGGTATGATACAATGGATAAAATCACCGATATTTACGCACATGCGCCTTCCTAATCTTATCGTTGTTGCCGAACAGATAATTACTTACAAGGGCGATAAGGGGCCATATCGAGTGAAGTAGATGCACAAGTCAGCCTCCCGGGATGTCCGTCACACCGAATGATTATCTTGGTCGGCTTGCATCGTTTGAGCTGTTCATATCATGCTGGCCTCGGCTGAGTCGAAGTAATTCTTGCAAAGGTAGTCCAGTTCGCGCGGAACACCCTCTGCTTGTCGACACCGTCGTCGTACTAGCAGCGATAATCTGATAGCATTCCCGCCAGTTATTGAATGTTCAATTTTCACGGCTTTTGAATGTTGAATTCGCTTTTAAACGGTCTTGATGAGTCAAAAGGTCTGTGGTGAAATTCGTAGCATGTCCCAGCCCCTGACAAGATGACCAGGGCTGAGGGCGCCTCATGAAAGCGCAGATCGAAGGCAGCATGTATTTGGCTCACTTGGACCCACCGAGTCTTTCATGATAGTCGGGCAACACGATCGCATGACACCGATTACTGACCACATAAAGGACGGCCATGATGAGCGGACCATCTTCTTTTCCAGCAAGCATGTCCATCGCCTCTTCCTTTTTCGAAGATGTGCGATGAGACATAAAGCAAGACTGAACTGGAAGTGTCAGGCGACCTCGGTGTTCAGCTGAGGAGTGACTCTCTATTGACGGACTGCAAGTCATCTCGAGGCCCACGCTGCGCGTTCAGCAACACAGCCGCTCGACCCATCAACCATCAACCATGCCTGACAACCGGTCTACGCGATCAGCCCACAGCAGCACCACGAAGATGATACAACAGAGCATAAAATTCAACTCAATAAAGATACAAAGCAAACGCCCAGCCCACACTCGACCACCGGCGGGTAATGCCTCAACTCCTCTCTTCCCACCGCTCATACGTGTCGCCTGTCAAACTCGTCTTGTAAGCCTCCTCCACCGACTCGCATAGGTTGTCCAACGCCGACAAAGCATCCACCAGAGCCGTCAACGAGGATAGCTTGTCTGCAACGTCTCAATCAAAAACCGGTATAACCGGGAGGGGGGGAGGGTACGTACCGTACATCTGTATCCGGACTTGGATGGTATTTTCGGAGGGGTGCGGAGCGCTGAGGGGGGTAAACTGGGTCAGAAGGACGGACAAATGGGGAGTGTGATGAAGTTGGGAAACGTGGAGGCGGTTTTCGCCGCCGCTAATCTCGAGAGTCGAGTCCCATATCACATCATCACATCCATCGCGGATGGAGGAGTCAGACTCCTTGATTGAAGCTATCGCCGGAGGGATTGCTATGTGACTCGGCGAAGTCCGTGGACAAAGCAAGGATGAGGCGGTAGTTGCGAGACGGGAGAGCATGACTCCAGATAGCTCATTGCAACATGAGGATATCAGGGTGTAGGGGGTAATAGCCGTCGCGTGTTTGCGCAACGCGAAACAAGAAAAACAAAGGTTTGCCAGGGTGATTTACGGGGAACATTCACCTGTAACCACAAAATTCGACCTTGGGACTATGCCCGTAGAAATCAGCTCCGGAATCAGTAGGAAGGTGATTGATTCATGCGCACTTCTTCATAAGCATCCATCGTAACGCATTGCCAACTGTATGGGACTCGTCGTAGATTTGGTATGTCGCAGCCGAGAGGTCAGACTCTGATCCTTTCATCTACCGATGGGTACAGGTTGTCATTCAGCTGTTCAAGGTATTGCATTGTGAAGCTCACGAGAGTAATCTTTTTTATTGGTTCCGCCATTATGGCGAGACGCGGTACGGATAATGAGTGAGTTCGTGAGTGAGCCTGGATCAGGAGAGTGACTTTTTGCAGGCGCACGTGATCACCAAGGCTTTAGTAAACACAGAGAAACAACGCCTACGAAGAGGTTCGTCAGGCCTTCCTTCGAAACACAATTACAAGGACGCTCGTGGACGACAATGTCGTTCTGCGGATGCATCTGGCAATGTGCACTCGTTCCTGGGTGTTCTGATTTTGCCAAGCGCGTTCTTGACGACAATGCCATGGTGTACAAACACGGAACAAACAACGCCTATTCCTTTGTGCATGGACAATGTCAAGGGGCGACCAGCGTGCTCAGGGTTCTCCTTTGGGATGTATAAAGCAACTTGCCAATAACCGGTCTTTCTCAGCAAAGTTTCCCTCTCCATCTTGCTCTTTCCTTTCTATACCCTTCTACTCGTCTCTTTCATACCCAACTTATAATAAGGCAGGCCTTTGATCCAGGTGGTCATTACTTCCCTCCAACTACTCCTTCAATTTTTTTCAACGACACACACGCAATGGTCGCCTTTACCGAACGCCCTACTCTCCCGCCTCTTCACACGCTCGGCCTTCCCAACCCTTCAGCAAGAATGACTGGCGCTTTCCACGAACTATCATACGATAACCCAGTACGTCCATCCGCCTCTTGTCGATCTCGATCCCATCTCATAATAATATTATAGTCATGCCCCCGTCTGCATATTCCCAACTGGAGACGAGTCCGCCAGGTGTCTACCTCGTCGTCCATGACATCACGCTCTCCCTCTCCTCCCATCTTTGACTCCTCGAGCAGCCGCTCTTCCTCTCCCTCTACCGCCTCAGACGACTCGCTCCCAAGCACCCCTGTACTTTCCATCTCCCCCCTCTCCTCACGCATGCCCCACACGACGACACCCCTCACGAACCCCTTGCGATTCCGCCTCGAACCCTGCACCCTCGACGAAGCCCAGGCCATCGTCCTCATCCCTCCCCCCTGCGCACCCCCCGTCCCCAGCCTGACCAACCCCACACCTACACCGCAGAAAAAGCAGCAAGCCCTGCTCCTCCTCGGCCCTTCCATGCAATATTTCCGCCACCCTCAGCGACAGCTCGCTAAAGGCGCACGCATCCATCCATACCGCATTATGCCCAGCCAGAGAAAGGACGGTACCTGGACTCGGCGGGCATCAGCAGCTTCCATCCCATAATCCATTTCACGCGACTCTCATTTTTCCTTTGTATCCAATACACTACACGAAGCCAACGACGATAGAACCGACTAACATATTTGTATTTGCAACACCACCTCTTGTATCATTTTGGATATTTAGGGCTGATTGGGGAGGGAGGGGAATGCGAAGGAGATAAACTGTTTCTTTACTCTCTACTAATTGGTTACTGCCAACTGTATTTTTTCGTCTGCACAATAGTACAATGATCTGATCTTCCACATTGTTCCATCTTCAGTAGCGAGAAGCTCCATCCAAACCCGAAGCAATCTCGAAGCAATGTTTAACAACATCTAAATGGATCGAGTACAATGGACGTGACACAATAGTGATAGTGATATTACCCACGGGCGGTCCCGAGGTGGAACATGTGGGGGGTCCGTGCTACGTACGTGCATCAAGTGTACGCTACGGGCGTTAACCAATAGGTGGAACGCCAGTCGGAGTAGACGGATCGAGACTTGACTTGTCAACACATGTCGGTCACCATTCTTTGTATTCCTTGTTTTCCTAATCTACAACGACACAGACTCCTCCTTCCGCTGCCGCAAAAACCTAATCAGATGCTCAACCACCGCCTCCGGCGCCTCCTGCTGCACCCAATGCCCCGCCTCCGGAACCAACACATAATCCTCCTCCCTCATCCTCACACACGTCTCCTCCCTCATCTTCTCCACCGCCCCCGGATACTGATACACGCCCCAATCCTGCTTCCCCGCGAGGAACATCGCAGGCACCTCGATCCTCTTCCCCGAAAACACCTTCAAGTCCTCCGACCACCTCGCGTCCGTCGCACACCGATAGCGGTTCAGCCCGCCCTGGAACCCCGTCTGCGCGTACTCCGCCGCGTACACCGCTAGCTCTTCGACCGGTAGCCAGGTGTTGGTCGCTACCTCGAACGTGGAAGGCGCATCGCGGAGGACGGTCTCGGGCATCGTCTCTCCGAAGTTCATGACGTAGTACAGTGGGAGGAGCGCTAAAGAGGACGCAGAGAGCGATGGGAGACGATACGGCGCATTGGCCCTCCAATCTGCGCTTTTGACGTGGTAGTACGCCCGGAGGAACTGGTGCAGACCCTGCGGAGCCCCCATCATATCAGCATCGGCCTCCCTAGTGGAATAGTAGTGGGTGTAATGCATGCGGGCCGGGGTGAGAGCGGCTAGGCCCTCGCTGAGCAACTGCGTAGGGAATTTGGCCGGCGGCGTCTGGTCGAGGAGTAAAGCAGGCGCGCCGGTGTACGCAGCGCTCATCAGGACGACCGATTCGAATACGTCAGGTCGGATGAGCGCACAGTGCCCCGCGACGGCCGAGCCGAAGTCGTGCCCGACGACAGCGGCGGCTGTTTTGTAGCCGAGTGCGTATACGAGCGAGACGATGTCGGCCGCGAGGTTCAGCATGCGGAAGGGCGCGAGGTCGTCGTCGAAGGTGTATTTATCGTGCGTGCTGTGGGTTCCCCGCCGTTTAGTGCGCCCGTATCCGCGTTGGTCGGGCGCGACGACGTGGTAGCCGGCATGGGAGAGGGGGAGCATGACTTTGCGCCATGAGTAGGCGAGTTCGGGGAAGCCGTGCAGGAGGATGAGCAGTGGTGCGGGGCGGTCTCCTGGTGGTGCCTCGGGTCGGGCTTCGAGGATGTGGACTTCGAGATCGTTGATTATCAGGGACCTGGAATGAATCTGGGAGGGAAGGCCAGGCCAGGCGTTGGAAGACATGGTGGTATGGTCGGTATGTTATTATGAGAATCGAAGACCTGGTCCTTGACATCACGGCGTTCGGGAAGGACTTGCCGATTTATGTTCATCGAAATCAGTGTGAACCGTGGAAATTAGAACAAGGCTTGCAGCACAAGTATGACAACAACGTCGAATACATCAGCGTGGATGTACAGGAAGGAGTCAAGGAGGAAGCAGAAGTAACCTCCTTTATTGACTTGGGTAAGCACTCGAGCTAGGAGTCATGAATATTTGAATAGGGTAACTTTATAAAAATAGCCTTAGAAGGTTGCGTTACTTTTGGAGTATCGGATAAGAGGGACACCCACTAGTACAAGGTGTTGTAAATTGGGGATTTAACCTATAGCCTTTACAATGACGAATAGGTAGAACATGTGTTACTCTCCTTCTGAAGTTAGTTGAACAAGATCCTGGTCCATGAGTATGAAGGGTCTTCCGTGTGTGTATCGTGTATCGACCCGAAGTCCATAGATGCAATGATACGTAGGAGGAATAGCAGTCCATCAAAAAGAAGGGTAAACGCAAGAGGCATTACTTCACTATCTCATCCACTTTCGATCGATTGATGCAGAATCCCTGGATATCTATCAGTGAGAGCTAAAGAAGTATAACCCATGTACTCACTGGCGTCACCCATTGTTTGCATCCACAACACGCCCCCGCCCAGTCATAATTCCCCAGCTTCGCGCCACACTTCACGTTCGGACAGATGATCTTCCCAGCAAGTTGACCGTTTGATAGAAAAGGCTCCATCCATTTCATCTATCGCAGAATGTCCAGTTGACGTTCATAAAGGTCTGAAGATTTACTTACTGGTTCGACGAAGTAGCCAGAACATTTGGGGTTCACGATGATCGGAGCGCTGATAGGCGTGAGCGACTTTGATGAAGGTTGGATAGCATTCACGCCCGCCCCAAGTGGAGTTCCAAGCGGAGACCGCAATGCGGCCAACTTCATGTTCGAGGAAAGCTCTGCCGCCAGATCAGACGGACTAATGAAAGTCGTCAACTGATCTACCGATGACGATGAGGTTTCGGTCTCGTTCAAAGCATGCCGGGAATCCGCAGGGGGTTCCAGTAGTGTCTCTTTTGTTGGCGAGAGCATAGCGTCTGACATTCGCCGGCCAATGAGTTTAGCAGTCTCGTCGGTCATCCCCGAAGGACTCTCAATGAGGCCAGGTGAGAGGTTCATCTCTGGAGTTGGGAAACCTTCATCGTCGTCGCTCTCCAGCGCCGATGTAGATGCGAATAGGTCTTCGGCACGTGGAATCTCAGGTAGATCTCGCAAGGTAGGTTTTTCACCTGAAGACCGGCGACGGACGGGAGAACGACCACCGACGATATCTTCGGATCCGTTCGACTCAGCCGCGATTGTTGACATGGCCAGAGTTTCGCCGAGTCCCAAGAAGGAGGGGCGACGAGGGCGCGCTTCGGGGGTCGCGGTAATTGATCCGATACTCGGGCGTGCTTGGTTCATCGAAGAACGAGTTGACGGTCGCCTTGAAGCCGCAGGCGTTCTCACAGCGGGCGTGGCAGGGCCTAGTTGACCGTGATCGAGCATATGCTCTCTTGTAGCCAACTCACGCCTAGGATGGCGTAAAAACTATCCGTAGGGAGACTATAGGTGGTACTAACCTGCACATTTTACATCGTATACGCCTGCGCGGATATCCCGGGGTATTAGGGGTCGAATCTGAGGGTGTTTGAGGGTATTTCGCGAACATATCCGTCTCCGGTAGGGAACCATCGCCATCTGCGATAAGATGACAGATATGAGTGTTTAGGGCAGACCAGAGGCATTAAGCACTTACTCATGACCTCGTCCAGAGTTCGTTCCATATAATACATTCGTGTCGTTTTGTCCCGCCGAGTTATCTTGAACTGCGCCTGGTAAAATATTTCCAACTGGCGGAAAAAGTTTTGGTTTGGCCTGAAAGAACAGTTCAGCTGTGAAGGAGAGAGTAAGTTTATAACGCACTCGATATGAGGTCGGACATTCCTGATCATCTCGAGCGCAGCTTCTGTATCAAGCTTTTTGCTGTACATAAGGTATGCAGCAACTATAGTAGAACTTCGACCTGCTCGTTCACGTCAGACATATTCACCGAGATAATGAATTTATGAGACGCACTAATGCCAGCTTGACAATGAACCAGGACCCCCCGCCCTTTGTCTAGTTCTGCTTGGATGAAGTGTATGGAAGGGAGTAGATGACGGAGTATATCCTCATCCTCCGTGTCGTCAACGAGGACTTGGTGTTTAATGAAGGTCTATGAAGACCGAGTTTTAGCGATCTGTTAAGGACCCCCGAACCTGACGGACGAAGCACAAGAACGCACCTCCTTAATTGTCAACCTGCCGCGCATGGCCGATAGAATACTGTAGATTCCATGGGCTTTAAGTTTCTCCACATCGAGAGCACTTGCGAGGTCTCCAAGCCATAGCCCTGGGGTCACCTCGTCCATGGACATTGTGAAATTTCAGTGAGTTGGGCCGCGGTGATAGTGATAGCGTCGTTCGCTGTATTAGACGACTTGCGGATGGAATACTGGAGATGTCGATATAAGAGATGACGTTGATTGAGGGTCATACGGGGTGGTGAAGATTAGAGTAAAGGGGCAGTGTTTTTCCGGAGCCGAGCTTGCGCACTGCGCAGTGACGTCGCCAAAATTATCTAAAATTCCCGGAATCGTTCTCAAAAGTTCCTGAAGTTCAGACTCATCACCGTAATGCGGATATGATAACATTTCGTAGATAAGACATCCAAAATACTGGTCCCTTCTCAGGTAGAACTACTTGTTTTGAATTGACAACAACATAATCCCACAGACGACGTGAACCGCTGCTCTCGCAGGCTGATTTAGCCAGTGGCCATGCTGTACCATGATATGAATGAATATCCCATCTAGCGAAGTCAAAAATTGCGTACCGCTTGAGTCCAGCGCTGTCACCATTGAAGTTATCCGCGTCGCCAGGGTTGGCGCCATGATCAGCGTACTGCCAGAATGTATGGTAGCTATTGACGAGTGATGGTCAACTCCAAGTCGTCCAATCTATTTTGTTCGATAGTACTCACGGCCAGCCAGCAGGGAGAGTGCCGACAGAAGAAGCATATCGAGCAATCCACAGGGGGTTGGTGGTGCCGAACCCGCTGTTGTTACCTGTGCAGGTTGTCCACCAATCGGTGGTGGTGTAGATAACTAGTACGGAGCTCAGTCGCCCGATTCAAGAGAGCGATGACAGACCCACGAACCTGGGTAACGGGTAGTTTTGGAGTGGTAGGTGTTTGAGAAGTCGCGAATCCACGCGACCATGGCAGACTGGCTCAGACCAAAGCAAGTCGCGCCATAAGGGTTGTCTGTGTGTCGATATATCAGCCGAATACAAGACTAGCAATGCGAAATGCACCCACATTCGATATCAAGAGCTCCAGGAAGAGTTCTGCCTGAAGTCCAAAAAAAAAATGAGCGACGTATCAGAAGGGTTGGAGCCAGTATGAAGCTTTACCGTCGTTAGACCAGCCACCTCCGTGAGCCAGGAAATAGTTGGCTTGGGTTGCACCGGAGGATACATCCGGGCGGGCGAAGTGATATCCACCGCGGATGATGCCGTTGTTCGTTGCACCGGTGTACTGGTTCGAGAACTCGGGGTTTGTGTATCCTGGTGCGATTTCAGCATACGATCGTCGAGGAGTCAATATAGATGCTACCTGTTCCTTCAGTCGCCTTGATGAACGCGAATTCGATGCCGTTGGCCTTGACAGTCGCCCAGTTCATGTTGGGCTGGTAGCCAGAGACGTCGATGCCCTGGGGAGCAGCGTTCGCAACGGCCACGAGAGCAAGAGTGATAACTGATAGCAACTTCATCTTTGGGAACCAAGGAAGTCTGAGGGTCAACCGTATTGCGCGACGCGTTTTATACTCCAGGCTACGATCCCAGGGGCGGAAGCGGTGATTGAGATCCGCGGGACCATATGGGTACCTCTACCTCAGATGACCATTGCTTGACAGCATACAAGACAGAATGCAAAAACAAAGGAGTTTGGTATCATGTCAACCGGCAGTTTGACAAGGCTATTCTTCGTTATCTTCTTCTCTTCTCACCGAAAGAAGGACCAGCGAGGCTGTTTGACACATTATTTTGATGCGACAAATGAAGACGCATGTGCGTAGAATCGTTCATATGGATCGTATGGTCGAGGTGATTGGAAATAGCCAGATTTGACGATTAATATCACAGCGCACATGTGGTAACGTCATGCGGCTTGCATGCTCTGTTTTTAAGGAGGGGCAGAGATTCGTTATAGGATTGAAGAGGTTATGAGTCGCTGCTAGTCGACAGTAAAACATACGCATTGTGCATAGAGCCTGTATGCATCGGCTTATGTCAGGACTCGCGCCAAAAATAGCCTGTACTCGTGCATCGTAGAATCGGCTTGAGAGAGACAAGCTGGGGCTAGCGGAGGCAAGGTCTTGCCCCACATAGTTGAGAGGTTCCGTATACGTAGAAGGTGACCAGAAGGTTGTATGGTGATCCACATGAATTATCAGGGTAGGAAGCCAACTTGCAGGTCTTCTCGCCTTGTGAGCGTTCAAAGTGAAGAATGCACAGCTGATATGCGTAGTTCTTCTCAAAGAAACGCCGTTGATTCGGAGAATTGGTAGCGCGTAGGACCCTGGAGGACTTCGCTTGATGATATGTATGACGTTTCGGTGCCGTGGGTGGGGTTATAAAAAATGCACAAGAAATGGCACTCGTTGTCTCCGACTCAACTGTTACGGTGCATAGCGATCATGACAGCAGTGGTGCTCGAACAGAATGTTAGCCAGAGGTTCCGGCGACAGTTGAATTCTCATGAGTCACTACCCAAATTTGCAACAGCGAGGCACGAGACTATGGCAACTCATTGAAGGCGGCTGCTGTTCGGAGTGTATTGATTGCAGGTGACATACTAGATAGATTCGCCACAGGGCGATCTTGAAAGGATGAAGGAGGCGCATGCAGGGTGCACGTTGGGTGCATGTGCCATTTCGTGATGGTTGTTCCCAGCGCGGCATGCCGACTTGGTTATACTTTGTGCCGCTGTGTCGGCTAGTCCACACGTTGGTTACCACCAAGACTGACCGAAATGTGCGGGTACATACGTATGCATGGCCGACCAGGAAGGTGGCATTCTCTTTGAACGTTCATAAAATTCCCATGAGTCTCCTCTAAAAGAGTTGGTACGTAGTAGAGTGCAGATACCTCAAGTCCTTCCAACGCAACACCAGATTATATTAGTGTTACTCCTAATACAACCTTTCAACGGGCTTCCACCGACCATCCGTAGGTGAGTATCACTCCGCCGCCAAATGTAACGCTCGAGAGACAGGGACATGTACTAGCGCTTCGAGTTGCCTTTGCTATCTTTGTACGTGTTGGCAGGTCCAGGTAAATGCTTCAGAAATGCTTTCGCCCAGCACAGACTCCAACCAAGGATGGAAGTTCAGTCCTTCCAGGTGCTAGATAGAGGCAAGGACGCCACGAGTCCCAAGTAATCTTGACAGGCCAAGTATACATAGGCCAAATTTAACTGGCTGGATATGACATGCACGTATGATCTGTCTCGGCAGTTCAATGAACGTATCGATACAGCCCATGGAAGCGAAGTAAGTGATAGACGTCTGTATTCAATCTTCGTCCGTCCGCGGAGGAATTCTTCGCACTTGAGTAATGAACGAGCATCGTCGCCGCGCAAAGTCTTTTCAAGTGACTCCCTCGTCGGTCGTTTCAATAGTGCGTTTATACGAAATCGCGTAGATTCTTGCCTCGGACATCCCTGTGATAAGTCGAAATCGTCATATTAACGGTATACCACCTTCGATAGAGTATTTTATACCCAACATCCAGCATATCGCAGTCCGCCAACCTGTTGATGGCACCCCGCTATCGCATCGAACTTGGAAGAACAACAAAAACAAAACAAAAAGACAGTGCAGACCGTGGCGACCTTCATGGAAACCGCTAACCGATCAGAGCGAATCGTAATCAACCACCCGCAAGTAAGGAGTCCACCAGCTTGTCGAGGCGTCATGCTGCGTCCACTAGACTTGAACCCAGGCTCGCGGATTAGGCTTTCGGGGCGACTCAGGTTGGCGGTCCCTGAATCGTGCCGTACTCGCTGTCATCACACATTTACAGCCCTAGTCTATTTCCAGTCGACTGACTGCAGGTCCTGCTTATTAAGATGCAGAGTGACGGTGGTGGGCATAAGCAGGGTTTTGCTTTTTGTTGGGACGACGGGTTGGTGTTCCCACGATGAAAACGCAGAGACAAAAAAACATGCGCGTTTTCTTGGGCAAGAGTCCTAGGAGATCGTGGAAGCCTGGGCTTATCCTCATCCGAAAAATATCCTGATACTTCTGGAGAGGATAATCGGTGTTGCATCCGCGGACCTGTACAATAGCTTGTATCAAGGTCATCGAAACTGCACACAAACAAATGAACGCACCATGAAAAAAATAATCTGGCTGCTTCGACGCAGATCTCCTCAAGATATCTCAGCATAATGAACATCATAGTGACCAGAACTAGCGAAAGAGGTCTTGAGAGGCTGTTCAGCATCTTCGATGAAAGGAATATCCTGTCGCAATCCTTCACCAGTAGTCATTCGGGTACGCGCAATACGAAGCAGACGAGGGCTAAATGTATTACGAAGGCTGTATCCTTGTAGACCGAAGCTAGTGCACAGGTAGAGCAAGGGGCTGCAACAAGGCTGCAAGGAAAAAGACGAAGGTGGGACGAAAACCGAGACCGTGACTGAGAAGAGGGTGTTTGTTTGGAACACAAGCCTGAGTACAAACCAAGCAACCCCTTCTCGCCAAGCATTCAGCACTGACTCACTCCGGCATCGAGAACTCACAAGCCTCGATAATGGCATCGGTTCGAAGGACCTACTTGTCTCCAGTCACCACCTCGGGTCCCCAGCAAAAACAGTATACGTAGGTCGCCTGATACCGGGCCCATGAACGCCGACTTGTAACGTGACACCCATCACCCGCTTACCCGCAGATTTCAAAAAGTCGGGGGTACGGGTCGTCCGGGGTAGTTAAGACGGGGCAGTGCAAGTGATATGGCGCAGCCCCTGTTCCCGCCTTACACTACGCTTGATTCCTGAGGGATGGCCGACGAGAATCTTACCCTTTGTGTGCCGCGTCTCTCGTCGGGCCAGGACCCGCACCAACCTGTCCTTTCAAAGTCGCAGAAACCTACCCAATACCCACCGAACCACGTTTTAATCAAAGTCGACCGCTTCGGGTTCTCTGCCAACAATATCACGTACCAGGCGCTGGGCGAGCATCCTCATTTTCGGTGCGCAGAGTTCCCAGAGCCCCTGAATTGATGACTGAACATGTTTCTTTCATTCCTAGCTATTTTGATTTCAACGATGCACCCGAAGCTGGCGAGGTTTCTCCCAGAACTCATGGGCTCTTCCCTGTGTGGGGATTCGCGACGGTCGTGAAGTCGACTCATACAAAAATATACGAGGGAGAGAGGGTGTATGGTTATTTCGCGCCGACGCGGTATTTGTTCCTTCCTGTATCTCCAGCAGACGTGAATAAGCATGCATTCTATGTGCCCCGCCCTCACTTGCCAGCCGGTACGTCTCTAAGCCCTATCGCTCGTTCACCTGTATTGAAGACTCCACAGATCGCCGCCCATATAATCAAATTCTCCGATGTGCCGCCGACCCACAGTACTCTCCAGACCCAGCCGTGGAAGACCTCACTATGCTCTATCGGCCTCTTTTCTGGACATCTTATTGGTGCGAAGACTGGCTTTATTCTTCCAACTACAGAGGCGGCGCCTCCGCTATCCTCATCTCCTCCGCCTCCTCCAAAACCGCTTTCTGCCTCGCATACCTCATTAAAAAGCGCATCACACGCGGCGAGCTCAGCCGGGACACGCAGGTCGTGGGTCTCACCTCAAAGGGGAATGTGGAGTTCACGAAAGGGTTAGGGCACTACGACGAAGTCCTCGAGTATGGTTCCTTCACCTCAAGCCCCGCGCTCCACCCGCGCAAAGATGAGCGGTGGATATATGTCGATGTCGCGTCGAACGACGCCCTCAACCAACGCATCCTCGCGCACTTTGCGTCTCCGTACACCCCGAGCCTCGCAGCGTGTGTCATTCTTGGTCTCACGAACCTCTCACCCGCCTCTTCCGATGCTGACTCCATCGATTGGAGCACAAATACCTTCGATGTGTCCACGACGCCCACCGCTGGCCCGATATCTCAGTTCTGGCCGAAGTTCGAAAATTTCTTCATGCCGGAGTGGCTGGATATCCGCAAGCACCAGATATCTGTCGATGAGATCTTCATGCGGCAGAATAAGGCGTGGAAGGAACTGATGGTGGACTGTGTGGGATGGGTGAAGATGGACCGCGTGTATGGCGGGGCGGCGGTGAAGCAGGCGTATGAAGAGGTGGCGAATCGCAGTTTGGGTCCTGATAGAGGGCTTATATGGAGCATGTGGGATGAAGAGACTCGGAAGGAGGGGTGGATAAGTTCGCGGCTGTAATTTAACGCAGTGAGAAACATATATTCTACTTGCTGCTGGCCTTCTGTTCATGTGGACATCTCTCCGCGTTTGGTTGTTCAGAGAATCATATATTCTACTTGCTGCTGGCCGTCTGTTTAGCGGACATCTCGCCGCGTTTGATTCTTCAGTCTTACTCTGTCCATGTCTGTTAAGCCGAATGCAGATTCAAGCTCGTGTTTTATACAACTCAACAAGCAGGCTTAGTTTTTTTACCACCTTCGTCGAAGCGACCATGACATGATTTTTCAAAGCGTCGTCAATCTATCTCAGACTAATCACAGCGTAGCTGCCTCCCCGTCTCTTGAGGGATAGACTTCAAGGTGTTGTTCAATGGAACACTTGATTCGTACGACTACCATAAACATGGTTTGACAATGGGATACGCTTCTTGGAATCTGGAGGCCCGATGAGGACACTGGCTACCGGCGAGCAACATATGTACACCCCAATTGCTGATGCTCTTACAGCCACCTTCATCCTTTTTAAAGGTTGATGTTGATGGGCGTGCAGCTAATCACGAGGAGGCCGCCCTATCGGAGTATTTATCGAATTCTCGTGTGTTCTCTCTAAATTATCGATCTCAAGTGCACTCACAAAGTTTTGGCCAGTGCAGCAGACTAATTGACCAGAGCTGCTCATCCATATAGGTCAATATCACCAAGGAATACGCAGCTCAAAGGGATTACCAAGAGTTTCCTCCGACACCAACAACGCTAACCTGAGTGCATGTTACTGCAGAAATAAGCCGTCAGTCCATTTTATATTATCAGCGTATGCCGCCTCCTTACTGCCAACTAGGCCATTGACCGATCCTACGTCAACGCCAAGGAGTCCGGCAAGAGCACCAACAGTTGGGTCGCTTGGCTGGAGTCCATGTATGAGAAATTCCGTATACCTGCTCGCACCCAGATGAGGCTCTTACCGACTGGACGGAGACGCAGCAGAAAACGACGCCAGTGTTGCACTGATCAACGCGGGAGACGAGGGCGCTTGCATTTGCTGACGTCCAGAGTGCGAAGACGAAGAATAGGAAGAAAGCGGTAACGTGTCTAAACATTGTTCTTGGGTGAATTATTCAGATACTTGAGGTGGGGGTTTCGATTGACGACGCTCTACATAGCTGACATTTTATGTCCTTGTCCCTTCGATTTGGACTCCGCCTACAGATTTCTTCGCCCTTTGTCTTGAGGTCTGTACGAGATAGGGTCGTTGCCCGCAGGGATAATGGTGTCACCGTATGACATCGTGGACAGTCAGAGGCGCTTTTGCGGCGCGTTTGCCACTGCATCTCCGACATGATCATTGAATCAGGCCTTCATCTGTATCCTAAAACGCTCAAATCTTCGCTCTTTCTCCACGGGCTGCGATGAATAGGCGCGAGGGTGTCGTCAAATAGAACACATGATTCGTTGAACGAAACACGTTTTGCAGGTTAGCTCTGCCCTTGAAGGGTTGCCTTCACTAAACAAGGGCGGAGAACAGCTTAGAGCCTGGCACCCTGGTCCAGGAATTCGGGACTCTTGCTGCCACTTGTCAAACCTGACTATAGAGATGTCCTGGCCTCTTTGTGCTGAACTAATAGGTACAACTCCATCGGTCATGTCAAAGTCCCCGCACTCAATGCGGTCTACGTCTTCTAGATCCTTCGCACTTCGATGTTTCCCGCTTCTGTAATTTGATGTGTTGAGTCATTACTTCCAGTGGCATTTCGACCGATTTGCTTCAGGCATCCGTGCGCCCCTAGCCTGTGTCACCCTCAGCGCCGCACCGTCCTGCAGTATGGACTTTTTCAATGCAAAGCCTTGCGCATTAGGGAACTGACACATCTGCTCCTCAGCCTTTTCGGTATAGACCGTGTCTTGATCCAGGAATGGCTTATTATCTTGATATGGGCTAACGAGGGGTCGATAAACTCATTCATGGATCAATTCACATCGGCGGGCACCTGTATACTTTGGCAATGCCCAATCGGACCACTCGCGCCACTTCCGTCTGGTCCTTCACTTCAAATCTTCGTTAGTAAAAAGGAAGACTTATCTCGGCCTACTATACCCAGGGCTCATTATTGAGGAAAAGGAAATACCTGCCTACTTTGGAAGATGAGACCAACGTACACAGATCATACGGTCAGATTAACGACTTTCTGTCGATGATTACTTCACAGAAGGAAAGATGGCGCAATGCCCAGATGTAGTAATCAATTTCGCGGCGCGCATTAGCCTCCGCTACAGGTATAAATATCACCCACCCCACCAGTACTTCCTGCTCCGATCGACCGTGTTGATGCCACGCTGAGTCCTCCCCTGGCTGATATCACCACATGTTCTCTGCGAAACTTGAGGCCAACCACAGGTGTGTATAGCAAAGAGGCCGGCCTGTAAGTACCTTGTAAGTGCTGTTCTGTGAGGGGCTCGCACTATGATTCGTATGAATGATGACTGGGTTTCGATTACTTATGCTCATCAGATCAGTGCTCCACGCATCCATCTACCGGTTGACCTCATTGTGATTGCCTAGGGCAAGCCTGGCTGTATCGGTGGAGATCGGTGGTTGATTGCGCCCTAGAGACATAATTAGCACGACTTAACGAAGCATTTATCGGCGTTCGGAGAGACTTCGGAGAGAGGCGACTGTTCTTTGTGATGTTTGTTTCCGTTATTTCTTCACGACTTCACAATGGCAGATCCATGCGGACCTCGCGTGGGTGTTCAAGGTACGCCTGATTTTGGCGAAAACTGACATAACTAAAATTAAGTGCGGGGTACCAGTCAGCGGCGTGGAGGCGTTTAGAGGCGTTTTGGGTAAACCTTTGAAGACAATTGAATGGGGCGGGCGATCATCGCATGGCTGGGTATTACAGAGTCCGAAACCGAGAGAGTACGCGATAAACATAGATCATAGTGAACGGTGACCCGGTGACGTTGGAAAGTCGTCCGTTGCGTTGTTCCGAACACACACTCACAGCTAGCGCGCTAACGATCTGCAAAGGCTGTGTGTGGACTCACAAGGATGACCGGGCGGAGCCTAAAATGCGATGATGACCGACTTGGTAGGACCCCGGGCAGCAGACGATACGAGGGCCCGCTAATGTGAACTTTGTCACAAGGCAGCTCAAGGATCTGCGCCGTGCAGGGCTCTTCGAACATGTGGCAGAAAGTTCAATGGAAGGATGTGGTAGGGGCGATGAGAGTCGAGGGGAAGGGTAAGTAGAGCGAACCGAGGATACCGAGGCCTTCAAATCGTGTGGATGTGTCCCAGCTCCTTGTCGTGGAGACTTCGCGGTGTCCTTGGGAAGAAATGGTGGAAGTATATAATTGAGAAGCTTGCGGACCGGAAGATCAATACGAAGTCTAGAATACGACCGCCGGCGTCGACGTCGCCGTCGGTACCGTCAACCATCGACAGTTGTTAACGTCAAGATCGGTTTGGAAGTAGCGACGGATAGAGGTATAGATAAGCCTGGGATGCTCGGGGCACGATGCTTGCGATATCTTGATCTGAGAGCAGAGCCCGGGCTGGCTGGATACCGGGTTTGGGGCGTCGGGTGCAATGGTCGGAGTAGGACTATCGGGGGTCCTGGCCCTGACCATACAAAACCCACGCGGCGACCACGAGAGCACTCGGCACTTTCCACGCGACCGAGGAACCTCGTGTACTCAATCTCAGCAATTATCTCTTCCTCCTCCCCCTCCCTCTATTTCTTGTATATATCCTGTAGAACACACACAAAATTCGACGACTGCGCGGCGCCTGTACCCTAGACGAGTTATGTGCGGCGGAGTGAAGAACCAGCACCTCCAGCCCGTGGGAGCATATCCGAGGCAGAACCTGCGACGACGGAGTGCTGATGTCGGTGGGCTGCATCTCGCGATGGGCAACAGCGGTCATGGACAGGGTTGGATGGGCGACTCGGGCGAGCTGAAGTATGTACCTTTTCTTCTGTGGCCGGCCACCTAGTAAACGTATCCCAGGACACAATTCGCTGAGCTTCTCGGCGACATGTACACCTCGACCCTCTACGCAGTTCAAGAGCATGGTTCAGATTTGTATGTCCATCTCTCGCTGACCTCCGATCGAACGCTAATGCTACACAGCGTTCCTACTGACCTCCCACCGGATACTCGACCCCGACTCATCCGATCACTGGAACAGTGGCATTTCGAGCCGCACAAGCTTCCGCAAGAAGAACTTCTGTCGTGTACTTTGATTTTGTTCGAAGCGCTCTATCGCATCGAGGGGATGGAGGAAGCCATCGGCGTCTCAATGGGTGCGTCCTTCTCGGACAACTATGTCCGTCCACTAATTCTCAAATCCCTCTTCCCCCCACAGAGCAAATATCACCGTTCGTGCACCACCTCCGGCGAATTTATAGACTTGAAAACTCGTACCACAATTTTGAGCATGCCGTTGACGTGCTCCAGGCGTCATACTCGTATTTGCGGGCGGCTGGCATGGTTCCGCCACTATCGATTCTTCTAGAGCCCGGTCGCATGTGGAAAACGGAGCGGGCGTTCGATAGTGGGCCGCTCATGACTACTCTCAACCATCATGCCCTGTTTGTGGTCTACATTGCTGCTATCGGGCATGACGCTGGCCATCCTGGGTTTTCTAATATGTTCATGGTAAGCGTCAACCTTAATTCTGTTGCTTCCCGCTTATGCATCTGTCTTCCAGAAAAATGCAGGGACACCGCTGTCCGAGGTGTATGATGGCAAGTCTGCGCTTGAGCAGATGCACTGCCAACTGCTGTTGCGTGTAATGCGGTATCATGGCTTGGGAGTCGTGTTGGATGACCCTCATAATGGGGTGCATGTGCGGAGGTTGCTTTGGGAGGCGGTCATGGCGACCGACATGAGTGTGCACGAGTTGTTCATGAAACGGTTCCAGGTGGCCATCAATGGGGATGCAAGTATGCTCTGCCATCGTCAGATTATTATGTGTCAAGCAATACTAAAGTGCGCCGACATCAGCAATCCAGTAAGTATCAGGCTTTGATCTGGCGTGCGACTTCTCTCACATCTCATACCTTGCAGAGTCGTCCGTATGCTGTATCAAAACATTGGGCTTCAGCCTTGATGGAGGAATGGGTGTCACAGGCTCTGTTTGAGAACTTCCTGCATCTCCCGACGACTGTTCAATCGTGTGACACTCCCGTCAACGAGGCAAAATCCCAGGTCTTCTTCATCACCTATTTCGCGAAACCACTCCTAGACCTCACTATACAGGCTGTACCAGGTGAGTACTCTCGATATCCAGCATCCTTGTCCCAACTTAGCACCCTACTGCGCCAGAAATGAAACCCTTTGCCGACACATGTTCAAACAACTTGAGAATATGGACAAAACGGCTGAAGGCCCTAGAAGCTACCCAGAACAAACAAACGAATGTCTCATCAGCGACACCACGACATCCCGATGACTTTATGACCGCCTTCCCGCTTACTCTTCCTCCTACGCATCGCACTCCGCAGCCAGAAGAGCCCACCCTTGTCTGGACCACAGCAGCTTCCTCCCGCTCCTCTGAATCCTCCTCTGGCTCCGATTCTAACCTCTGCTCCCCTTCCGGCTCTGTCTCCTCTTTCGCCTTCTCCCCCGCCTCTGAATACTCCAGTTCCAACGCCCGCCCACCATCGAGCGCTGACAGTGCCAGCGTCCTCGGCAGCCTCCCTCCCCTCACGCACCCTTCACATGCTGACGCCCGCGCCGCCATCCGCGCGGCGGGAAAGCTAGGCATTCGTAAGCAGAAGAGCATGAACCGCAACTCATGGTCGCCCTCTGCGTTCTCCCAGCCCGACCAGCCCCCTGTCCCGGTACCACGGTCGGCGGTCACGCTGTTGGTGTCCACGACAAATGCAGCGGTGCCTCCAGCGATTCTACCTCCAAATCTAGGCGTTGGAGATACGATTGTGATCAACCCGATCAAGTTCGATAAAAGTAAGCTATCAAGGGCGTAGTGTGACTTGCGGCGCCTGGGCGCGCCTCGATCTATCGCCTTCATTACTTTCGTCATTGCACTTGTCTCAGCCGCTGGGATGGACAGTGTGGGTTCGTCCCGTCGCTGTCATTCGGCAATTGGCCTGGGTCTGGGGGGTCCGGTTGAATGCAACTTTGACTGCACTCGGGTAGTCAGAACCCTTGTCCAACCCCATCCACCCACCTCCACCTAATCCACTATAGTGTCATCATTGGGATCCGCGCGTCGCGGCTGTTCTCGTTCCATCGTTGTTCCTTGCGTGTGTTACTGTAGCTCGGCTTTCTTATTATATGACCACTACGCCCCTTTTTCGCTCGAAGGTTCATGGACATTGTGCCTGCATTTTGCTTTGAATGGAATGAGTAGTGTACATACCTAACTGTATAAATAGCACTCCGGGTCTATATCGTAGCCACAATATCCATCTGCTTGGCTTGCTGAAAGGTTTATTGTTGGTGGAAGATGGAAAGTGTTATAGAGGATTTACCGATGAATCGATATAATTATCTGATGACGATTCAGAGACAAACGTACGCGGCCGAACACCAAAGCGATCTTGAAGCCATTCGTTTCGAGCATGGCTGTCGTACTCTAGCACCTGCGGAGGTTCGGCTTGCGTCAAGGCAATTTCCGAATTGGAGCTTTCTGCAGTACACTATCATGCCGCTCCCACGGTGGCCTTCACGTCGTGCGACAGTAATTCTCGTGAGCTCATGTATGACTTCAGAAGCAAGCAATTTTGGCCGTGCACAATGGAATCCGCATTGAGAAATTGTACTTTGCACGCCGACGTCGACCCTATCCGAAAACTAATGGACAACCCCATCCTTCCCAGGGTACTTCGCCTTGTACTCCTTCGCCAACTTCTCAATATCTGCGTCCTTGACAGTGACTTTGAACTCCTTCGCCCAAGTGTGGATCTCTGAAGTTTTGACGGGGGCTTTGCCAGGCCGCTTCTCTATCGCCTGGTGCAGATACGCAGCCGCGTCACTAATGTCGTAGCTCTTCGACACCCCCGGACCCTTGCCGACCTTCTCGAGCTTTGCCATAACCGAATATCGCCACGGCGCCGCGAGGACCTTGAGACCCGTGAGCTTCGCATCGAGGAAGACAGGGACGTTTTGGTGGACGGCTTCCTCGAATAAAGCTTTGACCATCGCATCGTCCATGAATAGCACGGTGTGATTGTTCAGCCACCCTTTACCAACTTTGAACTTCTTGTTCTTCTCGACGGTCTCTATTGCTTTCATGAGAGTCGGATTCGTCCGCTTGGTATCACTGAAGAAGTCGACGTCGCCCGTCGAGGGGCGCGTATCTTATCAAATAAGGTTCGTTAGTAAGTTGACATCACTATAAAGGAGCAAGGGGCGTTAAATGGCCACTCACGCAGTACGACCGTATTAATTGCACCTCCGACGGCGATGATCGTGACATGCTCCTTTTGCTTGGTGAGTATCTTGGCGACCTCAGCGAGAGCCTTGTTAATGACATCCGCGTTCATCTGGATTTCTGCGGTACCTGTGGGGGGGGAGACATGGTCAATGATGTTTTTCATGCAAGACGAAATATTTACCGGGTTTGTCGAGCATGTCCGTCAGAGCGATAGGGCGGCTTTGGGCGGCTCCCCTTCTTGTAATGTCAAGTGATTTCCAGTCTCGTTGGTGGTGGGCATGCTGTGGGGCGAGGTCTGAAAGTATCATATGAGGTGCTGAGCGATTCTTTATGACGTTCCGACATACCTGTAGGATCAGTGAAGCTTGCGTGGGTTCCGCCAGAGGGTTGAGGGCCTCTCGCATTGCTGGAGAATCCGCAACTCGTCAATACAGCGGTGAGGTGGGAACATGTGTTACTTACATAGGGGCTGCAAGGACTGAAACGCCGGAAAGAAGAGCAAGAGCGATCGCGCTATAGTGAGCGAAGAACATGATCTAAGTAGGGATGGTTGCGAAAGGGGTTTGCTGGAATGTCGTTAATGGGTTTGGGAACTGAATGAATATGGTTGACAAACGCCAGAGAGATTTGACTGCGTGGACTCACTAGACCAGCTATCAAAACAGTGTTGGCTGAAGACGCGAGACGCCGTGTTTGAATGAAAAAATGCTGAGGGTGAACACGACGTGAAAGACTCACCAGGCCAGCTGCCGGACTTTGTGGGACGTGAGGGGAAATCCAGTCAACTTTGAGGTATGTGAAGCTTCATATTTATACCGTTTGGCATCACGATCATATCTAATCATCTGAGCAGTTTCAAGTTCGCAGGATTTGATGATAACTTCGAATAGATCGGAAATTGCCAATTGGAAGCACTGGCATCTCTTCATTCCATGCCATCTGCCATACCGGTTGCCGAATGCTCCGATCCACCACACGATACGCAGTGAATGCTGAGCGCTGAGGCCTAAGGGGTGAATACTCGGTTCCTATGAGCTCGCTGTGTAGCTGACGATCTGGGAAGGACAGTGGATAGGTGCAAGGCGCGTCCTTGCCAAACGGCGGAAACTGGCAGTCGTTACGAATTGCACAAGACCTGCGATCAGCCTTTCGTTGCAAATCTGCATCTCATGACGATAGCGTACTAGATCTGCTATACGAAGACCACTAGGGGAATGCGCATCGACGAAGGGATCGCCAGGCACGCGCGCCGGCGACGAGCTTCGATGGATCAGCGTAACGGTGAAGCGAAGGCTTTAAGCAGATAGGTGACTATCCCGATTCCCATGGCCTGGACGATGCCAGGGATAGGGTAGAGAGAGCCGTTGGTCTGAAACTCGCGTTGCTAGGCCTGAGACGCGTCAAGAAAGGTCATCACGGCGTATTTTGGGCTCCGGGCACATAACACAGGTACAGTAGCTACGATATGCAAAGACTCACACATGGAGTGTGTGTGGACCTCCGTGCCAGGTGGCGGATGCGAAGCCAAGTAACATATATTACCACCGAACCGGCTCCATGTTATCATCTGAGTCTGCAAAGGCATATATGATATCTTGGCTGGTCACAGCCATGGGGATGTGAAGACGTGCCAGTGTCATGAAGAATGTACCTGAGCGTATTGCCAGGTGTCTTGCGCGCTGGGGTGAGAGTACCTCAGTTGACTCGGCTTTCACCTCGTCCGATAAAAATGATTCTCATGAGCTCAGGCATGAGTTCACTTCACAAGCAATTTTGGCCGTGCACAATGGTTTCCGCATTGAAAAGATCGTACTTTGCACGCCGACGTCGACCCTATCCGAAAATTAATGAACAACCCCATCCTTCCCAGAATACTTCGCCTTGTACTCCTTCGCCGACTTCTCAATATCTGCGTCCTTGACAGTGATAAATAATTTGCTCGGCACGCGTCTGATGACACAGGCAATTTGGCCTTTGCACCTTGTTTGTACCCGCCCACCGCGTCGCACAACCTGCAGAAATCGGGCTTGAAGCTTGGGCTTGAGGGCTTGAGATTTATGCCCGTGCGCCACGTTATGCAGTCTTCGAACGGTGGTCAAAGTGAGACTTGGAGGTCGATCGGGCTGGCCTTGGGTCAGCCGCCGCTGTCAGAGTCGATGGTTAAATAGCAAGCCAGACCCCAGTCATCCTCAAGCCGCCTCTTGTCCCCCTTCCACCATCATCCTCAGTGTCGTCGCTATGCATCCCACTAGGATGGCACCGGCAGGCTGTTTGTGGTCACAACCTTTGCTCCATTTGCTCCCTCATAGTACTCTCATACCTTACCATACGCTCATCCTCGTTACTAGTACCCTCGAACCCCGCCTAGCTGTCCGCCGCTGGTCGGCGCAAAATCGTACAGCCCTGGAGGGTATCACCCACAGCCTGAAGTCTAAGGTCAGTCGTCATTGTTGCTCACTACTTCAGACATGTGGCTGACCATCGTCGACTCTTCAGATCTCCATGTGGTAGACCAACGTCAAGACTCAACACACATCCATCTACACTTCATCTCAGTTGGCTGAGCAGATCGCAAGGTCTGTCGTCGTCGTATCGATCGCCCTTGGAAGACTGTGCTGACCGCCGTCGAAGTCTTCTGTTAGAGTCAGTCTACAGCGGCTCGGTCATCGGTCATCTATCAATTCCAACTTCTCCGACTCCGTCATCTCCACACTCTCGATGTGGCCCGTTGGCTATCACTAGGAAGTGTAGTAGGACGGGTGCAAATGGCGATCCTTAGGCTCATTTGGGCGATGAGTTCTAGGCCGTCCTCCGTTCCTTCTTAGCAAGGTGATATCCCATTAAGGTTTGTTCTCTTCTTTCTTCACTCACGCTCTTCATTGACCTTCGTTTTCGCTCTCAGAACCTTTCTGACTGTAGTAGTCGTTACTCTCACGTATGGTAGGAGGGGTGAAAATGGCGGAACCTCGTATCTTCGGGCGAATGATATCTGGGACGTCCTCCCTTCTGCTTGGCGAGGCAGCTTCTGACCAAGGTTCGTCTACCTATCCATCAACGTCTATTGCTTTGCTGACCGTCATGCTGCTAGTCAATCTATAGAAACATGCTCATCCTATAGCTGGAGGAGAATGTTTGAGGCTGACGAGCCTCTACCATATCTCTCTGGGCTTAGCGGTGTTTCATCTGCGGCCCTCTCCAGTGACTATCTGTTTCTCGTTCTCGTCCCCCACTCTCATCCACCCCACCTCATGCAACAATTTGTCTCGATTTCCCCGGGATTTGCTTTGTTCCCGACTTACCGGCGTGCGCCCTCCTGCGTAGCAATATATCCGCAGACCGCGACGCTGCACCTTGTTCTCTCCATTATTTCAACCAATCACATTCTCTACCATCCAATTGGACCTTGGTTGCTTCCGTTTTGCTACGATCGACTCGACTTCTTCGGTATCATGGGATTTGCTTTCGTTCCCGCCTTCCGTCCGCAAGACAACCACCGGGGTGCGCCCTCCTGCGTGCAGATATACCCGCGATGCGCCACCTTGGCGTTTTCGTTTCAAGTCTTTCTTTCTCTACCATCCAATTGGGCCTTGGATGTGTCCTCTTTGTTACGGATTCGACTCGGCACCTCCTGTCTCATGGGATTAGCTTTCGTTCCCACCTTCCGTCCACAAGACAACCACCGGGGTGTGCCCTCCTGCGTACAAATATACCCGCGATGCTCCACCTTGGCGTTTTCGTTTCAAGTCTTTCTTTCTCTACCATCCAATTGGGCCTTGGATGTGTCCGCTTTGCTATGATAGACTCGACTTCTTCAGAACCATGGGATTTGCTTCGTATTTGCTTCGTTCCCGCCTTCCGTCCACCAGACTACCACCGGGGTGCACCCTCCTGCGTGCAAACATACCCGCCATGCTCCACCTTGGAGCCTTCGTTCCTACTCTTTCCTTTATCTACCATCCAATTGGGCCTTGGATGTGTCCTCTTTGTTACGGATCCGACTCGGCGCCTCCTTTCTCATGGGATTAGCTTTCGTTCCCGCCTTCCGTCCACAAGACATTTGCCGGCGTGCACCCTCCTGTGCATATATACCAGCCGGAGTTGCACCTTGCTTCTACCGGCACCACCATGGCCACCACGAACCTTTCTTTCGCTATCCCATCGTTCATTTAGAGGCATGGGAGTTTCCCTTCAGTTTCGTAGTCTCTAGTGTCCTGACTCGTATAGTATCGTATCGAGGATTCTGAATGTTCCCGGCCAATAAATTGACTGATAAAATCGTGTCGTCCCCAAAGGAAGAAGTCAATCGAACTAGCCTCGCTGTCCTTAACAATCGCAAGATGCGCGGCCGGACCCAGTGGTCATAAACCTCGAGACTCTTTCCCATCATTTGCTATGGCCTTGCTTGTTGTTCTTTCCCTTCTCCTCTCTTAAGCTTGAGGGTGCTGGTCAGATGTCTGATTCTAGCAAGGACGGAAAATCGGAGTAGACGATTTGGCCCGAAGCTGGCCTTTGCGACTTGTATAAATTCTGATGACGATCATTCTGGCCTCTTTATTCGAGATTCAAGCATTGGACGTTCGCACTTAGACGCAACGGGATCAGCGCTTAGCATAGAACTTCAGGTAGTACCTCATATATGCCCGATATATCACTGTACTTCATGTGGAATTGCTGATCGTTGCTTGCCCTCGTGCCGCCATCAACCGCCCTCGACAATTCGAACCTGGACGAGTAGACGACCATCGCGCGTACTAGTTGGATGGAGCAACTTTAAACTCCTTCGCCCAAGCGTGAATCTCCGCGATCTTGACGGGGGCTTCACCAAACCGCTTCTCTATCGCCTGGTGCAGATACGCAGCCGCGTCACTTGTGCCCTAGCTCACGGAAAAGAAAATGTCATTAGCGATCTGATCTACATACGCTGTTCCCCGTTGGAGCAAGACAGCTCGGCCGCCTCGACGGTTCTTGACGGCTTGTTCGGCCAACAGCGGACTCAAAATCATGACTGGCCTGGCTCCGACACCTTATGTAGCTCACTGACTTAGACTATCAAGTACTAAATCAGGCCTACAACTTGCCTCCTACATCAGCTGCAAAGGAGACTTTGGCGCAAATCGCGCGGCGCAATGGCGCCTCCAAAGGAAAACGTGAGCTGTAACCCTTTTGGATCACCTCCTGAGGCTCAATCAAAGGCATGTCATACTAGAAGGAGCCCCCACCGTCCTTTGTCTTTGAGCTTGTCGCCGATCGTTCCAAGGTATACGGAAAGTTGCCGACGACGCGTCCGATGGAGTGGCGACATTCTCAGCTCCGCGCGCCTCTCCTCCGACGCGTCCTCTCATGGCGCTTCTCTCCTTACCTCCCGGATACACCTTCTGCTTCGTTCTATCGCCTATACCAATTCTTCGTGGTTGATTGGACAATACAGTTCCGAAACGAACTAGAATACTTTTGGGGCCAAGCATCTTGGCCGCTGGCAGACCTGCCTGACCCAGACCCAGAGCAAGGTGACCAAGAACTTCCGGAGGAGGTGAGGTTGCGGAAAGCGGTTATGGCTGGGTTGACGCGAATTATGGCACTTGCCTACAATCGACTAATTTCCAAGGGTCTCCCCAGGGATGCGCCGGCGGTAGTAGAAGACTGGGACGAGTTAAAAAGCAGGCCGCGTGTGCTGGAGAAGATCCCGAGGTGGGCTGAGCAGCTGGGGAAGATTGAACCCGAGGTCGACTTGCCTGATAAAGACGGGAAGGTGTTGGAGGAGGGTGAAGAAGGCGATGAAGAATTCGCGAGGTATGGGATAAGAGTCGTTACACCTCACTGGGTCTTCGTATAAGGCAACAAATAGTAGAGGCGGCGCGAGCCTGAGCTAGGGACACTTGAGAGCGACATGACCTGAGATGGGAGAAGTGACGTCTAAATTTGGATCTAAAGCCTTTGACAACATCGGGTAGCACGTGGCCGCAGAATCTATCACTACCTCTTCTGCTCGTACCCGATGTTCGTGCACTCCAACCACATCCCGCAGCCCCCTCATAGCGCCGGGCTCACTTACAAAGGTATACTCCACTCAAAATCGAAGGATGTGGTCAGAATTTACCTCGATGGACTCTAGGACTGCGACCACGCATCGATGCCAGCCAGGTTCCATCTCCTATTGACACACTTGAAGAAGACCGGTACAAATGGGAGGATCAGGCTTTTGGGACGCTTCCTGGGAAGTATCCACCCATGTCTACGACGGATTACATAGCAATTGACCAAGGCACGTTAACGCGTTCCTCTTGGCTCAGGACGTTTTTACTTATTCTTCGAAACAGGTAACTCCTCTCCAAAATTCGTCCGTGTCACCACCTGGAACGTACCTAGCACATCAAGCCTGGCTTCCGAATGCCAAATACCAATGGCTGCCGTCTTCCAGCCATTTTCCGAGCTGGACCCAGTGGAGGAGCCCGTACCACTCGTCGATCTAGGTGAAGCCGGACCTGCCCGTTGCGAACGGTGTCGCGCCTACATCAATCCCTGGTGCACATGGGTCGCAGGAGGAACCAGGTGGAAGTGCAACTTGTGCAGCCATGAAACGGAAGGTCTGTCTCCCGTGCTGATTGCCTCGTATTTCGCCATCCTCACAGAGCCTGCTTGCTAGTCTCGTCCGAGTATTTTTGTAACCTAGACGCCAATCTAATGCGACTGGATCATTTACAACGGCCTGAACTGAACAAGGGCACGGTCGACTTTGCGGTTCCTAAGGAATATTGGGCTATTAACCCACCAGAGGGCTTCACATTATCGTATTTCACCACTGAGCCACGAATACCGGGACCTCGCGCGCCAGAGCCTATGAAGTACGTCTTTGCATTCGACGTCTCGAGTGAAGCCGTGCAGTCCGGGTTCCTGCGGGCGGCCTGCGCGTGTGTGAGCACAATACTGTTTGGGGGGACGAATGTGGATGGCGTGCCTGTAGAACCGTGTTTTCCTCCGGGAAGCAGCCTCGCCATCATCACGTACGACGAGGCGATACACTTCTATGATCTCTCAGTGCGCTATACCCCATTTCTCTGTGGCGGCCTGGAGGTTTATACCCGTTCAGTCAGATCAAGTGCCGATGATGGTCGTTCCAGATATCGATGAGGTGTTTCTGCCGTTACGGAATGGACTCTTTGAGAATCCGGTCCAACGTCGGTACGCTTATTCCGCTCTTATCTTGACTTGATGTCCCTGACAAAATAAGCAGAGATGCCATCGAATCGCTGCTCACAGCGATCCCGGGGCGCTTTGAGGACACCCCAATACAGAATGCAGCTCTAGGTTCCGTCCTGCGATCCTGTCTGGCTGCCCTTGTAGGTTACTATCTCATATGCTCAAGTTTTATCGTCATGCTTTGCATAGGCAGGCAGCGGTGGCCAGGTAGTGACATTTTCAAGTATTATGCCAACGATTGGCATCGGCAAGCTCAGCGGGCAACCAAATGAGTCTGAGCTTTTTGACACCGACAAGGAGAGGGTGTTGTACAAGCCGCGGGACTCGAGTTGGATAGAGACTGGTCAGGAATGTGCCGTGGAAGGGATAGGTGTCAACATGGTTCTTGCGCCCAGCAAATTCATGGACATTGGTTCAATTGGTATAATTCATACGTTGGTACATCAAGGACTTGTTTCTGATTGGCATGGTATAGGGGTCGTTGCATCATTGACAGGCGGCGACATGTACTACCATCCTCGGTTTGATCCAGCGCGGGACGAGAACGTATTGAGCTCTCAACTGCAGCGATTGATGCGGCGCGCGCAGGGATACAATTGCGTCATGCGGATACGATGTTCAAATGGTCTGGTTTCCTTACCCTGGCATGACGCCCTTGTCTGATCCTCCCATCTAGGCATCCAAATATCGAGCACACACTACGGCAACTTCCACCAAACCTCGCCTACCAACCTAGAATTCGGTGTCCTAGACGCCGACAAAGCCATCTCCATCGTCCTCGAACACTCTGGAAAATCATTAACCTCGCGGGATTCCGTATACCTCCAGTGTTCCTTGCTTTACACAACCATCTCCGGAGAACGGAGAGCAAGGATATGTAACCTTGCACTTCCGGTATCCGAATTGGCTGGGAATGTGTTCCAGTATGCTGACCTGGATACGACGCTCTGTCACCTGGCTCGGGAGGGTCGGTTTTTCTCAAGACTTTCTTTCGTCCTACGATAATTGATTTTGGATTCAAACAGCAATGGTGCTCCGAACCAAGCAAAAGCTGTCTCTACTCAGGGAAGACACGACGGAGAAATGCGCGGCCATTCTTCTTGGATATAGAAAGAATTGTGCTGCTTCCTCACGAGTCACTCAGGTCAGTTTCTCCGTCTTTTCAGTGCTTCAAGGCTCAACCCCTTCGCTAGATGATCATTCCCGAGGCCTTTAGGGCTCTCCCAGCCTACACTGACGCTCTACTGAAAAGCAAGCCACTCAAGGGTTTGTTTACACCACGACATTCTGCCCACCCGGCTGATTCTTGTCTAGGGGTGCTTGTTTCCTCCGATGTACGAAACTATCATGCCCACCGAATGAACTCCATGCCCATTCGCAGCCTACACCACTATCTTTACCCTCAACTAATGGCCCTACATGACCTGGAAGACGACGCCGCACTGCCTGACGAATTTGGGCGAACTAAGATCCCTCATGTCATGCGGGCTTCACACACATTCATGGAAGCGAACGGTATCTATTTGATTGGTGCGTATATGCAGCTTTCGCATCTTCGACTCCAAACGACACGAAGACTTAACCTTCATCCGATCACAGATAACGAGGAAATAACGATTTTGTGGATCGGCCATAGCGTTTCGCCGCAGTTACTGATAGATCTATTTGGAGTGGATGATATAATGTCTTTGGATGCACGTATGGTAAGCTCCGCGACTATAATTGAGCTTCCGAACCTTATGCATAACTTTAAAGTCTCGATTGCCTATGCTCGAGACCCGGTTGTCGACACAAGTTCGCAATATCCTCACTTACCGGAATGCACGGCGGGGCCGTGACACAAAAATGTACATTGCGCGGCAGAATCTCGATGCTTCGGAGATCGAGTTCAGCGATATGCTGGTGGAAGATAAAAATAATGGAAGCATGTCTTACTTGGACTGTAAGCTCTCTAGCCTCATTCTCCGAGCACATCTGACCTGCTCCCCAGATCTGACTGTGCTGCACAAGCAGATAACCAACGTGGTAAGCAACGAAGTTATCTCAAAATTGCTTGATTTCCTAACAATTCTATAGCTTTCGAACGGGGGATCCCTTTCTGGAGCTTCGAGCTTACGAGGGTCGCCCTGGTAGCACGAGTTTTTATTCAACAACATTATTATCAAGTGGACAACCGATCTAGAAGGAGTGATATAATTCAGTGTACTGATGCACGGAATACGTGGATATACATGAAGTGACGCAGAAATAAACGGAATGAACGTAAATGTAGGTCATTACTATGGGAAGGAGTGTAAGACGGAGCAGATATGCAGTCAGAATGAACCCAATCAATCAAAAATGAAAAAAGGAATAAAAGAACGGAAAAAGGAGCACTACTAGTCGTTCGTGGCCACAGTTTTCTGAGATCGCCTTGAGCCAAATCGAAGCTTTCCGTCATCTCCTCGTCCCCATGAGAATATTCCTGTCCCGCCACCTTCGTTGGTGGAATGTGCACTGCCCGTTCGAGAACGGAAGGACCAGGCTGGCGAGACGGGGCGTGCGGGGCCAAGGTCCCGAAGACCAGGATCCAGACGGTCGCCGTTGTGTTGATGGTGGTGATGATGATGATGATGCTTGCCAGCATGACCGACGGTGTGTTTACCATCGCAGCAAGCACGGACGTTCTCCATGCCCTCGTACGCATCGTCTGACATTTGATCACCATGCAGCTCGAAGTCTAGATCCTCCTCATCGTGATGCGAGACATCTACGAAGGACCTGGTCGGACTGTAGGGACTCTCTGGCCCGTTCCATCGCAGATACTCTGCGGCAGGTGTGCCCGATCGCTTGCCTATGGACCCCCTAGCTGATAATTGGGAGCGACTACGCTGTCCCCGCGGAGTGGTGTTCCATGTGTTAGCGGCGCGCTCGCTTCGGGTGCTTCGCTGGCTCTGTGGACTAGTCTCCAGCTGTGGTCGCTGGTCCTCGTCAGTGTACTCTTGGGATATAGGGCTTTGGGGCACCACTGTCGCATTGCCAGGTGATGTAATATTCATGCCACTTGGGCGAGACAAGAGGTACTGCAGGGCCTGGGGAAACATGAGTCAAGATTAGCTGAAGATGCGACGATCATGATACATACATTGAGCCAGATGTCATGCCTCTCTTTGGTCGGCGCTGTGAACTTCATTTCTCGCTGGGGTGTTGACACAATGACGCTGTACTGGTGTAAACCGGGGGGCATAGGATTAGGATCCAACACTGATCGAACTCCGTCGATATATGCTATGGAAAGGGTCAACGACCGATCATAAAGACGAGGCGGAGGAACATACCACTCTTAGCGCTGGACTCGGACACATTCGAGGACCCAGGATCCGCAGAACTCCAATACAAGGTCTTGGTATACGGGTGAACCCAGAAGAACCGCTTATGCCTGCTCTGTCCATGTCCTTTCCCAATCGTGCGGCGGGTATACTTGTACAAAAATTCACCAATCATGGTCTGCGTGATCGCATGGATGACAGCGGGATCCGTGGTAGCTCCATTTGCACGAGGAGTGGTATCTGCCGTCTTGTTGGGCGTCACAGGGTCTGGCAGCGCCTGCGCACGGAAGTGGTCCGACGAAATCGACGACCGCGGCGACGCCATGCTGCGTTCCGAGATAAGCGACGTCTGGGAGAATTGCCTTCTCTCCCGCTCGCGAACACTCAAGGACGACAGTACGCCTGGTGGTGGCGTCGCATGCTGGGCGTATGCAGCTGCATTGGCCGCGGACCTGAAGCTGCTTGTCGACGGCGGCTGGCGCAGGCCAGCCTGTGATGGTGGCATGCTGGAGCCAGCCTGGCGGAAGAAGTTCCCCTTCCCAGGCACAGATAATACCGCTCCGAACGTCGGCGTTGTTGCACGTTGGATGAGCTCTGGCGGCGGAGGTGAGGATGGCCTGGGTGGCGGCATGTCGTACGATCCAGTGGAGCTTGTGGGTATCCTTCTCTCGGGTATAAATGATGGAGGAGGCATGCTTGTTGGTGGAGGGGGCGCCTTTGGGGGCGGTGGGAGCACCATCATCGGCGGTCTCGTCTTGTCGACCACATTGAGCATGGTAGAACCTGAAGGTACACGGGACCGATTGGGAATGTCGTCTGCGATGGAAGAGATGATAGACTCCATAGACTGCCTCCTATCCGACATCGAGGTGCGCGAGCGACCGAAAGTGCCGCTGGATTCCCTGAGGATGCTTGTTAGTGGTCCAGGGGCCGCAACTGGTATGGGTATAGGAGAGGGCGCAGATATCGTTGCCGAGGACGCTGATACCGGTGCGGGCGCTGATGCGGGCGCTGAGGGTCCATTCGTAGGCGTGGGCGGAGCGATGAATTGGAACTGCTGGTTCGTCCCTGACCCAACACGATAGAGGCCAGGCTTCGGTGGCTGAATTGGGGCCAGCACCGGGACCACGACTGGCGCCGGGGGCGGTGGGGGAGGCTTCCACTCGTCTGTCTGAATCGATATCTCCTTCAACTCTGGCTTGGGCGGGGGTGTTGGCGGGGGTACAGGTACGTGGACAATGATACGCTCAGGCTCGGGTTTGAAGTCCGCTGAAACGCCTACATCCTCATACACGGGGGGTGGCGGGTTGACAGCAGCGTAATACGAGGACGGACGGCGACCTTCGTTGACCGACGATGCGGCCGACGCATCTCCCTTCTGGCTCGACGTCATCCTCGATGCCTTGATACTCTCGCCATCATCCTCAGACTCGGAGAACTCGTTATCCGACATGGTCATCACCGAGTGGAAGTCATCGCGACTCTCAGTGCCCGACGGCGTCGACATCATGATACTCTGGCGCGCATCTTCATAGTCGTCAAGATCCGTGTCCGTGTCCGCACCCGTCTCGGTCTCGTCCCCACCATCATCCTCATCACCGCTCTCCTCGTTATCAGCAAGGAAAGGCCGTGTGATCGTCGTATCTCCACTCGAGCTCCCGAACGGCCTGTTGAGCTGTGTGATCGTCGTGCGACGCGTGCTGATGTCACCCTCAACCCTCCGTCCCATGCCAAGTTCACTCAACTCTCGCCGGACGAACGGTGCTGCTGTCTGGGTATCTACGTCCGTCATCAGGGATGGTGTCGTCTGTGTCTCGGCTTGCACGAGTATTGGCCGCACCAAAATGGGCTCGGGGTCGGTTCCAACGTTCATCTCCACATGGACAGGGACAGGCGGTGGTGGCGGTAATGGCTCCTCGTACGCATGCTGAGTGCCCATCTCAGATGTATGGACAACGACCTTCGGCTCATCAGTTTGCATTGACTGGTCAGCAGTCACGACGGGAACGGGTGCGGGTACGGGTGCGGGCACGGGCACAGGCTCCGGTTCAGCCTGAACAGCCATGTCCACAGTCACTGGCACAACGACCTTGACAACCTCTGGCACTGGTTCAGGCTCAGTCTGACATCCGAACTCGACCATCTCAACCTCATTAGCGCGGTAGGTCTCCTCAATCTCCTCGAGTATCTCTTGGCTCCTCATCGGCGATCCCTCCATGCCTAGCAGCTCCGCAGAAAGCACATCAGGTGCATCGACGATCGACGCGGGGCGCGCCTCCTTGTACGGTACACCACCACGCGAACGTCGTCCAACGCCGACGGTGCGCCCGCGTGTGGAGCTGCTGAGCATAGCCTTTCGCAAGGGACTGCGGGTGTAGGTTGAACCATTTGAAGGCACACGGCGGAGGACGTTGGCGAACGCGGGGTCCATACCCTCGACGCTCGTGACGCTGGCACGGTTCGAGTTGGGCTCCATAGGTGACGGGGAGCGCGAAGGGCTGTGTTCGCGTTCACGGAGCTCCTCATCGTCGTCGACAAGGACGTCGTCCTTCTGGAGCTCCCGGGAGGTAAAGATGCTGTCCTCATCTTCTTCGGGCTGGCTGAAGCGGATAGGAATGGGCGGGACTGGAGGAGGAGGCGAGTCGTCCATGTGGGGGCTGTCATCGTCGTTGTAGTCTGACGATGGGCTTGACGCAGCCATTCCCAATCTCTGAATAAGCGTGATGCCCCCCCTTCCGCGTCCACGGCCCCGACCTCGGCCGCCGACCTTGACGGGAGTAGCTGTACGGGTCTTGCTCTTCTTCTTAAGATCCAAAGCCGTGTCTTCGTCCTCGTACACATCTTCCTCCACTTCTTCGTCAATCTCAGCAGCAGCAGCGCGTCCACCAGTCGTTGCTTCCAATTTGCTTCTGTACTCCATACGCAACTGCTTCTCCCTCTGTAATGTGCCTTTCAGGGTATTGATCTGCCTCTGCGCATGGGCAAGTCTCTGCTGTAACGCTTCGATCTCATTGCTAGGATGGTTCGGAGCCAGGAATGGCGGGCGCACGGGCGAGGCCTCTGGTGAGTCGGCAAAGTCGGCAAAGTCGGCAAAGTCTCCATCACCAAAAATGGCGCTGGTGTCCATTTTGCGCCTGTTTGTCGAAGCACCACCAGTGAACAAGTCCGCATCGGGGTCTTCGCCTCCAGCAGGGGTCAGCAGGAAGTTGCTAGCCGCACCCCCGTTTGGTGTGCGCGGGGAGTCGAAACGGGGGAATCGACGTCCGGCCTTTGCGGCTTCGTTCTTGAGACTGTCAACGGCTTGTTGGAGATCGGATTTGTCGCGCGAGAGGCCCGCAGCGTGTTTGCGTGCCTGGGCGATGTCGGTCTCGTGCTTGGCTTTCATCTCTTCAACCACGCTGAAGAGACGCTCGGACTCATTCTTATGTTGGTCTCCTGCATCGCGCGAGGTTGCTAGGAGCTTGGTGAGGCGTTTGTGTTCGCCTTCGAGGCGCTGTGTCGACGCTTGGAAGTCACCAAGCTGGCTACGGAGTTCTTGCAAAGTAACTTCGAGGTTCCAGTTTTCTTCCTTGTATTTGTCTGCAATAGGGGTGAGATAAATGTGCGAATCCGGATTATTCGGAAATGAGAAGGCGTACCCGAACTTTGTTCTTGTTGCCTAAGCGCCGTTCTAAGGGCTTCCACGGATTTCTCCAAGTCGTCCTTCTCCTCCTTCATGTCCTGAATAGCCTTGTCACGCTCTCCGAGAAGACTCTGGAGACGGCGGACTTCAGTCAGAAGCCCAGACCCAATCTCGAAAGCGAATTCTGTAGCCTTTCGATTAATTAAAAGCTCATTATGTACACAGGGTTGAACACGTACCAACGTCGTCCGCTCTATGGGCGGCATTTTTTGCGCGTCTAGACTGGGCTGCTGAAGTGCCAGCGGATGGCTTTGATCGTTCGGGTTCCTCACGTGGTAGTTCAGCGAAGGCGATTGAAGGAGACGGCGTTTTGCCATTGAGAGAACGCTGCAGAAAAACAAGAGTGAGACTTGTGATACGCAGCAGCTGCAGGAAAGCTATGCACCTTTGAGCTGCCAAAAGCGCTGGAGAGCTGCGCATTCTCGCTGTCCCACGCGACCAAGGTGTCTGCCAGTTCACGGTACCTCTCTCGTGCATGGTCGTCAATATCATCGTCCTCAGGCTTCTCAGCCTCGAGCTCTTGAAGCTGTCGTATGCGTTCCTCGAGCTCCATCTGCTGGGCCAGAACCCGCTGCCCAAGAGTCCCTGCTTGCTGAAGCTGCTTTTCCTTGTTGTCAAGGAGGTTCTGGAGGTGGAATTTCATGTCGCCTGCGGATGAGAAAGGAATGGCAGGGCCAGAGAAGTCGGGCATTTGGGGGAGGCTGGGTATACCGTCTGAGGAGGAAGCCATGGCCTGCAGACACAGATTGGCGAGGCCCCAAGCTGCCTTCAGGACGGATGCCAAATCGCCACTCAACCGAACAACGCGTTCCACTCCAACTTCACACGGTCACGCACCACAGCAAACAACGCGCGTCTCCTCTGGGCCACTCCTCTCCTTCTCCCATGTCGAGCGACGCGCCTGCGCCCACAGTGTATAGAGTCGGAACATCGCTTGAAATCGCAGCACATCTTTCAATATTTACAACACACAAGTTTGTGATCATACGCACCTCACCAGAATGCGTTTTGCCTTCCGATCTCTGTTCGATCGGTACATCGACACCGCACTCACGGGGCCAGCGTTGAACTGCACCACCCCCTTGATCATGTTGTACTTTTTCTGACTTCTCAGAGTCGATCATATCGCCGGCTTCGGCGTATGTGTGGTGCCACGTCTATATCAGGCGAATACAACGTTTCCTCCCTTTCTTCGCAAGAATCACTGACAGAACTCACTCGTTGACAGATTGGTGCAGTGTGCAAAATCGCACACGTGCATGGCGGTATGGCGCAAATCCAATCTATGCAATATTGCGGGATCCGGGTACGGATCTCACTTATCAGCATAATTCCAACTTGCCCGCGCGTTCGACTCTTTGAACCATTTGAACGTTCTCTTGGCTTTGTGTATGCGCGTGCGTTGATACAATTAGCCGGTCGATCAACCGGGTAACAGCTTGCATCTCTTCATGTCTTCTCCATCGCATGGCTTCTGTGAAATCTGGCTTATCTAACCTCCATTCCAACTGGCCAACGTGTCCCCAGTGATTATCATTCCAGGGTTCTTATCTTGAACTGGGACCATGTACCTCCGTCCATTCTTGAGACCTTCTAACAGTCAACTGAGGCGCGTAGCCAGGCCATCAAGGCGACGACAGCATCATCATCTTACCTCGAGGTACATTTCAAGATTTGCTTCTTTAATGGGACCAAACGCTCCTATTAATAGCTTCCTGATGACCATCTCGCGTCGGATGCAGCTGAAGAACCTCTTTATCACGCGTACAGCGATCATATGGTGTCGCGACGCACATTATCACTCGTCATCTTGCTCTACCAACCACCTGTGCACAATCATGGTCTCCTTATCCTCCGCCAAACGCCCAGCCGAAGACGTGCTATAAATTGGTAGAAGCAATGCTCAACTTACCTATCACTCCCCGGTGTATCTTCAGTCTCCCTCCCAGTCACTCTTCTTCTGCACAATGTTCTCCAGCTCTCTCCGTGCCACCTTGGTCGCCCTCGTTGCCTCGGCCGTCGCCGTTTCAGCAGCACCCGGCCTCTCCGTCAAGGTTGCTGGTACGTAACCTACCATTGTTCCAAGCTACATATGCTCATCCTTCATATGACTCGCAGGTCCCGAGGCAGTGACTGATGTCAACAACCTCAAGGTCACCACGACCGTTACCAACACCGGTGACGAGATCCTGAGGATCCTCAACCACCCCAACTCCCCCCTCTCCAAACTCCCCGCCGACACCTTCATGATCACCGATGCCACAGGCGCCGCACCCGCCTTCACTGGTATCAAAGTGAAATACGTTCCCGCCACTGCCATCGCAGCCGGAAAGGACGCCATCACCACTCTCGCCCCCGGCCAGTCCGTCCAGGTCGAGCACGACTGTAAGTATTACGTTCACATCAGAAACAAGCTTTTTGCTCATATAATCCAACAGTGTCTGAGGCTTACAACTTCAGCAAGTCCGGCGAGGGTGCCTACTCCTTCGAGGCCAACAACCTCTTCTACATCGTCGACTCCGCCAACAAGGCTGTCCCCCTCCACGCTACCGGCGAGGCCCACCACGCCAAGCTCCTCGGCAAGCTCGCCGTTGTCCGCCCAGCTGAGCTGAAGCGCGCCACCTTCAACGGCTGCTCTTCCACCCAACAGTCAGGGCTCAACACCGCGGCTTCCTCTGCCCAGAGCTACGCCGCCAGCGCGTCCTCGTACGCCAACTCCCACACCTCTGCCACCACCCGGTACACCACCTGGTTCGGTACCTACACCTCTTCGCGCCACTCCACCGTCGCGAGCCACTACAACCTGATCAGCGGCAACAACTTCTCCGGGTACAGGTACGACTGCACGTGCACTGACTCTGGCACATACGCCTACGTCTACCCCGACACCTTCGGCACCGTCTACCTCTGCGGTGCCTTCTGGCAAGCCCCCAACACCGGCACTGACTCTCGCGTACGTTCTCCCCCTCCCGGTATTTCCCACTCTCCGGTTATTGACGTGTTATTTCTACTCTAGGCCGGAACCCTCATCCACGAGTCCTCCCACTTCACCAAGAACGGTGGTACTCAGGACTACGTCTACGGCCAGTCTGGCGCCAAGTCGCTCGCGATCAGCAACCCCGACAACGCCGTCTTCAACGCTGACAACCACGAGTACTTCGCTGAGAACAACCCCGCTCAGTCTTAAGCTGTTTAGCTTTTGTTTACCACTACTAGGGGAAAAGGAAGGGAGCGCTGTTGTTGTACCATCATCTTTGATCATCACATGTTTAGTTACTTATTTGCAATCGCATGATACCTCACAACCATTCATATGCATCTGTGGAGCATACATAAGATGCATACCGCGCTATGTATGTAGCCATCATCAGAATTGAATATCGGCCTTTCAGTGGCAAATGGCATAACGACACGTTGGTGGCTTGGAAGGCGTTGGGGTGACAGCGCGATTTTCTCTACCATGTGCAGCGCCCGTCAGATGACAACCAAATATTGTTCGATGTTCTTTGGTCGCTTCGACTTGGTAAGTATCGAAGTGTGGACGAGACGGGCGAACTTCCTCGGAGATGATCTGTGTATGTTTCAGACGCAATTGCCAAACAATACTTTTCTAGCAGCGCCGATTTGCACGCGATGATTCTTCGCTTGGACTACTAACTCTGAAATGACACAGAATACAGCACACTGACCCATGGCCATGTCAAGACCCACATCCAGTTCTTCACTCTCAAACCCGCTCCAGGGACATCCAACCCCCGGCAGCAGTCTCCCCTCTCAACCCCCTTCCCGCTCCACCTCCCGCTCGAAATCCAAGAGCCAGTCCCAGTCCCGCCCCATCACACCCATCACCCTCTCCTCCCAATCCCAACCCCAACCCCACCTTCCGAAGCCACCCAGACCGAGATCCCAGACGCGCGCCTCCAGCGCCATCGTCACGGGCACGGAGCAGCTGCTCGCGCTCTTTGACGAGGAAAGGGAGAAGAATGATGCACGGCACAAGGCGCAGCTGATGGACCTCGAGGGGCGTTTCCAGCGGTTCCGCGCCGGCGCGGAGGAGGCGCAGAACAAGCTCATGGCGCGCGTACGGGAGCTGGAGATGGAGGCGGCGGCAGCAAAGGGCAAGAGCGCGAGTAGTTCGAATGTCCTGGAAGGTCCAGCGGATCCAGCGATGCTATCCCAGATCGACGAGGAGAGCGCGCGGCTGCTACGCCAGCTTGCGTTACACTTGGCCCAGGCTGCTGATGGAGACGCCTCAAGCTCAAGCACGACAGCGCAGCTGGAGGTCCCGGATGCGTTCATTCCGGCGTTTGCGGAGTACTTGACGGGGCATAGGAAGGCGCTGCATGCGTGGGAGGAACGGTGCGATGCGGTCGAGGCGGAGCGCGATATGTTGCGGGATAAGAATAAGATGAAGAGGCGGAGGATACGAGCTCTGGAGAAGAAGCTGTTCCTCGTGCAGCCGAAGGGGTGGGGGACTCAGAGACGCTACGTGAGACCGCCGGATTCTGGCTCTGAGGATGATGATGAGGAAGGTGAGGGGGAGGGAGAGAATGAGAATGGGATCAAGACAACAGCAGAAGATGGCATGGACGAAGTGAAGGGCCATGACGGGGATAAACGTCAAGAAACCGACGCCAGCATGGACGTGGATAAGCCATATCTTGGGAGTGTGTCTACAGAGCCCGAGCCTAAGCTGCAGTCATCCGATCCCGGAGTAGGTGAAAATCACCTTGACGGTACGTCATCGCGCCCTTTGGAAGTGCATCCCATGTTCAATTACATACATTTTCTAGGAGTGCGGCTGATGCAGACACCCTTCCCATTTTCCGGGACTGAGCTGATGCAGATGACAATGCAAGGCGCGACGCCGGAGAATGTGAAAGCGATCCGGGACTGGGCTAATAGTCAGGCCGTGATCTCACAGGAATTCAATGACTGGGGAGGGTTCTGATGTACTGGCATCTACTTTTCGCGGCCTCCGGTCATAGCTCCGTCTATGTAAAGAATTCTGATGCAGAGTCCGTATCGGCTCGGTTGTGGCCAAATGACCAAGCATTCGAGAGAAGAGGCTGAGGGGAACTTGGTAGTAAACGGTGCGTGAATTATTTCCAAAATCTTTGCGAAAACTTACAAGGCATCTGGCATTTAGAATTAGACGCGAAGCAAACTGGACCCAGGAATCTAACTTAACTCCACAAGTAATACTAACACACGCGCCCAACGCCGATGGAAGTCGCACTAATGATTAACTTACCTACCTCCTTTCAACTGGGAACTACAAAACGTTTGCGGATGCGACATTTCGACGATTGTGACGTCCAATTCAAGGCCAAACCCACGATCGAGGCCCGGCTGTCATTCATACGAGCATGGGGGCGTTGACGGCCACTCCCTAGGTGAAGGTGTGTGATCAAGCTCGTTTCACATGGCACACAATTTCTAATCTACAACCTGGATTCTAGCTGTTGGCCATGCGATGCGACGGTGTCCCGAAATGAAAGGACAGAACTGAGGCCTTGTGCGTATCCACCACCACCGACCGGAAACCATCAGGCCATCTACCCCCGCCACGTTACATTCTTTCTGCGTCCCATGATCAATATTCACAATAATCTCCGACACCTTATATCCCCCATCCGTATCTTATTCCACCAGGAGTCCCACTTGGTAATACTTACATTCGGAGATATCATAATATGTTCAGAAGTTTATTTACTTACAGACCTTCCCCTGCTTCGGTTGTATTCCTGCTCCCAGCTCGCATAATTCAAGTTTTCGTCGTTTGGCATTCGCGCCTCCCCGAGTATCCCTATTGGTAACGCTGCCTGTGTAACCCGATGGAGGAGCAGGCCGTGTATCAGCACCCACCACTACTACTTAGACCCTACTGGACCCATCCTGATCGCAAGCCGTCGCCTGGCGGCTGTCGGCATTTGCTCCCGCTCGGAATCTGATCATATATTTGCTTCCGACGGGAACACGAAACAACGCGTCCACACCTACCAACAATGATCTGCCTCCGCTTTGCCTCCGCCGTTCCGTTCCACAATCGCCAATTGCATCCGTAGTGGACTGACTGTACTTGGGAGAAAAATGCCTCCATGGCGCATAAAAGGAGGTTAGGGGCAATAGGAGAGTCTCATACCGACCCACATATTCGCGATGGCAATTGCCGGTGCGCTATAAAAACCCCCCCAATTCTGCCAAAACTGCATAACATCCATAACCACCCACTACCACCACCACACACACGCATAACTCGTACTTGAACACATCTTCTCAGAATGTCTACTATCCTCGTCGAACAACGCCTTCCCATCATCATCCAATTCATCTCCCGCGTTCCGGCTTACGCACAGGTCATTGCGGTATGTCTTAAATCCTTCAAAGCCTCCGCATATTCATTCTGATCACATCCGCACATCCACCCGCATATAATAGAGCATCATTGCTCTCTTTATCTTCTGGCTATGCCCTTCGATGGCGCCAAAGATGCCCGTGCGTCAAATCCGTGCTAAACAAATTAGCATCCATTCACTCATCTCAACCACATCCACCTTCGTAGATATCGCATCAGAGAATGCGGAAGAGTCGAATGACCCGAAGGACGTGGGCGAGGAATGTAAGTACCCCCCACCGTTATATGCTCATTGAACAGGCCCTAATATCTGTCTTTTGACACCCCTTCTGCAGTGGTTGACAGAACTCCTATTAAATTCTCCAACCCATTCTCGAAGCTCGCTGCCCCCGTAAAGATGATGGTGTCGCCCAGTCTCGCTCGAGTTCGACCCTATGCTCGCCGCATGTCGCTCCCGGCCAGACGGCTCACGGAACACTTCGCTACCACCATCGCCACTCCCTTCCACCACCGCCGTGATTCCCTCAACCTAGGGGCCGACTCCTATTTTGTCCCACATACCTGCACTAAGGTCGAGGACAAAGTTGAGGCCGAGGTCACGGTTGTGGAGGCAGAGGTTGACGTTTCCGTGGTGGAACAAGATGCGGGTGTTCCGGACGCGCTAGCTCACTCTTCTAACAAGAAGGCGACGAAGTTCAAGCGGATGACAAAGAAGGCGAAAGCCCTTCTCCGCATTCGTCGTCGTTTGTGAGAGTGTAGAGTCTCAGGCATGTTTCAAAGACATCATCATCATTGCATTGCCAGTCTCATGCTCATGGACATCATCATCATTGTATTATCAGTCTCATGCTCATGGACATTGACCTATATCACTATCATCATATGCATCGGACATTTACCTATACCCTCACCTCACAGACATCTCGGACATTCCATACCTCCATCTTTGTAGTTATACCAAGCTCATAAAAAATTCCTTTCACTTCTCGTCAAGTTCCCGACTTGAGCCACTTTGTTTTTGGACATTTTCCAATTGACGCGGAACGAGATTTGGAAAAAGTCGCATCGACAGTATGGATGGATTCGGTCTCTATATCAACAAGTGAAATGGAAACAATATGAGCAATAAAATAAGTACGATATTAACATTAAAATAACCAAAGGCGGAGGAGGGTCCATGTAAGCGGAGAATTTGAAATACCAGTCAAAGAGTGTGGCAATGGCAGTGCAAAAGTCCAGGAGAGGGGATAACGAAACGTCAAGGAGTGTGAGGAGAGTTCAGCTAGGGGTAAGGGAGTCTCAAATATAGGGGATAAAGGAGCGTGTGCCATGTTAATCGCTGGTGACGATACTATACAGTCGGCAGAAACAACTGTAAGCCCATGGGTATATCCAGTGTAAAAGTCGAGGAGAGGGGATAACGAAACGTCAAGGAGTGTGAGGAGAGTTCGGCTAGGGATAACGGATTCTCAAATATAGGGGATAAAGGAGTGTGTGCCATGTTTGAATCGCTGGTGACGATACTATACAGTCGACAGAAACAATGATAGTCCATGGGTATATCGGTAAGGACAGTGGAGGTCGACAATAACAGACCTGACGGGGCACAGAGAGCAGTATGATGCAAAACACTAGCGAGCGCGATACCGCTTGGATCACAGGAAGTTCAAGAGCAGACCCAACAGGCCGTGCTCAACGCCCGGAGGGGTCATGGCGGTAATGGCTGTCGGGTAAAGGCCATACTGAGTAGAAGTACCCGGGGATGTCGGGTTGAGACCGTGTTGGGCGAAAACACCGTTGACGATAGTGCCTAGAACCTGCTGGAAGAGGGGAGTCTTCACGAAACCGAGGACGCCAGAAACGAGGCCTTGCTGAATGTCAGGGTGTTGGGAGTTCAAGCCATGCTGTGGGAACGGCATCAGTCACATAAATTGGCGTCTACCAAGGTAAAGGCAAGGTCTACTCACAGCTAAGATTGGGCCAGGACCGAAGAAGAGGCCTTGTTCCACGGCAGCGTTGGGATTCAGAGCGTTCTGGGACAAGAGACTGGCGGCGGCATTGGCGGCGGTTCCTATGATCTGTTTGGTAATGGGGCTGCTGAAAACTTTGCCAAGAGTGCTCCAAATGCCCTGCTGGATCTCGGGGGTCTGAAGAGCCAGGTTCAACCCACGCTGGACGAGAGCTCCGTCGATCAAGCTTTTCAAGGTCTGGCAAACCAAGGGGTGGTTCAAAGCGGATCCCAGGTCGGAGATGATGCCCTGCTGGACGTCGGCGGGTGCACTGGGATGCAGGCCACGCTGAGTCAGGAAGCTGTCGACAACGCTGCCTGCAATCTGCTGGAACAAGGGGTTTTTGAAGACATTGACGACGCCGGAGAAGATGCCTTGCTGAATTTCAGCGTGATCACCCGTCGACGGCTTGGAGTTCAGCCCATGCTGCGTGGTCACACCACTGACAATCGAGCCCACGATCTTCAAAAATTCTGGCTTCTGGAGGACACCGATGATGCTGGTCCAGATACCCTGCTGAATGTCAGGGTATTGAGCCGTTGTCTGAGGGTTCAATCCGCGCTGGGTGAGGACACTGTCGATGACTCCAGTGAGGGCCTTGTGAACGATAGGGCTACCGAGGACCGAACCAAGGAGGGAGAATAGTCCCTGTTGCACATCGGGATTCAAGCCCTGCTGAACGTCAAGGGGGGCTGCCCCGGTGGCATATGGGTTAATGCTGAAGAGGCACCATCAGCTGGCACTATGATATATCATATATCTACGCTTGTAGATGAACCGGTGATACATCAAACTCTACAATACGGGGTGTCGCCGATATCGCTTCCATCAATTTCGGCATGGCGAAGCCGTGCCCGCCAAACTTAGGGCACGTGGTCACGTGCCCTAAGTTTGGCGGGGGTTAGAGTTTCGGTTAGTGTTTCCGGTTCGGGTTCAGTTAGGGTTAGGGGTTAGGTGGTTAGGGTAGGGATATTTGTCATCTCGGAGAGCTCCGAACCAACGCCAAGGTTAGGTTGGGTTTCTATTTTAGGGTTTTTGGGTTAGGCCGGTTAGGGTGTCGGGGCGCCCCTCCCAATAGAAATCATTTGAGGCACAATCATACTATTCTCGGGGGCAGCACAGTACCTTTAGGCCAATTGAAGGGGGGTGGGAATGCTTAGGTAAATCAAAGCAAGGTGAGGATGATCAGAGGGAGTGATATATCATATAGTATTGTAGACTCCCATGTATCACGGATCTATCTACAAGCATAGGTAAATGATATATCATATTACCAGCCTAGCCTGGAAGAGGCTGCCGACGAGTGAGCCAAGGATAGAGATCAATCCATGCTGCACTGCATCGGGAGATGAGGCCGGCGCCGCCACGGGGTTGATGCCACGTTGAGTGAGAGCACCGTTGATGACCGTCTTCACAACACTCTGGAAGGTGGGATTCTTCAGGAAATCGACCAGGCCAGAGAAGACGCCTTGCTGCACTTCCGGATACTGAGCAACAGTGACGGGTGTCAGTCCATGCTGGGTGAGAATGGTATCAACAACGCTTGTCAATGCCTTGTGGACGACGGGGCTTTTCAAAATGGCTCCAATATCGGAGAAGAGGCCTTGCTGAATATCAGCAGCAGTGGTAGGGTTGATGCTATGCTGAGTAAAGACAGCGTCGACGGCTCCTTTGATCATCGTCTGGGCCAATGGATGCTGGAGGATGCTCGTGAAGCCGGACCAGAGACCTTGTTGTATTCCCTCGGGAGCCGCGTAGGCGCCAACGCCATGGTGAAAGGGCACACCACGCAAAGGCGAAACGAATGGAGGAGTGATGAATGGGGGAGACCAGAGGCCGTTTTGGACACCCCGGGGAGAAGCGAGTGAAGTGGGGTTGAGGCCGTGCTGACCCAGAACCTGGTTGACGACACCTCCGACAACTTGCTGAAATACGGGGTGTGTGAGGACACTGACAAGACCTGACCAAAGTCCCTGCTCGACTCCAACACCGGCAACTCCGCCCTTGGCACCAGGCGCGGGAGTTGCCTGGCCGATGGGCTTGCCAGTGGATTGAGTGTATCCAGACCCACCGAGTAGAAGCGCTAGAATGCGCGCAAGGTCGTCATTGGCAGGGGTTACGGTGAGAGGAACTCCAGTTGAAGGTACAGAAACGACGGGCTTAGGGACAGGCTTTTTTGGCCATCCTGCTAAAGGGGGCATCGGCATTCTGACACACTTATGACGCATAGGAACTTACCAAGTTCTTTGGCTCGGGCCTGCTGGTTCCAATCCGCGAAGTATTTCCTCAAGGTCGGAATGTGGCTTTTAGCACCTAACATGTCTTCCTGATCACTCTCTGGAACTCCGGCGATGTCCAAGGCCTTCTTGAGTGTCCACTCCTTGCCAGCTTGGCGGCTAGGGATGTTGCGAGGGTAGTTGATGATCATGTATGCCTTGTCCATGTCGGTCAATGCATTGTTAACCTTGACCTCGATTCCTTCCTCGTTCATGTCGGCCGGCATGAAGTACCTAAGAAGCCCATGAGTCGACTGAACTGGGGAGTTGCAAACAACGTACATCATGATAGATTTGGTGTCGAGTTTGCTGTAGTTGGAGACGTTGTCAGCGTTGTAGACGTCGAGGATCTGCGACTTGACGAGACTTCTGTCCCAGTGTTGCTTCTCGCCATAGTACTTGTAGACCGCCTCGGGCTTGAGCGTCAGACCTCCGCCCCTGGCTGGGCTTTGATGCTGGTGCATCAGTCCGAGGGCGTGGCCCCACTCGTGGAGAATGGTGCCACGGTTGTTGTCCGAGACATCAGGAGAGTCCTCAATCCAGCCAAGGTTCATTGTCATTTCTCCTTCCGGCATCGAGGTGGCACCTTTGCCGACGGCGCTCCAGGACCTCCCCCCACGCTTGAAGTCAATGCGAATCATGGCTTCCTTGTCATTGTCGTCTTCGCGGAGGAAATTGAGGTTGGCATAGTAGGACCATTCGACAGCGACCTTATCGACAGCGTCCTTCTGATTCTCTGTACCGCCGAAGAACGAGTAGGTGATGATCTACGAAATCCGGCATAAATTGAAATCGTTTCGAGTAGTATAGACAACATACCGAGGCATTGTCCCAAAGCTGGGCGACTTTAGTAACGACGGCGTGCTCTCGGTGCTTGCCATCATCGGTGCTGACGAGCACCGCCGGATCGACCGGCTTTGTCTCGGGCGCAAGACCGCAGGGCTCTTTGATGGTAGAGTTGGCAGACATTGTTGGTTAAGTTGGAGGAGCGAAGAAGATTCAAATCTCGGTGGTGAGTTGATTGAGAATTTGTGGTGAATTCCAGTAGTCTTTATAGCTTCTTGAGAGGCACGCAGTGAAGCGACGTCCGGAGAAGATAGCGCGCTCAGGTCAGATGGAAGTGAGCAGTATTCCCATCGCCGGACTGCGAGGTAGCTTGATCGTTGTATTGGCCTGAAAGGGCGAGGAACGTTACGCTCAGAGCGACAGTGCTCGGGATTGTTCCAGAATGCATATCTTCTGTCAGGCCTCGAGGTGACACTCTGCCTGTACATGAGGACCTGAAGGTACGCATTGCGAAAGTCGAGCAGTATGGCTGCTGTAGCTCAATACATGAGGCCCTCACGGACAGCCTACAATGATTGGAGAGGCAACCACCATCCTCGAATGCTTACAAGGCGGTCCGTGGCAAGAGAAGAACATCGTCGGAACTGCGCTCGTACGTCTATTTCACCTGGAGTCACAATCGCCAAGATAAATGTAGGAGTTCTTGATACGCCGGACTACCAGACGCGCCAGTCATCGCACGAATCGTGTTAGGGACATGCGCCAGGACCAGAGGTAGGAGAAGCACTAGGAACACTTCGAATGATGGAGTCCTAAGTTTGGACCGTGGTCAATACCGTATGGATCTGTTAGAGTCTGTAGACGGTAGGCACACTTGGGTGATAAACGAGTATCTATTTCGTTTGTCTATAGACGGTTTATATACGATTCTATAAGTAAATTTTCTGTGAAATTTGTAGGTGAATTACTAATGGATTAATAAGTACTTTTCTTTGACTGAATAGAAAACTGTTCTCGATGGTCGGCATCGAGAACACGGTACGCTAAGAATAGAAACACGACCGGATGTGATGACCGAGCACGCGGGTCGGCAGACCTCGGTGCGTCATCGTTAAGGCGGCCTTGGCTAAGTCCCCTTCTAACACTCCCCCGGACGAGTAAGGCCGTTCTTGAGTTTGAGTAGGTCGACCATGCGTTCGTGGAGAACACGAGATAATGGTTTGGTGAATATATCCGCGGGGTTTTCGGTAGTAGGGATGTGTATGACTTCAATATCCCCTTCTTGAACGCGTTCGCGAATATAGTGATGCCGTATATCAATGTGTTTTGCGCGGGCGTGTCCTTTTGTTGACTGGGCGAGTGCGATTGCTGAGGTGTTGTCGACGTGGATAGAGGCGGGAAGTGATTGTTCGAGATCGACTTCGAGGAGGAAATTATGCATCCATAATGCTTGTTGCGCCCCGCGGGTAAGGGCCATGTATTCGGCTTCCGTCGTGGATAGCGCAACCGTATTCTGGCGTTTGGAACTCCACGAAACCGCGCCGTTAGCCATCATGAACACGTACCCGCCAGTTGATCGTCGGGTGTCCAGATCTCCCCCATAGTCGGCGTCTATGTATCCCTTCGGTTTGAGGTCCCCTTCCTTTGAGTACGTAAGGCAGTAGTCGAGGGTTCCTTTGATGTACCCGAGGACGTGGAGGAGCGCATGCCAATGTGCGGGTCCGGGGTTTGACTGGAACCGTGCGAGTAAGCCGACGGAGTATGAGAGGTCAGGTCTAGTTGCGGCTTGTGCCCACATAATGGATCCTAATACCTCGCGATAGGGCTTGTTTTTCATGAAGGAGGTGTCGGTTTCTGGTCGTGGGGAAGGGGTTTCGACGAGCTGAATACCGGGTGGTAATGGGGTTCGATTTGCTTTGCAATCCTTCATTCCGAAACGTTCTAGGATGCGTTCTAGGTAGTTGCGTTGGGATAGTGATATCGAGCCGGTAATAGGGTCTCGATCGACTCGCATTCCTAGTATGAATTTTAATTCACCCATGTCCTTGGTTTCGTATTCGGCAGCAAGTTCGTCTTTGGCGATTCTTGAACCTTCGGTAGTAGAGGATACGCCAATGGTGTCGTCGGTGTAGGTATTGGTAATGGTCCTTTCGTTTCCGAGTACCCTGGATCGGACACAGCTGTCCGCGCGTGACTGTATATATCCCAACTTCTCGTAGCATGCGTTGAGGGTGTGCCACCAGTCGTACCCTCCCTGCATCATTCCATAGAGGGTTTTGAGGAGAAGGCAGACCTTCCCCTCCCCCCCTCGAAGCCCGGGTGGAATCCGCATGTATACGACGTGACGGTTGATACTGTTGAGGTAAGCAGAGACGAAGTCAATCTGCCACAGGTGTAATCCGAGCTTGGCGGCGATGGCGACGGTGATGCGTATAGACTCCAGTCGGACTACTGCGGCGTAGGTTTCATCGTAATCCTCCCCGTGTATCTGTGTGTAACCCTTCGCTACCAATCGAGCCTTCCGTTTGACGATGTTACCGTCGGCATCGTACTTATTGGCGTAGACCCACATACAACCTATAATCTTCTTTCCGGCGGGTACCTCGGCTTCGTCCACCAATCGGAAAACCTCCCGCTTCTGCAGCATCTCAAGCTCCGCCTCCATAGGTGCCATCCAGATATCCGGACGCTGCATGGCCTCCCCATAGTGCTTGGGAACGTGGGTGTCGGAATTAGAATCCAAAGATGCGAGATATGCGTGGGCGCTGTGTGCGAGGAGGGCGCTAGGTCGACGCGTATCCGTGGCCCAGTCTTCGCCCGCGGATTTTGCGGCTTCTTCGACACTCAATGTCTCACGCGCCGCGATGATCGCAGAGGAAGGGTTGGGGTTTGCTAACCGAGCAGAACGACGAGGTGGGGCTGGGGCGGGTGGGACGGTGGTGACAGTCGGTGCTTCTGCAGTAACGGGGTCGGCAGGTGTGGTGTGAGTCTGGGGATTAGGAGTGGATGTAGCGTGTAACGGCCCGTCAGTGTCCTTGATGCGGGCCGCGACGGGTTGTTTGGCGTGGATAAGGGATGGTGTACCAGGGTTTAGTGTTGGTTCAGTCTCCCCCAGTAGGTCGTCGTCCTCGTAGACAGTGAGCGTCCGGTGTCCTATCCCCTCTTCAAAAATAACATCTCGGCTAGTAATAATAGCTCGAGACGCCCGATCATATAATTTGTATCCGTTCTCGGAATAGCCCACCATGACGTATTTGATGGATCGAGGGTCTAGTTTTGATGTGACCAATTCCTCCGGTACCTTGGCGAAGGCATTACATCCGAAAGGTCGCAGATGTGCGACACCTTGTCGTTTCTTAGACCATTTTTCTTCGGGCACGCTTCCTGGATGCCTCGACGACGGGAGTCGATTTCGTAAATATATCGCGGTGGCGGCGGCTTCGGCCCACAAGAACTTGGGAAGTCCGCTGTCAGCCAGCATGCATCGGACGGCTTCAATAATGGTGCGTATACAACGCTCAACCAATCCATTCTGTCCATGCGCGTAGGGAGTGCTGAACTCTAGAATTATCCCATGGGCCTGGCAGTAGTCGCGCCAAAGCTCGTTAAACCACTCCCTCCCGGCGTCTATTCTCGCGTATTTCAGCTTCCTGCCGGTTTGACGTTCTGATTCTTTGTGATAGATTTCGAATGCTGTGAGCGTTGTCGCCGCGTCCTTCCTGGATAAGAAGAACCCCTTCATGCGTACCGTACCCCCATCAACACACAACATCATATACACCGCACCGCCCAAGGATGCAATGCTCGCCGGTCCCCACAGATCAATGTGGACCTTGATATTAGGATCAGCTTCCGGGGTGACCGTGCCATCATAGGGGCGAGCGGTATGCTTGCCATAAACGCAGTCTTCGCATACACCTCTAACTTCCATGTCTCCTTTCACATTTAGTCCGTCGACAAGATCCTTCTTCGCGAGGTCGCGAATGCCGGTTACACCTGCGTGGCCGAAACGTCTGTGCCAAACGTCGAGGGAAACGGGGATGTCGAGTGATCTAGCCACCATACAGGAGGGTGGGGCAGGCTATGTAACCAATAATTCGCGAATCCGTGCTCTGATGAGATCAAAGATGGTTCGCGAACATGCCTCTAATCACAAGGATGACAAATTAGAGGGGGGTTCGTGAATAGGTTCAGGAACCCTCCTTCCCACGACATTTGGGTCGCTCCCGCCAGCCGCATCGCGCCCTCCACGTGCACCGCCACTTAATTAGCTCCGCTCGTCGTCCGATACAGCGATCAAAAACTTCCTTTTTTGGTTGCCGCTTATCTCCACCAAATCTCGACGTTCCATTTCTCCTCCTCCCATCCTCCGCATTTGGGGCAGCCTTCAATGGCAAGTGCAAGGCTGGATGCATTGAATGCACAGTAGGACACAGGTGGCACATGGTAGGACACAGGTGGCAAACAGGTGTGACACATCCGCCACGAATCTTGTAGAATACGGTAGGCGTAGAAAACTAGTCGGAAAGCCTGAGTTGAGCCTGAGAATTATAAAAAACAGTCTCTATATTTGAACACCGTCTGCAAGAACTCTAGTGGGATGTAGCAAGTCTAATAGTCGAACCTATCAAGTAGCACACAAGTGGGACGCAACCATCAAAAGACTTGATGATCTCATATGTATTTGTAGTCTAGAGTCCGCAATAGGTAGGAAACAGTCGGAAACATGCGAGGTAAAACACAAATTTTGTGGATTACTCGGAGAAATCCCCTCATTTTAACTACATAGTAGGAAGAAAATCTATAGTTCAGCCCATATTGATGTCTTAGTCGTCACCAGGTACAGTCAACGACGTATTACAAGCTTCGTCGTCGTCGTTTGCGACCTTGAGGAAGCGTGTGAAACCATCTCGGTAACGACCGAGACGCCAATTCGAGTTGCCACGTATACGTTGCTGATGTATCCACTTCCCCTCGTTCATCGACGTCTGCATCGACATCCACTTCGCCTCTTCACGCTCACTTGAATCAAGCCGAGTACCTTCTTTGTAAGTCAGCCCTCGTCGCACTTCTAAGAAGTTCGTTAACACTCTATCTTCCGTTATTCCAGCTGGCGTTGCAGTTAGTCTTTAGCATGGACCACCTCGTGAGTCATCGCCGCTAGGTTGTAAGGGCAAGGTTCACGCGGAGCAATGGCAGGAGGAGGTTTGGCTACTGGTGGAGGAGGTGGAGAGGGTCGAAGGTCAACTGTTTCTTCAAGTACAGGGTGGTGGAGTGGGGGAGGTGCAAGTCAGCCATCCGTACCCCTAGCGGCTACGACGATCGGCCCACAGCGGAGAGGAGGGGTGCTGATGCACACGAGCACGCCGCCGTGCGGCGTCGTACTGCTCACATGCGGCACCATTGCACAGTTAGACGACGATGGACGTCGAAGCTGCTGAGGATGCTGGTGGGAGGGGGGGAATTAGACTTTACATACTGTAGTTGTAGATATAACTAATATATGTCATTTCCACCATGCAACCGTCTGCTGGTACCAGTATCTACCGAGGCAGGAGGAAAATCAGGGTGTCCGACGCCCGTACGACCATCTGAAGCGCGGCTACTATCTAAATGGAGTTTGCCCAAATGAGGAAGTGGCGGCGCTGACGGTCTGAACGATGAGCTCGAGACTGATGGGAGGGCCCATCCAAATCGGGGTATATAGGCGGGACTGGGTGCGTGAAAGGACGTAGGAGCCTTCTAACGCAGAGCATTATTCGCGAATATGGTCTTCTGATCAGAGGCGATGTTCGCGAAATCATCCTCTAAGTCAGAGGCATGTTCGCGAACCCTAGTGGATCTGATCAGAGAGTGGGTTCGCGAAGACACGCCAGCATCAGGTGGGTGGGGTACCGGTCTCGGCAGCGATACGAGCCGCCTCGTGTGCGCGTTCGGTGGAGATAAAATTCGCCTCAAGGTTCGGTGGTATTGCACTGCTGGTCTCCAAGAGGTATAGACCACTGGTGCCCGTGCCTAACATGAATACCCGACCGTCAGGAGAATAAAACGCCGCCTTCCCTCCCGAGAAATGTACGGAGAATCCGGCGTTGTCGAATTTAGCGATGGAGATAAGGTTGGCGCTGAGGTCGGGGGTGTGGAGTGCGTTGGAAAAGATGAGTTCGGTTTCATGCCCGTCCACCACGACATATTTCTTGACTGTCCCTTTTCCTAGAATCCTAAAGTTCCCTCCCTCGTTTGCTGATTGTCCTCGTCGTGGCGGGTCGAACTTAACATAGTCCGTGAAGTCGGAGCGCTCGATGAAGCAATGGTCGCTCGCACCGGAATCGGCGTAGGTAAGCTTTCGTCTGGACGCGACCATAGCTTTTGTCTGAGCGAAGTCCGTGAAGTAGGTTTCAGTCGCATCCGGATGTCCCTCTAGGATCGCCCTTGGAGCAAACTGCGCTTCGACAGGGGACAAGTTGTATGCTGGGAGGTCCTCGTTGGCTATAGTCGCCATGAGGGCGTAGGTTACGCGTGAGGAGTTGGATCGGTCTGTGGTGGGGGAAGGGGTGGCGTCCGCGATGTTCGCAGTCGCTGCCGGTGTGTTACTTTTGGCTGGGGTGGATGTGTTCTCGGCTGGCGAGGTGCGTCCGCGGTTTCTGAAGTGAGGAGGGAACTGACCCTCTTTTCCTCCACCCTTCCAGTAGCAGTTTTCGATTGTATGGCCAGTGCGACCGCAGTTCGTGTTGACACACTTCAAGTCTGAGTTCGAAGATTTCTTTGAAGTCTTGATCTGGAGAGCAGTGGCAGAGGGTGCGCTGGATGTATTCTGCTCCTTTAGGCGTTCCCAGTGAAGTGTTAACGTGGCTATAGCATCGGCCGACGTTTTGGCGGAGTATAAGATGGAAACGATGATATTCCAATCCTTGGGTAACGACGCCAATACTATAGCTTGGAAAGCTTTGTCGTCGACCTGCGCTCCCTTCTCTACGGCCATCGTCCATCTGGTACGAAGGAGGGTGATATGCTCGGCGAAGTCTCCATTATCGGAGAGTTTTGTGTTGCGGAGCGTGCGTTCAGCAAGGGCCGAGGCGTTTGCGTCAACTTGGCCATAAATGTCGGTAAGTGACTTCCATGCCTCTGCCGCTGTACCATCCTGTTTGATGCCGTACCCCATGGGGTTCTTGCTATTATAGACGATGAGGGCGAGGACCCATGCGTCCCGCTTATTCCATTCGTCAATGGATGGGGTTCTCGATTCCCATTCGGTGGGTTCAGGTGGGAGCGTGGTGGCTGGAGGCGGGGAAGGTTTAGTGATGTTTCCTTCGAGATATCCGAGGGCGCCGCGAAGTCTGGTAGTGACGAGGATGCGGTTTTTGAATCCCACGAAGTTCGTTCCGTCGAACTTGTATTCTTCTGCCCAAATGGGGGGGTTGCTGCTGCTATCTTTAGACATGGTGTAGGTTTTGTTTTGTGTCGAACTGGTGTTGTAATGTTAATGTGTTTTGTGAGTTCGGTGTGGGGTCGTTGTAAGCGTGCCTTGTAAGCGCTAGCGCAATCGGGGCCGATAACCTGTTAGAGTCTGTAGACGGTAGGCACACTTGGGTGATAAACGAGTATCTATTTCGTTTGTCTATAGACGGTTTATATACGATTCTATAAGTAAATTTTCTGTGAAATTTGTAGGTGAATTACTAATGGATTAATAAGTACTTTTCTTTGACTGAATAGAAAACTGTTCTCGATGGTCGGCATCGAGAACACGGTACGCTAAGAATAGAAACACGACCGGATGTGATGACCGAGCACGCGGGTCGGCAGACCTCGGTGCGTCATCGTTAAGGCGGCCTTGGCTAAGTCCCCTTCTAACAGGATCCCGTCTCTCGAAGAGGGAGCGCAGATTCATCACAAATGATAGAATGATGATTCAACTCGAAAGGTGGGGAACAGAGAGAAGCTTTCTCGTGGAACTGAAGGGGTACGACCAGGTCATGACTGCTTGACCCATGGCATGTTGGAACGTGAGGGCATCGGTGCCTGGGATGTTAAGCTGCGCCGGAAACATATCGAGGCTCGAGCGGCCATAGCCTATCCCTGTCCCTTTCCAGGGACTACTTGGAAAGCGTATATCAAGGTCATCACCTAGGTACGGAGGAGTTGGAGAACGATCATAGAGTTGAAGGGAGGTATGCAGAAAGAAATGTGTGTGAAATGCAGCCTCAGAGGAACTTGTACCTCGTCGGCGATGACGGAACCTGGTTCAGGCAACTTGATATACGGACATCGCTCGTACATGATGGACCTGAATCTGATGCAGGTGGTTTTTCCATTTGTGAGCCTACGCGATTGGCTTCATCCAATCTTTTCGTCGGGATTCATGGTAGGCTGTGTAGAGTCAGAAGGAATGGCATCCGTTAATATCAAGGTTGAATATGAATTCTGTACGTTCGATGACCTCCACTGGGCCACATGCACATTGCGGCACTCGCAGGACCAAATGCATATCGAAGAAGGCCATTGCCTATCAACAGATGTATGTCGAAGGTCTGTTTATCTGTCAGGATCCTAAGTCGTTGTTTCGGGATGAAGAGGAAGAAGATACGTACGTTGCGTGCCGTGCCATCGCCCCAGCGGCCGCCAATGAATACTTTAAACACTGTCATTGGTTTTGATCCACTTGTACGGTAAATTCCTGATGTTTGTGGATATTCTTTGAACTCCCCTAATGTTGAGATCATTCCACTAGTATTCACAGCGTGTGCAGACTCCGCTCGAAGAGAAAGATGCCCGATTCCCGTCGAGTTATGTGAATAGCTCGAGTAGACAGAGGCGTTCTTCCTTTATGAGAATGAAAATGTCGTATTGGAATTCTTTCAGTTTTGACGCGTCGCCAGGAGCCCCGAAGGACATCCGACAGGCAAGCCGACAGGTCAACCGTGTTGCTGAAGAACATTCAGTCTACCAATGTTCCGGTCAACGTATGGGTAGGAACTTAGTAGGAGGGTGGTCGGAATAAAGACGATTCTAAAGGGAAGAACTTGGTATTGAGCAGGCAGTGAGCATTGACGAAAGCGAGGTGAAAGTCTGGTAGTCTATAGCCTGGTCGTCTCTGGACAAGGATATTCTTCAGATGTGATTGCCAAACAACTCTCGGCATCTTACTCCGAGTCGTTTCGATTCTTGTCTGAGACTCTGAGTCCCCGCAGACTCCCTGCCACCTCCTGCCACCTGGCTCCTCCAATCCAACTTACCCACTGCTCCAGAAATTAAAAATGACATTATGATGACCCCTATTCCTCCCGAATTCCTCCATCTCTTTGACGTCCAAGGCATTCAACAGATCACCCCTGTTCACAACCCATGCGATATTTCCACATCTGAATCCTGCTCGTAATCTCAAAGCAGTCTTGTCTTATCACCCCAAATATCATACCTCAAAAGTCCAAGTGCGTCTACTTCGTGCGCCATTTGTGTTGCTTCCTTGATGTGACTACTTCAACGGTCTGAAAACCGTGAATGATATTTCTTTTCAACTGACGAACGAATGCGGTTGCGCATTTGGCACCAGACGCAATATATACTAACCTATATGACCCAGGCTGGAAACAACCCATGCAATATTTCCACATTTGAATCCTGTTCGAAATCTCAAAGCAGTCTTGTCTTATCACCCCAAATATCGTACCTCAAAAGCCCCAGTGCGTCTACTCCGTGCGCCATTTGTGTTGTTTACTTGATGTGACTACTTCAACGGCGTTCTGAAACCCGTGAATGATATTTCTTTTCAACTGACGAACGAATGCGGTTGCGCGTTTGGCACCAGGCGCAATCTATACTAATCTATACGACCCAGGCTGGAAAAATGGAAACCATATCGCCGGTTTTGCTTCATCCTAACCCTGGCAACCACATTTCACGTCCAATCACAACCAGTCATCCCAAGGAAATTCATACCCGATCGTCGGACGAAAGCTCCGACACTCCTCCACTCTACCCGGATTTCTGACCTATCGTCACGCTCTGGGCTCGGCTCTGAAGCTGAGCATGTAGAGGTAGAGAAAGATAAAGGCGACGAGCTGGAGACCAATGTTGGAAGGGAAAGGGATCCCAGACGCGAGACTGCCGCTGCTCATGGCGTCATTCCTCTCCCGAAGGCACAAGCAATTGGAACTCGCCATGTTAAAAGGCTAAGTCGACCCGATTATTCTTGCTCAAATCGATGACGGAACTGTACTGTCGTCGCGTCGTCTTGGTCGAGGCAGCGACAAAGGCCACGAATCGGATTGTTCCTGGTACCGATCCGAATCCAGCGAAGTTCAGGCAGTTCCGGACGTGCACATTCCGGCGCTCGCACAACACCTGGCGTCTCATTAACGAGCGGTCGGGACTTCGAGATGAAGTCTCGCGCAGCACGCAGCCGAAAAGAAACACGACACGCCTAAGAAGAAGGTCGACAAAACGCGTGTCAAGTTCTGATCGCTGCGCAGGAAGCACCTCATTACCAAGGATTGTGGAGTTCGGAGGTCTACATTCCTGGGTCCCTCTATGTCCGAATCTGAAGGTGAAGACGGAGCCGACGAGAAGGAGCTTGACGACATGGGGTAGACACTTGTAATGTCGGGGTCGAGCCTGGGGTCAAGGAGACGCGGTGTGTGGTCAAATCATCATTTACAACGACTCCGCGATATTTAACGGCTTCGCCGATTCTAAAACAGAGGTTAAGGTCAGGAACATAGTATGTGTATGCTGCCTCGACCTTCTGGATCATAAACGCATCGTACATCATAAGAAGTTGGACGTACCAGAGTCCTGATGACACTCCCACTTCCGTCCAGACGTCACGAACGTCGTCAATTCCAATCATACCTGACTGGGCATCTCCCGCGATGGCGCTGCCAGCTACTTGATCCAGATACGAGCTGACTTTCGTTTCTGAATCCCCACGAACTCGACTCGCCCTCGGATTCGAACCCGCGAATCAGCCAACGAACTTCGCCCCCCTGCCCCTGAGCGACGATCGTTGGCACGCGTTAACGCTAACGCCGACGACACCGGGGTCGACCACCCACCTGGACCCGCGAACCCAACAATTAGAGTCGCGGAACACGCTCCGAGCCCGATCTCATTTGTGCATACGCATGGGCGGCATGACTGCTGAGAGTCACAGGCACGGTATGCTGTGGTTGGGGCTTCGTATCAGGCGCGTGCAAACCGAGTACTCTTGACGGTCCACGCGTCCATTCGCATCTACCCCAGCCCCGGGACTCACTCTCCACGCGACCTGGATTCTTGGAGCTGCCAGCCGTGCACTACCTCGTCCCATCTTCCCATTTCCGCGATCTAGAAGCTTGAGATAGGGGCAAGACGAGCGCTCGAGATGTGCGCGAGCCCAGTGCATGTGATCATGTGCTTTTCATAATGCTGGGGAGATGAAAGATGTCAATGGAGGAAGGAAGGAACAAGGAAGATATGGAGATGAAAGAATGATGGGAAGACGATACTAACAAACAGAGGTAAGCATGATAGGGGCGTTCGTTTGGCGTTTGCATTGGCTCCACACCTTGGTGCGCACTTTTCGGGGGAATGCAGCGTCATGCATCATATCTTGTGGTGGTTCCAGAGAGGATACACCCGTATGGAGGGCTCAGTCCAGAGTCTAGGGATGCAGCGTACTTGTAGGGCATTTTCCATCTCGACGTCTCGAGCCTGATTTGTTTGCCAAGAGTGCGAGATTGCATTTACCTGCTTCCGTCACCTTGGGCGACTGAGCACAGAGTACAGGGCCGACGGGCCCGGGTTTTGCTAGGACGAGGGTTTAACGTTCCCATCTATTAAGCCGCCGTGACATATCCTGACTCCCCGATAGTCAAGTAGGCCGCGATAATACCGAGATTGGTCGAGTCCGGATTCGTTCAAGTTCCTGTCAAGGCTCGCGTCAAGTTAGCAGCTTCGGCGAAGTACTTGTAGAACATGCGGGAGCCAGAGAAACCTGAGGTGCGCAAAAGCCATAATTCTCTGGAAGGTGGTTTTGAGCTGTCGTTATAATGGATATAATGGACATATATGCGCGCACACAAAGCAGGCCACCAACTTGTGTTCGAAAATTACTATAATTGAAACTCCGCCATTTCTTTCGTCGACACCACGCCACAGCATGGCATATCGCTTCTCATTTTTTTGCCTCCACTAGCCAACATTGTGGCGTAGAATATCGATGCCTATTCATTTATGCATTTTGCTCTAGAGACTGCATCTTTCTTCTTCTGCGGAACATACTTTCATGAAACGGGTGTCACTGCGCCGGAAACCAGGCGCCTATTCTCCAATGTAACTCTGTTACACGCGACGGGATTTGCGGAAGGGGAAGAGGCTTCGGCGTATGACGAAAGGGACTGGTCATCGACATCTTCCTTGGACTCAGTTGTCTCATTTGATGGTGCTTAAAGTCCTGATGCACGGGGCATGACATTGACTTGTTGCGCGCTGTCAACGCCCATGAAGGTCACGAATCATGTTGTCACATTGCTTTTCTGTCTCTGCAGACTGCGCGGCGACGCAATTAGTTTTTCCCGCCTTGCACCAGGCTAAGATCTGGAAAAACCTTACCGCCCGAAACACCAGCACATGCATACATATACCTCCCGACCATCCTCCAGTACGTCCACGATTGCCATTCCACAGAATTCCAGCTGTGGAGTCACCCAGATCACACGCCAGTCTGAGACGTACGGGAATCTCGGGTGTACATCGATATCTCCAGTCCATCTCGACTCTCGAGGCTATCTTCAGCTTAGATCCTCGATTGTCGAATGATTGAACTTGGTCGAAACTCTAATTCTATCACATCAGATGCCGTACTATCGTACACATAGATCCGATCAGGAGGCATGATGCATGATGCACCACGCCTTGTCACCCCAAGCCCCCTAGTCCATGACACTGCTTGGTGTTGAGCGTTCCGCGCTTAGATCCATCCGACCCAGCCGTCATCAACACAGCTGGAGCTTCCTAAACACCGATTGCGAGTGCCAGTGACTCGGATGGTGTCATCGATACAGATACAGGTCGGCGGACAACTACTAGTACAGGGGGGACAAACAAGTACGTATACTAAACACAGTGAGAGCAGACAAGATAGCGTTCTAGAGAATTCGTGGTACTCTAGTATCGTAATTCGTAACTCAAGGCCAATGGCACGCGTGATAGGCTATACTAAAAATGGAAGGACGTAAGGTATCTTGTATCTACCACAGAGCAATTGCGAGTTATACAACAAAATGCGATGAGAAGAACAGAAACGACTCGGTTCACACGAACTGGAAAACCCGAGATGGATATGGTATGCTTGGAATTAGGCGAGTATGATGAGACATGGCCAGCGTTCGTGGCCCAAGAAATTATACAATACGTCCGTTGGCAGGGTGGATTCACCAAGACACACGATGTTACGCGAGGAATGGCATCGGCGCGGGTGCATGGATGTTCGCATGTGGGTGTGTGTCGGGGAGAGACCAGCGGCGTACGGGCACGATAGATAGCGCTGGGGAATCCACAAGCTATGAAAATAAATCGTCAGGCATTATTCACAAAATAAAATCCAAAGATAAGTTGAAGGCGGTACTTACGTCACACCCAGGCGACCCGGACGACGCGTACGTAGTACTGCTGCTTCGCGAAGCCGTGTCGTGATAGCCGGCGCCCCGCAAGGACGAGGAAGAGGACGTGGCCCATTGCGGGTAGTGCTGGGACACTTGTTGCTCTGGAGGTGCCATGCGGTGATGCTGTTTATGGTACAGCTGATGATTGTGGTTGTGGTTGTAATTGGCGTGGCCGTGTTGTGAATGGCTATGAGTATGATTGTGGAGATGAACGCCGGATGAGCTTGAGCTTGCGTAGCCAGAGTCCCCGCCGGCCGCGGCTTTTTGTAGGTAAGGGTGCGAGAACGCTGGGAAGGTAAAAGTGAAAACGAAAGGGCAAAGATCAAGGCGGAGTGGAATGACGAGGGCAGCAAAAAGGAAAGGTTAGTCGATGATGAGCCTGGGCCGCGCAACAAAAGTAAGCACAAGTGACGTACAGTGATGCAGCCGCGGCTGGCGACGAGGGCTTGAATGGTAGTGCGGCATATTGGTCGAAGAAGTCAGAGTGGAAAAACGATCCTCGGATTGCGGAAATCCAAGCTCCCAAGTTTGCGGGTCTGGCGTCGGCGGGTTGCCCGATGCATCCGCTGAATATCCCCGCCACTCATTCTGGTCGTGGTCCACCTCGGATATTGTCTGCGCTTCCTGCAGCTCAAAATCGGGCGAGAACGAGCGTAGCGGCTCAGATTCCACAGTATCCTTCAGATCCAGACCTAAGTTCGGATCACAAGGATCGACATGGACGATATCCATGTTGTAGAGGTCCAGCTGGAACTCGAAAATGAGCGGCTCGGCGTCGAGTGCATGTGCGGCCTCGTGCTGCACAGGCACGGTACCGCGGCCCTCGCCGTTGTGCATCGTGAAGGGATTAATACGAAAGGCTGTCATCATGCTGCGCATCTCAGAGGAAGCCTGCGTCGCGCGAAGAGGTACCTCTGTTGGGGGCGCCAGAGACTGTGAGAGTAAGGAGGTGTAGGCTTGTGGTGCGGAAAGCTCCATAATAAAGGGACTTTCGACATCTTCGGGCTCTTCTTTGACGGAAGGAGTGGGACTGGGGGTAGGTGTCGAGGGCGAGTGGCGGGGGTATGGATTAGTCCTCGGCGTGAAACTCGATGTCAAGAGCGTTGGACGTGTAAGCCCTGCACCCATATCGAGCAATCCTAAACCAGCCTCTTCCTCTTCGTATGGTTGGGTGTCGGAATCGTGGTCATCTAAAGGGCTGGGACTCGAGTGCGGAGGTGATGCACTGGCATGAGGATCACGTGACGCGGGAGGGAATACGGTATGGCCGGGGCACGGAACGCTGGGGCGCCAAGCAGGATCGGGATAGACGTATGAAGTGGAAAGCTCAACATGAGAGCGGTACGAATCCTGCTGTGGAAGTTCGGCAGGCCACGCGTCCGGTTGTTCGTAGTACATCGGCCACGATGATGATGATGCTGTAGGCTGCTGGGACGATCTGCCCATCGACTGAAACTGCTGCCATGGCGAGGTAGGAGGTTGGGTTGAGGTGGCTGAAAGGCCAGCGGCAAGGAGGAGCTGTCGGTCGGTATAAGGGAGAGGCTGGGCCATAGAGCCTAGTTTCTGGGCTATGGAGGGACGTCAGGGATGGGGCTAGCGAGCTGGAGAAGGCAACAGAAGGTCCATGGCAGGACTTATATCTGGCAGGGCTGAATGTGTGCGGGCTGGAAGAAGATTGGGATCGCGCCAGGGCGAAACGCGTGATGACAGGATATTTTGTGGCAGAAACACACCGAGCCCACGACCGAGGATCACAGCAGAGAACCAGATCGCCGTTCATTGGCACGCACTGATTCCGACCTGATACGAACGCTGATGCAGACGATAACCCAGCCCACTACCACAACGGGACCAGCTCGCAGAGAGATCCACAAGAACCTCGTGCGCCGCCTGTCACCTAGGGTTGTGGAAAAAACCTTCAGTTTTTTACCAAACGATTGTTTACCGGTTATTTACTGGTATATTACTGGTAATTTACTGAGCCCAGTTGGGGGCAGGTTATTTACCTATCTCACGTGTGTAATTTACGGGGTCACGTGCGGGATCCAGCTCAAATTTTATCAATATTGCGCGTGCGCCGTCGAGCTGTATCTACTCGTGTTCACGTCATGGCCACTCTACCTCCAGGCTACCTGTATGGAGGAATACTACCACCTCATGATCTCAATGTTCTTGACCTCCTCAAATTCCCCACTCCAAATGAGTGCAACCCGCCAAATCTCGACAGTCCGAATATCTTCACGCGCATCCCGAGCATCATTGATAACCCCGTATCTGCGCGCGCACTCTTGAAATTGCCGATCCCGAGCTCAGCTGACGTCATCGAGCTACTAACGCGTGCAGAAGAGGCCTCGAAAAGCGGCTATGTGTCGTTTGAATACCCCATGAACGACGGGACCCAAATGAAGTTGTCGATGTGGGTTGTCGGGTATTGGAAGGTGGTACACGAGGTCATGGATGCTAAAGCACGATGGATAGCTGCAAAACAGTGGTTAGGGAAACAGGGTGCCGAGCAGGCAATGGAGTCACTCACCAAGTTGCCGTGGAAATATGATCTACCCCGGAGCATGGATGGTAACTCGCTAGGATTGGTGCGGTTCGCTTCAGATGATTGGTTGAGCTCGACGGAGATGAACCTGATAACTGCTGTTCTCAATGCGGAGCTAGAAGGGAGAGGGATGACTGCGGCACTTGCTCTTGACCAGGGTTTCACCGAGAAACTACTGGTTGTTTTCCGGCATTCACGCGACGGATACCTGATGGACAGATCATGTCAGTCGATGCGGAGAGTCGGGACTGAACTGAGAGAAGGAACACGGACCGAGGTTTCATTGTTTGCGTGTATTCGTCTGGAGGGGAACGGCACTGTCATGCCAAGTGTCGACGAGCCGAGAGGAAACCACTGGATAGCGGTTGTGATTAACTGGACAAAACAGGAAATTCTATACGGGGACCCACTTGGATTTCCGGCGCCGCTGGAGCTTCTCGATGCGCTTCACTGGTGGATCGGAATATCCTTAGACGGCGCAGCATCATTTGGACTTGGGATCCTTCCATGTACGCGCCAAAACGACGGGTTCTCGTGCTCGATCTTCTCGGCGAATGCTGTGGCGTTGTGGTTCTTCCCATTCGACGTAGAGCTTCTAGAAAATGGAACAGCCGTGCGAGGCGGTCGGGCGGAGATGCTAATGAAGATCATTAGGCTAATTCATGAAAAGGTAAGCTTTGAGACCGCTGCGAATGAAGCAGAAATACTCACCAAAGATGAAGGAACCAAACTTGTCTGTCTCCTGCTCGACCCCCGGTGTTCAGGGCCCGATACGGCCATCGGTAGGCTTCGTTCCCATCGCTTCCGAGTTCCACCCGACGTCTACCAGCAAGCCATCGACAACTAAATCCAAGAAAAGGCCTGTTGAATCGGTTAATGCAAACGGAATGAACTGCGGCACTAAGCGCATCAAGGGGCACATACCTGGGGGTAACACCATCCAAACAAAGCTATTTCCGAGCCACTCTACCTCCGTTAGTCGCAGCGGGCCAAGGGTCTCAGTCGGCGGTGATGATACTCAAACGGCGGAGGACCTTGGCAAAGATGGAAGCGGATGGAATAAAGATGATGATGCAGAAAGCGGCCCAGGCGATGACGACGTCGATGTTGAAGAAGGATACATCGAATTTAGCCATTTGGTTGATATCGAGGAGCTGCGGAAGAAGAAGGGCAGCGTCGGAGCTCCCACAAAGCGGATACTTGATGAGCTCCTCCAGAAGTGCTATAAGGAGACCGAACCGTTTAAACACATCTATCGATGCATTGCAAAAAGGTGTGGAAACACTTACTCGAATCGAAACTCCTCGCGAGTCCTTCGCCATGCCCGTAACTGCAACTACCTTTCCCAAGAGCTACGAGACAAAGCGAGAAAAACGGCGGCCTCACGAGCGCCATCACAGCTTGTTCAGGCCGAGGTTGCAGTCGAAAAAGCTCCGATGGAGGTATCTGTGGTCGACCCGGCCAAGGATAGAATCAGTGAAGACTTACCTTTGACGAAACACAAGTCGTTCCAAGATGCCACTTTCAAAAAGCGACACGATCGACACCGCGCGGCAGATCTTGCCTTCGTGAAATTATTCTGTGCAGGGGGACTTCCTACGTCACTTGCATCAAGGCCTGAATGGGTAGAGGCGCTCACTTGCCTCGATCCGAAGTATCTCCCAGCGTCGCGCACCAAACTCGAAGACGATCAAATTCCGGCAGAGGCAGCAGCAGTACAACAGAAGATGTATCAGCTCCTAGAAGTGGCGGAAAACTTGACAATTTCGTGTGATGGTGGAACATCGAGGGGCAGGGAGGCATTTTGGACGCTGCATATCTCCACCGAGGACCGTAAAGTGTACTTTGTTGAAGGGAGGGAGGCAACGCGGGATTCCCACACGGCGGTCTGGTTGAAGACTTGGCTTCTCGAAGTACGTATAATGTCCCCATTTGTACACATCTAATCTTATCTGACATTGGCAGATTATGGACAAAATTGGACGCTGGCGATTCTGCTCTGCTGTGTGCGATAGCACTGGCAATACCCGTCTATGCAGGGAGTTACTCGTCGACGAGGTCCCGACAATGTTCAATTTACCAGATATTTGCCACCACATCAGCAACACAATCAAAAATATCGTTTCAATCGACTTCTTCAAAATGGTTCATTGTCATTCCAATTCCTATTACCGTCCAAACTGACTCCGCACGACACCACAGGTTATTTCCGTGATACGAGGAGTGATTGCTAAATTCCATCTCTCGCATCTCGGCAATGCTGAGCTTGATTATGCCAAGTCTGTACTCGGGATCGGACGTGGTCTGGAAACGATTGGCAAGACTCGTTTTGGGACCATCATTCTGTCTGCTCAGTCTGTGCAACGAAACATACGAGCTCTAAGGATGGTTGTTGATCGTGGTAAATTCAGTCTTGGGGTAAGGAATGCCGTTGAAGTATACTTACCTCTTCTAACGCAATTTCAATTCAGGAATTCGCAGATTACTTCAAAGAATTTCCTGGTGAACGCCTTTCTCGACCCGCTTCAAAATTTGCCACGGGACTTGGGCAATTAATCGACATCGGAAAACCGGCGATCACAGCTCTAACGCATCTCGAAGCAAATGAGGCTTCACCAGGTGATGTTTATACATATTGGCATGCGATACTTCAAGCAACGCGGGATGTCTTGCGAGACGCAGACCAAGAAATCCCACTGGATGTTCAAAACGAGATCATTGGCATACTGAACTATCGTCACAACCAGGTATTTGGGGACGGAAATCTTTCTGACAGTGCGACTGTCTATCTAGCCGGCACTTACCTCCATCCCCGTGTGTTGTTTTGCCTCCACATCTCTTTCATAATTTACATCCATGATACAGTGTATCTGACTTCTGACATCTTCAAACATGAATCGAGTATTCCTCCTCCTGCGTATGGAGTCGACTACACTGGTATTCCATACCCGACGGCCTTCAAACGTGTTGTCAATTTCCTCTCGGCGGCTGCGAAGGACGAAATTGAATTCGGTCGCAAGGACAGACTCACAAAATGGAAGGGACTGGGACGTGATTTTAAAGAACGACTTCTTGATGAGGTCCAGAGGTATGCTCGACACCAGTACCCATACAATCAGCCATACCGCAAGAAAATGGGTATCATGAGTTGGTGGAGATCCATCGAGGGTCAGGAATTTGGAGATGTCCTTCCAGTAAGCATTCCGGCCCCTTCATTGTTCGAAAATTCACGCGTGGATAGACGCTTGCACTGAAAATTCACGCGGTTCGCGTCAACTCAATGCCTGAAGAACGGACAGTGTCAACCTTTACATGGATGTCTCCAGCGTTACGCTCACAGCTCAAGGTTGGGTCAATGACATCAATGACTCAAATAAAGCAGTTCTACCAAGCGGAACGAAAGGTAATGAATCTCACCTTAGATTCCGGAGTCTTCTATCGCTCATCGAGTTTTCTAGCCACGGATACATTCCAATCCTAATCCATCAGCCCGATTTGAAGCGAAACCTGGAGAGCAGAAAATCAAAGAAGAAGTGTTAGATGATATGGACGACAAGTGGTTGGATGAGCCTCCTACACCGACTGAGCCAGCAGACGACCTCGAGGCTTCCCTGATCAACATGTTATCAAAGTCACTTGGATCAGTGCTTCTGAGCCAAAAGGTTGTGAAGGAGGCAAGTTCTGAAGTTGTGAAAGCTTTAGACAATGCAGCAATGAAGCAAGGGCAGGATGAGGACTATGTTCTCGAGTTGTGAATGGCTTAGCTGTTTGTTACACGAGTACTGCACAGTTTACTATGTTCAACCGCTCGGCAGTTCGAAAAAAATGGGCCATACACTCTTATAGTATATATTAAATATTATCCACCTTGATTTGAGCTTAACTGATTCATCCCTGGCTCAGAAATCGCAGAATTCTGCGGAGATCATCTCCTCAATGGTCGCGGAAAAAGATCACATGATCTGGTCACATGACCGGTAAATTACCTGTAAATAACTGGGTACTGGCAACGCCGATCCGAAATGTGTGAGCTTATGTAATGGCATTTCTGATGAATTCGTGGCAAATCCTGTGTATCGACGCGCACCACCTCCTGACAATGCTCTAGCACACTAATCATAGGCGGATCTGTATCTTTGCATGAACTAAGTATAAGGTATGATATAGTATCAATTATTCAATGGTATAATAGCACCTCATCATCACTCTCTTCTCCACCAGATTCATGTCTGCAACCTGATTCCATGCCAGGACCTTCCTCGACACGTTCGCAAGTACCAAAAGCTTGACCCGAGGCGTTGAACCTCGCAACAGCATCTTTCAGTGCCGCCAGCTTGGCGGCTTTGTTTGCGAGTTTGCTTTTTATCGGTATGTCCTTCTCCTTGTCCCACTGCCGGTGCCACTCAAGCTGCAAGTCGAGTTCAGGAACGGTGAACTTGTCGCTTGTCAGCTGCGCAGTATCAAGGACCGGGGTAATAGCTTCCAAAAGCTTCGCCCTTGCATCTTTTTTCCCCTGCTTGACCTGGTCTTTCGCATGCTTCACCTCTACCACCTTCTGGTCGTACTTCGCCTGCACCTCTCGCCTCTTCCTTTCGTTCCGATTACTATCGGCCCTGCGTGCCATGCTCCGGATAGCCCGGCGACCTGTAGCTGGCATGGTTTTCATGTACTCGCCCGTTTTGTTTAGCTTGAAACGTTTTCGAGCATTGTAAGTCTGTATTGTCATGCTCGGGTTGCGTCGCTGAGTCACTCTATAGGACCCGAGTGCCCCCTCGTTTTCATCGTTGGTGGCCTTCATATATGCCGCCTGACGCTCGGCTTGCGAGGTGCCATCGATAATGCCCCCGGGTGCATACTCCGCCGTAAAACGGCGCCATGTCTCAAGTGCGCCCTCGAAAAATGCGACGAGCAAAGGCCGAAGGTATGGTAAGCTCGATGCCTGCTTCAATATCACGTAGATAACCTCCGGCCTCTGCCAGACCAGGCCATCCATTGCACCTGTGGTGTAGGTCGCACCGGCACCAATTAATAGGTCGGGATCGGCGATGATGGCTTCGCAGTGCTTGCTGACGCGTGCGTGGAGGGGCCCCAGGTCTAGAAGATTAGGCTGTTCCCCCCCGCGCACTTCTCGCATGTAGGGATGACTGATGGATTGGGAGTACAGTGCAAGCACACTGAGTTCATGGATAGTCGGGGAGTCATGAAGGCCATTGTAGACATTCTGCTCCATATGATTTAGAGTACGCGTTTCTTTTTTGTCCTTGACAAGTTCCAGGAACTTGATATAGAGATCATGATGAACCAGTAGCTCGGCCGATGCTTCACAGTGTGATTGATACCGAATGTTACTTGTGCTCGGAAATGGGATCGAGTATCCGACAGAGTCTTCAAAGAAAATCCGGAGAGTGTCCTGTTGGCCTTTCTTGTCGTCTTTATGCTTGAATATCGCGCCAGCCAAGCTTGTGAGCTTTACCCCACCAGCCTGTGAGACATCTGCTGCTCGACTCTTGACTACAAGATTTCCGAGCTGCGACGCCGCAGCGTTATCACGGTTCATCAGCTTGACGGGACCAGTGACATTATTCTGGCCCCACCATGCCATCATGGCTACGTTTCCACCTTTGACGGAGTTGAGCTCCTTATGCATGCAGCAACCTGCCCATACAAAGAAGTCAACACTGCGTTTATCTGCATCAGCGAGTGCGTCGTAATCTTTCTGTCCCACTTCTGCACAAAGATCTCGGTATGCTTTCAGGTTGAGCGCGTCCTGTTCCTGTTCTGATAGACCATTCCATGCATCAGATCCACCAGCGGCCGTGACAGCATTCTTGCTCGCTTGAAGTAGGATGGGGAGCATCTCCTCGATGCGCATGCTTTCGACAATCTTCTCCCCTCGCCGTTCCCGTTCATATGCCTCCTTCATTGCCTTTAGGAGCCGTGCTAGCTTCTTCTGGTCCTCTGCGTGATCGGTATTCATTCCTTTGAGTAACTCAAAGAAGACTCGGAAGTCCTTGATTGTTGTGGGATCGACAATCTTATGGTATTCGTTGAAGAGATTGAAGAACTCCTTTATGAGATTTCCCCAACCCTCCAACTGTTCTTCGCTGGTATGATTGATGGCAGGCATGATGCCTAAAAACCGGGTATGTCTTTCGCCGTTTTCGGAAATGACATTGATATGTCGTGACTCATAGTTGGTGTTCTTGTGACTGGTACCATCCCCGCTTATGGTGACGCCTACAAAGTTTGTTAGTCGTCTTCGAAGAAAAGGTCTCCTTGGTGTGCGACCTACTGCTTGCGTTGGAGATCTCGTCTGCGATTTGTATCTGCGCGGCAACCCCACCCTCGAGGCAGATGCGGCCGACGCTCCGGTCACTGATATCTCCTTCCAGATGCACGCTAAGGGCTGTCGCCACCCTTCTGACAGTCGGCTCAATGTGCATGGCTGGTACACCAATTGCAACAAGGTCACGGACTAGAGAACGTGTCTCCTCTGTGATGGAACCCTTCTCCTTGATGTGAAAGGATTTTCCCTCTTCCTTTCGATGTCTGGCCCCCTTCTCGACGGCCTGAGCCTTTTGAGCTGGTGCCCTGGAGACACGCATCGACAGTGAATGGTTTTTCTTCTTCAACTCCGTTTTCTGCTCCTGTGCTCGTGTAAGGTCCTCTCGCGTGCTTTTGAGCTCACCTCGAATGCCCTCGATCTCAGCGACTGCTGCTTGTCGGCTAGATTCTGCCTCGGCAAAAAGACCCTTGATTGTGATCAGGGCTTTGTCTTTACGGCTGCACTTCTTCCTCTCGTTTCGGAACCGCTTCATGTAAACCTCCTCACGCTCCACCTGACCCTGTTTTCCATCATTCTCCTTGTTGTTCTCATCCAGTTCGGCTCTTTTTCTGGTTAAGGAAAGCGATGTAGAATTTGCTTGCTGGGCAGGGGATCGTTTTTTGCGTGGCAACCAGCGGTGATTATTTTTGAGCTGCCTCATGTATCGGGTAGGATTATGAAGGGGCTCTAAGATGATGACGGGGACGTGTTTTTGCGAGCAAAAGTCTTCAGCGCGGGGTAATCAGCCATGGCAAGGCGCGTCGCGACGCGTCAATTTGATTACATAAGCATGCATTTGCCCAACAATTCGATGACCCCCGACGAAGCCTGTTCGGGGTCATTTGTGACCTAATCAAAGGGCTGAGCACGCGTCAAATGGTATTCTATTTGTATTCTAGATAACAAAAGTGAAATTCCTCGGCCAAAATGTTGTGTAATAACAAAAATGGAAACAGGATAAACGTCGTCTTTACAATTTTTTGAACTCTGCAATCTAGAATACACGTAGAATAAGATTTCTAACCAAATCCACCATACAAAGTTCCCCTCAATGTCACTTAATTGTGCTCTGCCGTGGCTAGCCAAAAGATCGTGTCTTTTTGGTGTGTGGGACTGCTGCTGTCGGAGTTTGAATCAACCGTGCGCTGCCAGTACCCAAAATAACCTGTAAATAAATCCCCCAGAACCGGCACGGTAATTTACTGGGTCAAAAACCGGCTGGGAATTTTTTCCACAACCCTACTGTCACCTGCCTAATCCGGTCTTTCAATCTCAGCGGCTTTCATTTAAATGTCACATTCGGCCTCTCACTCCCCGGTGTCCTACCCCTTGGCCACACATCGGCCCTACTTATACCACGTCGGCCCAAGCCAATAGGATATCTCGATATTTAGCCTCTGAGTACACACTAACCCTCGGTGCCTGACCCTGCTCTTTTTCTTCGCGCGTCTGCAGCCACACAACGCGCGTCAATTTCTCGTCTTCTTCTGATCGGCCATGTTCTCATTCTCGACAGACATACCGTTGCACGAGGCCCTACCTCCGTTCACCCCACATCTTTGTATGTTATCGATTACAAGACGCTTCCTGGTCGCCGCCGCTTCCTTGTCAAACACTTCTGGGGCTCCTTCCTCCTGCACCATGGTGTTCCAGGAATACCTGCGCAATGAAGCTGATCGGAGAGCTTGACGTCTGAAAAGCGTGGCCTGCTCGCAGATACCGATTATGACCGCAGATCACTCCCTTCTTTCGGTCGACAGAGACTGTGTTTGACAATCGTCACGGTCTCCTCGACTCTTCAACTTTCTTCTCAAAACCTTTCTACGACCTATGTATTCTCTACCCAACATCTGGGCCGCCCCCGATTCTACCCATGACTCGTGCTCCACCAACACGAGCTGGCGTGGGTCCACGAGGTTTCCTATGTATCCGTATGTACTATGCCCTAGGACCAGCCACCCTTCTCTTTCTCAGGGCACGAATACAAAAACTCAAAAAAAAAGGCACCACGATCTGATCCCTGGTGGCCGTGCATCCCCTTTCCTCCCCGTTACGCGTGTCAGCTCAGCTTCCCCTCGTTGCACCAGCTCGACTGAGATTCATCTGGCCGGACTCGTGCCCTTCCTCCTCTACATCTACGAGCACTCAGCTTCAAGTCCAGTTCCGAGCCAGGTCGTGCCAGTGCAGGCCAGGTGATGAAGGATTGAACTATCAGAGTTTGAACGTTGCGTGTTGAGTTCATTCATTGATCTTTCCAGATAAAAACCTAATACCAGGTGCCAATCCCGCTCCCCTGGTTCTCCTTAATTTAATGACAAGTTTTATGGTGTCACAGCTGCAATCTATTTCAAAACTGACCCTTGTTGTGAGTCGTCCGCGGATACGGATACAATCTTACACCTCAACGCTAGGCCTCAGGAAATATCTACTCGACACACGATCATCGTGTTTACCTCACAGAAGTCTCCCTGAATCAACATCCGACCCACTTTTCCCCGGCCGCCGCTCCTCCCTCTCTCCCTGCTGATTATTCCCCGGTATGCCGTACCACAACGCGTACCCGAAGGACGAAGCCCTCGGTACGTGCCTTCAAGTTTTCCCTGGAGCCCGCAGCCCGAGCCTAAATTGTCACACAGAATTCACAATGCGATCCAGTCAACAAAGCAAAGTGATCGTTGTTGCATCGTGCGCTCGGCGAATGTGGCCCTTAGCCCATGTTACAGAAACGACTGCAGTAGATCGTACGTACCAGAAATGGTTTACGGTTGAGATTCGTAGCCCAAGCGCGCTCGATGGTGCGCGGTGGAGATGGCACGTACGAAAACACACGCATGCCCCGCTAGCGCGTTTGATATTATGTGGTGATCCGCGTGTTACTCCCGTTTGCCTGCTATTGCAGAGGCTCCCGCTGTATCTCCCCCGGTTGACCATCATTGAACAGCGAAAGTCATAACGAGGACACCAGCGAAGCCGGCCTTCAAAGCGTCAAAATCAGGGAAAATCCTCACGTTACCGATGCTGCAAAGTGTCCCCTCGTTCCCTTTCAAATCACCGGGGTAACGATATTCATTGGTTGCGACTCGGAACTCAAATTCTCTCGCGATCTCTGCCTAAACCCGCTCGCGTGCTGAAAGACCCTGCACAAGTGTGATATGCACCGTAGTACACGCTAGGGTCCGACGGAAGCAAGAAGGAAGAGATATCTTGCGAGCTTCGAAGTTCGAAGTTGTGAAATGTTGAAGTTATTGGAATTGAGGGTCATGGTGTGTCGCGCCCCGGGCCGTGACCGGTTATGTGTGATATCGGCGGGCTAAGCTCTGCGGATGGTCTACATATCGCGCTTTATCCGTGGCCCGGATTCTGACAAGATCAACCCAGTAGCAGCCTGAGAAACTTACTGTGGAGAGAAAGCGCGCCAGGACCAGAGTATACAATGTTGAGATTGGAACTTGTGTGATTACAGTGATTCTGGGGGCCTTAATCTTGGAAAACGGCTGTAGGTTGGCGGACATCTTGATTTCACTGGGAGATGTCGAACTCGCTCCGAAAGTAGCGGAATGGAGAAAAGTGCAGATCGTTAGGCTTGAATTGCCGCACGTCCACTATCGACGTCATTTCGAGTCGTTCCGCTTATTTGCAAAGCCCAGATCATGCGACATCCGTCTCAGGAGGTAGTTCAAGTCTGCGTGTATAGGCTGTCCCAGCAACTCCGAGATACGTACATTATACAGCTAGAGGTAAAGGTACTGCATCACACTTCCTCGAAGGTCTGTCAATTATCCTCATAACAAGAACATCAGGCGAAGATGTGTATTGCACAGGCTGAGGTCGCGGTCCATGTGGAGCGTGATTCTTCCGCTGGCATGCAAAATTGAATGCCGGGTTCCGCTTCTGCAATACCCGTGGAGGTGGCCGACGGCGAAGCCATACCGCAGAGTCAGATGAACTAGCGTTTCTTCGCCGAAGGCTAATGATTTTCGACTGCGGTGCGATCCAGCGATAGAATCCACTTCGAAGAGATTAGGTGGAGATTGGCATTGGAGCAGGGGCCACGTCAATCAATCTAGTTGTGAGTTCGAGCGTTGACTTTCGCTGTGCAAGTGGGTCACTGTCCACGTCAGTCGCCAGAACCTCGACGAGGGTTGTGAATCGAGCCACGCTGTGGTTGTGGCAAGTCATTGGATGGTTCGCTTGGTCCATTCTGCCAACATAACGTGGCGATGGTTTTCAACAATCATCGGCGTCGGTCCAGTTTCCAGAATCTGATGCGGAAGCCATGAAATTTTTCCAGTCTGATGTCAAGACCCCGTGAATTATGGATGAGACAGGCTCAGTACGTTCTGCGCAGTCGAGGGCTCGGAGTTAGTACTGACTTCTTGAAATAAGCACCAGAATGATGGTATCCAGTATCATAAGCACCGAATCCTGAGCCGTCCCAGACAGAAGGTTGAGACCTGATACGATTCCTCCGTCGATATGGGTGAGAGCTGTGGTCAGGAGGACTGTCTGATTGGCTTCGAATCTGCAACGCTACCGCGGGACTGAGGGAGATACATGAGAACCCCAGATGCCTCGGCGAGGCACTTATCATTCAAGTCATGCGCGAACGCGAACGTTGTGAAGGAAGCCCGAGAAAGCCAGAAGAAGCGCGAAAGGTACAACGTATGGGGACACTCCATCCCTTCCGGATGTGGCAAGATGAATAGAGCAGTCGCGACACGTTACCTCCTATGTAACAAGTAATACGCGTAGATGCACATTGTATACGCGTCGCGTTGATCGTGGGGGACTCCTATCAGAAGAGGCGTCCATGCAGGCAACAGTATGGCACTGACCCAGAGCAAGACTGCTGTGGGCGCCGAAAACGCTGATCAGCCTACTTCGCGGGATGAGTCTTGGAAGCACGCTCAGGTTGGTTGGGTGTGGTCTGCGTGACGTGGGGCATTCGGAGCCGCGGATATGGAGATGTTTGGAAGTAGTAGAGCATGCTTCGAAAAAGTTCTCCTTGGGCCTTCGAGCGACTCGAATCGATATGCCTGGTGCTGATCTATAGCGCCGGACCTTCCACGAACGAACCGGCCATCAAGGTAGTTGAACGTCTGGTGTTGATTTATATCGCGGCGCGGAAATAGGAATGGCGGAACGAGAGTGCCATAGAATACCAATATACTATGAGAAGGGGCCCTAATGGATGCGTCTCATGATCCCAGGGGAATTGCAAATGACATTCAACCAACAACAATAACACCGAAGGACAAAGACGGACTTGCGCCAACGTAGGTGTGAAATTGACGACAGATAATTGCTGATAAAGATTCAGTGAGGGCTGAGCGCTGAGTACTGAGTATGTCCTGAAGCCGAGCGTCAAATTGGCAGGCGAAAGAACGACCTCGGAGATGCTAAAAAAGGTTTATAAGGTTTAGCATGGTACTATGCAATTCCATGTTATAAACTTTCCAACACGGTAGAGCAGCAGATTTGTTGTTCAGGCTCACCCATATCGCTTGTAAGTGCCCTCGTAGCTGGCCCGTGTTTTTTGTTGTCGCAAGTCTGAGCAAAGTCTGAGCCACTTACCGTATACGAGTAGGCTATCCTGCAAAATGACCATCAAATGTTTTCGCAGCTTTGAACTCCGACAACTCATCCACGGCAGTCAGAATTTGCCCGAAGGCGCATCGACCAGCTTCACTTCACCGACAAGAAGTGAATCAGAACTGATAACGGTCCTAACAGTACATATGCAATCTCTCATTCAAATCTACTGAGGGAATATCAGTATCACGACGGCTCAGGTCTAGATCGCAACCCAACCTCCATGTTTTCTACAGCTGTCCAACCCTCTGTCGTTTCGCTTTTTTCTTCAACAGGCTCAGCACCTCTCCAATTATTCTCAAAAAGCGTGGACACATCTCTGCCCGCAGACTCCTGTATCCACCTCCTCCATGATCAGACGTCACAACCCCACCCACCAGCACCCGCGGTCATTGTACCACCTACCCAGGTCGAGCACCCTGAGACCGATGCCGACTACACTTTGAACCAAACCGTGCTTCAGATCCAATCGCCCACCCTTAGAACCACGTATATTCAATGCCCTCCTGTCAGTGGCCACCCGCACTTGGGCACCCGTGACAAGTCAACTGATCTAGGGATCAAGCACCCGTGGATGCACGTCCAAGTACGCAATATGGGCAAGGAATGGTCTTTCGAGGTCGGCCTGGTCGATCAGTCTGGTCGTATGGGGACCCTGCGGCTATCCACATTCCAGGTGCAGTCCCCACCTTTCTTCTATTCATTTGATCTATATCCTTGAGATTTCTTCCGCTGGAATCTTGCCACTTTTCAAGAGTGGGCGAAAAGCATCTCTCTTGACCTTCTTCTACAAGTTATGACTTCATAATGTGCCTCCAATTCTTGCTCGGCTGCTCAAGCATCACCTGCCTTTTCATCTAGAAACAACCCCGACTCTCACGCGCGGTCAACGCGCATCCGCTTCTCCACCTTCCACTCGCATTCCCACCGTCATCTTCGCGCCCGTTGACCTCGTGGTCCACCGTTACCCTCTGCCTCCCATCCTATCTTCCCTATTTCTCGTCCCCGAAATTGACGGACAACGACCATGTCGTTGGAGGCGCACGCGCTGAAGTACCCAGTGGAGCGTACTCCCATGTGGCCTACGTCCGCGTCTACGCGACGTGCAGACTCCGGAGAATCGGGTTTACTGAAGGTGGGCCGGGGCAGAAGGTTCCCTGGGAGTTCGAGCTATATGGTAGCGAATAGAGAGCATGAAGCCTTTCGTAGACGGCTTGCCTGATTCTACTGTCTCCTTGTATATCGCACTTGGGAAATGAGTATCACCTGAACTGTTCGTTTCATGCGTTTCATTCGTTTTCTTGCCGCTAGTTCTCTAGACCGTACGGCTAGATGCGGGGGCCATATCATATGGTGGAATTGTGATCGTTTTAATCATAGTGATATGAATTTTCGATGATGACAATGACTTCAACGGTATAACAGGGTATAACGATGAGGCGCTTGGAAATTCAGGGACGCATTTTGTCTTGAGTCTTGAGCTGTCTTGAGGTTGACTCTCGACGTGAGCGGCTTGGTCCGCAACCCTATATGCTTAGAATGGATCGGTGACAGTCTTGAAGAATGTTTGCCAGGTAAACGGCAGTAGCAAGATGAAGTTCTCAGCAACATCACAGGAAATCGCTGACCTATGTAGTCTCGACACCAGCCGTCACGGATTTGGTACGCTGTTGGGGTGTAATGAGCCTTCATCAGAAGAATCACACGCCCGTCTTTTGCAACTTTTGGTACTTTTGAAAGCTCCAAAAGTCGCCAAAAGCTGTTTATCCTCGCAACTTTCAAAAGCAATGGGGGGTTGCTTGCGAAAGTTGATTTCAGGTTTTGAACAACTTTTGAAAGTTGCAAAGGTTGCTCAAAACTACAACACAAAGCACTTTAAGAGTCACAGGAAGGAAACGAAAAGCACTGAATTAATTGCTATCGACGGTATACTGACCGTAAAAATGGTGCTTCCAGCTCACGCTAAGCATGCTAACAAAGTACGAAGCCGGGGGATGGGTATAGTACATCAAACACCACGCCGGGCGTCGTGTTTCGGCCCCTATGAATAGCGTGCCTCCGTCCAATCACTTCTCCGACGCGACCCGCAGCAAACGACGTTACTAAAGCGAGTCAGTCGTAATCAGTTTCGAGCAGTTTCGAAAGAAGAGTGACACATACCAAACATGCCAATTCCTAGTACAGCTACCATTGTCCCAACTTCGATAGGGCCTGGCGCGTTGAAGTGTTTGATGAAATGAGGACCAGTAATCATGCCTGACATAACTCTAAGAACACGTCACTGAACTCCCCACGAGATCGCAATTAGAGGTACCCGGAGGGAGTCATCTGATGGCAGAAAACATGATTAGGTGTGCCGACAGGCCTGAGACAGCGACGTACCAACCAACCCTCCAACTAGAGATCTGTGCGATCTCTACATCTTACAAACAGTCGAGAATCTAAAATGTTAGTTAATGAGGCCTAGCCATGAGCATCATGCGCCTCTCGGAGTGGTTTGCAAAAAGGTGCTAGTGCCCAACACAGGGTGCCTACAAAACAGGCCTTCGGACAGAGCGATCACTAGCACCTAGGTCATTAATGACCTTAACGGGAGACACAGAAAAAATGCATCAGGAAGCGACATGAATCGTGGATGCCTGAAGAATCGAGGGAGGGCTCGGAGGGGTGATGATGGGCAAAGGGCGTCGGGAAAGGAGGGTAAAGCGAGGCTGATGAGAATTCAAGCTCCGCTTCAAAGAACTTCGTATTTTTTAACCTTCCTCTTGGACCAGTCAAGTCGACGATGTTCCTTTCATCGCTGACAGCGACCGAGGGAGCGACCTGGTAGTGAGCTGTGTTAGAAGCAGATCCCTAGGGTTGCTGGTCATATTCCGCCTTTGCGAATGTTGTTGTAGTACTCCTTTCTTATCCTTTTAATTATAGTGTACTTTTATCGACTTTCACCTGACTTTGACTGGAAATGCCGAAAGTGTCGAGAGTCGCCAGAGTTGCGACAAAGTAGCCAAAACTTACCGCAAAAGTATCACGTAAGGCCCTTGAAGGTGGAAGTACCCGAAAGTCGATCAAAAAATCCCAAAAAGGTGATGTGATTCTTCTGATGTTGGAAGTTATCACCCCCCTCACACAATCCCAAAACGGAACTCTCCAATTTTCCGATTAAACATTGCGCACACTCATTCCGATGAAACATTGCGTTAACTGACAAGGCGACTGGGTTCGAGTCTACTGACGGTGAGAGGCGATGTCAGGTTTGTTTAGCAACCGCATCTGGAAAAATATTGTTCAGGGCAGGCAATTTGGCGTTGTGATCGGTGAGATGGGCCTCCGCGGATTCATAGAGCTCTTCCCTTACCTTCTCTTGCGCCACAAGCTTAGGACTAATTGCAGATTCAACTCAATCTTCATCCCTTCCTTTTTCATTGGTGAAGATGATGGTAAAGGAGAGGTGAAAAGCAGTTGCCATGCCGACATGCACCACGCCCCCCGCGCCAATTGCACAGGAAATATCATCCGGGTTCGCTAGCTCTGCCTTGGAGGCACCCCGCAGGAACGATGTTCCCATCTTGTCAAGCACATTTTCGAGCCAACGTCATCCTGTCGTAGTCCACCACTGGCATAATGTCAGTTCTCACATGGAAATTCACGGGCTAGGGCCCCCACGGTCGGACCTGGGATATCCTGGAGACATCTATATTGATACCTCTCCAGGAAACCATGACGTCTATGCTCATGTAGGAGATTCGTGGAGAAAATGGGGCGGTCCCGCCAATTACAGCGTTTCAATCATTCCTCATCCTTTACGCCCCGATCTTTACTTCTGGTGTACATCTAGTACTGGCCCGACCTGGAACTCCATTGATGAAGAGCCTCCACCTGTGGAACGGAGTCCGTGCTTTCACTTTCAAGTCTACGCGCACTCAAACTAACGAAATGCGACGGACAGATGGTTTTGACCAATTACTCACAACTACGGAATGCATCGCCGGGTACTTGCGAACCTATTCAACGGCTGCACCTGCCCAAGCAGAGAGGGATCGTGAACAAACTTCCAGTCCATGTCGAGAGCAAGAGGAAATCATGCAGCCCACTGATCTTGAGAAAACGGTCCCCGCGAAGCGGAAGAAAAGCAGATGCGATGCTGAAGATGATCAAGCCAAGAAGAAATCTTCCTCGACCTCTGGGATTTCTCACGCTTCTTCTTCATGTCATCAAACAGAACCAGATCACGTCCTCTCGTTTCCCATCGAACAGCTTTCACGTACATTCGTCACTCCCAGCATCATCGACTATACCAGATCATGTTATGAATCCAGCCATGACGGCCAATATATCATAACATTTTCCCATTTCTGGGGGCCCTCTCCCCCGTCCCCGGGCGATGGGGTGCCTGGTGACATGTTTTTCCTCGTCTCTCCTCAAGGCCACAGGATTTTTATACGACATAATGTCTGGGTGGAGTGGCCTGGCTTGCATCCCTTGTACTCTCTATATTTTGTCCATCCGGAACTTTTAGGTATGATCGCATGGATAGACGGAACCGAGGCGACATGGACGACAATGTCAGACTTTGTTTCTCGAGGGCAAAAGTTTGACGGATTTAGAAGCTTGCCACCACGCATCCTCCTAAATGCACACGACTGCGTAGAGGTGCTATTGCGAAAGACCCGATTTGGACTCTTGGCACCCTACTTCCGAGACTACAAGTACTTTACGGGACTAGGGCTGGGTTATGCGGCGGATCTTGAACGTCTGGAGGAGAAGAACCGCCAACTAGAGAAGGAGATTTTTCAACTCAAACAAAAGAGTGAATGTACAAGTAACGGTGCGTCTGAAGCCGGCGAAACCGAGAAAACAGACACAACAGCAGATGCTTCATGTACGTCTTCTATGCCGCTTATTCACTTCGGTCGTTGAGGCAGATTGTTCAGCTCGACAAATCCTTCCTTTACCGTGCAAACAGCCTCAGTATCCTTCGACAGTGAGTAATTGCATCGTTTTATCGTAAATTGACTGATAATTACTCAGGCTACTCAAACTTTTCCCGTGGAGAGCCTGGAACCTCTAATGGTCAACAGATTGACATCTCCCATTGGCGAGGCTTCGAGCGAAGTACAGCTCACGCTGAACCCCTGTGGTGAACATGTGATTGACGGCAGTGCTGGTCGATCCTGTGCAGCTTCCCCGAGCGACTTGGAAGCCGGTGGTAATGGAGGCTCTGCGGCGTATGGCGTATCACCTTTGGCAGGTGGAGATATGACGGAGGGATATGATTCAAAACCCTTGCTTGCCAGCACATCCAGAGTGCCGGCATATCAGATGCCCTCGGATACAGCCCGGACAGCAAGTCTAGATCATGAATCGCCCCTTGGCGTTGCTTCCGGTTGCCTTACGCCGATTATAGCCCAAAACACCTGTATACATCACCCTAGCCTGCCTCTATCTCCCACTTGCCCCTCGGAGTCAAATGATGTCGACGCTAGTCTTCCTCCTGACATGGATGGGTCTGAAGCAGCAACTCCGCCGCAGGTTCTTGATCTCTCTGATCATCCCGTACAGCCAGCCCTTGCGCCATCATCACTCGGGGCTGTCACTTCTACGGGTGAATCTGCGGGGCAGCTTCTGAACTCTGAACTGCCCCGACTCCGCGCCTCGTCAGCCGAATGATGACACCATATCCTCCAACATCAATATGCCTCACATCGAGAACCTGGATATGGTCGGGCTCCCGACTGGCATAAAGAATACAGTGGAAACTAACATCGAGGAGGATCCAGTAAGGGTGAAAAACGAGAACCAGGGTAAGCAGATACATAAATTTATTCTGGTGATAAGTTATACCATTCAACAGGCTCCCCCCCTTTATCGCTTGACGAAGAGTGCTATCTGTGTATTGTCTTCCACGCTTCCCGAAGATCAGGAACTCGCTTCTGCAGGCTCTGTCTGTACGCATACTTATAGTATCTGGGGAAGTAACCGAATTCTTGTTGACAATCATTCCACATTAGCCAACTGGATGTCCCACAAGTCGTCGAATACCCGCTCACTGCGCATAGCGGTCAACTTCTCCTACATTGCGAGACTCGACACAGTGAAACGCATCGTATTCTGGCTGGCATGACTACCGAACAGCTCACCGATATGTGCGAGCAAATAGAATCATCTTGTCCTACATGATTATGCGAGGAGAACTTGTCCCCGTCTGCATGTTTTCGGCAATACCTTGCTTTCGTTGTTGTCCTACGCATTCTCTCTACCTTGCTGAGAACCCGGCTCATCCTTAATTATTTACCTCTTTTGGCTAGCACTACACTGGTCTTATATGATGCCTCCTCTATTCGACTTACTTTCGAGACCTTACTTACTTTCATGGCCCTTTTCTGCCACCGTTGCTGTTTATCTTGAGTAGTCATTCCCAGTATCTCCCTCAATAGCCTGATCTTCGTTCACCTCTTCCGTTAATATAGGTTGTGACAAGCAATCCTATCTACTTGTATAAAGTATCTCAGACATACCGAGGGGACCTGACACCTGTGCGTAGGTCGGGACTCAGATGAACTGTATGATGATGGGAAGATGCCGTTGGACAAGAATGATCCACGTCATGAGTTGCGCAGGTTCGATTTATATGTGCGTGCGTGGTGGTGGTGCTGGGTGGTTATGATATTATGCAGTACGAGGAGAATGGGGGGGATTAATGGAGCTCCGGCATTTGCATCGCGCAAGTGGGTCGATATGTTTTTAGAGACCATCACAAGGTGCCAAGAACAGTATTTTGATGAAACAAAGCCTGGAGATATTGTGAAGGTGCTCTTTGTGCAACACCACTATGATAAGTGAACATATAGTAAAGCAAATTTTGTATTTTGTTGAAACTCATAGTGTGAACAAATTCAAAATTTATTATTTAAAGAAATGTTAAAAAACATTCACAATATTTTCATGATATGGTCAGTGAAGATTTTATAATATGTTCACAATATAGGGAGGTATTTCGAATTATGTTGAAGATATGGTGAAAATATTCTGAATAGCTGACCATATTGTAAACATGTCATGAAATTTTCACTGATCATATTGTGAAAATATTGTGAAAATTTCTTGCATATGATTGAAAAATGAATTCTGGATTTGTTCACACTATGATTGTCAATGAAATACAAGATTTGCTCTATCATATGTTCACTTATCATAGTGGCTCCTCACAAAGAGCACCTTCACAATATTTTCAGACTTTGTTTTTTCAAAATATTATCCTGAGCGCCTTGTGCATAGAAAATCCCTACTAGGTTGTCGTGGCAAACAAAGGGACGAGGCTGATGGAGGCAAGGTCGGAGAGTCCGAACTGGTGTACGCGTCAAGTACGCCGCCACGTGGCATCGACATGTTGTTTGGTGTTTGTATCAAAAATAAACACATGCTCCAGCCGTCGCCGATGACCATACTTAACATGTTGATGAACGCCGTGACGGGGGGCATTATATCAACCGACAATACTATTCTTTACAATGTGCGACTACCTGGCGAGTGTCAACTTCAAATCGAGGAGGGCTCCAACCTTATCGCTTGCACTGGGATTTCCGGTTCCCACAACTTCCCAGCGACTGTCACGCATCATGGCGGAAGGTTGTAACTCCTTCCTCACACTACCGAGGCAAAACTGAAGGGGGGACACAACTCCGGAGGAAAAGTGCCTCTATTGAGCAAATTTGATTCTATCAACATCGCTTGCCACTGGCCATAGGACGATTTCTGTAGCGCATACAGGTCTCTGCAATATCCGACCTGCTTGCACAACGGAACTTAAGTCTGAAGATTCTAATATAGGGGCTACCTGGTGCTCTGACACGCGATGTGTGTATCTTACTCAATATCTACACCGGATTAGCAATAATTCACAACCCGTCGCTGTTCTATACAGACCTCCAACTTCCATATGGTCATGGAAGCTCTCGTCCAGCAAACATCCTGGATTGTAACCTGCACGCAGCATTCAAAAATCGGTCCTCAGCCTAGCATCAATGCAGAGCATCGAAGACATCCCAGACCTGTCCCAGACTGTATTCAATTCAACGACAACCATGCTTTCGCTCCGAACAATATTATCATCAAATTGGGAGACTAGGCGTTGGATGAACCGTCACATAAGAGTTGAAGAAAACCACCTACATCTTACTCGGACGCACCATGGAAGGTGTGCTCCAGGTTCTTGCGCCTGGTCCATACATCAAGTCGCCATGGCAGGGGTTGATGATCATGTCCGACAAGGTACACATTTTCTTGAAATTGCGATACTTCGACTTCTGACATCTGCATGATTGATTTCAATTCTGAGTGGCGTTCTTTAATTCCGAAGACCTGAGGCGGATTAGGTCAAGAGAGGGCACAAGACTGTAATTGAGCTTTCAGGCCAGGACTTCCTTAGCCGGAGTAATGGGCCAATGCGATTGCCTGTAAGTCCAATCATTATCTTCCAAACAACTGGATCATGGGGCAGCCGAGTCAGTATGGCTTTGAACAGGGCCTAGAGAAGCGGCATGGGTCGAATGTTCATCTCGTCCCTACAAGCCATGCTTCGGGGTTGGCGCCCTGCCATAGCCATCTCGAACGTCATTTCAGCATCATCTCCAAGGCACATATGCCATATTTTAACGTGCCGTGGGCGGGAATAATCGTACTTTGGTTCCTTCACCTTTCACAACATTGCAAATTTACCTACTTTTCTGAATCGTATCAAAAGTTCTTGACCGTTTACATCGACACCACCCACGCGGCGTCCTCTCACTATTACCTTGTCCAGAATTCCACTACCGCTGCTCCTAGCGCTTGGTACTGGCATGCCGTGCAATATCCTTTCCCTGGGAAGGAACACGGGACTACGTGGAATGACTCGAAGCAATCTCCTACGCTTCACGTCGCAAAACGACCTGAATCAACCAGGGGTCCCCTTGATTACGTGATTCCAGGTGGTGCGAGAGTAACAGGATATTCTAGTTCTGGCCATTGTCGTCCCTCTCCAGCATAACATCGCGAAGCCCTCGGGAACGACTCTACACTTCACAAGCGCTGTAGGCTGCCATTAGTCGGCTCAGAGGACAATCCTACCATGAATAGCTTCACGGCGAGTATGCCTTTCGTAACCTCGCTCTTGCAGTTCGGTGCCTTCTGGACGAAGTTCGTCCAGAAGATTACGCCCTCGCGAGGTCCTCGGAATGACACAAGGTATGCATTATAGAATGATCACAGACTTTGTATACCTGAGACTGATCTTCGATTGGCTCTGTCCGGTCTGAATGCAAGTCAGCTACCTAGAAGGCTGAATTTAGGGTAGCTTCTCCAATTTTCTTGCCGTGAACCTGGGATCTTCTCCTGGTGCGTGCTTCAGGGCGTTCCTCATGAAAATTGTATAAGTACCTCTAGAACTGACCATAAGTCCTCAGTCAACTCACTGAGATTCTGGCTTCTTCCACTCTTTCACCATCGATGTCAGCCGGCCCGCCAACTCCCAAGGTTACCGAAGTCAAAGGCCCTTGCGGCATTCCACCTGAGACTGGGCCGGAGCAGCCAAAGGAGGTGTACTTCACCGAAGCTAGCGTGGATGATCCGTCGCGTTCTCATGCCGTCATGACTAAAGTCGCCCAGCTATGGGAGAACGGCCAGGTATGTCGTCTATGTTATACTATCATAGGACTTTGCAACCCATGTCCAACGCATTAGATCATCACTTACTCGTTCTTCAGGGGCACCGAGAACCAGAAGGCCGCTGTCGATAAGGTCGCTGTTGAATGGACCTACTATGCCAATCTCACTCTTTCGCCCAAGGAGGACGGAGATCAGGAGGCCATGATTCGCATCGCCTTCCAAGCCAAGTCCGGCTCTTGGAGCTCTATCGGAAAGGGCGCCCTCAGAGCGAAACCCGGATCAATTACCATGAATCTAGGCTGGATCGAGGACCTCCCTACCGTCTCTGAAACTGACAAGGGCACCATCCTCCACGAATGGGGCCACGCCCTGGGGTTGTTGCATGAGCATCAAAGCCCTGCGAGAGGCGGAACTCTAACGCTCAATACTGCGGAGGTCAATAAATACTATAGCGCTACGCAAGGCTGGGGTGAATCCCTTATCCAGTCGCAGATCCTCAACGTGTACAATGCGGAGGATGTTTCCAACTACAGCACACTCGACACTAAATCTATCATGATGTACGTAGACCGTCATTGTCCCATTCAATGTCCTGATCTTACTTTCAGGTACTTCATGCCGGCTCGTCTGAATCTGCAAAGAATCGCTGTCCATGTCAACACCAAGTTGACCGACATGGATAAGGCATACGTGGTTATCAATTACCCTCGCGACAAACCGCGTCGCGAAGCCAAGGACTGGACGCTGCAGAAGGCCCTGGACGTCGCCGGAGTCCCGCCTAGCGAGCAAGGAGACATGTTAGGGTGTAAAGACGATATTACGAGCTTGAGGACCTACTTCATTGCTTGGAACCAAGAGGCTCGTGCGAAAGAACTTGGTAGGTTTCTAGCTCCCAAGAAGTAAATCGGAATACTAATATCTCATACAGAAGCATTACAGAATGGCTCTGCTGACATAGTACACGACACTAACCCCGCGCCCAGGACTATCAATACTGTCCCCATCGCTCATATCTCACATCTCCTCGCCCCATCGCAATCAACCACTGAGCCCGGTGGTAAAGCCACCCCCTTCGGAGCTGCTGCTACTGATGGAATCGAGCACGGTATTTGGTCAGGGCTTGTCGGTGTTATCACACACCCAATATTCCAACAAGTCGTCGGAGGCGTCGTCAATCAGGTTCTGACGCAGCGCGGCCTGAGCCCCGCTGCGCTCGGTTCTGCCGCCGGTGCTCAAAACGGGATGTACTCTTCTCCATTGCCCTTCTACGATGCGCCCTTCCATGGTGGCTTGATTAAGCCCTATGTGACCCCTGAGGGAGTACAACAAGGACTCTGGTCTAGCTTCACCAGCATCATCCAGCATCCTCTAACTCAGACCATCATCAAAGGAGCCGTCGACGGTGTCTTTACGCAGCATAGCATCAAACCAAGCACTGTTGCCGATATTCAGCAAGGCCTATTCTCGGATATCGGGGCCATCCTGAAGAGCCCCGTCGTCCACAAGGCGTTGACAAGCATTGTCGATACCATCCTCACCCAGCGTGGACTGACACCCGTCACCGTTGCCCAATATCCGGAAGTGCAGCAAGGCGTCTTTTCTGGCCTGGTCGATTTCTTGAAGAATCCCACCTTCCAGAGTGTTGTGAAGACAGTCATCAACGGTGCCCTCACCCAACGTGGCATCAACCCCGCGGCGGCGCCATCCTCGTCTCCCGATGCAGTGGAACATGGATTAATCTCTATCCTTGGCTCGCTCGTCGGCAGCCTCTTCAGTATCAACCCGAATACCACCGCGGTAACCCCTCTTGACGTTCAGCACGGCTTAACCCCTGACGTGCAACAGGGACTATTCTCTATCCTTGGCTCGGTCCTTGGGAGCCCAATCGTCCACAAGGCCCTCACTGGAGTCATCGACAGCGTCCTCACCCAGCGCGGATTGAACCCTCAGACCACGCCTCAATATCCCGAAATTCAGCAGGGTATCTGGAGCAGCATGATCGGTATCCTCCAAAGACCAGAATTCCTGAAGATTGTGGGCTCGGTTGTTAGTGGAATCACCACGCAGCATGCATTAAATTCCAAGACGACAATCGGTGATCACGCTGAAATCCAACAAGGCATCCTTTCTGGTGTAGCCGACATTTTCAAGCACCCCGTGTTCCAGCAGATCGCAGGCAGCGTTGCCAATAGCTTCTTGACCCAGCATGGCATTAATCTCGACGCCCCTTCAGCCACGGCCCCTCTCGGCGTCCAGCAAGGCCTGTTCTCCGACCTGGGATCAGCCCTGAACCATCCCCTGGTTCGCCAAACGTTGAAAAGCTTGATCGACGGAGCTTTCGTCCAGCGTGGGCTGAACCCCGCTATCCAGACGCCCGAGATCCAGCAGGGCATCTGGAGTACCCTGGGGAGCATTTTCAACAGCCCCATCGCCAAACAGCTCATTGGTGCTGCTGCCAATGCCGCCATCGGTCTTTTGTCCCAGAACGCTCTCAATCCGAACGCCGCCGTGCAACATGGCCTCATGTTAGGGCCCGGTCCTGTATCGCGCGTGAGTAAAATTAGCCATTATCTTAAGGTAGACATCGACGCATGTAACTGACGGTGCCGCTATCCCACAGCACGGCTCCCACCCTGACATTCAGCAAGGCCTTGTATCTGGTATACTCGGTTTCTTGAAGACTCCGATCTTCCAGCAGACTCTGGGCACTGTCATCAACTGTGTTTTGACCCAACACAGTCTCAGCCCGACCGCTGCTGGCACCGTAGCTCAACACGGCCTATTCCCGACATACGCTCCTGGCCCGGTCCGGGCCGCCGTGATGCCCTTCCCGCAATATGGGCTGAACCCAGATGCCCAGTACCCTGACGTCCAGCATGGTTTTTGGAGTAGCGTTGGAGACTTCTTCAAGAACCCAACTACGCAAAAGGTCATAACCACCGCCGCAGATGTCGCAATCGGCATTTTCCTAGGTCTGGACCCGAACGGTGCCTGTTGTAGTACATCGATACACTTACCTCAAGTTAGACAACGTTGATTACATTTCTTTTATCTTTCTTACCTTTGATTACTATTCACCATAGTCATCCTAACAGTAGCGCGATATACGTATCATTCAACTGATATGAACCCATTTTAACTTTTACGTTTCATTAAGAACATCTTAAATGACTATAAAGATACGGGATTCGACGATACTCGACGAGATCCTCGGAACGTCGCGTCGGACGCCTAAACCGTTGATGGCAAACAAGTCGTTGCCAAACAAACAACGGAACCGGCATCCGACTTAGCGGTAAGTGTCGAGAATCATCGCGAAGTCGGCTACAAGGCTCTCAATCGTTTGAGAACCGGGTAGAACGTTCTAGATTAGTTTAGATACCTGTATATATAGTCTGTAGTACCAAATGAATAAGGATAACTTCTTTAACCCGTACTATCACTGTGTGAATAAGATTCTAAGTTAGAAACTTGAAATCAACCTCAGAAAGATCCTAGCAATAAAGCTTCGCGCTATTGATAGATCTTAAGACTACGAATATCAAAGCTCCGCGCTGGTATTCATAGCCAAATCCCGAAGACCAAAGCCCTGCGCTGGCCTTCGAGATCTCTGACGCGTGATTTCGATCTTTTAAACTTTAAGATTCATTTGCATTCAGATTTCATCTTCTAAGTCGTAAACTCTCACGTTAACGACCGTTCTAAGTAAACATTCGAATTTACTTCTTAAAAGACCTACTTACGCGTGTATTCAAGGAATACACCAAAATTACGCCGAACCGTAACATTGGTGGACACACCCGGAATTAGTCTTACAAGTTTAAACAGAATCGTTTCACTTCGTCAGTTTATTAATTCAATAAATCTGATACCAATACTATGGCTGGTAAAGGGAAGGCTCGTAAAACTAACAATTCGAAGAACTCTCAATTGGATGCCGCCTTAGCCGTTGCTAATCAACCCATCGTCGATAATCAACCCATCTTCGATAACGAACTCATCGAACCTATCGAGCCTGGGCCAAGTGATCGGGGAAGAATCGCGATTCAAGAAGACATGCTTGAAGGATTCGCACCTGAACATTTCTCCCCTGACCGGACGACACGATCACCGCTGCCTCCCTCGACATCTTCGGTTTCCTCAGCGCAACCGTATCGGGAAATGCCACCGCACCTCGAAGAGCCAGGGGGAAACACGACAGATCAGAAGGGACCTACTTCTAAACATAAAGATATCAATTACAACGAACCTTTGACCATCATCGGTCGCCCAGTTTCATACCAGGACATTGATCCTAAATTGATCGTCGAATTCACCGTCGAATTTCTAGCATGTCTACATGTTTCGTCTTTCTTCGCGAAGCGCAGCGGTCAGGCTATAAGGATAAAGGAAAGGTGGGAATCAGCATTAATGTTTGGAGATGCTGTGTTAAGAAAAGACTTACATGTTGATAAACCGCGACCGCTCGGACGGAAGGAGATGCGGGAGTTTTTCGTTGAAGAGTTATCTTTACTAAGAACCTTATTAACATCAGTACGAAGGTATGATGATGAATATGGAATACTAGTATCAGTAAAGAGAGAGATCTTAACGGAATTAAGTAGTCATCTTGACCTATTAAGAAACAAGGCTAGGGACTCACTCATAATCTCAGGAGAAGGCATCCCTCCGATTCCAAAATGGGGACCGAGTGGAAAGGCGAACGAATTTTGGTCGACCAATGATTTCGAAATCCTTGGCGCGTGCTATCGACGTGACGTCGAGAACTTTCTAGCATTTTTATCGGATCATCATGATTTCTCTCCTCCAAAGAAAGAAGATACAGGAAGCGCGAGGAACTTACCAGACGATGATAACGAGGCCACGAAGGAGATAAGACCGGATCGCCAAGCCGAATATCAAAACGAGGCTCGTGATGATCAAGATCCCGGGAGTATTTCGAGAATTGATCGGGATCGACGGTCCACGCATCCGACCACGAGGCTATTTCGGAATCAAAATGCGTCTATTTTTGTACGACCTACACAAAATACAACGTCAAGAAGGATGCAGGAGATGTTCCCGTCTAAAGAAGAACGAAGAGAGGAGAAACCTAATCGAGACTCACCTGACAAAGACAGGAACCATGAACCGAGAAAAGATCGAGATGAAAGGGATTCGCGTGATGAGAAATACATGAGGCGAACTCGAGGCGATGGTGACCCAGACCCGAGCTCATCTGACAGTGATGAAAGTGATGCAGGTGGACCCAGACGAGGACATCCTAGAAAACCGCATGGTCATAAAAATCCCAAGAAATCCGGAAGGAGTGATGAAGACGCTCGAAGATCGAAGGATTCCGCAGGACGCGAACCGCAGTTTGAAAATAAACTAAAGATCGATGTAATCCCGGAATGGGATGGTAACGCGGATACACTGAGTCGATGGATTCTAAGAGTTAACAGTATCTCCGAGAGGTCGGATACGATTTTCAAACAGTTAGGATCTCTCGCACCTCAAAGATTGAAGGGAGCGGCTGAAATATGGTACTATAGTCAGAGTAAAGCGACACGGTTTAGGATGGAGGTAGATTGGAGTACTTTACGAGATGGCATTGCTGGATACTATATGAATCGCGCATACATGGATAAGCAGAAGATTAAGGCGAATAAAGCACATTACCACGAACCAGGATGCACTCGAGAAACACCTAGCGAATACGTCATTCGTAAAAAGGAGTTGATTGAGCTAGTATATAACTACACGGATCGAGAAATTATAAACGAAGTAATTGCATCCGCACCTGCTCACTGGACTACGGTCTTGAGCCCCCATCTTTACGAAGACGTCGATGAATTCCAGATAGCCGTAAAGTACTACGAGGAGACCTTGATAAAACTGGATCCACCGGTCCGTTATCAAAGAAACGATTTTAACTACCAATCGAACATTCGTGAGGGACCTAATAACTCTAGTAATAATAGAGCTCCTTACCAAAATTTCAGGACAGCACGTACAAATCTCGTTGGATGGAGTAAGGCTACTTCAAAGCCTGAATTTCCTAAGGATGATTCTAACGTTTCGCCGCGCACCACTCCTGAGGATAAAGGCGCTCGACCTTGTCGTCATTGCGGAAGCGGTAAACACTGGGACTACGAATGTAAATACGCTCGGAGGGGAAATAAGAATGCACGCGCTAACCTAGTTCAATCGAATGATGAGGAATTAACCGCGCAAGAAACCTACGATGAGTTGTATTACGGATTATCATCAGACGACGAAGAAGACTTGGATTTTGACGAACCCCTTCAGAGTAATTCCTTAGATGCTAAAGAAGATCGCGTTGAGGAACTGGGGGGGGGAAATATAGATCATACTTCAACTTCTCTTCGTGCCTTGACTACCAATAAGGAGAGTGTTGTAACGAAACCTGCACTTAATCGAAAGTCACGACGAAGATTTGTTAAAGAGCTTGAGAGGTCAACCTACCAAACTGAAGCCGTAAATGATGAGGACAGAATGATCTCCTTGAAGAAATTAATGGCACGACCACCCGGATGTTCATTTTTAGGGGCCAAAGCCATAGAAGCATCTGCTACGATTAATGATCGGAGGACGGAATCCGTACCGGTTATTATAGACTCCGGATCCGATATAACCTTAATTTCACAAAGAACGCTCGAGAATATGTCCAAACCTCCTAAAATACGGACAGGCCAAAGAATTAAACTCATACAGGTGACAGGAAATACCACGATAACCGGGTATGTCATTTTAGATTTAATTTTCGAGACCGAAGAAGGGCCTGTAAAATTGAACGTGGAAGCATATGTAGTCAAGGGAATGACGACGCCAGTTATTTTAGGAAATGACTTCGCGGATCAATATTCACTTTCTATTATAAGAGACGATGGTGAAACCAGAGTATCATTCGGATCGTCGAAACGTACTATGAAGGTACAAAACATCACAAGCCTTGGGTACAAAGACGAAAATGGTCACGCCTTCAAGATTAGAGCTTTGCCTGACTTCCCGACTAAAATCTCACGCGTGAAGGCTCATAGACGGGCGCAGCTTAAGAAGAAGCGAGATCTGATAAAATCTAGGGATCGGAAAGTTAGGTCAACTCGCCAGGTAACCATCTTACCAGGAATATCAAAGGAAGTCTCAGTATACGTTAATTATCCCTTCAAAAGTGATGCATTATTCGTCGAACGGTCCATGTCCACGAATAAGAACATTGACGATACTTACGGATCACCTGATACGCTAACAACACGTGATAAACCTTCATTACACATCTCAAATTTCTCTACATTTCCGATCACTATTGCCGCTGGACAAACGCTTGGAGTCGCGCAGGATCCTACTACTTGGCTAGAACGGTTAGAACATACGAGCAAAGAAGACAGGGAAAAAATGATTAGTCACGCAAATCTAATTAGGAACCTTATAGGACAGGACCCGAAATTAGGGTTAGGAGTTACACAAACGGCAAGGAGCGAGGTCGACACTTCGATCAACCCGGCTTTAGGAATCGGAATCAAGGATGACCCATTAGCTGAACCACCTGTACAGGGAGGACCTAAGACAGCAGAAACCCCTGAAGATTCGATTGATACCGAGCAACTACTTAGAGAAGTTGACCTTTCTAAAGAACTCACGATCGAACAGAAGGCATCTCTAACGAAGATTCTACTTCGAAATAAGGAGGTATTTGGGTTGAATGGTAAATTAGGGAATTTTGATACACTAGTTAGAGTACCACTGATACCAGGAACAAAACCTATCTCGATACCGCCGTTCGCTACATCTCCTGCCAATCGAGAAATCATCGACAAACAAATGGATGCTTGGATTAGTCTCGGAGTTATCGAACCATCAAAGAGTCCATGGGCAGCTCCGGTATTCATAGTGTACAGGAATACTAAACCTCGAATGGTAATTGATCTGCGACGGTTGAACGAAGCCGTAATCCCCGATGAATTTCCGTTACCGAGACAGGAAGACATTCTGCAGACATCAGCAGGAAGTCAATACTTATCAACCTTGGATGCTTTGGCGGGATTCACGCAACTCACTATAGATCCCCAAGATAAGGAGAAATTAGCATTCAGAACGCATCGAGGATTATTTCATTTCAATCGAATGCCATTTGGATTTCGCAACGGACCTGCTGTATTCCAGCGAGTAATGCAGGGAGTACTCGCTCCATTTCTATGGATTTTTGCGTTAGTCTACATCGACGACATTGTAATTTTTTCACGCACCTTCGAGGAACACCTAAAGCACATTGATCAAGTCTTGAAGGCTATCGCAGCGTCCAAAATCACATTATCCCCTGTAAAATGTCATTTTGGGTATCAATCGTTACTACTTCTCGGACAAAAAGTATCGCGACTAGGATTATCAACCCATAAAGAAAAGGTTAAGGCAATCGTTGATTTAGAAGAACCGAGGGATGTACGCACCTTACAAATGTTCTTAGGAATGATGGTGTACTTTTCTGGGTATGTGCCATTCTACGCATGGATTGCACATCCATTATTCCAACTACTGAAGAAAGGTAGTAAGTGGAGATGGGGTGAAGAAGAACGTGAAGCTTACGAGTTATGTAAACAGGTTCTAACGCAAGCGCCAGTTCGCGCACATGCTATGCCAGGATTACCATATCGTGTATACTCGGACGCGTGCGACTTTGGATTAGCAGCAATATTACAGCAAGTACAACCAATCAAGATTAGAGATTTGAGAGGAACAAAAATATACGAGCGATTAGAAAAGGCTTACCGAAATAACGAACCAGTTCCCGACCTAGTGGTATCCTTAGCAAAGGAAGGAAGTGATGTTCCCGCAAATGTTCGCTGGGGGGAGAGTTTCGAGGATACGACGGTTTACACGGAACGTGTAATTGCATACTGGTCAAGGGTTCTACAGTCAGCCGAACGTAATTACTCACCTACAGAACGCGAAGCTTTAGCTTTGAAGGAAGGGTTGATTAAATTCCAACCTTACCTCGAGGGAGAACGAATATTTGCGATCACGGATCACGCTGCTTTAACATGGAGCAAGACTTTTCAGAATGTTAATAGACGACTTTTAACCTGGGGACTAGTATTCTCGGCATTCCCGAATATGAAGATAGTACATCGTGCTGGACGAGTACATTCTAATGTCGATCCGATCTCAAGGTTGAGACGGCGGATTCCGATCCAGGAGGGACCACAAGTTGACGCCACGGAAAGTTTAAACCTTAAGGATATAGAGGACCCGTTGAAGGATATGTACGAGGAGCTAGGACCAAAATTCGAACAGAAACTACTCACAGTTGCTACAAACTACACGAATTCGGAAGAAGAAACTATGTACGAAGGATCGTACCTGGGAACGAATATTTTAATCACCGGGGAAGAGAGCACGGACATCGAGATCCCTTATGACACTTGTAGAGCATACACCGTAATGATCAGTCTAGATCAGACCGAAATCCATAAGTGGAGAGAAGCCTACCAGAAAGACGTACATTTTGCAAAGGTACTCAAAGCCATTCAATCACAGAAGGATCGAAGACCAGAACATCCACAATACCTCTACAGCGACGACGGTTTAGTATACTTCGAGGATGGATTGGGTATTACTAGATTATGCGTACCTTCCGGGTTAAAAACAGAGGTCATGACCGATGTACATGACCAGATGAGTGAAGCAGCGCATGGAGGGTACTTCAAAACCTACAACAGGATCAGCGCTACTTACTATTGGCCAAGAATGTCTAGAGATATCAAAATTTTTGTTAAAACTTGTGATATCTGTCAGAAATCCAAACCGAAGAGACATGCTCCGTTAGGATTACTACAACCAATCCCGATCCCAAGTCAACCGTTCGAGGTTGTCTCGATGGATTTCATTACCGAACTTCCCGAATCTAACGGATTTGATAGCATCCTTGTGATCGTAGATAAGATGACCAAATATGCGATCTTCATCCCGACAACGACTAAAATAACCGAGGACGCGACGGCCCGGCTATTTCTCCATCACATCGTGTCTAAATTTGGCATCCCGCGACAGGTGATAACGGATCGGGACACGCGGTGGCGAAACGACTTTTGGAAAGAGCTTTGTCATTTAATGGGGATGAGGCGCGCGCTAACAACTTCATATCACCCGCAGGCAGACGGACAAACTGAGGTTATGAACCAATACCTAGAAATCACCCTGCGAGCGTACATAGGACCAGAACGCGATAATTGGGACGAATTACTAGATGTATTAGTGCTATCATACAATACTTCACCGCATACAGCAACGGGTTTCTCCCCCGCATACTTACTACGCGGATTTCATCCCAACACGGACTCCACAATGATGCACGCGCCCGGCGGGATCACACGACCGTTGAATTCACAAGACTCAAATGAAATTGGAAGCTTGCATGAGAAAGCGTTCAACATGGCAGAGGAGTTTAAGGCTGAGAGACAACGTGCAACGGACGCTATGACCCTGAGTCAAGCGTATCAGAAAAGAACATATGATCAAAATCACCTAGATATCGAGTTCGAAGAAGGCGATCAGGTAATATTGAACCCGCATTCTTTAAAGTTATTGAAAAAGGAGAAAGGTAGGGGTAAGAAATTATTGATGAAGTATGACGGACCATTCGAAATCTTACAAAAAATTAGTCCCGTCGCGTACCGACTTCGATTACCGCCTACCTACAAAATTCACCCGGTAATCAATATTGCACATCTAGAAAAATACAGTACCTCACCTAAAGAATTCGGAAAGCGCCAAACGAAGGAATTAAATCGTGGGGACTTCAAGGAAGAAGAATGGTTTGATGTAGAAAGAATAGTAGCAGAATCCTGGAGGAAGGGCCGAAATGGGCGAAGAATCCCGATATACAGGACGCGGTACCTGGGATACGGACCGGAATCAGATCTATGGCTAACGAAAGAAGAGCTCGGCAACGCACCTTCAGTATTGCAAAACTGGTACGAAGGAAGGGGAAAGAAGTCTGCAAGCAAACCACAATAATCAGCGCGAACGAATATAAAACGCTGCTGAAAGACGACCGAAAACATCACCCCCTCGAAAGCCACATCAGTTCCCCAAAGAACCAACTCATTCTCAACTCTTTATAAAAAATGTCTCTTGCTCCTCAAACCTCGTTTCCCGCTCTCGATCGTCTCGCTATACACCTAGCGCAGTTGATCACTCATTCCGTATCCCCGCTTCATCGCGAACTTTCAATGGACGAGCTCGTCGCCGTCGATTCTAACGACGAGACTGCCTACTTTGGTATTCAGCCTTCAGTTAGCGGTGCCGTTTGGCAGGTTCGTTCAAAAAACCCTTGTAAATAACCTTGTCACAGTCGCTAATTATGTTGCATGGCAGGTCCTCTTAAACCTAGTAAAGGATATCGCTTCGGCCGCCAATTATCTACTCCCCGACGATGCCGATCACTCGTCTATTAATATACATCCCACTCTTTTTCGTGAACTCAACCTCGATCCCCCTCGTCTCCTCTCCATGTCGAGCATTCGCTCTGGCATTAACCCGCTCCAATTCTTCATGCCTTACGACCAACTCCTTACTACGTATCAAGACTTACAGCTTGTTGGAAGGGAAGCCGTTAATTGGATCGCCGACGCCCGCATCAGCAGCGCGCGTTTTGGTAACGAATCTAGCTGGGTATGGGGGCCTGTACATCATCACGGACCGGCGTTGAGCTTCAATGGCCTCGCCATTGATAACGGCGCGTATACTCATGCCGACTCTCAGGAACTCGTTATACATCCTACCCATTCCAATTACGCTCACTACCACCCGGATATCGATACCTTTAGTCGGTCGCCTCTACCGCCATGCGACCACGACACCCATCACATCCCGACCAACAAGGACCGACGACTTATTCTTCATCCGACTCTATCACGCGCCGCTCGCTCTAACCGCCGTGGTCGGCGTTCTACTCCTTACCCATCACGTGATTCTTCGACTTCGACATTCTATTCAGCAAGCCGACACGCCTCGCCTAGTTCCATGGCGAGCTCACCTTCCAGTAACCAGTGCGCCTCGCCTCCCTCCATCAGTAACTCCTTCGATACCATCATCGCTGATGACGACGACATCGAGATCAAGGTCGAATCTACCGACGATGACTTCTTGTTCAACGACATCTACATGCAGGACGACATTAAGGAGGGTAAATAGGAACACAAAGGCAGGGGGGGGTATGTTGTAGTACATCGATACACTTACCTCAAGTTAGACAACGTTGATTACATTTCTTTTATCTTTCTTACCTTTGATTACTATTCACCATAGTCATCCTAACAGTAGCGCGATATACGTATCATTCAACTGATATGAACCCATTTTAACTTTTACGTTTCATTAAGAACATCTTAAATGACTATAAAGATACGGGATTCGACGATACTCGACGAGATCCTCGGAACGTCGCGTCGGACGCCTAAACCGTTGATGGCAAACAAGTCGTTGCCAAACAAACAACGGAACCGGCATCCGACTTAGCGGTAAGTGTCGAGAATCATCGCGAAGTCGGCTACAAGGCTCTCAATCGTTTGAGAACCGGGTAGAACGTTCTAGATTAGTTTAGATACCTGTATATATAGTCTGTAGTACCAAATGAATAAGGATAACTTCTTTAACCCGTACTATCACTGTGTGAATAAGATTCTAAGTTAGAAACTTGAAATCAACCTCAGAAAGATCCTAGCAATAAAGCTTCGCGCTATTGATAGATCTTAAGACTACGAATATCAAAGCTCCGCGCTGGTATTCATAGCCAAATCCCGAAGACCAAAGCCCCGCGCTGGCCTTCGAGATCTCTGACGCGTGATTTCGATCTTTTAAACTTTAAGATTCATTTGCATTCAGATTTCATCTTCTAAGTCGTAAACTCTCACGTTAACGACCGTTCTAAGTAAACATTCGAATTTACTTCTTAAAAGACCTACTTACGCGTGTATTCAAGGAATACACCAAAATTACGCCGAACCGTAACAGTGCCCCAGTCGCGCACAGTCTCAACCCGGCCACATCGACTCCCTTTGATGTTCAGCAAGGCCTACCCTCCGACTTCGGATCAGTCTTGAGCCACCCCTTGGTTCGACAGACATTGAAGGGCTTGATCGACGGGGCTCTTGTCCAACACGGATTGAATCCTGCCGCTCATCCCGACATCCAGCAAGGTATTTGGAGTACTATCGGTAGCATCTTCAAGTCCCCTCTCGCTCAGCAGGTGATGGGCGCTGCTGCCAAGGCTGCAGTCAGGCTTTTGACCCAGAACGGTATCAACGCCGACCCTGGACTGCTCGTAAGAAAACCTTTCGCTGATCGCCACTGACGCGGATGATTGATGCAACTTTCTCTAGCATGGGTTAAATTCTCAGGCGGGGACACAGCCTGACATTCAGCTAGGTCTTCTGTCTGGTGCACTCGGGTTCATCTCGCACCCCATCTTCCAGAAGATCCTGGGTAACGTCATCAATGGTGTCTTGCCCCAACACACTCTCAGTGCGACCGGCGCCGCCGCCCCTTCTGGCGCCCAGCGAGGCTTAGCCCCGCATTTCGGGACATATGCGCCGCAGCCCACGCTCCAGCATGTCGACGCTGCACTCTCCCAGTACGGATTGAACCCCAGTTCCCAGTATACCGACATCCAACATGGCTTTTGGAGTAGCGTCGGGGACTTCTTCAAGAACCCAACCACCCAAAAGGTCATCAGCACTGCCGCAGACGTCGCAATCGGCGTTTTCCTTGGTCTGAACCCGAACGGTGCCCCTGTCACCCTCGGTGCCGCCGATCCTTTGACTCGGCACGGTCTCTACCCGGTCCGAACTTTTACTTCCCCCTTCGTTGAGCAAGGCCTATTCACCGATTTCCTTGGCACTTTGATCTAAAGACGTCCGTTGTCTTTCTCCACTGTCTTCCTAACACATACCCCGTTATAATTGTGTCCTGCTGATTATACACTGTCCTTACCTGTGCTCCGTTCACCTTCGAATTTCATGAATTTGGTCAGCACCCCTTTAGTACAGGATCGTCACCACCGCTTCAAGTTCAAACAAGCGTGAGTCGGTGCTTTCGGAACACACTGGCACACATGTTGAATATCCACCACACATCGGTCGACCTCCACAACTTTGATCTCGAGTCCAAGTCTACGACTTTATCCTCGACATTTGGAAGGTATGTCGGGCAAAATAGGAGTCTGTCCCGAGGTTAATAGGAGTGGTGGTGATGAAAAGGAGTGGCGATAGTGGTAGCAGAATGTTCTGACCCGCAGTAACCGTCTAGGTCTAGCGCGGAGCGACATGCGATGACTCGGAGCTTGAGGTCAGACGCGGGCGAAATTAGGCGACATCACCGTCATTAAGATGCAGCAAGCTTGAAAAAGGGGTTGCTGGATTCGAGAGGAACCCCCTGTTTGATATTTCAACTCATGATTAAGCTCAACGAGAAAGAAGGTCGGGGTTGTCAGAACATATCAGGATGCTGAGGAGAAGTTAAAAGGATTTTATGAGCGTGATATAGAGTACAAATATGAAGATATAAAATGTCCGTGAAGTGTGGGTATCAATGAATGTCCAGTGCATATGATGGTGGTATGATACAGGTCAATGTCCATGAGCATGAGAGTGGTAATGCAATGATGATGGTGTCTTTGTAACATGCCGGAGACTGCACTCTCACAGACGACGACGAATGCCGAGAAGGGCCTTCGCCTTCTTTGTCATCCGCTTGAACTTCGTCACCTTCATAGTAGAAGAGTGAGGTAGTGCGTCCGAAACACCCACATCTTGTTCCAACATCGAATGCTTAGCCTCGACCTCCATAACCGTGACCATGATCTCGGGCTCGACTTTGTCCTCAACCTTGCGAACGTCAGGGAGGGCAAAATAGGAGTCGACATCAAGGTTGACAGAGCCGCGACGGTGGTGGAAGGGAGTAGCGATGGCGGTAGCAAAGTGTTCCGTAAGCCGTCTGGCCGGGAGCGACATGCGACGAGCATAGGGTCGGACTCGGGCGAGACTAGGCGACACCATCATCTTTACGGGGGCAGCGAGCTTTGAGAAAGGGTTGGACGACTTAATAGGAGTTCTGTCAACCACTGCAGAGCGGTGTCAGGGACACATATTAGTGCCATTTCAATGACGTAACGGTGGGGATGTACTGACATTCCTCGCCCACGTCCTTCGGGTCATTCGACTCTTCAGCATTCTCTGATGCGATATCTACGAAGGTGGATGTGGTAGAGTTGAGTAAATGGATGCTAATTTGTTTAGCGGGGGTTTGACGCACAGGCATCTTAGGGGCCATCGAAGGGCATACCCAAAAGATAAAGAAAGCAATGACGCTCTGTGATGTGCGGATAGATGCGCGGATGTGATCAGGATAAATATACACACGATTAAAGGATATAAAACGTACCGCAAGGACCTGTGCGTAAGCCGGAACTCGTGAGATGAGTTGAATGATGATGGGAAGACGTTGTTCGACGAGGATGGTGGACATTGTGAGAAGTTGTGTTCAAGTACGAGTTATGTGTGTGTGTGTGGTGGTGGTGGGTGGTTATGATGTTATGCAATAATGGGAGAATTGGGGGGGTTTTTATAGAGCACCGGCATTTGCCATCGCGAAAATGTGGGTCGATATAAGACTCTCCTATTTGCCCCTATAATTTTTGCCTCCTTCAAAAAAGTTGGAAGAGAGGAAGGTCGAGAAACGCCTGAGCTGAAGGACGACCGATCAAAATGAACGGAAGCTAATGGAGGCAAATGATGTCTTGCGCGTGGACGCGTTGTTTGGTATACGCGTCGAACGTAAATACCGGCTAGATCCTCAAATCGAGATGATCGAGTCAGTCTGATTCCGCGATTTATCCTGAGAAGGTGTGTAAGTCGTCTACGCAGATAGGGCCACTCCCCTAGAAAATGGAGTCTGTCATCCCGATTGATAACTCATACGCGACCAGTCTCCAGCAGCTGCACACGCCAGGTGACCCCGTCGTATTCGCCAACATTTACGATCCTGCCTCCGCTGCTGCCCTGCTTTCCTTGAGTTCCATCAAAGCTGTCGCGACAGCATCGTACGCGATCGCTGCGAGCCTTGGAGTCGCAGATGAAGACCTCTCTTCGGAGCAGAACCTGACCGCGATTGCCAAGATCGCGCCGCTTGTTCGCGCAGCTGGGCTTCCCCTGAGCGCGGATCTTCAAGATGGCTATGGCGCCCAGCTGGTCGAAGTCATTCAGAAAGCGATCGCGCTGGGTGTCGTGGGTGCCAACATTGAAGACTCTTATCCCGAGAAGGGCCACGCGAGAGGTATGGAATGCTTAAGAAGCATTGATGAACAAGTCCAGCGCATCAAGCTGGCGAAGACGACGGCTGAGGCTGCTGGCGTCAAGGACTTCGTCATCAATGCGAGGACGGACATGCTGAAATTGGACCCGCCCCCCAAAGGCTGGACTGAGGCCATGGTGCTGGATGAGGCCGTGAAACGTGGTAAGGCGTACTTGGAAGCGGGGGCGACGTGCGTGTTTGTATGGGGTGGCGGACAGAGAGGTGTGAGTCGATCGGAGGTGGAGGTACTCGTTAGAGAATTGAACGGCAGAGCGGCGGTGAAACTGGCAGAGGATGAAAAAGGGTTGTCTGTCAATGAGTTGGCCACAATTGGAGTTTGTCGGATTAGTGTTGGACCAAGCCTTTGGAAGGAAGCAATGAACGCCGTGAAGAAAAGCGCAGAAAGAATTCTGAATGGCGGACAATTGTGGGCAGGATCAGCAGCTTGAAGGGACAGGAAGACAAGAAACGTGAAGTTTGGATGGACGGGTATATTACATCGTGATGGTGGATATAAAGTGACTATTACACAAGGGAAGTTAGTACAATTCTGGAAATAAGCATTACCTGGACTATCATATTTACGAGTAATCAGTAGCAAAGCAAGCAGAGCAATAAGCGCGGCACCGGGGTCGGGTGGAGAAGGCTTGGTTAAGATATGGATCACTTCTCGACATATCGCTGGACCGTTTTCCTCAACCTAGCAAGTACCTCCTTCCGTCGAACAGGATCCTCCGGCAAGGGCAGTTGTCCTGCTGCGATTTTGTACAGATATGCAAAGTCGGCTTGGGCGAGGATCGGCAGCCGCACGCCATCTTTCTTCTGTTTGACCTGCATTCGCTCCTTGAATTGCTGCGCGAAGTTCTTCGAAACGACATCGGCCCGTTCCACGACAGGCAATGGCACACCCGCAAGGTTGGCCACATGCGTTCCGAAGGAGGATGTAGCAGCCCCCTCAATGAGCTTGAATAGGAAAACAAGCTGTGAAAGACATGACCTTTAGGTATAGGTCCATTATGTGGGATATACTAGGACGTACGTCGCGCTTTTCGTCGTCTACAATTGTAGACATGTGCATATTCCGTATGTTCGGGTGGTAAGCGAAGTCATCGGTCAATGAGCCATAGTGAGTGGCGAAGAATGAGATCGGCAGGGTATGCGTCGCGAGTTGATGCAAAACGGCGCCGGCAATCGCCATACCATCCTAAAGTAAGATATAAGTGACCACTCCAAGAACCTTAGTCAACCTACGTACATAGGTTGAGGTTCCTCGACCAAGCTCTGAAAGTATAGATAAGTTATGAAAACCGAACGTAAGCGAACAAAACGACGTGTATACATACCGTCAAGTATGACCATGGACTTTGGCGTTGCGTCACGAAGAATCTTGCAGCTACACAGCAAACAACTCAGTTTCAAACCATCTGAAAAAGCGAGGGCTTAAATACCATTCGTCCAATTCAACCTTGAAGGTACTGGCATTCGAAAACATGTTATCATAAGCACCCATCCGGGTGATGATAGCATCGACTGGGCACAACCTGGACAGTTCATCAGCTGATGAGGAGGTTAACATAACGCCTTTGCTGACCTTGCCCGAGATGCCGGTACAAGCATACCCAGTTGTGCCATTATCTGAAAGGGAGCATGAGGAGCTGCTTACAAAACAGTCAAAAGACAATGAGACGCACCACACCGGTGGCAGTCATTCGCATGACAGTTGATTTTCCACTGCATAGATTCTATCATGTCAAGATCAGTTCCGAATAGAATACGGATAAACTTACGCCATGTTGGGACCTGCACCGATATCAATTAAAAGAAGCCTTCAAGTGGTATAAACAAACGTACCAGTCAACAAAGCAATCTTCCCCACTTCTCCACCCAGCTTCACATCATTAGGAATGAACGCCTTCAACGTGGTGCTCAAGCAGAGCGTCGGATGCCTCAGCTCCTCAAAGTCCACCCACGCCGACTCTCCCTCTACGAACTCAGGTCGACACGCAGGCTCGCCAATAGCAACAGAAGCCTTCGCCAGGCTGAACAAACAGTCAAGCTCTGCAAGGACCTTGATAATGCGTAGCCAGACTGCGCGGTCGGTATCGAACTCTGCGAATAACCTGAACTTGAAGGCTTTGATCGCCGTGCTCCGGTTCTCTCGCGCTTCTTTGAGCTGTCGCACTTTGCCTTGCAGCGAACGGACAACCCAGCGTGACTTGGCCTGTCGAAGCAGTAAGGACCTAGCAAATGGAGCCACGTGATGGAGTTGCATACCTTAGTTGCAGAGTTCTTCGTCCAATCGTCCGGGATCCCTTCCTGACCAGCCGATGTCTCCACAAGATATATTTCCTGGAGGACGCCACTGTAAGTTTCGATTAAGATGATAAACGATATATAGTACCTTATTACCCAGGGCACTATGCCAATACGAAAGGTCGCAGCTGGAAGGAGCCATCAGATCCGCATATAAGGAGAACAAAAGATAGATCATACCCAAGTTTCTTCTCAAACTTCTCCAAGTCTTTCTCCAGGTCCTCCTCCAAACCAGAGATTTCAGCCATGATCCCGTCATAAACTTCATCCTTGCCCTCTCGCGGAACGAGCTCATCATCTGTAGATGGGGTCAGTCGCACAAACAACAACGATAAACGGGCGAAGTACCTTTCTCTGACGTAGGCTTGACATACATGTTCTCGACATTCTTGATATGTGGAAGCAAGTCTGGTGCGCTGCGAAGCAATCCAAAAATCGCCTTCGACTTGAACGACTTTGACGTTTCGCCTAGCTGGCTAAGGCCTCGAGTCAATTTCTTGAGCGCCTATGGAAAAAAGAAATTTCAAGATCAACAGGACATGACGATGTGCGGAATTAACCTACAGCGAGGACTTTAATAAAATCTTTGACTTTGCAGTTCTTTGCATGAATACGAGACACGATGCGCTCAAGGTCAGGCAGATTCTTCGCGAGCTCCATGAACCCTTCCTCAAAAGTCGGATGCGCGATAAGATCTTGGACCGCGTCAAGCCTTCGAAACCGCGGATCGTCAGATACCCAATTGTGAAGGACAAGAGAATAATACCTTGCGTTGATGTCAGAGATCTCGCGCAGAGGCATGCATAACCACATTCGGAACAAACGTTTACCTTGCCCAAGTTTTAGTGACCGGAGGGAAGAGTACCAGGTAGGGGACATACCGAATGGTGTGACACACCTGCCTAGCAATTGCAGCAGCGAGCCTTCCTCAGTGCCCTCGTTGTTCAGAAGAACCTAGCCACATTGTCAATAAATCGATCAAGGGAAGTACAGGTCGAAGAAACCACTCACTTCGATATGAGCTAATGTTTGCCCATCAAGAGTTAGGCCCATTCCTTTCTTGATTGGATCGTAGATATTGAAATTCTTCATGCTCAAAATATCCTTGTCAATGTTCAGTTGACGGAGGTACCTGGAGGACCAGCGAGTGAGCGATAGTCCATGTACGCAAATAAAGATACGAACCAGATCATGGATCCCAGGGCCCTGATAGCGTTCTGCGAGGAGGCCAATGCCCTTATAGGTTCCGGAACGCTTGCGGGTAGGAGTGCTTCGTCCTCATCGTCACCCATACTGTCGTCGCCCTCGTCCTGTAGGTATAACGTCTTGAGTTCCTGTAGGGTCTCTTGGTACTTGAACCCCTCAACGGTGCGCAGCCCCGTCCATAGGCATGCAGCTGGAAGAACAGTTTTAAGCAATCGAGTCGTCAGGACAGACAGGTTTCCCTTGATAGGATATTTACATCAGCTCTGAGTCGCAGAGACAGAATATGATGGGTGACTGACCTTAATAAACAGCAACTCTTTAGGTCGCAGCTGCCGGATAAGCGTCTCGAGCTTCGTGCGGCAGACATCGTCCTGAAAGGCGCTCATGTCGAATTGCGAGGTAGAACAGTCCAAGACGCAAATCCCGAACTTGTTATTATCGGGATTCTCTGTCGAGTCCTCTTCGTAGATAGATATGCAGTGTCCCGCCTGCTCATCCGTAAGGAGCTCCGCGTCCACGAGGGTTCCATTCGTGTAGACCTTATTCAATTCACTAGGTTACAGGGATTGTGATGAGTCGTTCCAGCACGATGGCTGGGAGGTAGCTTACCGTCTGACGATCTTGTCTTTGCTCTTGTCTTTGCTGACCTTGCCTTTTGACTTCTCGGCGGCCACGCGCATCTCTGCACCGAGAGCTGTCTCTGCTTGATCGACTCTCCCTACTTTGTAACCTAAAAGCGATCAAGGTTTAGTAGCCACTCAATTGCGCCCACACAATCATGTACCTTTTCCAAGGAACTTGCTTCAGGTTACATGACAATTGTTAGGAACAGTCTCTGAATCATATTTGGGTTTACTCACGCAGCCCAGAAATTGAACGACATCTCTGGAACGCCAACCTGTACAATGAGGTCAGAATTAGGCCAAGACGCTAGAGAGGAGAGACTTACCATGGACATTTTGACCCGGGAGGTGAGCTTCAAGTCGAATTGTTGATGTCCGATCCGAGCATCATCCTCGTATAGCTATGATACCAGTCATGAGAAAACAAAGTCTCTGCCTAGCAGTTACAAAACGGCAGCTTACTTCTAGAAATTTCCTGGAGGCATGGTGTCAACCATAGAGCCAGATACTAAGAGCGAAAAACGGTACCCTTTTTGGAAAAACAGAATCTACGGGTGAACTATAAGTTACACAGAAGGCAAGGCGAGGAGCAATACCCACAGTGTCGTAATGATTTTGCTTGATCTAGCTTGTCGTTAGCAGAAGAGCGATGAGTACTTAGATGAAATGATCGAACCTCCCAAAACTGTAAACATAGGGGTTAAGCACTGAAGAGGACGGATAAGATGGGTGACTCGCCTGCTTTTCGAATGGTGTGAATTCTGCCCAGGCTGACTTGGGAACATGAAGCGTCCTCGGATCATAGTCAACTTCCCCAGGTCTACGGCCCTCCTTCTGTGTATCCACGTATAACTTCAGTGACGATTCAATATTGTTGGAGAACGTCACCTACATCTTTGATATCAGCCAAAAAGGCATATGGATCCTCCGCGGCTTTCTTCTCTTTCTTCTTTCCTTGTTCGCGTTTTTCAGCTGCAGTCAAGAACAATCCAGCACCGGAAGATGCGTCTGCAACAACAGCGGCAGTTTTCTTTGCTGCAGGTGCCCGCTTTGTGGGAGCTTTCGATTTGGACTTCGATTTGGATTTGGATTTGACGTTGTCATCATCGTCGTCGCTGAAGTCATCCTCTGAGGAGGCTACGGATGAATGCCGAGAGGAGGCAGATGAGCGCGAGGCCGAAGATTTGGTGGACTTCGCGTCGTCGTCGGACTCATTGTCGGGAACAATGAAGTCGTCATCGTCGTCTTCCGACGCATTAGAACGTGATTTGCGCCCTAAACTACTGTTTAGCTTTCTATACAGGTTGTGCATGTATATATGCGCACCTCGCTTGGCTGGGGACTTCTTGAAATTAGTCAGGCGCTGAGAGAAGGAACTCTGGACTTCATCCTCTTCTTCATCATCGGTAAGTCTCTTGGAAAGTCGTTGCTTTTTGGCGACTGGGAATTGGCATCATGAGCATAATTGCCAGATAGTGGCTAGGAAGCAAAGACGTACTCTTAGCGACAGGTGACGAACTGGGCTGCGCCGGCTTGCTCTTCTTGCTTGTAAGGACCTCTTCGTCCTCAGAATCGACTAGCATAACTTTCCGCTTTCGCTGCGTCTGGACATTGCGTCAGATCAAATCACATATGTCCATCATGTCAACATACCGTCTTCGCGACAGGGTGGGCATCCTCTTCATCAGACGATTGCATGTCAACATCGATAGGGTCGCTTGTCGGTGGGGTGCTGTGGCCGCGCGAAGAAGTCGAACTGGCCATGGCAGAAGAGTTCAGCGTGTCAAAATTCGCCAGCTTAGATGCGGGGGTGCGCGGCTCCTGGGACGAGGGTTGAGACGTAGACGCGTCGTCCGACGGCGTGACTGGCTTTGTTTTGGGTTTGGGTTCGGCGCTGGGCGTCGCATTGGAGCCCTTCGCGAAGAACGACATCAAGCTCTTCTGCTTGGGTTCAACATTGGCCTTGGGCTTGGATGCCATCCTGCAAAAAGGAGTGTGCTGCCGAGCTGGAGAAATTTCTGAGAAAGTCAAACGCGTTGGTCCTTATTTGGTCGGTTTTTCTAAGGGATTTGTCTGGCACCTCATCAATAAACAACCGTTTGTGCCTGGCGAGGCAGACCTCTCTCAACCTCCCTGCACACTCCCTGCATCAGAGTCATGAATGTCGATGACGATTTCAGCAGTGAGGACATTCTAAATGACTCCTTGGCTTTCCTGGGTGGACAGCCTGTCATCGACGACAGTGTCGTGAACTATGGTCCACTCAGCCTCCGGATAGCCCCTAAGGTACGTCCTCATCTCCTTGCCGATAATTTTTCTAAAATCTTACTGCTCTGTAGGCAGGCAAAGTGCGATAGCCACTCATCTCCACCCAGTAATCACCTAAATTCGATGTGTGTTCCAAGGCAAACACTCTACTTGCAGACCACTTGTTTTCTCCTGCACTGTATTTTGCAGAACGAATCGAAAGAGGGCTCCTTCTCGTTCGCGGTGCTAAAGGTTTGTGCTGAATCTACAACTCAATCGTCGCATTAACTTACTCTGTTTAAACAGTGATAGAGCTAGGTGCTGGCTCAGGTCTACCGTCTCTCTTGATGGCCACAATACCCAACCATCCCTCACTCGTCGTCGTGACCGACTACCCTGATGAACACATCCTCGGCAACCTCGAGAAAAACGTTGATCGCAACAGACCAAGCTATCAGCCTGGATGCCAGGTCGAATGTGCTGGATATGAGTGGGGGACTGATGCAACAGCCCTGCTGTAAGCTCGCTATCCATCTACAGAGCAGATCGTCGATTAATAGCCGTACAGAAAACTGTTACCTACTCCTTCGAATAACGATAGGCCCTCAGGATTCGACATCATGATTCTCTCTGACCTACTCCATTTCCATGGCTCCCATGATGCCTTGATCGCTTCTATCACTTCACTTTTATCGCGATCGAAAGACTCCAGAGTCCACGTCTCAGTGAGCTACACATTTTTTCCATTTTCGCCCCCAATATACAAACACGAGGTTCTCCAGGCTGGAAAGTACACCCACCAAAACGTATGTGATGACTTCCTCCTCAAAGGACAGCGTGCTGGTCTGGTTTTCGATGAGATCCATGCAGATCCTGGAGAAGCTGGGTGGAAAGGCACGCTGGCAGTTGGCGGGCTGGACAAAGAGGGTCTGGCTATAAGAAAGGCCAACTGTTACTGTTGGATTGGTCGATGGGCCGATCCCGAATAACCCACCTCTGAAATACTTCTAGAATACGTCGCATCACGCTTAAAGGTCTTAGGCGCATATCGACGATGTTCTACGGGAGCTCGGCTGTCTACGAGACGCTGTCGGAGGCGACTTATAAGCGTCCATGTCCCGCATGTCACACGATGACCGCGGGATTGGACTTGGTGGCGAGTCCCCAATTGAACTACTGAGATGATGGAGGTTTCTGGTCACGCCTACACCAAGTCGATGGTTCCACTCGGGATAAATCCCGGAACGTCGGAGGCCATAGAGAGGCGATCGCATATCATTATGAGTGTAAGTTGAGAATCGGTGCAACGCCGTGATTCCACGCATTGTAGCCGCTTCACGGTGTCAAGTACGTTGGGTCCTGTACACGCGAATCGTGTTTCCCATACCAAGTCATTCGACTGGTTATACATACAACTTCAAGTATACATGGCTCTGAGCTCTTCCGGTCATGCGATCTTTTAAGAATCTTTGTACCCTTGCCACGCCAAATTTCTCACGCCACAGACGCGTCGTCCACACGCGACACCACTGAGGCTTTACTTTGCATTCACGTCGACTCAAATTGCAAGTGCTTTTATATCTTCTTCTCCCTGTCACTCATAGAGTCTTTTCGAAAAGAAAGCATGTCTTCGCGACCTCTTTCATCCCTATCGCTCCCGGCGTCTACGCTATCGCGTCTTATACGCGCAGGATATACCACAGTCCAAGACCTTCAGACCCTTTCAGCCGACACACTTGCTCAAGGTGCAGTACTGACTGCAATCTAAGATATGGACCTGCCAATACTGATACCTGCGAAGACTTGCGAATACCTCTTCTAGAGGCAGACACAATATTGACTTCATCCCAGAGACCCAACTTTACACAGCCTCTTGCGCAGCCGACCTTCACTCAGTCCGCTGCGTCTATGGCTAATAGAACTGAGAAGCTCTCCACCAAGTCGGCTGTCCTTGACGATCTTCTTGCTGGTGGTCTGGCCCGTGGCCAGGTACTCGAAGTCTCCGGTCCCCCAGGCACACCCAAAGAAGCTATCGCGATTAACATCGTTATGTCCTTCGTGGAAGCCAGACACGAAGTAATTTTTATTGGTAAATATCCTTTGCGTGCTTGTGTATCGAGGAGGTTTAGTAGCATTTCGCTGCCCTAGACTCACAGAACATGACGAGCCCTGCTATCCTCGATAAGGCATTGGCAAGTATGTCGATTGCGTACTTTTCTAAACCCTGACCTGACTTGACAAGGAACTCCCAGCTTCTGATAATCTTCCGCAGAATTACTCCCGTCTTGTGTACCATACCAATGCGCAGACGCTGTCCGAGCTCATGGTCTTCATCCATAATCTCCCAAAGCTGCTCGATTCTTACCCAAAAGTACGTACCGTCCAATCATATCGTTAATCCTTCTAACTCGAATATATATAGGCAGCGCTGCTCGTCCTAAACTCCATCTCGTTTCCTTTCCAATCTAGCCACAACCTGACCAATCCCTCGAAAAGTGCGCTCTTGGAAAGAATCAAACAGGCCCTCACTATTGCCTCTGCTACCCGCAATCTCACGGTCAGATCGTCATGTTCCACAATTTCTCCTCGTCTCTGAGGCTTCTCATGTAAAGATCGTGACAACCTCACAGCTCTCCACTAAAATCATCAACGCCGATGGATCTTCGGGAAATTTCGACACTGGCGCAAAGGGCGTCATGGTGCCCCAGCTAGGTCCTCGAACTGCTTTTGCGCTTCTCGGGTAAAGTAACCAACGTGACGCAGGCTCGGGGTATCTCCCAGGTAGAGCATACAGGATAATCCTTGCCGCAGATGGGCCATCGTCAGGGTGAATACATGTACCATACGACCTTATCCTGAAACTCACCCCGCGGCACAGGGTCATGAAATTGATTTCCACTCCTGGAGACCCTCAAGGAACAGGCTCATCACGCTCAGGATCCTATGCAATAGTGCGTCCACCTGCGGAGGTTTTTATTGTGGCGTGACTGAAATTTTGAAGGCCAACGACGGAAAAATTCGATAGGTCATGTGAAATTACCTGGATGGACAGCTACGAGAGGTGGACCCAGGCTATCAATGCTCGATGCTGATCTGCGGAATATACCCATGTCAACTCTCCTGCTAGATGGGATATGGCGCAACAACCATGTATGGCGCATCATCACACAGTTATATAGTCTTCTTCGCAGATCGCGATACTCGTTTTCTGCAATTTCGACTTCCTCCTCTCACCAGGTGGACGCAACGAGTTACGTCTCTACCTCACCACAACGTAAACCATTTCTTCTCTGTCTCTTCTGGCTCCGAGTGCGTAGAGTGCAATTGAATGTTTGCAGAGGATAATAGGAGTGCATAAATATCAGGGGTATTTGCAGGCCACATTTGGAAGAGAAAGATGGAAGAATGTAGTTAGAACGACGTGCTGAAGGAGGATCCGGTTCAACTTCGAACATCTTGACACCATGAGAAACGCACTAGTGTTTCCACAAACCCAGTATATACAAGCTCTGTTTCTGCTTATGATCCTAGCGCGGGCTTCGTTCCTGTCCAAGGACCTCATCAGGTGTCACGATCAGATCCATCTTCCAGTCATGGTCTGCCATCGGGACCGCGCTATCATCTAAGATTTGTTCACGCAAAGCAAGTGCGACTGTTGTAAAATATACATAAGATCAAAGGGGAGCGTTGTAGGCAGAGAAAACATACCCAGAAGCGGCCGAGGTCTCCCAGTTGACGAGTAAGAGGTAATGAATCGATCATAATATCCTTTTCCATGGCCGAGGCGTGATAATGACCTGTCGAATGCCACGCCTACATGCCGTCAATGCTTTCGTTTAGATGGCGCAATAGAGAACTGGTACAAACCGGGTAGTAAAATTATATCCACTCCATCACAATGCGGATCCAATGCTAAAATAGTCGATAAGTAAGAGCCACACGTACCTGAATAAGGCTGCAATGGATTACCGTTCTGCCGTGGTGAGCCTTGCCAATGGGGCTCTGGCTCTCTGATTCCCCACACACCACTAGGGAACGAGCTGAGATCTTCCTGCCCGTATACCTTCAAAAAATCCATCTTGCCATCTTTCAGTTCAACTCTTGGAACAAAAAGATTCTTGCCTGAACGCTCTTCAGTATAGACAACGCACCACACACAGTCTGTATAAAATACATGCTCACCACGAGCCAAGATTTCTGATACCAGCCATGACGTGTCCAGCTCGCCAGAGGGCATGCTGAGATAGCAGCTCACGGATCTGCACTTCTGGAACGAGGGCAGTGATAGAACTCGCGCTGTGACCGCTCGTGCTGAGAAACAAGTGCCAGTCAATGACCTCAACGATTCTGTTGGCAGGCTTGATACCTGAATTGAAGTGATATACTTACATTGCTCTTCCATCGCCGATGCAGGCAGAAGTCGCAGCGTGGCCGAAACGGCCTTCCTCAACGCCCTTTTCTGCGCTACGATTGAACTGAAAGACGCCATCCTTTGGGACAGGAATTCTGGTCGGAGAGTCAGCAAGAGACATAGGGAGTTTATAATGATTCATACGAGTGAGATAACTGCCTCGAACCAGTGGAACTCCAGCTTCGAGTCAGATCGAAATCATAAACTTGGGCGAAGTCCGAGTTGAGTCCGAGTCCTTTCAAGTTTCTCGGACCGGCATTCAATTTCTCGACAATTTCCGGCTTACAAGAAAGAGACTGGACCCTTCTCTCCTCTCCACACCCACGACTTCTGGAAGGGTTACCGTCTTGACCGACAATGCTGATCCATGGAACATAAAGTCAACAAATCTCCTCGTACGCAGCGCCATTCCAGTATCCCACCTCGCAGCCGCGCGCCAGAATTCTACGGATTTGTGGCATGGACATCCACGTCTTTGGCGTTTTGCCTCTACGTGTTATGGGCTCTAGTGCCCGATGAGTATATCAAGTGGGTTGGGATAGACTGGTATCCAAGCCGGTGAGTACTCTCTCGGCGCTGTCTAGCATTCCGATGGTCTGACGAGGTAGCACTTCATAGTGAATGGGCCGTTCTTCTTCCCGCCTGGTCTATCGTTCTAGTCATCACCACGTACATCGTGTACTCCTCCATGGCCATTGCCGCCACCCCTTCGTTCTCTGACATGAGTGCCATAACTGGTACGTCGCATCTTGTCCTGATCACCTCACCCTCGGCTGACAGATGTTGGGTCACAACACAGACAATCGCGTTCATTTCCCGATGGACCCTCACGATACCAGCCCATATCTCAGTACCAACAGCACACCTACATTATATGACATACCTATCGGCATGGTCAACCGCGTTTTATACGACGAGAGCCATGACTCCATATCACAAAGCTAGTAATATAAATGGAACTAGGAATACATTCGCTACGGCCCGATGTGAGGTGTATATACCAGACCGCGACTGTCCGAGCAAGAAGAACAGTGCTGACCGAGAAATCATCCAAGCGGGACCGATGGACCAAGAGAAAGACGACTGCTATGTGAACGCTATATACGATCGGATTATAAGATGCATGGCATGTCGGGTGTCAGGTATGATCCCAAGATAAGTACAGATGTGGCGGTGATATCAAGCAAGCAAACAGGAAAGCGAAATCGGGGGTCCTAGTTATGCAGCACTAACAGGTTGCGAATTTGCGACGGCTGGTCCAGGGAGGACCCGAAACTGCGGGACAAGAGGCGTATGAGCCTTTGAACATACAGGGCATTCCGAGATCCACTTACCTGCGAGGGATGATATGGATATGGTGGAGCGTCAAGGTAAGAATTCCGCTCTTCGAGGGGTGCATGAGAGTCAAGGCCAGACGAAGAGGGCACAACTGGAGGAAAAGGGATAGATACTCCTGACCTCCCGACCTCGTCCTGTCCGTCTTCAGACTCAGAGTCATCGTCAGATAGCGACATAAGGCCGTGCGCGTTTTTGCATGCACTGAGGCTGGGTGGCATCCAGCGTATTTTATACGGCAACTTGGCCAACTCGTGCGTTGCGGCAGCGGGTTGCATGATGGTCGGGGTGCTGAACCCGACGACATAGGGAGCCTCCGCGGATTCATGTGTTCCCAGTGTGTCGACGCCGTGGGTGCGGAGGTGTCGCTTCGCATTGGACCGAACAGTGAACGTCCGGGGGCACCCCACGAACCCACATGAGAATGCTGAAAAGCCGAGGTCAAGAGGAATGTGGCAGGACAGAAAAACAGGGACCGACGTTTCAAGTTATTGTGAGTGTTCATGTGTGTCTTCAGCCCACTTGGGCTGTAGAATGTCCACCGCGTTAGATCAGAGAAGGGGATAGATAGAGCATAAACGAACCGAGGGAACTTTTTCCCACAAACTTCACAATCGTGCATTTTCGATTTCTTCTTCTTGCTTGGAGCATTGGAAGCACTGGGTCCAGAAGTTGACGATGCCGCGGTGTCAGCATGCACATGATCCACAAGCTCGGGAAGCCCTAATGATGCTGGCGAGCCCGAGTCAAGGGCCACATTGGATGTGCTGCTGACAGGGGGCTGGGCGTGATCATAAGCGCCGCGCGAGGAAGCGCTTGACCAGCCCGCGTCATTACGCATGGGAATGGAGAACTGGAAGGGAGACTGTGGGGCGGCATGGCTCTGCATACGATGTTGCTCGAGATTGGCATACGACATGCGATCTGCGTCCCCTCCGGGGTCCGACTGAGCGGGTGAGGCATACCGACCCTGGAAACTCGTTGCCACTGGCAAAGGGTTTCGCTCAAGTAGTAGGGCCGGCGATGGGTGCCGCTGTGGCGGATCCTTATCGTTGTAGTATGAAAACAGAGGTGGTCCGGGAGGAGAAACCATCTTGTTGAACGCCTGTCTCTCTCTCTCGTCTGACGAAACAGAGGTGTCCGAGGGATCACCGTGATATGGAGCACGCTCCAGCGGCATGTTTTGGGGTTGATGGGTCGAGGAGGAGATGGTGGGGTGCATCAGATTCAGATCGGGCTTATAATGAGCACTGCGCCGCTCAGCAGACCTTGCGGTATCGAACTGGTCATTTGCAGCTACGTCGAAGAAAGGTGGGTATGGATTACCGGTACCACGGGCGTAGGTGCGCTGGGAGGACTCTGGGTAGCTCGAAGAGCCTGTCCCGTTTTGCTGGTGATTGAGTGTAAAGCTGGATGGATAGTATTGTGATGTGAGAACCGTATGGTTGGGGGAAATGAGCGTTGAGTGTGGTAAGTCGGTTAAATTGGAGAACGAGGATATCTGCGATCTGCTCAGGGATTCTTGCGTCGTGTGATCGTGGCTATAGTCGGGGAAGTGGGTTGGGTTGGCTGCAGCCTCAGCGCTGAGCTTCATTGCAGCAGATCGTGGGAGTGTAGGGTGAACGGCTGGTCGTTTGGGCCCAGCAAGCGCTTCAATGACCCGCACAGAGGCCTGTGGAGTGGTCAGTAGGGTGCAATGGACAGAAATCACTCCCGGAGGTATTCAACGTACGGGGCAACACGCTTGAGAGGTTGATTCTGCGTACGTTATACCGAACCGCCAAGAAGCTTGTTAATGAGCAAGTAACACGAACAGGGACCGAAAGCGTACCGAAACACGGGAAGAAATAACACTATCTTCCACCCCTTCCTAGCGCGCTGCACATACGCTTGAACTGAGATTTCCGAGAAATGAAGGGAAAGCAGAAGAAGGGGGTGGCTTCTGACACCACGAGCTTTACAGGTCACCCAGCCCGTGCGTCACGGTGGAGAAGAACGCTCCCATTAAGTAACCCACTTCGGTGGAAGTTGAACGACGTTGAACATTGGACGTTGATCACTGATGTCACCTTCTAGCCGACTAAATGGCCTCACAACACCTCACGATGTACAAGTACCAAGGGTCGTACTTTATGTATCGAGTATATATTTTTTAATTCATTCGAGGCTGGTACGGTGTCCTATTGACTGATCAGGTGCACCTGAGAATCGGGTTACTTCCTGTCAACAATCCAGCAGGCAAGATACGACATTCCAAATTACCTGAAATGCTCCAATCTCCGTCGGGAGAGCAACACACTTTCATCGACATCATCGACCTCGAAGAAGTCTCCATTCATTGATATATCATCCGTGCCAGGCGGGGCACTCGAGCCACCACTAGTGTTCTTGGTTGCGGCGTTAAAGAATGGCAGGCTCTTCCGAATGTCGGCACGTCGCGGCTTCACATTAGCAGTAATGATCTTCGTCGCTAGATTGGGTGTGGTACGTAGGTATGGTGTCGGACGAAGCCTTGAGTCCGGATGGGGTATCGTATGACGCCCACCAGGGGTCACATTTGTCTCGCGGCGTGCAAGGTTCGGCAAACTAGCCCTTGGCGCCTTTGCTCGGCCGCCACGCGCCCAGCGCTGTCTCCAGCCGGTTGCTACTGCCTTCCTGCGCAACTCATGCGCGCTCGCGAGTTCTTCCGCATCGTCGAGATCCTCGATGGTAACGATGTGGCGGTCATCCTGCGTCACAGGTGTTGGAGGAGATGGTGTTGGTGTCGCTGGGGAGTTGGAGTCAGAAAGATGTCGTCCTTCTTCATCTGAACAGTCAATATCGCTTGAACGGTCATCAGCGAATGAGTGGCGTAGATCAGGTCCAGGAAATGACCCTGTTGGAGGAGCATCCCCTGGGCGAGAAGTAGCACCAGAAGGGCCCGCAGGCGGTGGACGTGGACGAGGTAAGTCGAGTGAGCGGGTGCGAGAGATTGGATGAAATGTGGTACCAGACTGTCGCTGTCGTTTTGCTGCAGAGGGCGGGCTTGACACAGCATCCACCCCAAATTCCACTTCTTCCGAACCTGCTCTGCGCTTGGGACCATGAGTTTGGAAAGGTCTCACTGGTGATGACAAGTCCTGTATCTCTCCAGAACAAGAAGGCGTGGGCGAGATATACCCCTCTTCTTGCTCCACTGTATTGTAAAGAGAAGGATCCTCCAGGTCCGTCTCCATTTGCAGATCTACGTTGCCTTGCGCTTCCATGGAGAGATTCGAGCAAGGCTCAACATCGTCCTCATCATCGATGACGATACATACATTCTCCTTATTTTCACGCACACGCGACGGTCCTGGGACAGCGTTCGGCGTCTCTGCCCGTACTGCGGCTGGCCTTCCTGGTGGCGCCGACTCGAAGAATTTAGACTTCTGTTGCCGCTTCCTCAAAGCGATATCAAGTTCGTTGGCCTCCACCAGCGTTCGTTTCCCGCTAGCCCTCCCGGTCACGGCCTTCTTCGTATTTGTACGTATGGGAGATAAAGATCGCCGTCCTTGTCTCGGAGGGATCTTCGGATTCGGGCCTAAAAGGGACGTCAGCGCCTTGTTCGCCCCTGGAGAATACGGGTCACACCGAAGAAGCTGAGAATACCCTCCTTCACGGGCGTCGCTGTAGCTTTTCCTTTCCCTTTATCCCGACGATTTACTTTCACCGTGACGAGAGGAAGCGGCTTTACGCGGGGCAGGAATCCAGGGAAAATATCCTTCATAGGCAAAAATGTCACCGGGTCGACGTCTCCCATTGCAAGTTTCTTGGCAAGGGATGACTCTAAATCACTATCGCAATCACTGAGATGGGTGATTCCAAGTATTTGAATGGTAGGCTCACCCTCCGACATACGCCTCTGCCTCAGGAGTCCAGTCCGCGTCGACCGCATTGAGATAGACCAGCTTCTCCGTCATAGGACAATACACACGCTGGTGCTGGAAGCATAGCTCTGCCAACCGGAACTGCTCCATATACTTCCGAGGCACAGATTTCTTCCCTTCCAACATGATCGCCCTCACCACCTGATCCGCTGTCTTCCACTTCCGCATCAGAGCGCAGGCCCTCTTCAGCCCGACGCCCGGTATACTCGGCAGGTAGTCGCACCCACTAAGGATGGCCATTGCCCGGAATTGGACATCGGACCACCCGACAAGGGAGATATCAGAGCCGGAGCCAGATACAGAGCCGAAGTTCTTCCGTGAAATTGACACAACGGTGTTGGCGACGGCGTCGAACTTGAAGAGGACGTTGCGACAACCGAAGACAAGAAGGTCAGAGTCCTCGGTGATGATGCCGTCGACTATGCCCGTGCGCTCGAGGTATGCCATCTGCGCATCGGCTTCGTAGGGTGCTACGACGTATGGCACCGATTCTGCGCGTAATGCCTGAGAAGAAATCATGTCCAGGTGCTGGGTTGATCTGAAGACGTGTTACTGACCTTGATAAGCTGGAACGCCATTTGAGGCGTTACATCCACACATTTCACGTAGAATTCACGCGCTTGGCTGTGTTTTCCCTGAGCAGCAAGTGCGTTTCCTCGTGCGAGGCTGTCGTCGCGTCGTTGCTTGCGGTCGTCTTCCGTCCCTTTCTTAGCTGGAAGCGGGCCACCGTCAAAGACGATGTAAGGTTCAATATTGTGGTGTCGCAGCAGACGCACTCGGTGCATGGCATAGTCGACATATCTCAGAGAAGAGAAAACTAGTCAGCCGTTTCGCTCGATGACGACTCCCGCGCCTGAATCGAATATAACTCACTTATGAGTGTCCTTGTTGGTAGCTAGTTCGGTGGCACACGTATGCACCCCTCTGTGCAACCATACATACGCGTCAATCGCGAGAGTCTGGCCAGAGAACTCAGAAAGATGTTTCGTGACTTGAATAGACTTGAGCGCAGGGAGGAGGCCAGTTATACCCATTACAGTGGGAGAATGTCGTGTCGCGGTGTTGTTTGCCCAGAAAACATGCAGAAAAGAGGCGAGCGATAGCCTTTATAGCTTGCCTTGAACGATTGTCAAACTGCAAAAGGAACAGGCAACGGCCATCACGAAAGCAGGGAGAACAAAGCCCGCCAAACAACGCGTCGCGTCACAGCCATCATCCAATCGTCGCAATATTCGTCCCATGTTCGTGTCAATGGATATCTGATTATCATCGGACATCCATTGCTACCTAGCGTTCTCGGACATTCAGATTCATTCAGATTTCAACACCCCATAGTAATACCAAATCATAAACAAATTTCATCCGATTGCTTCAATAATGCTGCCAAATAAGCTTCATTTGCATGTCTCCGTTTCTCGCGAACAAGTCATAGGATGAGATTGAAGCAAGGAGATGTACATCGACACTGATAGTCATTATAACATGAACGATGTCTACGCCCGCTCACTCGTCTGAGCGTTTTCTACCGTGTATATCAGTGTCACTGTAAGTACATATGTATCACTTTGGACGAAATCATCCCTCTTCGAAGTTCGATTGGCGCGACAGTCTGTTACTCGAAGCGAAGAAAACAGACTTCCGAGGTTCTCAACTTCTCTCCCTTCCGTGGGGCACCAACAAACGACAACACTAAGATTGCATGGCTTATTTCTCGCCAGTGTCGCCACTAACACCCAGCAGCAACCACCATGCCAGCATACCAACTCCCTCTCAACAGATCCGTCCTCGTCTTTTTCCCGCCCGACGAATATGACATGCATCTCACTGGGCGCACGTTATACGAGGCGCGAGTTGTGCAAGTATATTTAAAGCAGAGGTAGGGATCTCACAGGCTCCATGTATGCGCGTAAAACTGACTTGTCAATTGCAGGAAGTCAACCCTTCGCGACATGGAGACGTTTTTCCGTGTCCAGCAGGATATCACTGTGCGATACTCCTTCTAATCATGTGCTTCGCCTGAGAGTGCGCCCGATAGACGGCCATTGAGAGCATTCTGTTGGCCCATATTACATCGCCACTCCCTGCCAGCTTGACTGTTGAAGGCGAAGGGTATACTCTGTATGGATGTGAATTACGAATGCTTTCTCCGTGATCTACATGATTCTGACGTTCCTGTCCTGTTTTTTGCAGCACGCAAACCCTGGAATTACGCGAAGCCTCTGCGGTTCACGTGGGGAAGTCGAGATGTGCGCGCTGCTGAGGAGAAATGGGTGTTTGTCTTTGCACCTTCTCCTGTTGAGTGATTAGCATGATCATATCCTTTATTCCGCTCGTTCCTTTCGCTGAATGTCATAAGATAGAGCAACATGCGTGATGCGGGTTCAACTAATTGACAAGTTCTTTTATCGAGCGAGCGGTGGCTTTGAAATAAAGCCTTTAGAATCTATGTCTGGTCAGACGTCGCCATCTTTGAGCTACGAGGAAGTGCTGAGCAGTGATGTCATGACACAATGCAAAGACGTGTTGCCATCATCAGTCACCGAAGACCCGATCGATCCGCGCTCAGCTTTGAGAGCAGACTATGACACATATTGACAGCATCTTGATCTCGCAAATGACAAGCTCTCGTGTCCATATGGTCCCAAGCTTCACGCTCGAAGCCTTTTCCCCACCACGGCCAGTTGACCACATCCGTCAGGACGAACTCATTCATCTAGCCACCCCCGAGTTCGAACACTGACTAGTAGACACTGCCAGCGATGATAATGCCTAGAATATCCACCTTGGCGGCACGCAGGCCTAGCTTCAAAGCTCACTCCGACGACCTGGTACAATTCGCAGCCACGGCAGCGACCCTGGCTAGGGATATCGGTAACATGTCTGCGTGCCCTCCTGCAGCTGCAGCTGCTTCGGTTGTACTGCTCATACTGGAGATCATCCAGGTGAGTTTCTATCCTCCCTTACAAGATAGAGGCTGATTCAATTGAGTCATAGAAGATAAAAGTTAGTCCCGGTTCGCATGACGAATCCCGGAGCGGGCTAATTAGACTGTTTAGACGAACCAGGAGGCATGTGCGCGGCTCGCCCGGCGATGTGCTAAGATACTCCTAGATCTTGACGCGCAGATGACGGGCAGGTGGGAGTCCGCACCAGCGTTACTAGCGAAAAATCTGGAGAAGTTTCGCGAGTGCGTGGCCCTTCAGTTGACTATTCAATTTGCACTCATGTGGAGTGACCTTTTCACACTATCTGCAGGACTCTATGGAGCATCCATCACTACATGACGCTGCAAGTCGACTTGAACTGGCGCACGCGTTTTGCGAAGAAGGGATCCATCGAGGACGCGGTGACTGAGTTGGACGCGCTGTTAAGCGAAGCGAGTCAAGCCTTTCAGGTGCGCTTTACTCTTGCCTCAGTTGAAAACTATACCGAGAAGCCCGATGGATCATGGAGATGTCGACTCTGATCAGCATCCATTATGCCGTTAGCTCTCGCCGCAAAAAGACTTCTAATGAGAGTAGTCTGTGTCTGAATGACATTCCAGAGAACGAGTCCATAGGTTCGTCTTTTCGAACAGAGGCGACTTTTTGAAGATTTCAATGACGCTGAACATATAGAGGAGCCATTAAGCGCGAGCCGCATTCCGATTCTGCCCCGATCGACCTCGACAAATGTCTCTCGTTTAGACACCAACCAGAATACGATTTCCACCATTATCTTGAGTCCGACCTGGAGACTTGCGGTCAAAACGTCATTTCTAAGCCTTCGCCTCATAATTTGTGATCCTGACACACTTGATACCATCATAGGTCCGGCAATATCGACTATCTGACGTTCAAACACGTCCTGTTTCCCAACCTAACAGTAAATTCGGGTGGTGGTCTGATGCGTCTGAAGCGAGTCTCAAATGCGGGAAGCTCGTCCTCTTCAAACGATACGATAGAGATGAAGGCGTCCGTCGCGAGGTGCTCACTCATGTTTCTATATCTATTCATTTAAAGAGCTAATCAGTCTCTATCATAGCATTGGCTTGAAGATCTAACGCTGCTACGCCGATTATAGTGCGCAACAACCGATAATGCCGTTAGTTCACGTTTCTCAAGGAATTTATTTCACAGCCATCCAAGTTTTCCGCAACTCCTTGGGTCGTCTTTGAAAAATTCGCCTGTGCCGTTTGTTTTGCTAGGGCAGGGTATGTCTGCCCGTACGACGGATATCTCATTTGCTTAGCCACTCTGCAGCTGTACTTGATTCTCCGCAAGAAACCATATTGGAGTGCCTTCATTCAACATCGTTGAAAGGGTGCACATATCTTGTTCTACGCTTTGTAAGTGGTTATATTGTAATTACTAGCGTTTCTTATTCTCTATGATGTTTACCTGCATCTACAGTTTCATCAACTTCAGGTTCGGCTTCTCTACCATTATAGGGCCACGAAGCTTAGACATAATTGCTAGGCTGTTACTATATACCTCAGCGATTCGCTCGGTCTCTCACAGCCACAGATTCAAAACTTCCTCGATGCAAGTCTCCCTATCGATCGCCTCTCAGATAACACTGAATTCGCGTATTCACAGGATGCATCTGTTGGGATCGAACACTCGGACTCTGTCATGCTTGGGCTACCAGTGTCATCACCAGGACACATAATGACGAACCGGAACCACGGTCTACTCGAGTGTATGCAAACACTTTGCTTAAATGTAAGCCGTATTCGATTTGTCAATGGGCGATGTTGAGCTTTACCAGATGCTTCCACGGACCTCAAGGCGCTGCGCGACCAGTGATGCCAGCAAGGACGAGTCCCTGCTCCACGAGCTACTCATATCAGTACGCAAGCTTATCTGGACACACCATATGGATGAGCGACGTCTGAACGGGGCATACGTACCGCCAAGTTCCTTCGACGAAGAGTGCTATTGCAAAGCCGCTGACCTCCCCTACGCCCCTCGCCCAAGTCCAAGCTGGCGGGGATTCACTCCATTTCCACAAGCCGAGGAACTGGCGGTATGGGACTTTGGTTATATCCCAAAGGAGAAGGGGATGGAGGCCTTTGTAAAATTTGGGAACCTGATCAAGGACGAGCTGGCGCCATTCCCTGCTGATGAGAGTGTATCGGGCGTTCAGTGGATTGCTGATCATGATCATCCTATCAACTTGCCTTACTTGAGCCAGTCGGATCGCATGGCCTGGTGAGCATTTTGTATAAGGATTTTTTTTCGCTCGAAGAGCTGAAACCTTGGCTGGAACGGATGGATAGCTGGACCCTGAATGTGCCACAAAATTCTCGCATCACTGGGCAGGTCATGCACAGGAGCTATGGCTCAGAAGAGGACGCGTGGCAATTTCTCCTCCAGTCAGGGGAGACTCTTGCCGAGGAATTCGATATTCCTCTGCAAGACTTGCGCATCAGTGAGCATTCCTTTGCTTAGCATCAAAACTATCTGAAGTAACCATGCTCCGCTAGTAACATCCTTAGAACACAAGTTAGACTTTGACGTCTCTTACTACAAAGAGTCTGCGAAATGGGACCAGCCTTCCACGACGATGCATCTTCTTACTGCATTTGACCCGAAGCGTGCGCCGTACCTTTCTTGTACCCCGAGACGCGGCCGAATCAGCCAGAGTATCCCCCTACTGGAACTCGGTTGGATGTGCGCCATAAAACTGTCAGTGGCTATTTCTTGTCTTCGAAGAAAGGACGTGCTGATTCTTAACATCTGATAGGAGAATTGGTGCCGTCCAAACTGTTGCAGTGACAGGCTCGGAGACTCCAAGGGTCCTTTCGGGCAGCCCAACACCCGACTTGGACATAGTGGTTGTCGAGGGGGGTTGATGGCGGCACGAGGGCAAGCAACGATATAGCAGATTCCACATAATGTACAGTGATATATCAGGCATATATACATACCACCTGAAGTTCTAGGCGGAGCGCTGATCCGGTCGCGTCTGAGTGCGACCGTCCAATGCTTGAAATCACTGATAAATAGGGCAGAATGATCGTCATCAGAATCTATACAAGTGGCACCAGGCAAAGGCTATCTTCGGGCCAAATCACCACTCCGATTTTCCCTCCTTGCTAGAATCAGACATTTGACCAGCACCCTCAAGCTTAAGAAAGGAGAAGGGAAAGAACAACAAGCAAGGACATAGCAAATGATGGGCAAGAGTCTGGAGGTTGATAATAGCCACTGGGTCCGGCAACACACCTTGCGATTGGTAGGTACAGCGAGGTTATTTCGATTGACTTCTTCTTTCGGGGACGACACGATTTTATCAGTCGTTTTATTGGCTGGGAACATTCACAATCCTCGATACGATACTATACGAGTCAGGACACTAGAAACTACGAAACTGAAGGGAAACTCCCATGCCTCTAAATGAACAATGGGATAGCGAAAGAAAGGTTCTTGGTGGCCATGGTAATGCCGGTAGAAGCAAGGTGCAACTCCGCTGGTATATATGCACAGGAGGGTGCACCCCAGTGATTGTCTTGTGGACGGAAGGCGGGAACGAAAGCTAATCCCACGAGACAGAAGGCGCTGAGTCGGATCCGTAACAAAGAGGACACACCCAACGCCCAATTGGATGGTATAGAAAGGAAAGAGTAGGAGCGAAGGCGCCAAGGTGGAGCATCGCGGGTATATTTGCACGCAGGAGGGCGCACCCCAGTGGTTGTCTTGTGGACGGAAGGCGGGAACGAAAGCTAATCCCATGAGACAGAAGGCGCCGAGTCGGATCCGTAACAAAGAGGACACACCCAACGCCCAATTGGATGGTATAGAAAGGAAAGGGAACGTTGAACGGTATGCCGGAGATCGCAACAGTAGGAGCGAAGGCGCCAAGGTGGAGCATCGCGGGTATATTTGCACGCAGGAGGGCGCACTCCAGTGGTTGTCTTGTGGACGGAAGGCGGGAACGAAAGCTAATCCCATGAGACAGGAGGCGCCGAGTCGTATCCGTAACAGAGAGGACACACCCAACGCCCAATTGGATGGTATAGAAAGGAAAGAGTAGGAACGAAGCCGCCAAGGTGGAGTATCGCGGGTATATATGTCGCAGGAGGGCGCACGCCGGTAAGTCGGGAACAAAGCAAATCCCGGGGATACTGAGTCAAATTGTTGCATGAGGTGGGGTGGATGCCAGTGGAGGCCGAGAACGAGAAATAGATATTTGCTGGAGAGGGCCGCAGATGGATAGCAGTTAAGCCCAGAGAGATATGGTAGAGGCTCGTCAGCCTCAAACCGTCCTCCTGCAGCTACAGGATGTGCATATTTCTATAAATTGACTAGCAGCATGACGGTCAGCCGAAGCGGTAAACACTGATGATGGATAGGTAGACTGACCTTGGTTAGAAGCTGCCTCGCCAAGCAGAAGGGAGGACGTCCCAGATATCATTCGCCCGAAGATACGAGGTTCCGCCATTTTCACCCCTCCTACCATACGTGGGAGTAACGACTACTACAGTCAGAAAGGTTCTGAGAGCGAAAATGAAGGTCAATGAAGAGGTTGGTTGAGTAGAGAAAGAACAGGACAAACCTTCACGGGATATCACCTTGCTAAGAAGGAACGGAGGACGTCCTAGAACTCATCGCCCAAATGAGCCTAGGGATCGCCGTTTGCACCCGTCCTACTACACTTCCTAGTGATAGCCAGCGCCACATCGAGAGTGTGGAAATGACGTCGGACAATTACTACAGTCAGAAAGGTCCTGTAAGCGAATGCAAAGGTCAATCAAGAGCATGGGTGAAGAAGGAAGAGGACAAACCTTCACGGGATATCACCTTGCTAAGAAGGAACGGAGGACGTCCTAGAACTCATCGCCCAAATGAGCCTAGGGATCACCATTTGCACCCGTCCTACTACACTTCCTGGTGATAGCCAGCGGGCCGCATCGAGAGTGTCGAGATGACGTCGGACAATTATTACAGTCAGAAAGGTTCTGAGAGCGAAAATGAAGGTCAATGAAGAGGTTGAGTAGAGAAAGAAGAGGACAAACCTTCACGGGATATCACCTTGCTAAGGAGGAACGCAGGACGTCCTAGAACTCATCGCCCAAATGAGCCTAGGGATCGCCGTTTGCACCCGTCCTACTACACTTCCTGGTGATAGCCAGCGGTCCACATTGAGAGTGTCGAGATGACGTCGGACAATTATTACAGTCAGAAAGGTTCTGAGAGCGAAAATGAAGGTCAATGAAGAGGTTGAGTAGAGAAAGAAGAGGACAAACCTTCACGGGATATCACCTTGCTAAGAAGGAACGGAGAACGACCTAGAACTCATCGCCCAAATGAGCCTAGAGATCGCCATTTGCACCCGTCCTACTACACTTCCTGGTGATAGCCAGCGGGCCACATTGAAAGTGTGGAGATGTCGGAGAAGTTGGAAATGATAGATGACCGATGACCGAGCCGCTGTAGACTGACTCTAACAGAAGACTTCAACGGCGGTCAGCACAGTCTTCCAAGGGCGACCCATACAGGGACGACAGACCTTGCGATCTACTCAGCAAACTGAGATGAAGTATAGATGGATATGTGATGACGTTGGTCTACCACAAGGAGATCTGAAGATCTGAAGAGTCAACGATGGTCAGCCACACGTCTGTAGTAGTGAGCGACGACGACGACTGACCTTATACTTCAGGCTGTGGGTGATACCCTCCAGGGCTGTGCAATTTGGGGCCGACCAGCGGCGGACAGCTAGGTGGGATTGGAGGGAACCAGTAACGAGGATGAGCGGATGGTAAGATACGAGCGTATGAGGGTATGAGCAAAGGTTGTGACCACAAACAGCCTGCCGGTGCCATCCTAGTGGGATGCATAGCGACGACACTGAGGATGGTGGTGGAAGGGGGACAAGAGGCGGCTTGAGGATGACTGCGGTCTGGCTCGCTATTTAACCATCGACTCTGACAGCGGCGGCTGACCCAAGGCCAGCCCGATTGTTCTCCAAGTCTCACTTTGACCACGATCCGAGGACCGCACAACGTGGCTCACGGGAATAGACCTCATTTCCGCGCGGAGGGATGCTTCGCCCCGTATGGCCCCCAGGTTCTAGCAAGATGTTGTGGCGGTTGAAGAGAAAGGCGGTCCAGGCCGTAGCCTATCGCACTACTTTCCTAAATCGCCGCAGAGCAAAATCATTCCATTCCACTGGTATAAAAGGGTATACATACTGACACAGATACGAGTAAAAACGATAGCATCGAGTAACAGATAGCGGTTTAAATAGGGCGTCCGCAAATATCATTGCGAGCGACGACGGAAAATCACCCGCGCGTTCTTGGGCGTGATCGTGATCCCAGGTGTCCATGCGAGCAGGAATCGCTTCTGCTCCTCCAAGGACTTGTCCTTCAGCTCATCGGGTACGAGAACCTCGTACTTCCGCACTACTTCTGCGAGGATGCAGGTGCTCTCGGTAACTGAGAAGCGTTGACCGATGCAGCTGCGTGGGCCGGCGGAGAACGCATTGACTGTGCGGAGACGTTGGGGTCAGAGATCAAGATATATATAGATGGGAAAACTTACAAGCATCTCGGGGCCAGCGGTATGTATCCGTGTCGATGAACCGCTCCGGCTTGAATTCCGCCACGTCCTCCCCCCAGTGGATTGCTGATAGTAGTACAATAAGACAGAGAACCATGGACTGCGAAAAAAAACGTACGATTGTTATGAAGAGCGACGATATCGATCACCACGAGGCTCCCGGTCTTGATAGGCACATCATATCTCTCCACATTCGTAATCTTGCCTTCCTTGCTCGAGGAGAACCGACGCGCGCTGAGGGTCGTGTCCGTGCGGACGTGCTTTGCCAAACGTGCAACCGGAGGGAACATGCGGAGGGTTTCGTAGAAGACGGCTGTGGTGTATTCCTAGAAATGAGGAAGTGCATGAGCAGCGGATAGGTCATGGAGCATTGCCTTATAGCTACCAAATTCGCCATGGAATCTTTATAGGACTGTAGTAGAGGATGAGTACTTGAGGGAATATCGCTGATGAATTAGACGTACCGATGGAGAGCCGGGGGATGGGACCCCATCAGGCCATAATCGGAGGGCTTCTTCGTGAACTCGCTGCTGGATGTCGGGATAGAGGGCGAGCAAAATCAAGGAGAAACAGAGAGAATGGGCCGAGGTTTCTGCACAATGCTGAGATGAGAGCGTAGTCAGTAAGTGCGGAGGAGGCTCACCATGACCAGCAAGCAGAAACGTCTGATGAAAGGACATTGATTATCAACACTTGCTCTTAGCCATATGAACTTATTGCACTCACGAAGGTATCTGATAGAAGCTCGTCGTCGGTAAGGTGTTTACCATTATCCGAATCCTCGTTCGTCATGTTCGCCTCCACTAGGTTACGAAGCAGAGCAGCATCCATAGCTGTAGTCTTGCCCCCAGCAATCCACGCCCGCGCCAATGAGATCACCTCCAGCATATGAAGTCCCAGAGCGTCGAATGACTCGCGGGCTTCGTTGAGAATCGGCGTGAGGAGTGGGATATAAACGCGGTCCGAAAGCTTGTACAGCCAGGTCGGAGTTATGGCTTTGGTGATTACATGGTGCACGGTGGAGGTGACGGCTGGTCTGAAGGCAAGTTTGTGGCCTGGGGGAGGTTCCGTATCCAAGTCTTCCTTTAGTGATGCCCGACGTCCGAAACCCGCTGAAGAGATCACGAGGAGGGTAACCTAAGAAGGATCTGAGGCGTGTACAAAAAACGGAAAGGTGAGGTGCGTACCTGGGTGAGATCTGTCAGCAGGTCTACGGGAAATTTTCCTTGGGAATCCTTCGTTGTTTCGTCGATCTCCGTGAACCACTCATCAACGACACGAATCGTTTCTCGCCATACGAAAGCATGGTTCGCCTGTAACGACGTTCAGCAGCTAAAAAGAATTATGTAAACTATTGCGCACCTCGTTGAAGGCCGAGTTGGCCACTGATCTGTGCCGCTTCCAATCCGCTCCCTCAGTGCCGACCATATTTTCGCCGTAGATATTCAGAGTCTCGTACTGCGTATACGCTGGAAATGAGGTTCGGTTTCGAGAAGCAGTGGGCCGTACTCACAGCCTCCACGTCTTTGGGAAAAATCGCGCGCGATGCGTGTACTGTCTTGATAGCGTCGGCGTCCGAGAGCCAGAAGGTTGGCATGGCGTTCCAGAAAGTCACGGAGGACAGGCAGGTACTGCCATACTTCGTGAAAACTGCCAAACCCGATGCGTTATTAAAACAACCCTGGATACATAGAAGTACTCACGGGAAAAGGAAGCATAGTAATATCCCAAACGACCCTTGAATGGAAAGATGGGGCCCATGACCAGAGCGAACGTGCGGAATGGATGCAGCCATAGAATCGAGCCACCAGGACATACACTGCAAGGAAATGATCGTTATGATGCGTCGTTGAGCATAGAAGACCATGCAAGGCATCCTTACCGAAGTTGGGGCTGGGTAGACTGGACTGCAACATACTTTTGCAGTAGGGATTTCACAATCCAGGCTGTAGAAAGTCCAGCAAAGACTTCAACGAGAGAGAGGGCCATGCTCGAAGGCCACTTTTACAGTCGAAAGGTAATCAATAGGCAAGCGACTGATGTTCCCTGGGCGCGTCACGTCAAGTTATCTGTAGATAGGAGGCTGAGATCTGAGACGTGTCAAGGCCGATAATGATGAAGTAAAACGCACTTCAGAGTCGTTTTTGGCGACATTTAGCTCGCGTCTGAAGGGCGTTGAGAGAGACGACCTCCTCGTGTGAGCCTAGTTGACTGGGACCCGCCCTAAAGCTTCGGTAACATCCCATCATGATCATACCGTGGTGTAGGTCCCTGATGCTACACAGTATGTATGATGCGGCTGTCGACATCCGCCGAACACCTCAGTCAACTACCATTACGAACATGAAGCCAGGCGAATTCGATTAGTTCTAGACGAGGTTCAGAAGGACCAAGGTTAGTCATGCCTCGAATCCTGCTCTCTTCCTACCCACACAAACGGCCACAGCTCTCGGGGTTTCGCGTTCGCCGTTCGTGCTGCCATGCGCATCAGGTCTGAGGCACTGATGCACTCACGCCCCAACAGCCCATGGGCAAGCACCATGATACCTCAGGCTCTCTGGTGACGCGAAAATCTTCAGCGCCACGACCAGTGCTGACATATTACGATTCGAACCGTCTTCCTCTTGATATGTTCGAGGATTGTAAATCATTTGGGTAAATCGACCAAAGCGATATTCGACCTTATTCAACTATAATACTATTTCCGCAAATTTCTCATCGCCGCTCGTACCTTCTGGCCCTGGGGTTGGAGACTTGGAGTATCAGTACCTTGCCGAGGACCATGGAACTGCAATGTTTAGTGACTCAAATGACATCCCAATTTGTTCCTAGCGGCAACTACGTCTCAGTGACAACCAAAATGTCTGGTAATCCGGTGTTCGCGAGATTCTTGGACCTTGCTATTCGCATTCGTTGTGCCAATGACAAACGCATCCGCACTCCATTGGCTTTCTCCCCTTGACATTGCAATTGCCCCCAGTTGTTGGGTTTTTCCGCAACACTGTAGGCTGCTCGCGAAGAGCCTCGCGCCAGATTTGATTGACAAGGACTTATACGTCGTGGGCTCTCACGTTTGGTGCCCTTAGGTCCTCGTCCATAGCCAGTCTGTGGCCTCGCGTTCCTGGCATCGACAGAAGTTATGGCCTGCCTGAAGCAGTTCCTCGCCCTTTCAGGTCTCAAACGATGGTGAGACCATTAGCAGTCCGGCATTGGAAGAACTCCTTTGTTTTGACCTGGACACTTAGCCTTCTCCAGGTGCTCGCTTCACGACGTGCCTCTCGGAAAAGCTATAAGAGCTGGTGGAACTTGCTGGAAGTCTTCAACCAACTCGCTACCGAGATTTGAGCATTCCCGCACTCTAAACAACAATGTCAGCAAACACCCACACCGGTATGTATACGTCCTTCCTAGACCCAACTGCCTACTTATACCTGCTACAGAGGCATCGGCGGCTAAAGATGATATTACACGCCTGGCCGCCTTACTTTCTGATAGTGAGTTGGATGCCGCCGCTCCGTCCGGTGGAAAGGCCACCCCCTCCGGAGCTGCGGCTACCGATAGCGTCGAGCACGGTATTTGGTCAGGCCTTGTCAGCGTTATCACGCACCCAGTATTTCAGCAAGTCGTCGGAGGCGTCGTCAATCAGGTTCTGACGCAGCGCGGCCTGAGCCCCGCTGCGCTCGGTTCTCTCGAGGGTGTCCAAAACGGGCTCTGGTCTCCTCCATTTCACTCTCCTCCATTCGTTTTGCCTTTGCGTGGTGTGCCCTTCCACCATGGCGTTGGCGCCTACACGACTCCCGAGGGAGCACAACAAGGTCTGTGGTCCGGCTTCACCAATATCCTCCAGCATCCACTGGCCCAGACGATCATCAAAGGAGCGGTCGACGCTGTCTTTACTCAGCATAGCATTAACCCCAGTGCTGCTGCTGATATTCAGCAAGGCCTGTTCTCGGATATTGGGGCCATTCTGAAGAGCCCCGCCGTCCATAACGCGCTGACGAGGGTTGTCGATACCATCCTCACCCAGCATGGGCTGACACCCGTCACCGTTGCCCAGTATCCGGAAGTGCAGCAAGGCGTCTTTTCTGGCCTGGTCGATATCCTGAAGAATCCCACATTCCAGAGTGTTGTGAAGACAGTCGTCAACGGTGCCCTCACCCAACATGGCATAAAACCCGTGGCGGCGCCAGCCCCGTCTCCCGATGCAGTGCAACATGGATTAATCTCTATCCTTGGCTCGCTCGTTGGTAGCCTCTTCAGTATCAACCCGAATGCCACTGGGGGAGCCCCTTTCGACGTTCAGCAGGGCTTGACCCCTGATGTGCAACAGGGACTGTTCTCCATCCTTGGTTCGGTCCTTGGCAGCCCAATCGTCCACAAGGCCCTCACTGGAGTCATCGACAGTGTCCTCACCCAGCGCGGATTGAACCCTCAGACCACGGCTCAATATCCCGAAATTCAACAGGGTATTTGGAGCAGCATGATCGGTATCCTCCAGAGGCCAGAGTTCCTGAAGATCATGGGCTCGGTTGTTAGTGGGATCACCACGCAGCATGGATTGAATTCCAAGACGACGACGGGCGATCACGCTGAAATTCAACAGGGCATCCTTTCTGGTGTAGCCAATATTTTCAAGCACCCCGTGTTCCAGCAGATCGCGGGCAGCGTCGTCAACAGCTTCCTGACCCAGCATGGCCTTGATTTTAATGCCCCTTCAGCCACGGCCCCTCTCGGCGTCCAGCAAGGCCTTTTCTCGGACTTGGGATCAGCCTTGAACCATCCCCTCGTTCGCCAGACGTTGAAAAGCTTGATTGACGGAGCTTTCATCCAGCGTGGGTTGAACCCGGCTGTCCAGACCCCCGAGATCCAGCAAGGCATCTGGAGTACCCTTGGGAGCGTTTTCAACAGCCCCATCGCGAAACAGCTCATTGGTGCTGCTGCCAATGCCGCCATTGGTCTTTTGTCCCAGAACGCTCTCGATCCGAACGCTGCGATCCAACATGGCCTCATGTTAGGGCCCGGTCCTGTATCGCTCGTGAGTAGAGCTCGCGCTTATCTTGGTAGACACCGACACATGTAATTGACGCTGCCGCCGCTATTCCACAGCACGGCTCCCACCCCGACATTCAGCAAGGCCTTGTATCTGGTATCCTCGGTTTCTTGAAGACTCCGATCTTCCAGCAGACTCTGGGTACTGTCATCAACAGTGTTTTGACCCAACACAGTCTCAACCCGGCCACTGCTGGCACTGTAGCTCAACACGGCCTATTCCCGACATACGCTCCTGGCCCGGTCCGGGCCGCCGTGATGCCCTTCCAGCAATATGGGCTGAACCCAGACGCTCAGTCTCTCGACATTCAGCATGGTTTTTGGAGCAGCGTTGGGGACTTCTTCAAGAACCCGACTACGCAAAAAGTCATAACCACCGCTGCAGATGTCGCAATCGGCATTTTCCTAGGTCTGAACCCGAACGATGCCCCGGTCGTGCATGGTCTCAACCCGGTCACATCGACTTTCGATGTTCAGCAAGGCTTACTCTCCGACTTTGGATCAGTCTTGAGCCACCCATTGGTTCGACAGACATTGAAGGGCTTGATCGACGGGGCTCTTGTCCAGCGCGGACTGAATCCTGCCGCTCATCCCGACATCCAGCAAGGCATTTGGAGTACTATTGGTAGCGTCTTCAAGTCCCCTCTTGCTCAGCAAGTGATGGGCGCTGCTGCCAAAGCTGCAGTCGGGCTGTTGACCCAGAACGGCATCAACCCGAACGCTGCCAACGCTGGCTTGCTCGTAAGTAACCCCTCCGCTGATCGTCACCTATGCGGATGATTGATGCAACTTTCCATAGCATGGGCTGAATTCTCAGGCGGGGACACAGCCCGACATTCAACTAGGCCTCTTGTCTGGTGCACTCGGATTCATTTCACACCCCATCTTCCAGAAGATCCTGGGTAACGTCATCAACGGTGTTTTGCCCCGGCACAGTCTCAATGCAACCGGCGCCGCCGCCCCCCTTGGCGCTCAGCAAGGTCTAGCACCCCATTTCGGATCATATCTTCCCCGGCCCATGTTCCAACATATCTAGTGTTTAAAAGTCCAGTCACAGTGACTGAAAATGACTGAACTGTAACTGATCTGTGACTGATAATGACCGGACTTCCAGTCCAGTCGTCCTGGAATGACTGGTGCACCAGTCCAGTTATTTCCATAATCTGAAATTCTGCGTAACTGGAAATAACCAGTCACAACCGGTTCGTGACCGGTTGTTTTTACATGTACTATATACCACCTTTTAGCCCCGCCGTAGGGCTTTAAATCGGCCCTTGGGCCAAACAAATCAGATGAGAATTGAATGTGCTATGGCCAAAACAATTTCGGGACATCAAGTTTGGATACAGACTATCCTAGTCATCTTAATCAGCTCATATCTCAGTCAGATCTTATCAGAATCTCACGATCCAGGGTTCATTCGGAAGCTGGAATAGTACACTACATTATATGTGACATGTATAACCGGTTATCGCCGGTTATAACCGGTTTAGGACCGGTTTTCATAAACCGGTCATAACTGGTCATAGAACTGATTGCGACTGATCGTGACTGGTCACCATCAGTCCAGTCCAGTTTTCTGACATCCAGGGGGTCACATGTGACCGGTTACAGTCCGGTCTCGCCTAATTTGGCCAAAAAACCGGACTTGACCTGACTTTAAATCACTAAACATATCGACGCTGCTCTCTCCCAGTATGGATTGAACCCCAGTGGCCAGTCTCCCGACATTTAACATGGTTTTTGGAGTAGCGTCGGGGACTTTTTCAAGAACCCAACTACCCAAAAGGTCATAACCACTGCCGCAGATGTCGCAATCGGCATTTTCCTAGGTTTGAACCCGAACAGTGCCCCTGCCGTGCACGGTCTCAACCCGGCCACATCGACTCCTTTTGATGTTCAGCAAGGCCTACTCTCCGACTTCGGATCAGTATTGAGCCACTCCTTGGTTCGGCAGACATTGAAGGGTTTGATCGATGGGGCTCTTGTCCAGCGCGGATCGAATCCTGCCGCTCATCCCGACATTCAGCAAGGCATTTGGAGTACTATTGGTAGTGTCTTCAAGTCCCCTCTCGCTCAGCAGGTGATGGGCGCTGCTGCTAAAGCTGCAGTCGGGCTGTTGTCTCAGAACGGTATCAACCCGAATGCTGCCAATCTTGGACTGCTCGTAAGTAGCCTCTCCACTGATCACCACTGATGCAGATGATTGACACACATTTCGACAGCATGGGTTGAATTCTCAGGCGGGGGCACAGCCTGACATTCAACTGGGCCTCTTGTCTGGTGCACTCGGGTTCATTTCACACCCCATTTTCCATAAGATCTTGGGCAACGTCATCAATGGTCTTTTGGCCCCTGTCCATGCCACTGGCGCCACCGCGCCACTCGGCGCTCAGCAAGGGCTAGCCCCGCATTTCGGGACATATGCGCCGCAGCCCACCTTCCAGCATATCGACACTGCACTCTCTCAGTACGGGTTGAACCCCAGTGCCCAGTATACCGACATTCAGCATGGCTTTTGGAGTAGCGTCGGGGACTTCTTCGATGCTTGTTCCTTATTCTGCCTTGAAACATCCATCATCCAACGTAGAATCGACTGAGGTGAGAAGATTCCGACGACTGTCCAGTAACTTGGGTCCTGGTGCTTACCAGTTTGTCATGTAGCCCCATTAGTATAACGGTATTCATCCTGGGCAGACAGAGTCTCGAGCTTCAAGATATAACCTCCGGACCGAAGTTTGACTTTCAGCATGCATCCCCATCTTCTCTGACGCGCCAGAATCGACTATCATTGCGCTAAACTTCAAGTGGGTATGTTATCCGCGCGAAGCGTGTCTCTCGATGAGCCATAAACTACTCGCCAAATCTCAAGAGCACCGCACAGGAACAGAGGAACAGACCAATCTTGGAAATAATGCTGTTGGCGAACTCCTGTCCTGGAAGCTTCGCCCTGACGTTGTGATCTATTACTAGCTTTACCAACCAGGTAGAGGTCGATACTATCCTTATGCAAATCTTCGTTGGAAGACAGTTCTGTCTTCGTACGGTCTTCCCATGGAGCTTTCAGCCTTCAGAAGTAAAAGGCGGGCGACTGGCGGGGGACACAGGAATCGCCGGCAACGAGAACTCAAATACTACCAAACCAAAACCCAAGAGGGGGTCCGTCATGCGAATACCCTACCCTTTCGTCAGGCAACATTCAGGATATATCCCTATGCCGCGACAGCCTTTCGGGGATTCGCTGCCATCTGAATCAGTCGCTGACCGGTGACAACCTATCCGGAAAATTTCGGACAGAAAACCAGGAGAATGATAAATTCCTCCAGGCAACATGCAGGCGACATTCCTTGCGTTGAATCTATGCTTGGACCATCTTGAAAGGATGTGTTTCGCTCTGGTGATAGTCGGTATTTTGGTGTCGATGGGCTTGTCACCTCCATCAGTGCTGTCGATTGGACGGTACCTGATCCTGCTATCAGTATAAGTGGACTCTCACATTCTATCGTTTCAACACTCCCCTGCATCATCATGACTTTCTCTACCGGGAACCAGTCCGTTGTCGCCTCAACTACCCCATGCAATGTCATCGCCGACAGTGACGAAATCGCTTCAAAGATATGGTTCCGCACACCAGTCAGCCTACATCTTCAACTTCGCTGTCAGATAATCTTATTTTCTTCTAGGCAATCGATCAGAATCTCAGCGAGAAGCTGGTAGAGATCCAGCTTGAGACCAAGTCTCGCGATCAAGGCTTGGCTTCTTTTTCCAATGTCAGCAGTTGGAGTTGGTTCGACATCATCGTTCTCGATTCGCCAGAGGCGTCCAAACCCAAGGTTAAGGACGGTCTGGCCTTAGTCTGGTTGAGCCATAACAACGAGGTGGCACAACCGGATCACACGAAGAAAGTTGGACCGGCTATCCTTGATGGCAAGCACCCCATTTTCAACGCTCTGGAGGTAAGTTGGGATACTGTAATCTTTCGCTACCAACTTTCTGAACTTTTTTGAAGGTTGGAAATGCACTGGCCGTGCGCGTTTGTGCCCGATTCCCTGGATGGGAGAATCATGCTTCTGAAGGCCGTTTAATCCTCCGTACATCGGACAAAGGTATGGATGCCCACCTTTCGAGAGACAGTAGTTTGAATTTTGCTTTCAAAGGCCGCCGTGCTCAGCGGTCCCGGGATAAAAGCGAAGTCAAAGATCTCAAAACCATAAATGAACAGACGTCGAAAGTGGAAGAATCGCTCAACGCATACCTCGATGATGCAACCCCAGGCGGCGCCCCACCAGCATATTCCATCCTGCGCGGTCTGCTGCCCAAAGGACCTCTGCATGCCGATCAAGCTAAACAAGCCGGAGAACCCCCCCTCCGACTGCTCTCCTTTGGTAGGTCCAGCCTCATTCCTGTGCAGTCTGCCACTTACGGGTGCATTAGACGGCGGAGGGGTCCGTGGAATTTCCTCCCTCTACATACTGCAAAGTATCATGGCAAAAGTGACGACCAATAAGAACGCAAAACCCTGCGACTACTTTGACATGATCGCTGGCACCAGTACTGGAGGGTGCGTATCAGCCCATAACTCATAAGCACTACTTTGGTAACCATCACCTAGATTGATCGCAGTCATGCTTGCACGCCTTCAAATGACGATCCCAGAGTGCATTGCAACGTACACGCAGCTTGCCTCGAAAATATTTGCAGCTACTCCTGGACAAATGGTAGCCAATTCTTTGGCAGGGTATGCAAAGTACGACGCAAAAGTCTTCGAGAGAGAGTTGAAGGCTCTGCTGAAGAAAGTGTTACGGACTGAGGACGAGAATGTCCCCATGTTAGATCCTGACATTAACAACCGCTGCAAAGCGTATGTACCTTCTCATATATCCGCGATCTCAGACTAAAGGTTGTACACAATAGATTTGTCGTCTCCAGCCGGTATAACGGTTCCCAGCTCGAAATTGATCATTTCAGGACCTACGCGACCGAGTTCCCTGATCCCTTCGGTAACTCCGCTATCTGGCAGGCTGCCCGAGCGACGTCCGCCGCACCTGTATATTTCCCGAGTATCGAGATTAACGGAGCAACGTTTGTGAATGGAGGCACGCAGCGTAATAACCCCTCGATCCTGTACGTCATTTCACATCTTCTTCCTTTTAGTTGCTCATGGCGTTGTGAAGACTCCAGACGGAGGCGAAAGTCATCTTTGGCAGCTCTCGCCCCATCGGCTGCCTGATCAGTATCGGCACCGGCATGCAATCCACCACTGCCAAACCCGAAGCTCCTGCCGAATCTGGTTTCAACAAGTTCCTCAGTGCCACCATGGATGTCTTCAAGACCGCAATCTCGGTCATGACGGAAACTGAAGAAACTCATAAAAAGATCCAGGAGTCATTCCGTAAAGCCGGTAACGAGGACCTTTACTTCCGATTCAACGCTGGTGTCAAGAAGGCAGGAGACTGGGCGCCCATGATTGCATTGGATGATTACAAGGGTATGGACAAGCTGGTGGAACTTACCAAGACATATCTGGTGGGGCAGACAGAAGCGATCGAACGATGCGCATCGAAGGTGACTGGTTGAGGTACTCCTCGATTCTCCGTTTAACCGTACTACTACTACCTGTCTTGCCTGTTAGGTCGCTGACTTGTTATGTATCATCCACCCTATATTTTCATCTCGTATATGTTATCCTATGCCTTATTTGTTTCAAGCCCACTATTCCTAGAGTCCCATCAAGAATCTGTCAAGGGTGGCGATGCATACGGCTCAGATAAGATATGCTTAGGATTGGCGCCGTCGACATCGCCTTGACCGGAAGGAGTAGAACCTGTCGAGAAAAATATATCGAGTTAGGAGGCGAGAGTGAGGCTAAAGTGGTGATCACCCGCCATTACTAGCTCTCCTCAAAACCATAGGAAGATCTGGGGTAAGCGTAAGGTGCGACGCGCAATGTGCAGTGAATCGCCGCGACCACAGAACACGGTGGTGGCGATGCCGACCCAGCGCGTGATGCCGCGGTGTCTCAAGATCTTCCTCCGTTTCTTGAAAGTTGGAGGTGGACGGACCGGAGAGTACCGGACCGAGAATAGTCCGACAAAGGGGAACGGATGCGCTGTTCCGGCCCTTCCTCCATCGCAACTGGTGGGGAAATTGGAATCTCCCCAATCCGGGTAAACAGATACCATGCTTATCGATCCATGACATCCTCGTATCTATATAAATAAACCCACTTGTAATTTCCTCGTTTCCCTCTTCATTTCCACCCTCATCACCACCAAGCAAAATGCCTGCTAGCAAGTCTGTCAAGCTCAACACTGGCGCTGAGATGCCCACTGTTGGCCTCGGTATGTATGCTACATCCACAACCAGCGCGTAAAATTCATTCTGGGGTTTACAGGTACCTGGAAATCTGCTCCTGGTGCTGTCGAACATGCCGTCGAGTACACGCTCAAGCATGGCTACAAGAGCATCGACACGGCCGCTGCCTACCAGAACGAGACCGAAGTCGGCGTCGGCATTAAGGCCTCTGGTGTCCCCCACGGCGACTTCTTCCTGACCACCAAGCTCGATAACCCTGATCACGAGAATGCTGCTGAAGCCCTCAAGAAGTCCCTCAAGAACCTTGGCACTGATTATCTCGACCTTTGTAAGTGTAGATCCAGTGTAATCAAAGGTGCTCTGCAATAATGCGATTCAATCACCAAGGGCTCATGCATTGGCCTGCCCCGATGACTGCTGGCTCTAAGGCACCGGTCAAGACTGTATGTATATTTCGTTTGCTACACCTGACGTAGTATCTCATCATCTGTAGGTTGACTGGCTCGACACCTGGAAGTCCATGGAGAAACTCTTCAAGGCACACCCCGAGAAGCTTAGGGCTATCGGTGCGTGCATTTATCCACCCGCGCTCCATCGTAGACTCAATGTATGCTATCACTTCAGGTGTCTCCAACTTCTCCGTCGAATTCCTCAACCGCCTGCTCGCCAGCGCCGAGGTTGTTCCTGCCGTCAACCAAATCGAGCTCCACCCATACGCCACCATCTTATATGCGCCGTTATCTCTGTGTTGATAATCGGATCGCAGTTCCTGCCCCCAGCAAGACGTTGTTGACCTCTGCAATGCCAAGGGCATCGTTGTCACCACCTATTCGCCCCTCGGATCCGACAACTCTCCTTTGCTCAAGAACGAGGTAGTCAAGGATATTGCGGCCAAATACAACGTCGAGCCCGCCAATGTCTTGATCTCCCTCCAAGCCAACAGGCCTGGTGTCACTGGTACGTTTTCCCTCGCGCCATGACGTTATTGACAACAATCTAATCTATCTTGTCTCCAAAATAGTTCTTCCCAAATCCGTTACCAACTCACGCATCGCTTGTACGTTCTCTTTATTTCTCGTACCGTCCGATTCAGAAACCAGACTAATTTGTCACATATGTCAGCCAACTTCAAAGTCATTGACCTGACCTCGGAGGAGGTCGAGAAGCTCAACAAGATTGACAAGACCCACCACTTCCGTGCCTGCCACCCCTCCTGGACTGGCTTTGGCTCCCTTGGATTCCCTGACTGCAAGGACGCAGACAAGTAATCGGACCCGTGGAACCATTTGCGAGTGGAAGCGAGAACACCCAGATGTCTAAGATTATTTCGTGGACGGTCGAGTTATACCAACTATCGTAGGTAGTGGACATGCAGATGATTATATGTAGATTATACCAGTCGGTGACGATGTGCATTATGAGGCTATATACAATCAAGTGAATAAACATAACAACTGTAGCGTGGCTGATATCCTTATTGAATAATTTTGCTTGGCGGAAGACTGACCTTTTGTTACGGTTCGGCGTAATTTTGGTGTATTCCTTGAATACACGCGTAAGTAGGTCTTTTAAGAAGTAAATTCGAATGTTTACTTAGAACGGTCGTTAACGTGAGAGTTTACGACTTAGAAGATGAAATCTGAGTGCAAATGAATCTTAAAGTTTAAAAGATTGAAATCACGCGTCAGAGATCTCGAAGGCCAGCGCGGGGCTTTGGTCTTTGGGATTTGGCTATGAATACCAGCGCGGAGCTTTGATATTCGTAGTCTTAAGATCTATCAATAGCGCGAAGCTTTATTGCTAGGATCTTTCTGAGGTTGATTTCAAGTTTCTAACTTAGAATCTTATTCACACAGTGATAGTACGGGTTAAAGAAGTTATCCTTATTCATTTGGTACTACAGACTATATATACAGGTATCTAAACTAATCTAGAACGTTCTACCCGGTTCTCAAACGTTTGAGAGCCTTGTAGCCGACTTCGCGATGATTCTCGACACTTACCGCTAAGTCGGATGCCGGTTCCGTTGTTTGTTTGGCAACGACTTGTTTGCCATCGACGGTTTAGGCGTCCGACGCGACGTTCCGAGGATCTCGTCGAGTATCGTCGAATCCCGTATCTTTATAGTCATTTAAGATGTTCTTAATGAAACGTAAAAGTTAAAATGGGTTCATATCAGTTGAATGATACGTATATCGCGCTACTGTTAGGATGACTATGGTGAATAGTAATCAAAGGTAAGAAAGATAAAAGAAATGTAATCAACGTTGTCTAACTTGAGGTAAGTGTATCGATGTACTACAACATACCCCCCCCTGCCTTTGTGTTCCTATTTACCCTCCTTAATGTCGTCCTGCATGTAGATGTCGTTGAACAAGAAGTCATCGTCGGTAGATTCGACCTTGATCTCGATGTCGTCGTCATCAGCGATGATGGTATCGAAGGAGTTACTGATGGAGGGAGGCGAGGCGCACTGGTTACTGGAAGGTGAGCTCGCCATGGAACTAGGCGAGGCGTGTCGGCTTGCTGAATAGAATGTCGAAGTCGAAGAATCACGTGATGGGTAAGGAGTAGAACGCCGACCACGGCGGTTAGAGCGAGCGGCGCGTGATAGAGTCGGATGAAGAATAAGTCGTCGGTCCTTGTTGGTCGGGATGTGATGGGTGTGGTAGTCGCATGGTGGTAGAGGCGACCGACTAAAGGTATCGATATCCGGGTGGTAGTGAGCGTAATTGGAATGGGTAGGATGTATAACGAGTTCCTGAGAGTTGGCATGAGTATACGCGCCGTTATCAATGGCGAGGCCATTGAAGCTCAACGCCGGTCCGTGATGATGTACAGGCCCCCATACCCAGCTAGATTCGTTACCAAAACGCGCGCTGCTGATGCGGGCGTCGGCGATCCAATTAACGGCTTCCCTTCCAACAAGCTGTAAGTCTTGATACGTAGTAAGGAGTTGGTCGTAAGGCATGAAGAATTGGAGCGGGTTAATGCCAGAGCGAATGCTCGACATGGAGAGGAGACGAGGGGGATCGAGGTTGAGTTCACGAAAAAGAGTGGGATGTATATTAATAGACGAGTGATCGGCATCGTCGGGGAGTAGATAATTGGCGGCCGAAGCGATATCCTTTACTAGGTTTAAGAGGACCTGCCATGCAACATAATTAGCGACTGTGACAAGGTTATTTACAAGGGTTTTTTGAACGAACCTGCCAAACGGCACCGCTAACTGAAGGCTGAATACCAAAGTAGGCAGTCTCGTCGTTAGAATCGACGGCGACGAGCTCGTCCATTGAAAGTTCGCGATGAAGCGGGGATACGGAATGAGTGATCAACTGCGCTAGGTGTATAGCGAGACGATCGATAGCGGGAAACGAGGTTTGAGGAGCAAGAGACATTTTTTATAAAGAGTTGAGAATGAGTTGGTTCTTTGGGGAACTGATGTAGCTTTCGAGGGGGTGATGTTTTCGGTCGTCTTTCAGCAGCGTTTTATATTCGTTCGTGCTGATTATTGTGGTTTGCTTGCAGACTTCTTTCCCCTTCCTTCGTACCAGTTTTGCAATACTGAAGGTGCGTTGCCGAGCTCTTCTTTCGTTAGCCATAGATCTGATTCCGGTCCGTATCCCAGGTACCGCGTCCTGTATATCGGGATTCTTCGCCCATTTCGGCCCTTCCTCCAGGATTCTGCTACTATTCTTTCTACATCAAACCATTCTTCTTCCTTGAAGTCCCCACGATTTAATTCCTTCGTTTGGCGCTTTCCGAATTCTTTAGGTGAGGTACTGTATTTTTCTAGATGTGCAATATTGATTACCGGGTGAATTTTGTAGGTAGGCGGTAATCGAAGTCGGTACGCGACGGGACTAATTTTTTGTAAGATTTCGAATGGTCCGTCATACTTCATCAATAATTTCTTACCGGGGTGGGGCCAATGCTCCGCATGGCATGAACGAGTCCCGTCACTCGTGGTTGCCGGGTGACCTGGCTGGCTAGCTAATAGTAAGAACCCGAATTTCACCTTTTCTGAACTACTCGACTTCTTACAAGCAAAAGATGCATCTTATGGTGTTGGTGGTCTTACAGCATTAATGATAGCTGAAGATCTGGCAATGGCTGGTGTCGCTCCAATCCCTAGCACAGACTCTGGAGAGCCCTAGGCCATACAGTCGTCAGCACCTTGACCACTCGGGAAACAGTAAAGAAAACTAACAAGATCGACCTCCGCCCGCACCCTCTTATGCACCGCAACTTTGTGCGGCTTCCCCTTCAACTCCCCCTTACTCGGCGAATACGTCTCCAATATCGAGAGCAGCCCCGCATCATCCAAGATCGGCAGCGCCTCCACCGATATATAATTCCTCGTTGCATCGTGCGCCAGCAGCGCCATCGCCGTCGTCGCCTCGTCCTCCGCGCCTACAAACACTAAATCAATACCATCACCATAGACTCGTGAAAAGAGAGGCACTAACTCTTCAAAGCCCCCTCCGAATCTCCTCCGCAGCTGGACGCCGTCCTCGTCATCTGAGTCGTCTTCAAACTCCTCCGCCTCTGCCCTCGCATTCTCGTTCTCTTGGAACACCTCACGCTGCTTGCCCTTCCCCTTATCCGACACTTCTGGCACTTGTTCCCGTGCCAGTGCCTCTCCCTATTCTTCTGCACCCAGGCCTGGCAAAGCCTTCTTCGGCCCTACCCACCTCTGCCTCCTCCCGGCCATATACCGCTCCAACGCATTCCGCGCCCCATCAACCAATGCCTCCGCCTCCCTCTCCGCGACCAGCAGCGTCCCCAGCGCATGCGGAGACCTGTCGCCATCGTTCTCATCCCTCCCCTGTAGCTGCGCACTGCGTATCAGGGCGTGTACCTGTAACCCCCATACCCGCGTCAGTCCCTTCAAATTGATACGCACGAATGGCAGTAGACGAACCTTGGCTCGATGATCATCCATGATAGCCTTCCAATTCCCATCCCTCGTATTCTATACGTGCCCCCAACAATCAACAATCATTGCGCAACCAGAAGAAGAAGACTCCATGGACTCACTTGAAGCACGTCCCCGATGGTCTTCAGCCTCCCTGGCTTTTACACCCCGCCCTCTTCGACCAATTTGTCAAGCTGCACCGGCATGTGCGCGTGTGCTATTTGTCCGAGCGTAGCATGCCACCTGTAGATCCCAGCATCAGCTCACCGACTCTCGGCAGAGCCCGGTACTTAAACCAAGGCGTGCACGTTAGAGACGGTGAAAGGAGGCCGAGTGACGAGGGTGGTGCGTTGGAGACGAAGAAGATCGGTAATGTTCAGAAGAGCTTGGCAGCAGGGGCTGCCGGCTTCAGGTCACGGCCCAGTTCCGTCCAACCACATCGGGACACGAAAACAGCTGTGGCAGCCGAGTGTGCTGTATGTGGATGGCGCGATGAGGGAGACGGGCAGGGACTCCGGAGAATTGTGGCTGACATGACCAGAGTCGAGGCCCGAAGCCAGGTGATGAGGTGGCGGTGACCGTTACGACCAGTGCGCGTCGCCGTGAGATTCGAGAACGATCCGACCACCCATCGCAAACCGTCACTCTACATACAATGTTGGTGGTCTTACAGCATTAATGATAGCTGAAGATCTGGCGGTCGCTGGTGTTGCTCCAATCCCTAGCGCGGACTCTGGAGAGCCCTAGGCCTATGATATGACATCGACAATTGACAAAAGAAGCTAATTGATCGAAAATTCACGTGCCCCAGATCTGCCACGTGGGACAAAGATGTTAAATGAAATTCCCCGCCATCGTGGATGTTACAAACGAGTCCTTACGTAAACTTCAGGTCTCGTAACCCCTACCTTTCTCCTTTTTCAATAACTTTAAAGAATGCGGGTTCAATATTACCTGATCGCCTTCTTCGAACTCGATATCTAGGTGATTTTGATCATATGTTCTTTTCTGATACGCTTGACTCAGGGTCATAGCGTCCGTTGCACGTTGTCTCTCAGCCTTAAACTCCTCTGCCATGTTGAACGCTTTCTCATGCAAGCTTCCAATTTCATTTGAGTCTTGTGAATTCAACGGTCGTGTGATCCCGCTGGGCGCGTGCATCATTGTGGAGTCCGTGTTGGGATGAAATCCGCGTAGTAAGTATGCGGGGGAGAAACCCGTTGCTGTATGCGGTGAAGTATTGTATGATAGCGCTAATACATCTAGTAATTCGTCCCAATTATCGCGTTCTGGTCCTATGTACGCTCGCAGGGTGATTTCTAGGTATTGGTTCATAACCTCAGTTTGTCCGTCTGCCTGCGGGTGATATGAAGTTGTTAGCGCGCGCCTCATCCCCATTAAATGACAAAGCTCTTTCCAAAAGTCGTTTCGCCACCGCGTGTCCTGATCCGTTATCACCTGTCGCGGGATGCCAAATTTAGACACGATGTGATGGAGAAATAGCTAGTGTTAGGAGGTCGGGTCGCAGCAACCGCAAAAGACCGCAAAAAGACCGGACTGCAACCGCGGTTGCTACGACTTCAGGTTGCAGTTGCTAGGATTTGAAATAAGTACAAAGACTGCTAGCAACCGGTTGCGACCGGTCGCGGCCCGGGGGTTCCGGGCAGCAGATAGCCCTTCAAAAACGCTTGAAATTGATCCTGGATGATCAAAAACGGTTGAGAACTGAAGAAGTTATAATCAAAATAGTATTGGCATGGTCCAAAATGACATCCATGCACTATTTTAGTCATATCTTTGTCAATTCTTGGCCATTTTAGGAGATCCAAGAGTGCAAATCACCGTGAAAGATATGCAAAACTGCCTGTAGCAATGGTCAGAGGTGAACTTTAGTGCTTTTAGTCGAAAATGCGCAATAAATAAGCAATTTACATGTAAATACGCGTTAATTCATCGTAATTCATCTAAATCAGTTGCAACTCGGTTGCAACCGGTTGCAACTGGTTGCAGTCGCGGTTGCTACATTTGGGAATGTGCAGCAACCGGTTGCGGTTGCGGTTGCTGAAAAAACGGTCGAAAGACCGGACCCGACACGACTTTAAAACACTAGAAATAGCCGGGCCGTCGCGTCCTCGGTTATTTTAGTCGTTGTCGGGATGAAGATCGCATATTTGGTCATCTTATCTACGATCACAAGGATGCTATCAAATCCGTTAGATTCGGGAAGCTCGGTAATGAAATCCATCGAGACAACCTCGAACGGTTGACTTGGGATCGGGATTGGTTGTAGTAATCCTAACGGAGCATGTCTCTTCGGTTTGGATTTCTGACAGATATCACAAGTTTTAACAAAAATTTTGATATCTCTAGACATTCTTGGCCAATAGTAAGTAGCGCTGATCCTGTTGTAGGTTTTGAAGTACCCTCCATGCGCTGCTTCACTCATCTGGTCATGTACATCGGTCATGACCTCTGTTTTTAACCCGGAAGGTACGCATAATCTAGTATTACCCAATCCATCCTCGAAGTATACTAAACCGTCGTCGCTGTAGAGGTATTGTGGATGTTCTGGTCTTCGATCCTTCTGTGATTGAATGGCTTTGAGTACCTTTGCAAAATGTACGTCTTTCTGGTAGGCTTCTCTCCACTTATGGATTTCGGTCTGATCTAGACTGATCATTACGGTGTATGCTCTACAAGTGTCATAAGGGATCTCGATGTCCGTGCTCTCTTCCCCGGTGATTAAAATATTCGTTCCCAGGTACGATCCTTCGTACATAGTTTCTTCTTCCGAATTCGTGTAGTTTGTAGCAACTGTGAGTAGTTCCTGTTCGAATTTTGGTCCTAGCTCCTCGTACATATCCTTCAACGGGTCCTCTATATCCTTAAGGTTTAAACTTTCCGTGGCGTCAACTTGTGGTCCCTCCTGGATCGGAATCCGCCGTCTCAACCTTGAGATCGGATCGACATTAGAATGTACTCGTCCAGCACGATGTACTATCTTCATATTCGGAATGCCGAGAATACTAGTCCCCAGGTTAAAAGTCGTCTATTAACATTCTGAAAAGTCTTGCTCCATGTTAAAGCAGCGTGATCCGTGATCGCAAATATTCGTTCTCCCTCGAGGTAAGGTTGGAATTTAATCAACCCTTCCTTCAAAGCTAAAGCTTCGCGTTCTGTAGGTGAGTAATTATGTTCGGCTGACTGTAGAACCCTTGACCAGTATGCAATTACACGTTCCGTGTAAACCGTCGTATCCTCGAAACTCTCCCCCCAGCGAACATTTGCGGGAACATCACTTCCTTCCTTTGCTAAGGATACCACTAGGTCGGGAACTGGTTCGTTATTTCGGTAAGCCTTTTCTAATCGCTCGTATATCTTTGTTCCTCTCAAATCTCTAATCTTGATTGGTTGTACTTGCTGTAAAATTGCTGCTAATCCAAAGTCACATGCGTCCGAGTATACACGATATGGTAATCCTGGCATAGCATGTGCGCGAACTGGCGCTTGCGTTAGAACCTGTTTACATAACTCGTAAGCTTCACGTTCTTCTTCACCCCATCTCCACTTACTACCTTTCTTCAGTAGTTGGAATAATGGATGTGCAATCCATGCGTAGAACGGCACATACCCAGAAAAGTACACCATCATTCCTAAGAACATTTGTAAGGTGCGTACATCCCTCGGTTCTTCTAAATCAACGATTGCCTTAACCTTTTCTTTATGGGTTGATAATCCTAGTCGCGATACTTTTTGTCCGAGAAGTAGTAATGATTGATACCCAAAATGACATTTTACAGGGGATAATGTGATTTTGGACGCTGCGATAGCCTTCAAGACTTGATCAATGTGCTTTAGGTGTTCCTCGAAGGTGCGTGAAAAAATTACAATGTCGTCGATGTAGACTAACGCAAAAATCCATAGAAATGGAGCGAGTACTCCCTGCATTACTCGCTGGAATACAGCAGGTCCGTTGCGAAATCCAAATGGCATTCGATTGAAATGAAATAATCCTCGATGCGTTCTGAATGCTAATTTCTCCTTATCTTGGGGATCTATAGTGAGTTGCGTGAATCCCGCCAAAGCATCCAAGGTTGATAAGTATTGACTCCCTGCTAATGTCTGCAGAATGTCTTCCTGTCTCGGTAACGGAAATTCATCGGGGATTACGGCTTCGTTCAAACCGTCGCAGATCAATTACCATTCGAGGTTTAGTATTCCTGTATACTATGAATACCGGAGCTGCCCATGGACTCTTTGATGGTTCGATAACTCCTAGACTAATCCAAGCATCCATTTGTTTGTCGATGATTTCTCGATTGGCAGGAGATGTAGCGAACGGTGGTATCGAGATAGGTTTTGTTCCTGGTATCAGTGGTACCTTAACTAGTGTATCAAAATTCCCTAATTTACCATTCAACCCAAATACCTCCTTATTTCGAAGTAGAATCTTCGTTAGAGATGCCTTCTGTTCGATCGTGAGTTCTTTAGAAAGGTCAACTTCTCTAAGTAGTTGCTCGGTATCAATCGAATCTTCAGGGGTTTCTGCTGTCTTAGGTCCTCCCTGTACAGGTGGTTCAGCTAATGGGTCATCCTTGATTCCGATTCCTAAAGCCGGGTTGATCGAAGTGTCGACCTCGCTCCTTGCCGTTTGTGTAACCCCTAACCCTAATTTTGGGTCCTGTCCTATAAGGTTCCTAATTAGATTTGCGTGACTAATCATTTTTTCCCTGTCTTCTTTGCTCGTATGTTCTAACCGTTCTAGCCAAGTAGTAGGATCCTGCGCGACTCCAAGAGTTTGTCCAGCGGCAATAGTGATCGGAAATGTAGAGAAATTTGAGATGTGTAATGAAGGTTTATCACGTGTTGTTAGCGTATCAGGTGATCCGTAAGTATCGTCAATGTTCTTATTCGTGGACATGGACCGTTCGACGAATAATGCATCACTTTTGAAGGGATAATTAACGTATACTGAGACTTCCTTTGATATTCCTGGTAAGATGGTTACCTGGCGAGTTGACCTAACTTTCCGATCCCTAGATTTTATCAGATCTCGCTTCTTCTTAAGTTGCGCCCGTCTATGAGCCTTCACGCGTGAGATTTTAGTCGGGAAGTCAGGCAAAGCTCTAATCTTGAAGGTGTGACCATTTTCGTCTTTGTACCCAAGGCTTGTGATGTTTTGTACCTTCATAGTACGTTTCGACGATCCGAATGATACCCTGGTTTCACCATCGTCTCTTATAATAGAAAGTGAATATTGATCCGCGAAGTCATTTCCTAAAATAACTGGTGTCGTCATTCCCTTGACTACATATGCTTCCACGTTCAATTTTACAGGCCCTTCTTCGGTCTCGAAAATTAAATCTAAAATGACATACCCGGTTATCGTGGTATTTCCTGTCACCTGTATGAGTTTAATTCTTTGGCCTGTCCGTATTTTAGGAGGTTTGGACATATTCTCGAGCGTTCTTTGTGAAATTAAGGTTATATCGGATCCGGAGTCTATAATAACCGGTACGGATTCCGTCCTCCGATCATTAATTGTAGCAGATGCTTCTATGGCTTTGGCCCCTAAAAATGAACATCCGGGTGGTCGTGCCATTAATTTCTTCAAGGAGATCATTCTGTCCTCATCATTTACGGCTTCAGTTTGGTAGGTTGACCTCTCAAGCTCTTTAACAAATCTTCGTCGTGACTTTCGATTAAGTGCAGGTTTCGTTACAACACTCTCCTTATTGGTAGTCAAGGCACGAAGAGAAGTTGAAGTATGATCTATATTTCCCCCCCCCAGTTCCTCAACGCGATCTTCTTTAGCATCTAAGGAATTACTCTGAAGGGGTTCGTCAAAATCCAAGTCTTCTTCGTCGTCTGATGATAATCCGTAATACAACTCATCGTAGGTTTCTTGCGCGGTTAATTCCTGTTGGAGTTGACCGGCCGAGGCCCAAAAACTCTATATTTAGATTTGTTTATTTTCCGATCACTGACTTGCCGCCTCCTGCCGTAGGCAATTTTCCGTCTCATTTCTCTTCCTTTGCACGTATATATTCGACGAGCTACGTACTGGTACGATAGTGGAATACATTCTGTTAACCCCCCCTCACCCTGACTTCGTCCTCGGTACCTGGTTTCCAACAGGTTATGGGCCCCGAGCTTTCACTGTTCACATCACTCGCATCACCCTTGGCTATCTTATCTTGATTATCTAATCGTCTCGGAAGCCTCCGACTGTACTGGAGCATCGCATCGAAAGCCGTCGACTGTACTGACGCACGGGAAGCCTCCGACTGTACTGGAGCACGGAAGCCGCAGACTGTACTTGCGCAACGGAAGCCCTCGATTGTACTGAGGCACGGAATTTAGAATGGGAGAGAAAGGTTTCACGAAGTTGGACGACGAGAATTATGACTCGTGGGAATTTGAGATTCGGGCGGAGTTGAAGAGGAAGCAGGTTTTGGCATTGGTGGAGGGAAAGGAATCGCGGCCCGTGGGGAGCGATGGTTCGAAGGCGGTCAAGGGATGGATCGCGAAGAGGGATCTGGCATCTGCGGAGATTGTACGGAGATTGGACCCTGGTCAGTTTGCACACGTTCGCGGTTATGACGAGGACCCGGCCGGAATGTGGGAGAGGTTACGGGATTTTCATCAGGCGTCGGGTTTGGGGAGCATCATTGCCATGTGGGGCAAGTTTACATCATTCAGGAAGGCCGACGAGGTCTCTATGCGCACGCACATCGGCAATATTCGCACGCTCGCCGACAAGCTCAATCATCTTGGCGAAACCCCCTCGAACGCCCTCACCATCGCAGTTCTATTCAAATCACTTCCCCCCGCTTACAGCTCCCTCATTGTCTCCCTCGACTCACACGAAAAATCTACCGACCTCGATTTCGTCATTGGTCGCGTTCTAAATGAAGAAACTCGCCTTGCCGACGATTGCGGCAACCACACCCACGGCATCGAAACTAGCGCCCTGCACGCTGATTCGCACCCACGCAACAAAAACACCGACAAATCGAAGATCCGGTGCTTCCGATGCAACGAATTTGGCCATTACCAAAGCGAGTGCAAGGAACCGGCCCCTGCCGCGCCGGAACCCAAGGCTATGGTCGCATCGACATCGCGCGTCACATACGCCCTCTAAAATTGAAGGCTCTCGAAGTCTGTGGGAGCAGTTTTATTTTCTGTTTATTTTCTCATTTTATTCTCATTTTCGTTTTGTGTCTCGCCGGTCTGTGGGAGTGTTGGAGTTGACCGGCCGAGGCCCAAAAACTCTATATTTAGATTTGTTTATTTTCCGATCACTGACTTGCCGCCTCCTGCCGTAGGCAATTTTCCGTCTCATTTCTCTTCCTTTGCACGTATATATTCGACGAGCTACGTACTGGTACGATAGTGGAATACATTCTGTTAACCCCCCCTCACCCTGACTTCGTCCTCGGTACCTGGTTTCCAACAATTCCTCATCATTCGATTGAACTAGGTTAGCGCGTGCATTCTTATTTCCCCTCCGAGCGTATTTACATTCGTAGTCCCAGTGTTTACCGCTTCCGCAATGACGACAAGGTCGAGCGCCTTTATCCTCGGGAGTGGTGCGCGGCGAAACGTTAGAATCATCCTTAGGAAATTCAGGCTTTGAAGTAGCCTTACTCCATCCAACGAGATTTGTACGTGCTGTCCTGAAATTTTGGTAAGGAGCTCTATTATTACTAGAGTTATTAGGTCCCTCACGAATGTTCGATTGGTAGTTAAAATCATTTCTTTGATAACGGACCGGTGGATCCAGTTTTATCAAGGTCTCCTCGTAGTACTTTACGGCTATCTGGAATTCATCGACGTCTTCGTAAAGATGGGGGCTCAAGACCGTTGAGGAAGAGTTTACGGTCTCTTGAAGGAGCAGAGAGTTTGGTCGGCCGTCCCCAGTCGGCAGTCTAGGTAATAGAACTTGAAGTAGAGTAATTAGCGAGCACACGAGGTTAGTCGTTGAAGGCACGAGGTTCGGGTTCGAGGACCGAAATCAAATCAAGGGTTCAGCCCTTAATGAAAAGGCACCGAGAATGATCAGACGGATAAGAAGACTTAGCGTCGAAGGCCGCAAACAGTCCTAGCGCGCTGGCGAGGGACTGCGCGTGTCTTAAAACTTGAATAAACTTGTATCTTGAGGCTTTTTAGGCCTTTCTGAGTCTCTCAACTAAGAGAAAAGAGCAGGAAAAAGAGCTTGCGTCATTCGACAGGTGGACGGACACCTATATACATGATAATAATAGCTCGCGACGTGCGTACTCTCACACTCGCGGCTTCTGGCTACAATGCGGGGGATGGGATTGGATGGGGGGGACGACAGTAACACGAGCCAAAGTTCAAGGAATAGAGGGGAATGTAAAAGAACGATTACCTACAAGAAGCGATTTCTCGGGAAGTCCTCGGGGCGGGAATTGCTCGGGGAGCGCGGACGACGTCTGGGTCGCAACGTGACCCCGGGCACGTGCGAATTGGCGTGACCAAACGCGTCGCGCTTCAACCCTACTCATCCGTCCTCTGGAAAACCTTCGAAACCTCGACTCGCAGATAACCGTTAGTACGTAAAGTTCGGGGGAGGGGAAAGGATATAAGAAGGAATGTAAAGTATGGTACATACACGTTAAACAAAGCGTTCCCTAGCCAGGTTCTCTATGTGGTCTTCTTCGAACTTTCGCGTGAGCCGACGAACGAACTCAGAGGCCGGACGAGCTTTGAGGGTCAACCTAATAAACGAGTAATGGGTCCAAGATGTGAGTTCAACGCAAGGAAATTCGGGACTCGATCGCTAAGGCAATTCAGATAATGTCAGCGGGGCACAGCACAAGCTAAGGGCGAAACGAGTCGAAATGCAGAATTCGTGAAGCGCGCTCGGCGCTCTACCACAGTAGGGACAAATTTTAAACGATGACCCCATCGTTCAAGAAAGGAGGGCAAGAAATGAAAAGCAAGTAGGGACTCAGCGTAAGGGCATGTCTTTCGATGCTCGTTCCAGCATGTCTTCGACGTTCAGGTATTTCAGGGGAGGAACATCACGAGTAGCCAAGTCCGAAACCGGTACGTATGCGCCAAAACCGATGAGGCGGCCATAACGAGAGTGAAGGTAGATCGACTCCCAGTTCTCGGTTCGTCTAACGGTTCCGGCGGTGACCGATAGTCCGTATGGTGGGATGAAGAAGGACGTATGATAGTTGATCCTGGAGAGAATGTCTGAGGCGTCAGCAGAAGAACTTTGCGCAGCAGCCTGAAAAACTTGGTGGACGACGTTGTCGACGGTCCGAATTGTCTGATGCTGTTCCCTGTAATAGAAAATCTTCAACCTGTCAGCGGCGACGGACTCACGACGGACAGTGCCGTCGAGTTCTCGAAGTTGGTAAGTGGTTTCGCGTAACTTCCTGTGGACGATGAAAGGACCAGACCAGCGAAGCGCACCTTTGTTTCCCAATTGCGAGTCGAGCCAAGTTTCATGTAGGAGAACCCAGGTACCTAGTTCAAAATTCCCGGAAGAAAGGTATTTCTCATGCTTACGATGGAAATCGTCGACGGCCCGTTGACGAACAGCCTTCTGCTGTTGAAGTGCGCTAACGAGCATCTTGTCGCGACGAACAAGCTGTTGAATCCTAATCACTAGTAAGTCTTCAGTCGAGCGAACTGTATCCCAGTCTAGCGTATCCCAAGTACGGTCAGCAATATCAAATGCGAAGAACGGGAAACGGCCATAAAGGAGGAAATAAGGAGGATACCCCGTTATACGTGAACTTGTGATACGCATAGCCAATAGTCCGGCATGAACATAAAGTGGCCATTTGCTGGAGTCTTTGCCGCACGCGCGCATGATCGAGTTGACGAGAGTCTGATGTCCACGTTCGGCGATCCCGTTGCCCTGTGGGTGGTAAGGTGAAGAGAGGATGACGGTAATACCATACTGAGCATAAAGAATTTCAGCCGCTCCTTTGAACTCGCTTCCGCCGTCAATGATGAAGACGGGGATGTGACCGAATCGGCAGATGATATCTTCGTACATGAATTTCGCCCAAGTCGCGGAGTCGTTCTTTGACGCCGAGCGAGCCTCAGGCCAACCCATACTAGGTTCGATACCTTGGAGTAAGTAGTGCTTGCCACCGTAGCCGGCTTCCATATGGACTGTGTCGAGGACGAAGTATCGGAGAATAGCCGTGCTCCATGTAGGCGAAAGGTTGATAACTGGGCGGGTTTTCGATCGAAGTTGACATATGTTGCAGGAACGCACGAAGTACGCGACGTCGTCGTAGATGTTGGGCCAATAGAAACGTTCGGAAAGGGTCTTGTAGGTACCGTCGCGTCCTCGATGTCCCGCTTCGTTGTGGGCTTCGGCAATGAGCTCTTGTCTGTGCGGAATGTCAGTGATAACGAGACGCGGGGGGCTACCGACCTTTGAGTATTTCCATAGTCGATTGCTTTGAACAAAGAAGGCTTTAGTTTTACGGATGAACGATCGACGACAGCCAGGGTTCCAACTCTTCAAGCGGCATATTCTCGCTCGCTACTCCCATGCCTCTCCCTGGCTGTTGGACGAGTCAAGACCGCCGAGGCCGCCTCCATTCGAACCGGAGCCTTCGCCGCCATCATCGCCATCAGCTGCTGGAGACATGTTATGACGTCGGAATAATCGCGAGAAGAACAATGTGAGGCCTAAAGGGATTACGAATCTAAAATATAACAAACGCGCGGTTAGCGTCGAGACGGGTCGCGAGGACTTACTGCAATTCGACGGTTGAAGACGCGTGAGAAGCCAATCAGGGATTTGAGAAGCGCGGAAAACCAAACCCCTGCGGTGGTCACCACTGAGGAAGAGTTTACGGTCTCTTGAAGGAGCAGAGAGTTTGGTCGGCCGTCCCCAGTCGGCAGTCTAGGTAATAGAACTTGAAGTAGAGTAATTAGCGAGCACACGAGGTTAGTCGTTGAAGGCACGAGGTTCGGGTTCGAGGACCGAAATCAAATCAAGGGTTCAGCCCTTAATGAAAAGGCACCGAGAATGATCAGACGGATAAGAAGACTTAGCGTCGAAGGCCGCAAACAGTCCTAGCGCGCTGGCGAGGGACTGCGCGTGTCTTAAAACTTGAATAAACTTGTATCTTGAGGCTTTTTAGGCCTTTCTGAGTCTCTCAACTAAGAGAAAAGAGCAGGAAAAAGAGCTTGCGTCATTCGACAGGTGGACGGACACCTATATACATGATAATAATAGCTCGCGACGTGCGTACTCTCACACTCGCGGCTTCTGGCTACAATGCGGGGGATGGGATTGGATGGGGGGGACGACAGTAACACGAGCCAAAGTTCAAGGAATAGAGGGGAATGTAAAAGAACGATTACCTACAAGAAGCGATTTCTCGGGAAGTCCTCGGGGCGGGAATTGCTCGGGGAGCGCGGACGACGTCTGGGTCGCAACGTGACCCCGGGCACGTGCGAATTGGCGTGACCAAACGCGTCGCGCTTCAACCCTACTCATCCGTCCTCTGGAAAACCTTCGAAACCTCGACTCGCAGATAACGTTAGTACGTAAAGTTCGGGGGAGGGGAAAGGATATAAGAAGGAATGTAAAGTATGGTACATACACGTTAAACAAAGCGTTCCCTAGCCAGGTTCTCTATGTGGTCTTCTTCGAACTTTCGCGTGAGCCGACGAACGAACTCAGAGGCCGGACGAGCTTTGAGGGTCAACCTAATAAACGAGTAATGGGTCCAAGATGTGAGTTCAACGCAAGGAAATTCGGGACTCGATCGCTAAGGCAATTCAGATAATGTCAGCGGGGCACAGCACAAGCTAAGGGCGAAACGAGTCGAAATGCAGAATTCGTGAAGCGCGCTCGGCGCTCTACCACACCGTAGTCCAGTGAGCAGGTGCGGATGCAATTACTTCGTTTATAATTTCTCGATCCGTGTAGTTATATACTAGCTCAATCAACTCCTTTTTACGAATGACGTATTCGCTAGGTGTTTCTCGAGTGCATCCTGGTTCGTGGTAATGTGCTTTATTCGCCTTAATCTTCTGCTTATCCATGTATGCGCGATTCATATAGTATCCAGCAATGCCATCTCGTAAAGTACTCCAATCTACCTCCATCCTAAACCGTGTCGCTTTACTCTGACTATAGTACCATATTTCAGCCGCTCCCTTCAATCTTTGAGGTGCGAGAGATCCTAACTGTTTGAAAATCGTATCCGACCTCTCGGAGATACTGTTAACTCTTAGAATCCATCGACTCAGTGTATCCGCGTTACCATCCCATTCCGGGATTACATCGATCTTTAGTTTATTTTCAAACTGCGGTTCGCGTCCTGCGGAATCCTTCGATCTTCGAGCGTCTTCATCACTCCTTCCGGATTTCTCGGGATTTTTATGACCATGCGGTTTTCTAGGATGTCCTCGTCTGGGTCCACCTGCATCACTTTAATCACTGTCAGATGAGCTCGGGTCTGGGTCACCATCGCCTCGAGTTCGCCTCATGTATTTCTCATCACGCGAATCCCTTTCATCTCGATCTTTTCTCGGTTCATGGTTCCTGTCTTTGTCAGGTGAGTCTCGATTAGGTTTCTCCTCTCTTCGTTCTTCTTTAGACGGGAACATCTCCTGCATCCTTCTTGACGTTGTATTTTGTGTAGGTCGCACAAAAATAGACGCATTTTGATTCCGAAATAGCCTCGTGGTCGGATGCGTGGACCGTCGATCCCGATCAATTCTCGAAATACTCCCGGGATCTTGATCATCACGAGCCTCGTTTTGATATTCGGCTTGGCGATCCAGTCTTATCTCCTTTGTGGCCTCGTTATCATCGTCTGGTAAGTTCCTCGCGCTTCCTGTATCTTCTTTCTTTGGAGGAGAGAAATCATGATGATCCGATAAAAATGCTAGAAAGTTCTCGACGTCACGTCGATAGCACGCGCCAAGGATTTCGAAATCATTGGTCGACCAAAATTAGTTCGCCTTTCCACTCGGTCCCCATTTTGGAATCGGAGGGATGCCTTCTCCTGAGATTATGAGTGAGTCCCTAGCCTTGTTTCTTAATAGGTCAAGATGACTACTTAATTCCGTTAAGATCTCTCTCTTTACTGATACTAGTATTCCATATTCATCATCATACCTTCGTACTGATGTTAATAAGGTTCTTAGTAAAGATAACTCTTCAACGAAAAACTCCCGCATCTCCTTCCGTCCGAGCGGTCGCGGTTTCTCAACATGTAAGTCTTTTCTTAACACAGCATCTCCAAACATTAATGCTGATTCCCACCTTTCCTTTATCCTTATAGCCTGATCGCTGCGCTTTGCGAAGAAAGACGAAACATGTAAACATGCTAGAAATTCGACGGTGAATTCGACGATCAATTTAGGATCAATGTCCTGGTATGAAACTGGGCGACCGATGATGGTCAAAGGTTCGTTATAATTGATATCTTTACGTTTAGAAGTAGGTCCCTTCTGATCTGTGGTGTTTCCCCCTGGCTCTTCGAGGTGCGGTGGCATTTCCCGATACGGTCGCGCTGAGGAAACCGAAGATGTCGAGGGAGGCAGCGGTGATCGTGTCGTCCGGTCAGGGGAGAAATGTTCAGGTGCGAATCCTTCAAGCATGTCTTCTTGAATCGCGATTCTTCCCCGATCACTTGGCCCAGGCTCGATAGGTTCGATGAGTTCGTTATCGAAGATGGGTTGATTATCGACGATGGGTTGATTAGCAACGGCTAAGGCGGCATCCAATTGAGAGTTCTTCGAATTGTTAGTTTTACGAGCCTTCCCTTTACCAGCCATAGTATTGGTATCAGATTTATTGAATGAATAAACTGACGAAGTGAAACGATTCTGTTTAAACTTGTAAGACTATTTCCGGGTGTGTCCACCAATGTTACGGTTCGGCGTAATTTTGGTGTATTCCTTGAATACACGCGTAAGTAGGTCTTTTAAGAAGTAAATTCGAATGTTTACTTAGAACGGTCGTTAACGTGAGAGTTTACGACTTAGAACACCTCGACATCACGATCATATTGATTTGATCACCTGCCATAGTACCCCCGGTTCGGCAGCTTTCTTAGCCTGGATCTCGCTTTCCTCCACACACCGCCAATAATTCCTGAAATACGGTCAATAGATATAGTTCCCAGAACGGTAGAGATAAAGATGATACAGATAACAGATAGGCTAGGAGATATGACTTGCCATCAGTACACGTCATCCCCCAAGATAATGGTCTCCGGCGTTGTCCGACGCTCCCTCCGCCCATCAACCAACTTCCCACGTCGCCTCCCGCCCATCAACGGTCCGGATGATGTCTCCCGAAGCTGTCCATTGTGTTCCCGCGCCTCTCGCGCCTTCTCACGCCCCTCCCACGGCTTGGAACGCCATCAATCAACTTCCCACGTCGCCTCCCGCCCATCAACGGTCCGGATGATGTCTCCCGAAGCCTCTCGCGCCTTCTCACGCCCCTCCCACGGCTTGGAACGCCATCAATCAACTTCCCACGTCGCGTCCCGCCCATCAACGGTCCGGATAACCTCTCCTGAAGCTGTTCCCCGTCTTCCCGCGCTTCTTCCCGCCTTCTCACGCCCCTCCCGTGTTGAAAACATCGTCGACAACGCTTCTCCTCGAAATGCTGCTCACAATTCCCTTCACAGCTCGTCTCTGAGTGGTTGCTGATTTCCTTTGATAACTAAAGCTCATTCAAGAATGTAAATGCCTGGACCTGCTACGTGTAATCTGTAATCTTCTTGCAAAGGAGTTTTGCCTTACAATTGCTAGTAGTCAAGCCTCTCCTCGTGCTCTGCAGGCAGGAGGAGTATACAGTACCCCTTGCCGTCGGGTTGTCCCTGACGGACCTCATCAATGATGTTCCGATACACAGGAACGGATGGTCACAGGCGCAACGCCTCTCACGCTGATCGTGAGATCAAACACAACGAAGTTCAAATTCTTTCGTCCTCATTCCTCTTCCCCACTCGCGTTTTACATGGCTAATGGCTAAAGGAAAGGGACGACGCGGCGTATCGCGTGTTGTCCATCATGTTCGCGCCTCGCCAAGCGTAATTGCTGGTGAACGAGCTCGTCGCCTTGGAGCTCAGGGACTGGAACGCGAACGTGAAGAGTCTCGTTCACGGTATCATAGAAATATAATAGGTAAGCCCATACTCCTAAGCTAATACTCCTAATCTCCTCATACATACTTTCAATTTCAGGCTTGAGCACGGCATCACGCACGACCCTCGAAGGCCTCGCTCCCTCTGAGAACGACTCACATCCTGCGGACGGAGACAGTGACAATTGGGAAAATGTTGCGATGGATATTGTAGGATCGGACATACTCGGAGAAGGGGGTGAGGGAGGTACTGGAGGTGGTGAAGGGAGCACAGCCGACATGATCTACGATCTACGGGACATCGTAACCAGCAGGTATGCATCTTTACCATATCTTATCTTACCAGCCAACGAATCGCTACCCAGATGGAAGAGTCGGTGGTATACAGACCACCGGACTTGGAAAGCACGACGCCAGAACCTAAGAGAAAACTGGGCGCCTCTCATGAACTCCCTGGCGGACGCATATCTCACGTGGCGTAAGAAGTCTGTCACCCCGGATATCCCGTCGCCTTCAACGGACCATGTTTTCTCTGGCGAGTACGACTTCACCATTCAAGTCATCGACATCTACGGTCTAGCCAGCTCCGTGACTGTTCCGCGTTCAGCGGATAGTCTCTCACCAGCCGTCGCCCTCGTCGAAGCCGGCTATCTTAGCTCGACACCCAATGCTCCCACCCTTGCCATATCCCTCCAAACCCTCGAGCTTTTCAGGGTCATTCGTCTTCATCGGGCGTCTTTCAGCGTCGAAGCATTTGCTAAGGTCATATGTCATTTCTATTCTGTACGTTGTGACTTCTATCTACAATCCGCGTTGCTCATCTCGCATTTTCAGCAACCTTATCGTCGCCGTTATCGCACAGGTCTTTCTGATGCGTTCGACATTTATCTTGCCATCCGACGCATCATTGACCAGCGCGTAGCTCAGTTTTTGGAAATGGATTCGCCAAACTACCGGGTTCTTAATGCATGTCCAGCATGCAATTACGAGGTAAGCAGAAAATAAATGTCATCCTGAATATCTCCTGACATTTGACACCAGGTGGAAGGCGAACCGGTTCTTCGGTTCCGACGGATGTGGGTTCACGATGGCAACAATTCTCTGAAACGCTGTGCAGGCATCGGAGATCGCGAAGTCTCTGATACCCGGCTTTTTGAATCGTCATCTGATTATTACCTGCCTCGTGATTACGTCGATCAGTACGCCCACGAAGTCAAGGCCCGAAGGATCAATGCCAGCCACGCGCACGACGACGAAGACCAAGTGGACGAGGGCATTGACGACGGAGAAGCCGACCCTACGGATGGCGACCACGACTCTCCTCCATCCGGATGCACGGAGAACTGGAAGGCAGCAGCGGCAGACGAGAAGAAGAAGATGTGGGCGGTGTTCGAAGAGTCGGGGATTTTCGCTAGTGCCTGTCGTCATGGGTTCATTTTGTGGATCACTGACATGGTGCGGAGTGGTGAGCTGTGCGTTCTCGTCTCAGTTCCCACACTTAGCTACCAAACACTGATGACCGTCATTCAGGGCGAAATATCCATTGGCAATGGTAGCGAAAGCTCTCGAGGTGCTTGGGGACCGTCAACTCAGTGGCTACGACATAGGCTGTGAATTTGAGAAGACGGTCACTAACAGTTCACTCGGGCGCCAATTCAAGCAGCAGGAATGCCGCTGCTGTGTGAACGCATTCCACGGGTATTCTCACAACTATCTCTGCCAGATCCATAACCATCCGAATTGCATCGAAGGGATGGGAATCGAAGATCTGGAGACGATGGAACGCGTGTTCAGCTCATCAAATTCCCTCGCATCACTCACGCGTTATATGTCTGCTTACCGACGGCAGATCTTCATCGATCTTTTCTTCCGACAGTGGGACGCCATCAAATACGAGAACCTCGCTAACATGCTGCATCAAAACTATATTCAATCCCTGAAGATCATCGAGACGAACACCGTCGACGTCGAGCAAGTCCTCCAGCTCAAGAATCTCACCGAAGACGACATTCGAGCCTTTATAGATGACGAGCGCATCTTTTTCCAGAGTCTCGGGAAGGAGCCGGAGGACGATCTCCATGCCATCGCCTACGTGGAACTTTTGGACGAGCTTCGGGCCATCGAGTAAGTCCTTACTTTTGCCGTTATCTGCTCTCATTGCGACCGTTTCTTAGAGTGAAGTTGGATGACGCCTCCTCCCGATTTCGTCTTCAAACCCCTCACGACTATAGCTTCGTCTCCCCAGAACTGTCGTATGCCAATGGTCTATCTGAAACCCGTCGAGCCGACACCGCCCGTCGTCATCTAACCGAAAGTCGCGACAAAATCCATCTGGAAGTCATGCAACTGGAGGATCGGATGAATATCGTGACCCGGTGGACCCCGACGAGCCCGGAATATCAGAAGACGGCACAATACATCGCCAATCGAAGGTACGAGCGTGCCTTGGACAACCTCCAGCGCCTTGTCATCAAACGACTGTTCGAGCTTCACAAGCTCAACCTTTCGCAGACGGGTGAGTGTTGCGGCCTTTCATTTCTTATCACTAGTCTCATATTCTATGTGGAGGTTATCGTATGCGTTCACACATCGCTAAGTCACTCCAGAGTCGATCGAAGACCATTCGCACGGCCGTCAAGCAATACAACACGTGCGCCGCCCCTCTCGGCCGCCCCACACTCGATTGGAGCAAGGTTTCTCACTACAGCTTTCTTGACGAGTTCAATCTCCTTCGCGATACGCGAAACAACGTCCAGGAGAAGCCCTGGGCCGATCCCGTCACACGAGAGACCATGCGCAAGTATCAGAGGCTCCAGCGCGCCAAGGAGGAGATCATACGATGCAACGTGGAGATACGTCGCCTTCACACGTCCATCGTCGATGAACTTCATGCGTTCAACAGCATTATGGAATCGCTCATGGACGGCCTGAACCCTTTATCCGGCGAGATCAGTGATTTCATTCGACGCAGGCAACAGGTGAATGAGAATCTCTTGGCTCGTATTTCGCAGACACACGCCCTGCGTGGCTTCACAGGAGATCCGAGTCCTGGTGTCCGGAAAGGCTCGACACCCGCTACACCTCCCATCACGCACCCTTCGCAGGCAGGTTCCGATCTTGACCACGACGATCCTCGTCCCTCGAAGAAATCCAAGCCCAATGATCCCGCCGACGATCTTGACGACGAGGAGGACGATGCGGCGGAGATGTTTGATGATGAAACACTGGGAGATCTAGGCGGGCTGGTCGAGTTCTTCACAAGTCTGAGCACGTCGTAGATATTATACACACTTTGCAGACAATACTATATACGACATTCTCCCCGACGAGTCTGAATGAGTCCACCACCACGCTCTGTTCAACTTGTACGATCCAGATGAACAGAAGGTAGGTGATCAAGCTCGTTCCCACGCCTCATAGACGTGCCGCACGACGACAACGGAGGTTCTTCATACGGTGTTGAGGCACTCCGGTATGATATGCACCATCGGGATACATTCTATGGAACCAATAGAGGACTTGGGAGTTTGAATTTCGTTTAAACCCTCGGTCATTCCAAAGAAATACTCAAATCAAGTCTTTGCAGTGCCGGATTGCTAACTTTTCAGATGTATTTCGCGAATTCCATAACGCCTGGAGATAGTATGACCTATCAGATACTTGTATCACACAGAGGAGATATGGTATATGAGAAATGCACAAAGGATTGGGGTCGTACCTGCACAGAGCATTTGCAAGCTCATCGGCACACTCTTAAGCACAAGTGAACCATGGTCCAAACCCATCAAATGCCCGTATTTCGGGTTTTTCGAGCACACCTCCTTCCACATTGCATTTTACCTCGAAGTAAGGGTACCTTCGGATAGGGGCAATGTATTCCTATATCTTCACGGCCTCAGAATATATATTTTTGTACTCATGCGCTCATAAGAAGGAAAATACAAAAACATAAAGAAACCCGAAAACTCCAAATTTTCGCTCTGTTTTCCATTCTATGGATCGAAGCTACCTTGTAGAAGTTGTTCCCACCACCATTGGTACAGTATAGCCCACGGAATGACCTGAGTAACTGTCCAATAACCTTGAGCATTATTTACAAGCCGGTTTGAAATGGTAGTCCAAATTTACTTCCTGACATTTAATGAGAGATATATTAAATGCCACTTGACGGCTTCATTTTGCCTCAAAGCTTGTGGGACCACCTGCAGATGATACTCGGCGCCCAAGGCGCGTGTGCCAAAGTGGGACGCGCTTGGTCATGTGACATGTGTGGATTACGCATTTGTTGATAAACCTTAGTCTGCCACTCTTGCATCTCATCCATCATCTTCCACACTCGTTCGGGCCCCTCATTGAGGATGGCAGACTCTCGAAGATTCGTGTTTGTTCATCGTTCTGATAGATCCTACGGCAGTTCTCAGACAAAAAGTGGTATATATGCGACGATGTGAGTAACAATTCCTGTAGTGTGTTCACGCGTCTGAAGTGTCTCTTAGGAAGTTCGTTTACGGCGGTCAGAAGCGAACCCCCTTTCCGCTCAACATTGAGTTGGACACCACCGAGGATGCCATCAAGCTCCTCCAGCTCCTCCAGCCCGTTGCTGATAACCATGCAGAAACCGCTCCATTTCAGCTCGTCGACGATCTCGCGAAGTCAGACACCTGGCAAGAGGTCTGTCACTTTATGGACAATCTTAGCGAGGTCTTTTACGCCGTTGGACTTGGAAAGCGTGTTGGGATATTTATCAACCAGTGAGTTGCATCGTCGCTGAATCCTGACTCCCAGGTCTCACTCTCAATGTTTCAGAGACGGGGCATGTGCCAGTCTCGCTGATGCCTCTAGCGACAAATGGCGAAAGTGCGAACGTTTTTCCTCATTCCACGGGGCCTTCGTCGCAATGGCAACCTGCGACCAGATTTACACAGACTACATCGGCCCAGGTATTGGTTCCGCGAACGAAGACCTTTCGAATATCCCCCCCCAAGATAGTAAACATCGTCCCTCTGTCCTCCCCACGACTCCTCGACGATCAACACGCGCCACGGCTGAACATGATTCGACTTTTCAACCATCTGCGGCTCCTGCGACTGCTGGACGAACGGGACACTCAAGCCCAGGGCCTTCAGGCAAGCGATTCAGTGCTCATCCGCAGACTCCGACGCGCCCAGCAACGGCCCATCAGGTGGTCGCGCCTGCTCCACATGGACCTTCCTTCGGTTCCTTTGGCGGCCAATCTATCGCATCACATGCGTCACCATCACGCGTCGCCCCATCTCCCGGCATCAGTGTTCATGTGTCTCCCTTCGTCGGCATCCAAGTACAAGGTTTGTAATTGTCTTGGTTATTGAGCGTGACTGACTGTTTGCACACTGCGAACTTAGGTACTTCGCATCTCCGTCGCCAAGCGAAGGCTCCCATGAGCCCGTCACCTGCTCGTGGCGATGGTACGATGTCGATCGGCACTCACAGTGACCGTGAATGGCTCGTGCTTTACGTTGCTACACATAACTTCAACGACAGCGCCGTCGACATTCTTGAGGCATACTTCAACCAAAGCGGCTCTGAAGAAGAGTTCGTGGCCATCGTCGCACGTTCTCGCGAGCTCAACATCACACGAGGGCAAGCAGTGTTTTTGTTTCGCCTTATGGAAGGAAATCCGGAGTGACTGACATATGGATCGAAGATCCGATGTTGTTTGTTGAAGCTAGATAGTCAATTATTTCTCATTTGAGTATGATCGACGCTAACGGTGGTGCGAACGGTGAGAATATCCATAGAATTCATCACTCCAACATAAATGCTAAAGTCTAAAATCATGTTACAGATTCCGATGAGATTTATGCAAGATCTACGCCACCGTCTCCGCATCGTGATGTACCTCTATTTTTTTTGTTGCCGACAGATGCTCATATTCCAGTGTGCTTCGCCAGTGCGACTGTCGTACTGTACCATAGTTTTACATGTGGTGTTGTTGATAGGAGCTGACCGTGTTCTCCAGATGTTATTGCCGGGTTCCTGTCAACGTGCGAGGCGTCGTATTGTTCTCTGTTTTTTCTGTTCCTCTTGATGAATGTTGATGAAGTCCTCCTCAGCTGCGTTCGCCTAGTACCAAGCTATACCTTCCGCGAATATTTCTCTGCGGTTCAATTGGAAATGCCATCAGCTCTGGTTCCTGAATTTGACGATAACCTCGCTTCCTCGCAGCTGTCGGCAATTCTCCCATATTGAAGACAACGTCCTTCGCGTAGCACAATGAGTTAATCTGTAGGTAACTGTACATCGTAACGCACAAATTATCACGATCTTGCAGCGCAAATTCATATTGCCTTACAACCTCTATACCTCTTCGCAATGGCGAAGACGTCAAGTTCTGCCTTTCGGCGCATGCTCAGTGCATCTCGCCAGAAGTCAACCCACCATCTGCGAACACCATGGAGGACACGTACCGCCCGCGCCATCATCAAGCTCACTCCCGCACAGAAGGCCGCACAGAAGGCCCGCCGTCAGGAGCAGAAACAGACCTACCAAGAAGCTCTTCAGGAGAAACACGCTGACCTCCTAAAACATGCCGAAGACCTGCACCGGCGGTTTGGCAAGCACTCGGTCGACTATTATATGCAAGAAATCATGCAAGTGAGCCGCTTGCAGAAGAAGAAGAAGAGTTCCGGCTCCTGGAACGCCTATGTCAGCCTCGAGGTCAAGCGAATGAATAGTGGTAAGAATTTCATGCTCTTCGACTGCCACTATAATGACGGTCGTTGTGATCTTAGAGCTTCCTGAAGGTGTGCCGAAAAAGAAGGTCCACGAGTTGATCAGTGGCATAGCGGCAACTTGGAAAACCCTTTCTGACGCGGAGAAGACTGCCTATACCCAGGAGAAGCTCACGGAATTGCACGACACCCGCGAGATGCGTGACCTCGCGTCGCACAACGTCCCCATCAGTGCCTTCCACGACACGCGCGTCACATTAGATGCTCTCGATGATGAAGTAAGTATACAATGGTCCTTCCTGTGTTACAATATAAACTAAGGAATATCTAATAGATCCGACGGCTTCATGCCCGAACCGGTGTCGAAGTCGCCCTCATTGCAGTGCGGTCCTTGAAGGAGCACTACAACCGCCCACACGTCGTGACCACCAGTGATCGTGTTGCAGACTTCTTCGAGCTCACGAGGAAGGAGAATGTATACGATCTCGGCCTGAGAATGGAAGCCTACATGCTGTCAGGAGTCCAAGGTATGTAATGCCAAATCATCAACACGGCAATTCTCTTACACATAATATCTGAAGGCGTCGTCAGAAACTACGTGCAAGAACTCTGCAATACTCGCAAGCAGATTGCAGCCTTGATTCTGGAGAAACTCAGTAAGCTTTTGGCACAAAGAATAGGCTTCCGATGCTGTTTACTGACTCATACCTTCTGTAGAGTCCGCCGCTAAGGGAGAAGTTACACGGATGTATTACCACAACTTCGACAGCAAGATCACACTTAAGCACGGTCTCATTCTCAAGAACTGGCCACTCAAGACCTTCTGCTCGCCGAGTGATGTCAGCTCACGCGTGGAGCTCAGTGTTCTCCTGAATGCATGGAAATCGGACACAGCGCACTTCCACAGGATGTCGCAAGATGAGTACGACGCCTGGGAGCTAGAGTGGTCCAAGGAACCTGTCACCAGTCACTTTCCCGAGGGTCAGGGTTCCGGTAACAGCGATGAGATCGCTTCTTCCCTGGCAACCGCATCTTCGAACAATGACGGGGATTCTTCGGACATCATCATGACCTCATCGACTGCGGCAGGTGACCCCGTTACTTCCATTACCTCGTCGTCAGGTACAACCACACCAGGTGGACCCTTGCCTTCGTCGGGGACAGTCAATGGTCCCTTGTCTGTCAACTTCGTCAACACTGTTTCTACTGAAGGAGGTGGGGTCCTGAACATTACCAAGAAAGCCAGGAAACCGCGGAAGGACAAAGGGATTCCCCGTAAGAAGCGTGTCTCGGAGAATGTGTCTTGATAAGTAGATAGCCATGTTGTCTACACACTACATAATCTGCCATATGAAAGCTTTCAGCTCCTATGGGACAGTACTCTATGTCTAAGTAAGAAAGGAGATATGTGAGAAGGTGGCAGACGACTCTGCAGCCGAGGAGAAGCGTTGTCGACGATGTTTTCAACACGGGAGGGGCGTGAGAAGGCGGGAAGAAGCGCGGGAAGACGGGGAACAGCTTCAGGAGAGGTTATCCGGACCGTTGATGGGCGGGACGCGACGTGGGAAGTTGATTGATGGCGTTCCAAGCCGTGGGAGGGGCGTGAGAAGGCGCGAGAGGCTTCGGGAGACATCATCCGGACCGTTGATGGGCGGGAGGCGACGTGGGAAGTTGATTGATGGCGTTCCAAGCCGTGGGAGGGGCGTGAGAAGGCGCGAGAGGCGCGGGAACACAATGGACAGCTTCGGGAGACATCATCCGGACCGTTGATGGGCGGGAGGCGACGTGGGAAGTTGGTTGATGGGCGGGGGGAGCGTCGGACAACGCCGGAGACCATTATCTTGGGGGATGACGTGTACTGATGGCAAGTCATATCTCCTAGCCTATCTGTTATCTGTATCATCTTTATCTCTACCGTTCTGGGAACTATATCTATTGACCGTATTTCAGGAATTATTGGCGGTGTGTGGAGGAAAGCGAGATCCAGGCTAAGAAAGCTGCCGAACCGGGGGTACTATGGCAGGTGATCAAATCAATATGATCGTGATGTCGAGGTGACTTAGAAGATGAAATCTGAGTGCAAATGAATCTTAAAGTTTAAAAGATTGAAATCACGCGTCAGAGATCTCGAAGGCCAGCGCGGGGCTTTGGTCTTTGGGATTTGGCTATGAATACCAGCGCGGAGCTTTGATATTCGTAGTCTTAAGATCTATCAATAGCGCGAAGCTTTATTGCTAGGATCTTTCTGAGGTTGATTTCAAGTTTCTAACTTAGAATCTTATTCACACAGTGATAGTACGGGTTAAAGAAGTTATCCTTATTCATTTGGTACTACAGACTATATATACAGGTATCTAAACTAATCTAGAACGTTCTACCCGGTTCTCAAATGATTGAGAGCCTTGTAGCCGACTTCGCGATGATTCTCGACACTTACCGCTAAGTCGGATGCCGGTTCCGTTGTTTGTTTGGCAACGACTTGTTTGCCATCAACGGTTTAGGCGTCCGACGCGACGTTCCGAGGATCTCGTCGAGTATCATCGAATCCCGTATCTTTATAGTCATTTAAGATGTTCTTAATGAAACGTAAAAGTTAAAATGGGTTCATATCAGTTGAATGATACGTATATCGCGCTACTGTAAGGATGACTATGGTGAATAGTAATCAAAGGTAAGAAAGATAAAAGAAATGTAATCAACGTTGTCTAACTTGAGGTAAGTGTATCGATGTACTACAACACCTTTTCCATACAGTACAGACATAGATGCATCTCGATCACGCCCACAGGTTCCTTCTTGTGGTACCATCACGCATATCTAAACGGATCATGCCTGGCAACCCCATGTCGAGACCAAATTGTATTGATGCGCCCAGACCTCACCGTATAAGCCCGAGGGTTGCTTGGGACTTGGAATGAACTTCAAGTACGAAGCAATTGATATAGGCGAGATCAATGTTAGAAGCGAGTGGTTGAAAGTCGGTTGAAAGGATAGGAACAGAAACAAGGGTAAAGAGTCGGGGGAAAAGTCAAAATCAAAAAACAACAAATTAAAGTGGGGGAGCCTGGAACAGAAAATATACATATGCGAATGGCACGATGTCACACGGCAGAGGAATTGAAAAGCATGGATACGGAAGAAGAAAGGTAGAAAAGGCACTCTCGTCAGAATCGGGGATAGTGGCGAACGCTTCTACATGTTAAAAGCTCGCTTAAACATAGCCAAAAAGAGGGGCTGGAGCGTAGGAAGCCGCCGCCATATTATACTTGGCTGGCGGAGTAGCCCCGGCGAAGTTCAATCCCTCCTGGGCGCGAACGGCAATGGTGAGATCCCAAAGCACCTGCTGAACTATGGGCTCGTACAAAGCACCGGTTTTGAAGCCTTGCTGGACGGCGAATGCGGGGGTTATTCCATGCTGAGTGCCGAGGGCAGCGTTGAGAGCAGTCCATTCTATCTGCTGGGATGCGGGATAGTTGGGAACATCACCCACGGCAGACCAGAGGCCCCGTTGCACAGATTGATGCTGAATCCTGTTATAGGGCTGCAACCCATGCTGAGCGAGAGCGGCGGCGATGGCTTTGGTGAGTGCATCATGCTCATAGCTTCCCAAAGCTGGAAAGAGCATGGTCGGTGCGGTGACGGCAGGGTTGATACTGTGCTGAGCAGGCTGTGCCTCTGTACAGCAAGTTAGTGTGTGCACCTGCTGATGAGAGTTTAGGGGCCATACCAAGTTCTTTCGTCCGCGTTTCTTGATTCCATTCGGAGAAGTATTGTAACGGGGTTACAGGGGTAGGCCTTGCGTTCACGCTAGGCGTAAGCTTGACTGGTCTGTCGATTGCTACGTCTAGGTAAATTTACAAGGTCTACTTTGTATCTATTTACTCTAAGTCCTTTAATAGGCAACGCCTTCCGGCGTTGCCAAACAATGTGATACAGAACCCGCCTTGGGCGGGTTCCGGGTATATGCGCCCTTACATACCCCCCTTTAAGATCGCGTGAAGCGATCTTCACCAAGGAGTATGATTAGGCAAAATAAAATAGTAAGATTATGGAAAGTGTAGGGCCCGGCGCCCTACACCAGAAATTGGTTAATGCAAAACTACGTGTTAGTCCACGTAGTTTCGACTTCAGAACTAGTGGGTAATAGCCCCACTTGACGGCCAATACGATGCCGTTCAGGAGAATATCCGCGTGCTGAACATGCGTTGCTGCGTAAGATTATACGCAACCTGCGGAGTGCTTTTCGACGGTACAGGGGGTATGGCCCCTGACAATGGTGGCTGGCCCTCCAAGGTGCCCAAGTGTCGTCTTGGATTAAGACCCCATCTCTGTGTCAGGGTCGGCAGGGTTGTTATCTGCCGGACCTTGGCTAGCGGATATCGCTGCGAGAGACAGAGGCCCGGATAGGGCCGCCACTGGATCCACATGGGTTTCGGCAGCTGGGGTTTCAGCTGCCGCGACTGTGGTTGAGGTCGCAGGAGTAGGGTCCGGTGCCGAGGGTGCCGCCATTTCGACGTTGGTAGACGTCGACGCCGATAAAGCGGGAATAGGCAGGTTCGGAGGAGGCGAGTTGGCTCTCCTCCGAGAACGCAGTTCCCGAAAGTGCGGATCTTCACCTACAAGCATCCATTCGGAGCTTGCTAAGCAATCCACCGAGTCATGGTGTAGTTCCACGTGCATCAGTGTCTGAATGCGCGTGATGTCGTCGGTGGTGGGATGATACCACCCGTCCCACTGTGGTAGGGATGGGGGGACTCCCCAACGATCGAGACGAGAGATCCGATCGTTGTCAACAGTTCGAAGCAGGTCCCGATGAGGACCTGCCATCGTCCAGTAATGGTCGATATAGTGGAGCCCATAGGTATAGCTATGGTTCATCCAACTAATTGGGATTCCGCTATCAATCAAATGTTGAAGGGTCCCAGCCTCAGTTACCCGTCCATTGGGAGGGTAAAGTGGGAGGCGCGGAATGGTAAACTCTGGCCCAGTAATCGGTGTGAAGGGCCGATCTGGGTGGGCTTGGTCATGGGCCGCGACAGCCTCGGAATAGAAGAAGGGTCGGGCGGCGATAGCTGCGAAGCTTCGCATGAACCACGACCGTAGGCTGTGAGTAGTTGGCGCGAGCATATTCGCCAACAAGTAGCCCCAGATCCCACGTCGATGGACGCGGAATCTGAAATCCATTGCAATCCCTCCGTACTGGTTCTTGGAACCAGTACGCCCGTGGTGGATCATATGCCGAGCCCAATGCTCGACATCAAAGGCATGGTCGGGACCAGGCTGGGGCAGACCAGCGCCTCGGGTAGGCCTGTCTCCCCGATATTCAAATGCGTTTCCGGGCCTCCTAATTGTAGGGGTCCGCCATAGCGGAGACCGACCATCTATCGGTCGGCGAATGTTGCGGAATTCGTCCGCAGATACGCGTACCATAGCTCGGTCGTGCATATGTGGCGCGACCGATAAGGACACGCGACGGAACTCGCGCAGGAGCATGTATCCTTCTACACGCTCCTGGTCCGTCACTCTGGTCGACCGTTCATTGATCATGACCAGCAATTGATCCACTTCCCGAGGGTTCATTGGGAACCCGCGGGGCACGACTGCATAGAGGCGTCCCGGAGTTGGGAGGCCTTCCTGTCCGGATCCCAGCTCGCGGTCAGCATTGCGAGCCGCAGACTCCATGGCATAAACTCGGTTTTGGGTGGGTGACACATAAAACACCCGCCCTAGCATGTCCCAAAATCGATTGTCCCTCTCGTGGCGGTTCTCAATGAAGACCACCCCAAGTTCGTCGGGAATCCGACCTGGGTTCTCGTTCTCGGCCTTTCGCGCTAAGTTAGCGCGATGTTGTTCTCGACCGGGTGCCTTCTTTTTGGCCACCTCTTCGTCCTCAGATTGAGAAGACGCGCCATTGTCCGACTCAGGAGAGCCGTACGGCTCCGTACGCTTCTCCTTGGGCGCTGGAGGTGGTGGTGATGGTGGCTGCACCATCACTTGTGGAGGTGCAGGTGCTTCTGCTGGCATGGTATATCGCGAGGAAGGTTCTTTCTTACCTCCTCGCTCAGGGTTCCGAACCCGGCTTTCGTCCGGAGTCGGTAGTGGCAATGTCGGGGGTAATGGCAACCCCCGAGGTTCTTGTGGAGAGGCTACCACCGACGTTGATGATGTCGATGCACTCCTATTCATATCTCGTGCTGGTAAGGGGCGCATTTCGCGCGCCCCCCTCTCTCCTCTTCCCTCTCGCCGGCCCCCATAGTCGAGCGGGCGTTCATCGCGCCTCGCATCGTGGTCTGGGTGGCGATCAGGGCGCCGCTGGTCAAACTCCGAGCGTCGATCATAACGTCTTGGCTCAAAGTCGGCACGACGGTAGTCCGATCGTGCCTCTCGTCGCTCCGCGTACCTGCTCTCAGAGGGGGAGCGGTCTTGTCGACGCGCTGCCGTCTGCTTCATTTTGGTGGGACGGGATGATGATCCCTCCCCCTGGTCTGGCGACGATAGTGCCGGACGTTTCCTGGCCAAGCTCAACTGCTCGGCCATCGCTCCTTCTCTTGCCTTGACGCGCTCCAATTCGGTGCGCACACCCTCATAGCCGTCGAGCAGCTGGGTGATAACCAGCTGCGCCATTCCGTCGTCCAAAAAGTCGCAGAAGTCGCGGTGGATGCCCGCGGCCTCGAGGCGGTCCAAAAGGGATGCTACCAGACCATCGTGAGCAGATGGTCTGCGACTGGATGATGCGTACGACGCTTGGCGATCGTCCGCATGTCGTGTTGGCTGCCTATTCTGCACTGGCGGCGCTGGCGCTGGAGGTGTTGGGGGTCGTGGACGACCCTGGTCATCGACCTCCATTTGCTCGGGTTCATGGTACCGCGTGATCTGCGGCACCGGTTGGAAGGAAGGTTGCGCTTGAGGTTGGGGGTACCACGCCTGTTGCGGGTACCCCATGTAGTTCGGCATTGATGGCATCTGTTGAAATGCCATCGGTTGTTGTTGAAAGTAGCCGCCCATGACGGGTGGCTGTCCTTGTTGCGTTGCTGGTTGGCTCATGTGGCCAACTGGCGGTGGGAATTGATAGGGCTGCAGGCTCTGATGCGCCTGCTGACCCAAGTAGGTAGGTGGAGGGGGCATGCCGTCGGCACGCCCCTGTATTTCCCCCCCACTTGAACCCATCCCGGGGTTCACTTGCTGGTCGGGGCGGTTATCACCACCCCGCGTTCCGTCGTTGCTGGAGCCTTGGCCTGGGTTGCTGTACACGTTGGACATGGTATCCTGGTGCGATGTAGTAGATAAGAGAAGAAAACGGAACTCGCGCCAAACACAAAAATTATTGATGGTTATGTAACCGATCACTTGTGCCTGATCACATGACCACGTCGCGTCCTAGACGCGTCGCGGTAATTTGGAAGGCGTCTTGACGCCTTGCAACTCCAGGTAGCTGGTTAATGCCGCTAGCTGATTGCAGTTCGCATGTGGCTCCCAGGTAGTATCTCCCAGGCTCCACCGCACCTCGTATTCGAGGGTATTTTCCGGGGTCCATCTATGGCCCAGGATGTCTTCAACGAACCATTCGTGATTATCCGGCGCCCCGAAATCATAAGGCTCCGGATGTGTACGGTTCGGAAACATTGTGTCGTTAGTTGCGTGGTGAGGACGCAACAATGATATATGAAACGTTGGATGAATTCGGCGCTCAGATAGTGCCGCCGGCAGTTCCAACGTGTAGTTAGACGTCTCAGGCATAGCCTTAGCGACTCTGTAGGGCCCAACAAATTTAGGGCACAACTTCCTCGCTCGTCCCTTGGGCAGATTCAAATTCTTGGTTGACAAATACACCAAGTCGCCCTTCGAGATATCCGGTCCTTCAGACCGTCGCTTGTTCGCGGTGTGGGTCTGAAACACCCGCGCCTCTATAATGGCGTCGTGAGCTTCAGCCAGGTTCAGGAGCGCGCGTTTAGCGTACTCCTGGATTCCTTTGGGTAGCACGCTGTCAGAGCGTATTTCCTTAAGCATGGACGGCATATAGCCCCCATTCAGCTCAAACGGCGCAAATTTCGTCGTTCCCGACACGCTCGCATTTATCGCGAACTCTGTCAAAGGCACACGATCCACCCAATCTTTCTGGTCGTGGCGGACGACGGCGCGAAAAATCTGGCCAATGCTGCGATTGGCTCGCTCCGTCTGTCCATCCGTTTGTGGATGAAACGATGTGGACATCAGGAGCTTAGCTCCTAATAACTTGTGAAGCTCGCGCCACCAGCGCGATGTAAACTTAGAGTCTCGATCGCTTACAATCGAGCTCGGTAGGCCATGGAGACGAACGATCTCCTTCAGGTAAACCCAGGAGAGCTTTGTCGCTGTCATGGTGGTATGTATGGGTATCAAGTGCACCATACTGGTCATGCGACATATCACTACCCATAAGTAGTTAAAGCCTTGTGACTCGGGAAATGGTCCTATAAAGTCCATTCCGATAGAGTCCCAAGGTTTGATTGGGACTGGTAGGGAATGCAGTTTCCCTGCCGGTTTCCGTGTAGATGTCTTGGTCTGCTGGCAAAACTCGCACGTCTTGCAGAACGTCCGCACAGTATTGGCTAGCGATGGCCACCAATACCATCTTCGAATGTATTCGGTGGTGCGATCCGCCCCGAAGTGGCCCATGGTTTTGTGTGCTTGCTCAATTATCATAGTAATGAGCTCCGGTTTTCGAGGAACACATAGAACGTCGTCTTTATTCTCGTTCTTTTTCCAAATGAGCTTGCCCTTCACAGCGAATGCGCGGTATTGTTCAGGATTTTCTAAGATCAATGAGAATATCTTCTCATCGGCGTACCCTGATACCACTTCATGACGGATGTAAGCATCCGTCTTATCCGGGGGAGGAGCGACATTAGTCCTCCCCAATAACATATCACCAACAGTAATGTCTTGTCCACTACTGCTGATAGCATCTTGAGTGTGATGCGATGCAGCACTTGGTGCCGCCTCATCCATTATGTCGGCCTCGATCTCGCGATCTTCTTTACGATCCTGTAATCGCTTGCTGCGACGTAATTCTACGTCGTTCATTGCCCGAATTTCGACAACCTTTTCCACGATCTCTTGGTACCGTGGGGCTGGTAGGTCTTCACCCGTAGGGTCAATCCGAGCGTCGGCATTGACAAAGTCATGGACGTCGTAGGTATCCTTGTGCGTATCGCTTTCAAAATAGCGCGATAGGCAATCGGCTACTTTGTTAAGTTCGCCTTTCACATACGTGATGTCGAAGTTGAACTTCGACATGTATTCCATCCAACGTCGCTGCCGAGGTGATAAGTTCACCTGGGTCTTAAAGAACTCGAGCGCCTTATGGTCGGTAATGATATGGATTTGGTATCCCACCAGTTTATCCTCCCATTTAAGTAGCGCCTCGAGAATCGCGAGGGTTTCGAGTTCATGTACAGCATAATTTTGCTGTGCATTCGTAAATTTCTTGGACATGAATCCAGCTGGCTGTGCTTGGATCCACGTAGGTCCTTGCCCATACATAGCGCCGACGCCTGACTTAGAGGCGTCGCATATAAGCCATATGGGTTCGCCTGTTTCCGGTTTGATAGGCCGAATGATAGGTGTAGTACAACAAATATGCTTGATCATTTCAAAGCATCGCTGGTGTAGGGGTCTCCAATAAAAGGGCGACCCATTCTCGGTCATCGCCATTAGCGGTCCAGTATACGCCGTGATATCTGGGAGAAAGTGTCCCAGATAGTTGACTAGTCCAACGAATCGTTGAATATCGTTGTAGTTGCGTGGTGTTCTCCATTCCCGGATGCGTGCTAATTTATCCGCATCTGGGTGGATTCCTTGGTCGTCGATTATATGACCAAGGCAGTCGATTCGGTCCGAGTACAGTTCGCACTTTTTCCACTTCAGATACAGGGACTGTTCGCGTAACCGTTCGAATATAACACGAAGGTGTGCTTCGTGCTCTTCAATAGAGTTCGAGAATATAAAAATGTCGTCCAGGTAGACGTGCATAAACTTCCCAATGACGTCTCGAAATATAGACGTCATTAACCGTTGAAAGGTAGCGGGGGCATTGCAGTCCCCGATTTGCATAATGTTGCTGGTGTATGTACCAGCAATCGTCGCAAACGCAGTTTTATGGACGTCCTTCTCGAGGATGCGTACTTGTTCATACGCGTCCGTAAGATCAATCTTCGACCGTATTTTGCCACGGGCGACGTCTTCTCGTATGATTTCCTGGTCCGGTAACGGGGTTACGTCTTTGACTGTATTGTCATTTCGTTGCCGCGCATCCAATGGTGTTCTGAGGGAGCCGTCCTTTTTCGGTATACATAACAGCGGTACTGCCTGTTTCACCGAACACGGCTCCCACCACTTGGTGTCCGTATATTTATTAACCTTCGCGTAGAATTCCTCGCGAAGGGACATAGGACATCGTGGTGTGTGGTAATTGTACTGCTTGCCTTCATCGATGAGGTTTATTTCATGGTTAACCTCTCGCCAGGGTGGTAGTTCCGGTTTAGTACCACCCACTATGTCTTCAAACTCATCATGCCATTGCTGGCGGAGTCGCGGGTAGTCTTCTCGGGTAAGGCCTATATTCGCGGCCTTGCCCTTTCCGTTATCAGTCCTTGCAGCGCGTATGGACGCTGCATCTCGCTTGCTAGGTTTATGATCGAACCTAGCTCGCATCTTCACCAGCGAAAACTCGCTCTCGTCTCTGACTGGAAGCCTATATAGCGGCCTCTTCAATCGTCGACGATTCATTATGAAGTTCACCTCCGATGGTTCCGAGACTTCGCGTGGATGTGCATTTCGATACACGTCTCCTTGCATAGTTCGGGTTCCGCCCTCGGTAGCTCTTATAGAAGCTATCACGGCGTTCCATTCCTGAGGCATTCTAGGGTCGATCATCCACTCATAGTCTGGATGTGGTGTCGGTTGGTCCCAGAACGACTGATGGCTTGACTTCGAGTACGGTTCTGACCCCGTATCTCGATCCGCTTCGTTCGTCTTCGGCACTTGAGGTGCATGTTGTTGCTCATTGCTCGGCGTACGGTCTGTAGGAGGCTCTTTCCGAGCCTTCTGATGTTTTTTACTTGGTTTTTTCTTTGGTAGAGGTGGTATATCCCCCCCTTCCAGAGTTTCTTGAAACTCTTCCTCGGACAGTAATAATGCTGGATGATCCTTAGGTAGGCTGTTTACCGGCCTACCCTCATCGCTGAGTTCGTCATCATCTTCCATGGTCGCCTTCTTCTCGCCAGTAGATAGAAGGGCTGATGGACCCTTCGAGGAACCTGGTGTAGTCTCAGATTCCTCCACCACTGCTTTGAGTCATTCCTTCCGTTTTTCCAAGGATCGATGGCGTCTAATGCGGCCATCGGTATCCTCCAGGCTGATCCGGATCGCCGGAGTCGCCTTCCCATTAACGATCACTTCGTTACGGTGAAAGTCCAATACGACTTTATTGGCCCGCATGAAAGGCGTGCCAACCACTACGTCATATCGGTCAAAGTTAGCCAGGTCCATATAAACCTGGCCTTCAAACCCTGGCACGATCATGTCGACCATTGTGCCAAAGTTTACGGTGGCTCGACTCCCTTTAGTGCCGAGCTGTAGGATCAAGGGATCCTCCAGTGGTGATACTCGAATATTCGCGACCTGCGCGAACGATGGTGTCAACCCAGTAGTAGTACTACCAGAGTCCCATAGTGTCCAGGCTTCATGCCCGCCCACCGTTGTATAGGTGACGAGGCATTCCTTGTCATCGATAGGGAGTACTGGGCGGGCGATCTTGTCCTTCCCAGTACGTACCTTGGCTCGCCGTGGTCGAGCCTCCTCGTTTCGATTATCCGATACAACAAGTTCAGTCATAGCGAACATCCGCTCGGTAGTATCTTCCCGAGCATAGTAGTCATTGTCGTAAACATCCAGTTCCACATAGGATTCATGGTCGTCTTCAGTGGCCGCCTCCGATTCGGGGCGTTCACTATCGGTGTCCTCTGATTGACCGTCTGACGTCTGATCGCCCTCGGTTTCAGAGCCCTCGCCCGGAGCCGCTGTATGAGCTGCTCTAACAAACGCTCGTGGCTGTTTGGGCTTCGGGCAATTCCTTGCGAAGTGGTCTTTAGAACCACAGTTGAAGCACCCGTCATTAGCGGGAGCCTTGTTGTAGTCCGGGCGACGGTTCTCGCCCGCCTTCGCTACCGGTTTCGCACCGGGCTTGCCACCTTGCTGACCACCTGAGCGTGGTTTGAATTCACCACGCCCTTGGGGTTTGTACTCCTGTGGTTTCCGGAATGGTTTGTCGTTACCGGTACCATACGATCGTCTCGCTCGGTTGAATGGTTGTGGGGTAGACAATCGTCCCCCAGCTGGTCTCCGAGCCGGTGTCGCAGGTGTCGGTTTCAACGCTATCTCGTCCTCGAGTAAGTCCGCAGTTTTCTTGGCTGCCTGATAAGCAAGGCCAAGAGCTAAGAACTCGTCCGCGGTATTGACTTCAGGCGATAATCCTTCCTCAATGAGGTGGATTCGCATGTCTTGCGGGAGAGTTCGTAAGAACTTCCATAAAAACGTATAATCATCCGTTCTAGCTGCCATGTTTTGAGCATGATCTACAAGGTCGTCATATAGACCTTGTATTCCCTTGCTGGATGAGTACTTCACAGCGTTGAAGTCCTTGCGAGCATCTTGCATGGTCGACGGTAGGATGAACCGGTCATACAGCCCCAGAACGACGTCCTCAAACGTCCAATGCTGCTTATCCCGATTGACGTGAATAACATGGCGATTGTACCACTTTCTGGCTTCGCCTTCCAAGAATTCTGAAGCTATAAGAACGCGCTCTTGGTCGCGTTCCTGTCCTCCAAACTGGCTCACAGCCAGCATCACGACTAAGCTGGCTAACCACTCTTCTAAGTCTCCGAACTTCGCGCTACCGGAGTAGGTACCTACGGACTTTGCGTCCGCACGTCGTGATTTCATCCCATCCGGTAATGATAACCGTGTGGCGAGTCGTTCATGAATCAGTCGACGCAATCGCTCATGCATCTTCAACTTATGTTGCTGCCCAGCAGCTTGGATTCCGTCCGCAATCGATTGACTGCGCCGGATTGGTTCTGGCATATAATAGCCTCGACTCATAGATCGAGGCTGTGCTGGTGACGGGGGTGCGTCGATACGCACCCGGTAATCCTGATGGCCTTCCGCCACCGGTAACAAGGGTATCTCCTCGGTACTTTCGTCCTTTACGTCGACAGTGGTTCCCTGTTTCTGAGACCACTGTCTAGCCATCTCGTCGATAGGTACATGACCTTCGAATACAACGCCTTGGTCGTCGTAGTTGGACACCCTGCTTGTAGCAAGGTCAGCGTTACGCAGTTGTTGATACGCAACGCGATCCTTCCAGTCCTTAGCCATCGGTATGCGAGCTAAGGTTGGCACTTGTATTCCTAGCGCTTCAGTCGCGCTCCTAGTAGGCATGTTGGTGTCGCGCACTACAGAGGGTGGTTCATACGACGAATCACTCGGAGGGTTACGCTTAGGTCCCTGCGAGATGGATTGAAAACGCTCTCAAGTCTGCTTTTCACGCTTAGCTGCTGCTCGACGACGTCGATAGTCGTCCTTAGATTCACCCGGATGCCTTGCCTGGTGAAGGGCCGATACCGCTAATGCCGCTTCATCCAACGGCATCTCGGACTCGTTCCCTCTAGCGTATGGAGTGATATTCTCCGTACGCGCCTTTCCTTTTCCTTTGTCGAGGGCCGCCTTGCGGATGGTAGGGCTGCCGACAATAGAACTCACTGCGGAAGTTGATGTTCCCTTAGGGTATTTCCTTCTATATTCCTTGACTACTACGGACAGTGCAGGAATAAATCGATCAGCGTAATTTACCGCTGACCGCACGGCACTCCAATCGATACCTGTATCGATCGCAACGAGGTGTTCAGCACGTTGCTCTAGCCTATGTCGCCGATGCTCGCTTTGCACATCGGTGGTACTCCAAAATTGCGTCGCCTTCAACGCAATATACGCTTCCCGTTGGGATGCGCGTTCGTTTTCCTCGGGATCGGTCAAATCGTCCGGATCCGATGGCGGGTAAACAATGGCGGGCGCGATGGCGGGTGCGATCCCGATTGCGCCCGGTCCTAGCCTGCTGTCTGGCCACCGTGAGGTTCCCGAAGGTTGCCCGGCGTCAGGTCGATCTAACCTGCCGCGATCTTGAGGGAGTAGTTCTGGTAGTGCCGGGTATATGTTCGATCCCGAATTTGCCTGTACCTCGGCAGTGCCAAGGCCCAGATGGTTGAAGGCTGGTGGGCTATAGCCACCAGCCCATGATCCCGCCGCCTCCATTGCTGGGAATGGTACTGGCTGTGGCGTTTGCGCACCCGGCCAGTTGTCGTTGTCGTGAGACAAGTCGTCTTGCGGTGTGGGAACGTTGGTCATAGGGTCCAATAGGGTCCGAAAGGGTCCGTGGGTTTTTTGTGGGTTCTTGACGTCGGTTGGCGTCGGTTGGTGATCGAGAGTCGGTAGATGTAGCAAATTAAGCAAGTTAGCTTAAAAAAATGTAACGGGGTTACAGGGGTAGGCCTTGCGTTCACGCTAGGCGTAAGCTTGACTGGTCTGTCGATTGCTACGTCTAGGTAAATTTACAAGGTCTACTTTGTATCTATTTACTCTAAGTCCTTTAATAGGCAACGCCGGAAGGCGTTGCCAAACAATGTGATACAGAACCCGCCTTGGGCGGGTTCCGGGTATATGCGCCCTTACAAGTATGTTCTTAATGTGGTGGGATCATCGATGGCGCCCAAAAAGTCATCCTGCTGGTCAGCCGGAACTCCAGCAACCTCTAGAGCCTTCTTGAGCGTCCATTCCGGAGCCCTGGCATGAGGTGTGCTACGGGGGAAGTTGATAACCATATACGCATTGTCCAAGTCAGATAATTTGGTTCTAACCCCGACCCGATTTTCTGTCTGTTGAGCTTGGATGGCATGGCGTATCTAGGGAATCCGTTAGGGCATACAACGTAATGAGTGGAGAATAGCATACATCATGATGGAGTTCGTATCAAGTTTACTGTAGTTGGAAACAGCGGCTTTCTTGAACACGTCGATTATCTGTGACTTGATCAACCTATCGGACCATGGCCTCAGCCCGTGACGGTAGTGATCATAGACCGCCTCCTCATTGAGCGTCAGCAACCCGCCTCTTGCAGGGCTCTGGTGCTCATGAAGCAAGCCAAGGGCATGCCCCCATTCGTGAAGGATGGTGCCTCTGTCCTGATCGCAGACTGCTACAGCATCATCAATCCCGTCCAGATTCATGGTGTAGGGGTCGTTGGGCACTTTCAAAGCGCGTCGCCCTGTAGAGCTCCAGTTGCCTCCACCCTTCCCGAACGCAATGCGCACCATGGCAGTCCTGTCATTATCACCCTTGCGTTCGAGGGTGATGTTAGCGTAGTAAGTCCATTCGATGGCGGTCACCTCCACGGCATTTTTTTGCTTTTCGGTGCCGCCGAAGTAGGAGTACGTGATGGTCTACAAGGTCATATGTCAGCACAAGGGACAGGAGGAATGGCCCGCGCAGCTCACCGTGCCATTCGGCCAAAGCGCATTACTTGCGGCCACGACGGCATGATAGCGACCCGCCTCAGGCTTAGGTGGCGCAACAGTGACCAAAGGTGATTCATCGAGCGTAGCTTCGGGAGGGATGCCACAAGCTGTTCTGACCTTCAGACCGTCTGAAGCTACCTCGATGATGTCTGCGCTGTCTTGCATGTTAAGATGGAGATGGAATGCATACAGCGAAAGGTTTATCAACCTACTTATAGTTACCAAAACGCGTCTCCTTGACCAGGCATCATGGGACCAAAACGAACAAATTCAGGCCAGGAAAAGGAGAAGCCAAAATCTGGGGCTTGAAGGTCAGGATCTTTTCGGTGTTGAAAGGCTAGGAACGCACGTAAGCCGAGGACGCAGTCGCGCCCAAGTTACCATACCACATACTCCGAGAACGTAAGGGGCGGGGCCGTTTTTGCCTTCAAGGAGGATCGTCTTCCCTATTAAATATCCAAGGAAACGTTCGAAAGAGTCGAGAGGTATTTCTAGGCAGCCTGATGAAGTTCGACGCCCATAAGTTATGAGATGTAGGAGCAGACGCGTTTGAACAGGGGGTTGGGAGAAGGAAACACCCTGTAGTCCACTCTTTCGTGCATCAGTACCTTCATAGGGCGAGTTCACAGATTGGGACCTGGTGGCATGAATTCTTGACCTGGTGGCATGATCATGAGCGGCGGCGATAAAATCCAGGACAGGTATAGCCAGTAGCGGTCACAAGGTAATTCAGGACTCCCATCAGAGCCCTTTGCTTTCGAGATGCCAGCCAAATATCTTACCCTCAATTCTTTGCCGGATGCCTCCAGCGCCGACCACCCTTTGCGAACAGGACGAATATGTGTGTTACTGGACAATGATGAGGAGCGTGATGACGCGCTCGTTTATGGCACGGTGAATCAGTCACCCCTTTGATTTCCAAGACTTGGCTTCGACGCGGGGTGGGAGGGGTATCTATATGGAGGAACAGGTTCCAGGAGGTCGGCGGAAACCCTTCTGAATCGGACTCCGAATTTGAACATGGGAATCTGATCTTATCTAATCTCTCCGAAATTCCGACCAACAACGCATGCCCTTCTCCTGCACCACCGCGACAGGAAGAATGGCCCCCTGGTCCCTCCTGTCATTGCCAAATCCACCTTCCATTCAATCTGTTGTGGGACGTGACGTATTCTCCGCTCGACGTGGAGTTAAAGTGACGACGACCTGACGCTGCTGGTTTTGGGACTGGGCTAGGGCTGTATGGCCAAGGTCATGGTGTGCCCTTATAAATACCGTCCCTAACGTGTGGTTAAGCTCACCGAAATCGAAACTTGAACTCCAAGCACCCCCATGTCCTATCTCTCTGACACACCAGCTTCGAACGTTACTACCCCAGGCCTGTGTGGCATCGCACCCGAAATCTTGGGTGAGACCGGCAATGTCGTAGAAGGAGTGTTTCTGCTCTGGGAGAATGGTTCGGTGGGTATATTATTCTGTCTTGAGCCAGTTCATTGCTGATGTGCGACTGCAGACTATCAGCTACTCGTTCTTTGGTGGCACAGAGAATCAACAAGCAGCCGTTGACGCTGTCGCTCCTGAATGGACGCGTTACGCCAATCTTACACTGCAGCGCGAAGACGATTACGACGAAGGCGCCATGATTCGCATTGGCTTTGAAAGCAATCTAGGGACATGGAGTGCCGTAGGCAAGGCTGCTCTGACGATTGCCTCGAACAAGCCGACTATGAACCTTTCTTGGATCCAAGATTCGCCTCAGATCTCAGAGCTCGATCGCGGAACGATTCTCCACGAATGGGGCCATGCGTTAGGGCTACAACACGAACATCGAACTGCACGTGGAAGCGTTAAGCTCATCCCCAGCGAGGCCCATTCGTACTACCTGCAGACCCAAGGCGTGGAAAAGGACCGGTTTGACCAGATTCTCGGTGCATATGGCAGCAAGGACGTATCAAACTACCACCAAGTTTATGAGGATTCCATCATGTAGGAGTCCATGAAGTGTTATTCCAGTTTCTGGTCTCACAGCGTTTTTAGGTACTTCGTGCCAAGCAAGTTCAACGCTGAAAACGTTCACGTCAAGATCAACACACAGCTATCCGACATGGATAAGGCGTACATGGTCATCAATTATACGCGTAATGTCCCTTATCCGAAAACAAAGGAGTGGACGTTCGATAAGGCCTTAGCCGTCGCCGGTATACCCCCTAGACTGCGTGAAGATATGTCGGCTGCAAGAACCCAAGATAATCAGGCTGTAAGGCAACTCTACGCACATTGGATCCGGGAATGCCAAGCAAAGAATCGTAGTACGTTACAAGTTGTTCCTAATCATATCGAAATACTGACGTGACGCGTAGCGACACCCATAAGCGGCGACCTCCTTAGCCCCCCAGCAGTTCCCCAGACGCTCTCCAATGTCGACGACGCTGCTCTCGTTCAACGTGGACTGGATCCTCAGTTGAGCGCGTTGTATTTCGACATCCAACAAGGCATCTGGTCCCAACTGGTTAATATCATCGAGAGTCCATCATTCAAGGAGGTCGTTTTGACCATCGTTGACTCCGCCATTAGCCGGTACGGGACCAAGCCTTTTGGTGACCGCAACCAAAACGCGCTCGATCCCTACCCCTTGATCCAGGGACTACCTTCAGGTGCCGAGGCCAAAGAGCAGGGATCGTCAAACGGCGGGTCGTCCAAGTCCGAGGGGTCATCTAATGAGGGGTCGTCAAAGTCTGGCAAGCTCCTGACAGAGGCCGATTTGATTGCCAGTGCCGACAATCCCTATGGTCCACCAGACCCATCCATGATATGTATATATCCTGGGAAGGAGTCATCTAAGGCTGAGGAGTCATCTAAAGCTGAGGAGTCGCCTAAGATTGAGGGGTCGTCCAGGTCTGGCAAGCTTTTAACAGAGGCCGATTTGATTGCCAGTGCCGACAATCCTTATGGTCCACCAGACGCATCCATGATATGTATATATCCTGGGAAGCCGGGTCCTGAAGATGACGAATGAGACATGCACGGAGGAAAGTAATTCGTAGACAATGACTCTTGACCGTTAGCGTTTATGCCCATCCAAGATCATTTTTTTTCCATGGCGGCTTGTCGATTGGATATTTTACATCTACATGTATACCTTCAAATGGTCGCCAAGTTTGTTTTAGTACTTGACACAGCTCTTACTGTTTTATAGCAACCTGTTGGACCAATATCTAATACGTTCTCTCTCGCTTGCTCGATTTTCACGCTGAAGATGCCATGTTGAAGAGCATCGGTGCTTGTCATGGTTCAAGTATCTGATTAGATATGATCTCTTGTTGGATTCGACCACAACGGCGCAACCACCTTCTCTTCGAATGCTTCCAGCGATCCTCTACACACTCGCGACATTTTAGCTCGTAAACGCCTTGGCAGAATCTGGAAGTCGGATATCGACACTAGCAGCGTCGACTGAATGGCCACCCTTCCCAGAGCTTCGAAAATCACCCCACTTACATCCAACGCGATCTTCCAGCGCCCCATATCTGAATTTGATGCGGGGATCAACACATCTACTGCGTGGACAGAGCATCTGGAATCGGGTTCAACTGCAGGCGGATCTCTGTCTGACGAAGAGCCTGACCACGACGCCGAGGAAACCCTTCGCTCTGCTAGGGCACTCTATGACTTTGAAGGGAAAGCAGAGTTCAGAGAGCTCAGTGTTGGAGCAGGAGATGCTCTGGAAGTTGTGAAGGAGGATCTGGCTGATGGGTGGAGTTTGGTGAAGAACTCGGTTGGGGAAATCGGATTGTTGCCTAGGAGCTACTATACAGTGCGTTTTAGTCGTCTTCTAGGTCTGTTACAAACTCTGACACCTGGCCTTTACGACTTAGTTCACCTCTGAGTTTACACCTGCACCGAATTTGCAACTACCAGCGAACTCAACGCATCAGAGAGGAAAGGAGCCTTCCTCGGATGCAAATGATATAACTCCTCGTGGGTCGCCCAAATCTGCACCCCAACCACTCGTTCCTCAAAACACAGGCGAGTGGCGGGGTGCATTTCCTAGCTTCCGACAAAGTCTATTAGGAGGCAAGAGCCTCAACCGCTTCTCGAGCTTTGTGACCAGTGGTGCTGAGGAGTTTGTTCTGAAGGGCACACCTGCTGAGACTGTTGTCACTCCTCCCACTACACGCCCGAGCCACAATCGGGATGCGACCGACGCAACATTCGATGAAGAAGAGAGCAATAGGTTTAGCCGACTAGGTTTGGGCGAGGCAGATCGCCATTTCGTGGATGCTGGCCCATCATGGAAGGAGAAGATCCCTCCGTTTCGTGTCCTTGTTCATTCTCCCTCCAAGCGTACATCGGTTTTGGCAGGCGCTTTTACGGTATATAGCGTGACTTCTCTTTTCCAATCGCCTCCTATTTCTGAGGATGAAGAGAACGACGCAGATGAATATACAGAGCAGGACCTCTCGTTGGAATCACCTCTTCGCATAACGGTATATCGAAGGTTTTCCCACTTCGTCATTCTACATACTGCTTTGACTAGACGTCTCCCTGGTATCGCCCTTCCGCCGTTACCGGAGAAGCAATATGCTGGGAGGTTCAGTGAAGACTTCGTCGAAGCGAGGCGTGGAGATCTGGAACGGTATATTGGGAAGATTATCAGGCATCCCATTGCAAGATACGCCGAGGTTACGACATTCTTCTTGGGATGCGAAAGTGATGCGGTGAGCGTGCTTTGGTTTTGGTCTGACGGATATGTTGATGCTGAGAAGGTGCGTGTGTAGGAATGGACGCGATTGATGCCGCAACATCTCGCCATGCCGGCTGCAGGGCCGACATTCTATGCACGCGTATTCCACCCCGCGTTTAATCTCGACGCGGAGGATGCAGAAGAGGTTATAGATAGATTCGACATGCATACGAAAGCTGTGGGAAAGGGCGTCCAAGGCCTGCGGAATATATTTGGGCGTGTGCGGGACGCGAGAGTCGGTGAGATTTCGCATCATTTGATCTACGACACAAAACTAATGGTTGGTGCAAAAGAGATGTCCGAAGCGGAAAGATTGTTGGCGTATTCGCTTCTCTCATTGATCACATCGAAACCACTGGCTTCCGCTCCTATGACAGGGGTAACTGAGGAAGATAACCTATATGACGTCAAGAGTGAAGGTCTGCTTAACGATGAAGGAGCATGGTGTTGGCGCGAAGGCTGTCAAGGTAAAGCATTCATATCAGGAACTCCCGAAGAGACAAGACTCAAAATATCATGAGAATGTCTAAAGCTCACAAAGGCGATGCAAAAAACCTCCGAAAGTCTCCAAAGCGTCGCCGATCTATACGACGACCATGTCCGTCTTCCTTTTGCTTGATGTCAGAGCCGCCCGTTGAAGTCACGAAATGTAGGCGAGGCGAACACAGCTTGCAACCCACGAGTCTCTCAAAGGAGCGGCTCACCCCTCTTCCTTATATGAGGTACGAACCTTTCGTACGATTCAGAGTTTCTATAGTTGACCTAGACTGTTTATAGCCCATAATAACCACCCACAAGTCGACCCTTTCTCGCTACCTAGAAGAGACTCGAGGCGGTCGAGTAAGATCCTTCCTTTCACCGTTTACCTTCAGCTGACGTATCGCTAGGCAGACGAAGAGATGGCAGCACGCTGCGAAACCGTATTAAATACCACTATGGCGGAAATGGAGACATATCACACCCAGAAACTGGAAGATTTCCGCACGCTGACTCAAGAGCACCTGGATGGGGAGATCCAATTCTACGAGCAGGTTCGCGTATTCTAACTTTTCAAGAGAAAGATGTCTCATTCTACGTGCCATTTACAGGTTCTGAATCGTCTCAACGCTGCTCGACGGGCATTCGACCCACCCATGTTTGACGAGCTTGCGGAGTCGCCGCGCCAGCCGTCAAGATACGAACGCGAGTTAGAAAATCCGCGGTTGACTGCCAAGCCTCTATTGCAGCCCTGTCCGCATGTTTTCGATTCCGCGCCAATGAGGCCGGTCAGTGTAGCTATCCAAGGAGGTGTAGGGCTCCTGTTGGGGCCAGCGGCGCGTGGGAGTGTTTTTGGAAGGTTTTGGTGAACAGACAATGCAGGAATTCGGACTTCACGGGAAAACGAGTATACCAGACGTAGAAGGTCATTTCTTTTACCCAGTACACGCGCGACTTCATTTATCTGCGTGACGAAGTTATACCATTACGACGCTTTTACTCTATGTACAGTTGGCGGAACCCTCGGCTGGGGACTCCTGGCAGTGCTAGTGATCGACGAAACTACGAGTCATCAGTCACTCATTTAGAAGCAGATGTGAGCATTCATAGTAGACTTGGCGGAAAATGACGCTGATTCTTATTCACTGCAGTGCGTATTTATACCGTATTACGACCAGGCTTGAGGTTATTCCCATGCGCCACGTTATGCAGTCCTCGGATCGTGGTCAAAGTGAGACTTGGAGAACGATCGGGCTGGCCTTGGGTCAGCCGCCGCTGTCAGAGTCGATGGTTAAATAGCGAGCCAGACCACAGTCATCCTCAAGCCGCCTCTTGTCCCCCTTCCACCATCATCCTCAGTGTCGTCGCTATGCATCCCACTGGGATGGCACCGGCAGGCTGTTTGTGGTCACAACCTTTGCTCCATTTGCTCCCTCATAGTACTCTCATACCTGACCATCCGCTCATCCTCGTTACTGGTACCCTCGAACCCCGCCTAGCTGTCCGCCGCTGGTCGGCCCAAAATCGCACAGCCTGGAGGATATGACCCCCAGCCTCAGCTCCAAGGTCAGTCGTCGTCGTCGCTCCTACTTCAGACGCGGTGGCTGACCATCATCGACTCTTCAGATCTCCGTGTGGTAGACCAACGTCAACACACATCCGTATATACTTCATCTCAGTTTGCTGAGCAGATGACAAGGTCTGTCGTCGTTCTATCGTTCGCCCTTGGAAGACTGTGCTGACCGCCGTCGAAGTCTTCTGGTAGAGTCAGTCTACAGCGGCTCGGTCATCGGTCATCTATCATTTCCAACTTCTCCGACGTCATCTCCACGCTCTCCATGTGGCCCGCTGGCTATCACCAGGAAGTGTAGTAGGACGGGTGCAAATGGCGATCCCTAGGCTCATTTGGGCGATGAGTTCTAGGACGTCCTCCGTTCCTTCTTAGCAAGGTGATATCCCGTAAAGGTTTGTCCTCTCCTTTCTTCACTCACGCTCTTCATTGACCTTTGTTTTCGCTCTCAGAACCTTTCTGACTGTAGTAGTCGTTACTTCCACGTATGGTAGGAGGGGTGAAAATGGCGGAACCTCGTATCTTCGGGCGAATGATATCTGGGACGTCCTCCCTTCTACTTGGCGAGGCAGCTTCCAACCAAGGTCAGTCTCTCTATTCATCGTCGAGGTCTATCGCTCTGCTGACCTTCATGCTGATAGTCGATTTATAGAAATATGCGCATCCTGTAGCTGGAGGAGAACGGTTTGAGGCTGACGAGCCTCTACCATATTCTCTGGGCTTAACTGGTATCCATCTGCGGCCCTCTCCAGCGACTATCTATTTCTCGTTCTCGGTCCTCATTGGCATCCACCTCTCCTCAAGCAACAATTTGTCTCAGTATCCCCGGGATTTGCTTTGTTCCCGACTTACCGGTGTGCGCCCTCCTGCGTAGCAATATACCCGCAATGCTCCACCTTGGCGTTTTCTTTTCAAGTCTTTCTTTCTCTACCATCCAATTGGGCCTTGGATGCTTCCGTTTTGCTACGATCGACTCGACTTCCTCGGTATCATGGGATTAGCTTTCGTTCCCGCCTTCCGTCCACAAGACAACCACCGGGGTGCGCCCTCCTGCGTGCAAATATACCCGCGATGCTCCACCTTGGCGCCTTCGTTCTTACTCTTTCTTTTCTATACCATCCAATTGGGCGTTGGGTGTGTCCTCTTTGCTACGATCGACTCGACTTCTTCGGTATCATGGGATTTGCTTTCGTTCCCGCCTTCCGTCCGCAAGACAACCACCGGGGTGCGCCCTCCTGCGTGCAAGTATACCCGCCATGCTCCACCTTGGCGCCTTCGTTCATACTCTTTCCTTTCTATACCATCCAATTGGGCGTTGGGTGTGTCCTCTTTGTTACGGATCCGACTCGGCGCCTTCTGTCTCATGGGATTAGCTTTCGTTCCCGCCTTCCGTCCACAAGACAACCACCGGCATGCACCCTCCTGTGCATATATACCCGCGGAGTTGCACCTTGCTTCTACCGGCACCACCGTGGCCACCAAGAACCTTCTTTCGCTACCCCATCGTTCATTTAGAGGCAGTGGGCGTTTCCCTTTAGTCTTGTAGTCTCTAGTGTCCTGACTCGTATAGTATCGTATCGAGGATTGTGAATGTTCCCGGCCAATAAAATGACTGATAAAATGATCGTCCCCGAAAGAAGAAATCAATTGAAACGACTTCGCTGTCCTCACCAATTGCAAGGTGCGCGACGGGACCAACATATGGCTATCATGAGACTAGGCAAGAGACAAGCCCGACGCGTGCGCGGCGCGTGCGAAAGCCAAATTTATCTTGTGTCCCACGCCACCGACGCGTTTTCTTCCCTTAAACCACCACCTCCCCATGGCCGAACCCGTCTCAACGCGCGTTAATTCTGCTCGTCTCCCAGATTTTGTCGGGAAAACAGTGAGGCTCACAGGAAAGCCTCTGCAGGTTAGCCTATTCTTTGCCCTGCGGACGTCCTGGGGAACTTAGAGACAAACGATAGCGAAATGCAGATTTCGTCACGGTGCAAGCGTCTGATGGCGGCGAGGTGACGGTGCAGCTGTTGCGGGTGCGTTTCAAGTAATCTATGTGACTGGAAATTTGGCTGAAGGGGGGACGAAGGATGTGATCGTGGGCGACTCGTATGTCGAGGTGGTAGGGAAGGTGGTGGACGCGACGACGATAAAGATGATGTCGCTGATTGATCTGGGACCGGACCTTGGTGTGTTCTCGTGTCCGTAGCGATGGATGATCGGTGCGCTGATCCAGGGTATGCAGATATGAAGCTCGTGAACGATACGATCGAGCTGATTCATGACCCGCGCTTTTATACTCGGATGTTCACATGAGGACTCGATCATATTACCCTGGTTTTTTAGCATCGCCATGTATTCAATTTATGTGTACCAACAAAAATGAAAGCATCCTGTATTCGGAGTCGAGCCTGGGCAGCTTCAAATCGGAAGGCCAGCCCCGCCTCGAGCCATCTTCTTGTCGTGCCCCCTTTTTCGGTTATGATTCCCTCGACTCGCTTTATTCTTATCCTTCCAAGCACGTTCTCTCGCGTTGTTAGCACCATCACCCCCGCCGCCGCCTCCTCTGCCACCTCTACCACCACCTCTACCACCCCTGCCACCACCACCGCGCCCACCTCGCCCCCCGCGACTTTCACTTGGACCACCGGCAGCCCCGCTAGTACTTGCGGCTACGATGCGGTTTTGATTGCCCGCGAATGCATGCTTCTGCAGTATCTTGTCCTTGCGTGGCTATATGAGGAGTTTCGATGAGCAATATTGAAAACAACGATATAAATGAACCGACATTGCGCTCCAGCATGATCCTCCACCCCTCGATCTGCTCATCGCTCCATCCAGTCTCAGCCTTCAAGTCCGCGCGCGCCTTACTTCTTCGGGTCTGAGCATCCCTGTCGAACAATTTGGTATCGCGGATATAGGCCAGCTCCAGGATCGTTTCGGTGTTCAGAGGTTTCGGTGGCTCGTCCTCTTCTTCGCCTTGATCGGATTCATCACTCTCCTCGCCGTCGCCTCCGATTTTGAGGCCTCTGGCTCCGCCCACCTCGTCCTCTTCATCGAAGGCGAGAACAACACCCTTGCCTCTAGCGGTTCGTTGGGGTACGTCGATCTCGTCGACCTCGTCTTCGTCGTCGGAGATTGCCTCGGCTCGTCGAAGAATATCGGCCTTCATCTGCTCGATGAATGATCGATCTTTCAGGATATTCGATTCCTCCTGCCTAGACGGACATTAGACGATCCAGTAAGCCGAAAAAAGCTGAAACGGAACACACCTCATCTTGCCCATCCTCAACTGTGTCACATCCATCACCTCGTCATCAAATGCGTTTCTCCTCTCCTGCACAAAGTTCATCACATCGTCTGGCCGACTGCTCAGAGTTTCGATCCCATGAACGGAGTCAAGCGCCTCAGCCGTCGGTGCTGTACCCTCCAGCAAAGCTTCTATGACCTTCTCCGGGTTTCCGTCATACGAGGGATATTCGAGTAATGCACGGATATATTCCGAGGGGTGCTCAGGCAAAATATCAAGTACTTCCGTGACTTTCAGATCGATATCTGGCACTTGAGACGGTGCTGGTGCCGGTGCTCGTCCTTTCCCTTTGCTGCCGCCGACACTCACCCCTCCGGAACCCGTCGAGCGCACCGTGCCCCCATTTCCACGATTATCGATCCCGGGAGCGATTCCCGATGACCTGATGAGGATCTTAAGTATGCCTGCGTCTTTTGATCTTGAAGATGAGCCGGGGGCGGGGGCGGACTCTAATGATTGGAGCGCCGATTCCAAGAGATCGAGGCGGGCGTCTTTCTCGGCTGCGTTCCTTAAAGCGGAGGCGAGCGTTTGGGAAAGGGAGTACGACTCTTGGTAGTCCGTCAGAAGGGAGCGGTCCAGATACGGGATTGAGGGCATGTTGGGAGGGGAGGAGGGGATTTCCAGGAGTGCGAAGATGATGTCGAATGTGCGCTCGGATTCTATGGCTAGAGAGCGTCCTGAGGCGGAGGAGATGTCGGTCAGGAGGGTGGTGATGATGGCGTGGAAGGCGTCGATGAGGTCGACTTTGGTTTGCACCCAGATCGGCTCCCATTCGTCTACGGTGCTGGTGTTCTGGTTCCTCAGTACGGAGAGTCCTCCGTATGAGTGTGCGATGGTAGAGAGGCCTTGGTCGTAGAGCGTCGCGAGTGCTAGGATGAAGGTTTTGCTGTGGGAGAAGCAGCGTACGATTTCGGGGGGCGATGCGTATAGGAAAGAGGCGATGCAATGCGAGGCCTTGCGGATCGCGTAGAGACCTTGTGCTGGGTTGAAGAGTTGGGTGAAGGCGGGAACGAGATTGGTTTCTACCGCTCGGACGAGGGCCGGATCGGAGGTTACGGCTGTTTGGAATACCGACTTTATTTGCGAGATGTGGGTGGGTGCGTAAACGACTGAGAGATCGAGGAGAGTCTGGATGTCCAATCCCGATGTGGATGCTATCTTTTCTGCGAGAAGAAGCGCCCGCTTTCGGATTATTTTATCATCTTTGGATAGAGTGGTCAGCTCCCAGATCAGGCCTTTGAGAACCTGCAGAGCGGTGTCCTTTGCATAGGATGCGAGGAATGTCCGCGCTGCTGGAGAGTCGCGTTTTGACGGAGGGAGAGCGATGGTTTGGAGGAGAGATGATGAGATGGTCTGATTGATAGTAGCTAGCTGGGTGGGAGAAAGAGATTTCCGTGCTTGCGTTGAAGGGTAAGGCGGTAGACGATAAATGCTGTCGTTCCCCATGATGACCGTCCCGACTCCCGACCAATGAGATCTGTAAGCTACATCTGACGTAAGGCTTCGGCATTTCCCGGTCTGGCACTATAAATTTGCGCTTTCCCACCCCCTTCTTTTCCTTTACCACAGCAGACTCAAGGCTGCGATGTTCGCCGCACACAGGGCTCTCAGCCTCCACTCGCGAACGGGCCAAGGTCTGAGCATTCTAATCCTCCTTGATCGGTCCTAGCGGGACCTGGTGGTAATCCACCAAGCGGCGTACCAGAAATACACCCCTTTTGTGCAATGTCTGACGATCTTGGTCTTCGGGCCAAGGGAGGACCACACATCGTTGGGGTTTGAAAGTCGCCGTGAGGATTGGGCAGCTCGTTCTACACTTGTTCGTTGGCGTCGCCTGGCAACTCTATCGACATGGACGCGTGCTTGCACGCCCACAACCTACCTCCACAGACCCCAGGAGCGGTTTTTCGCGCGTCGGGCATACTACGGTCGACGGCCCTGTTCATGCACCGGTCTACACATCGATAGCTCGATGGAGGAACCGTTGGTTTCTGATGGCAGGTCATACTCGACCACCTTCGTTGCGCCTTCACGCGCCGCCGTACAGACACGGTATCAGGTTCTTCATTGAATTCTCATTTCATGAAGCCGGCGGCGCCGCCGCCGGGGCAGTCTTCCAGATAGACGCATGCACGCCAGCCTCCTAGTCAAGCGGAGTTACGCTTCACTCTTTTGCCATACGTTATACACCATACTGGTGCTTCATCCAAGACAGGATTGCGGCCGGTTCCAGCATGTTCAGGGTCCCCATGTACGAGGAGTTGGCGACTCCAACGTGAGTTACGGACGTGCCGTTCTTTAGTTCACTTCGCAGCTCGTATCTTCGGATATCGAAACTCGATTCAGACTACTCTTTGTCTGCTGTGCAATTTTTTACGCCCGCTCACTCGTTTGAGCATTTTCTCTTTGTGTATATTCTGTCATAGGTGTGTGTAGAATTCGAAATAGTTGCTTGATGCATGCATGGTTAGAGATTTCCGTGCTTGATTTGAACGTTGCAGGATAGGGTGGAAAATACTGGATGCTGTCGTTCTCCCAGCCAATTGGAGATTTCGGCATTTCCCGGTCTTAGACTATTGAATCTTCCCCCTTCTTCTTCTTCACCACAGCAGACTCAAGGCTGCGATGTTCGTTGCACACAGGGCTTTGAGCCTCCACTCGCGAACGGGCCAAGGTCTGAGCATTTTAGTCCTCCTCGATCGATCCTAGCGGGACCTGGCGGTAACTCGCCAAGCGGCGTACCAGAAATACACCCTTTCTATGTAATGTCTGACGATCTTGGTCTTCGGGCCAAGGGAGGACCACACATTCTCGGGGTTTGAAAGTCGCCGCGGGGATTGGGCAGCTCGTTCTTAGTCTACACTTGCTCGTGGGGTCACGTATCAACTTTATCGACATGGACGCATGCTTGCACGCCCGGAACCTACCTTCGTGGAGTCTGATGTGACATCCATAGCGGTTTCTGCGCGTCGGGTTTACTACGGTCGACGACCCTGTACATGCACCGGTCTAAATGAGACCGATGGTCCATGGACGAAGGCGTTGGGTTCTGCTGGCAGGTCATCTTTCGACCACCTTCGTTGCGCCTTCATGCGCCGCCGTATACACACGGCGGAGTTACGCTGTACGATTTTGCCATACGTTATGCACCATAGCCGGTGCTTCATCCATCATAGGAGTACCCGGTTGAGGTGTGTGCAGGGTCCACATGTACGAGGAGTTGGCGACTCCAGGGCGAGTTATGGAACGGGCCTGTTCTTTAGTTCACTTCGCAGCTCGTATCCTTTGGATATCGAAACTCGATTCAGACTATTCTTTGTCTGCTGTGCCAATTTTTTCCGCCCGCTCACTCGTTTGAGCATTTTCTCTTCCTGTATATTTTGTCGTAGGTATGTAGAAGTAACTTTGTTGAATGAATGGTTGCTCGAATCTCAGTTGATATCAGACCAATGCCTGTTACTCGGTGTTAAGTAGTAGAACAACGATTCATGACCCTCGCCGCTTCGGTTCCCCGAGATATAAAAGAAATCTCTGCAGCCAAATGACTTGTTTGCTGGTTGAACGACTCGTACGTTGTGTAGTCAAAACGAGTGGCGTAAATCTGCACCTGGCTGAGTCTGAACTTCGAGAGCTCGCCATCCTCGTTGTCACGGCTGTCCTGAAGCTATACCCTCCCCCTCCCGCCCTCAACCCCTCATCCGAGGGTTTGGGTAAACTCACCACGCGTAACAGATCGGCCACGAAACTGCTGGCATTGGACTCAGATACAATAGGTCCGTGCAAGAGAAGGCGTCAGGTCTCATCATGGCCGCCAAGGTACATAGAGCTCCATGGTACCATCGAACTCTGTATGGCTCCCTGCAACCTCTGTCGACTCTATAACTTCGGCGAGACGGCGTTTATTTCCGAACGCGTCACCATTGGGAAAGCCCGAGTTCGTAGCTGGGTTTCCACTGGACATGTCAATGAACTCCTTGAATGGAGAGCCTCAGGCCCTCGCCATGCGTATGATCCGATTTTCGTGGCCCAAGCATTTCGCGCGCGCGCGGGAAACTATGCGAAACCAGTGTTTGTTCTCTTATATCCTTCTCTTCCTAGGCCCACACCCGAAGGTCGGTGGTTTACTACCGCCGCCCATGCCTCCATGATATATCGGTACCACATGCGAGGCACTGATGCTCCCACTGTCTCAGCATGTCATGGACGGGAAGAATTGTACCTCTTTCTTGCGTGGAATGGTCTTTTGGCCCTTCATCTTTCCACTTCCTTGCGAAGCGAAGGAGGCTCGTCACTTCACATGTCGTTATCTTGTCGTGCAAGGGGTCTCCATGGTGTCCTCAATCAAAACCGATGACTCCTTCCCTGTCTATAATCTACCATCGCAGCTCGTACCTCCGGGGTCTCGGGAGGTACAAGTGACTGATAACCCTTGAAAGCATTCAAAGCTGCCTTCAAGCGAGTACCTACAACGCTTCTACGTCTCATGCCATCATCGGCACGCCCGGAACACGAATACATTTTGAATTCCTGAATTCGCCCATTCGTATTCGCAAATGCAGCGCGACAATATCTATCTCTCTTGGAATGTTTCTCCCTTTCACCCGCTACGTTGCGAAGTCGAATGTGTCCGTGAGCTACGTCTAATGTGAGCCCTACGCTGCCTCGGTTCACACGGCCTATGCGTTTCAAGTTTCACTCACATGTCGTGCCTTCAGGTCCCCATCCACCGCCTACGTCTCCTTGAGGTCCCTTTCTGGCAGAGGTACGGGTTATGGGATAATTACAGCTCTCAAGATTATTTTCAAGCCTGTTCCTCCTCTTTCAGGTTCGAGACGACTGTCAAAGTACCTAGAATTCCGGCTGGCAAAAGCTCCATCTACGGTTTTGGACCAGTTATGTCATCGTTATTGTGCGTCCTCAGAAAGGTTATAAGTAGTCCGTGAACTACCCAGGCTTCCTCGGTAAATCGCCATCAAAATTTGGAGTTCGTCCGCTCTTTCGTTGGGATGTCAGCAACCAAACCCATATCCGCATTCCCGACAGCTGCCCATACCAGTGGAGTCGAGCATGCCATTTGGTCAGGCCTTGTTGGTGTCCTCATGCAGCCTGTATTTCAGCAAGTCGTCGGAGGCATCGTTAACACGGCCCTAGCGCAGTGCGGCCTCAACCCCGACGGTCTTATGACTCCGTATGGCGCGGCGCAAGGACTCTACTTCCCTAACGCTTTCGACGCATCCTCCTTCCAATATGGCCTGAGCGTGCCCCAGGTCACTCCTTACGGGGCGCAGCAAGGCCTGTGGTCTAGCTTCACGAGCGCCCTCCAGCATCCTCTAGCCCAGCAGTCAATATCAGGAGCAGTAAACACTGCCTTCACTCAGCATGGCATTAACCCTGGCGCCGCTGCAGATATCCAGCAAGCCCTACTTTCGGATATTGGGTCCACCCTGACTAGCTCCGATGTCCACAAGATGCTTAGAAGCGTCGTCGACACTATCCTCATCGAGCGTGGGCTGACGCCCCTCACCCTTGCCCAATATCCCAAAGTGCAGCAAGGCGTCTGGTCGGGTCTGGTCGGTTTGCTGAACAACCCCACGTTTAAGAATGTGGTATCGACGGTCATTCATGGTGCTCTCGTCCAACGCGGAGTCAGCGCCTCCGCACCGTCTGATGCGCCGCAAGTTCTATTCGCCGATTTCGCATCATTGCTCAAGGATCGCTTGGTCCAAGAAACGTTAGCGAGTGTGATCGATACGGCTATCTCCCAGCGTGGGCTGGATCCTGATACTGCTTCTCAGCATCCAGAGATCGAGCAAGGCATCTTCACTAGTTTGACGGGCCTGCTCTCCGGCCCCATCTTCAAGACGCTCATTGGCACCGTCTCTAACACCGTGGTGGCCCAACACGGATTGAACCCGGTTACTGTCATGCCTGGAATACTCGTAAGCAACCCCTCCTTAACACTTATTGACGGTTTGGATGACCTGGCTTTGTCCCAGCATGGGTTGAACTCTCAAAAGACTTCTCCGAATCCTGAGATCCAGCAGGGCATCGTGACCGGCATCGCAGGTGTCCTCCGAAGCCCTACCTTCCGAACGATTGTTGGCACAGTCCTCGATCGCGTATTGACCCAGCGCGGTGATAAGCCGTCCGCTGTCAAACAGCAGGGCTTGCGCACCGACTCTGAATCACTTGTAAGTGACCAGTTGCGTTGTTGGGCAATGCCAAGTCGGTGCTTAATTGGCCGTTCGCCAGCAGGGTCCAACCGCTACTATCGCCGATCAACCTGACGTTCAGCAGGCGCTTTCATCTCTCGCTGATGTTGCAGCCAATTCCACTTGATTTGCAATGCCTTCAAGGTCTCGTCACCGTAAGAAGGCCTCCCTCCCAGCCAGCGTAACCCTCGTTTATTAGCCCTTTCCTAGTACCTAGACTTGCATATCTTATCAAATATTGGCGGGACTCAGCGTTTGCGCCATTTGCTACAGTACTTCTCCATATTCTACATCTCCATATTAGCAAACCTTGGCACATTCTCCCAGCCGAATCGCATTCTGTTTTCCCCTCTGCTGGAGAACTTTATACTATAGCTGCAGGAGCTGTTGAGTAGGGGAGTCTGAGCGAGTATGCAACATGCCTTGAGCTTGTGCCGACGCAGATACAACGCCCCATGTCCAGCGTGGAGCTCCACGGGGCGGATGTCATCGACAGATAATTGCTGGAGAAGGCAGGGAAATCGTCGATAAGGTTGCAAAGACGAAAGAGATTATGTTCTGTATGACGTCCAGAAATGCAGAGTTAAATTGCGAGTTCAAGATACCAAGCGCGGAGCTGAAGGGCAGGCGGGATCAACCATAAATACAATCCGGTTACATTCTCTCTCGTCAGCGCAATACACATCTGTACCATAGTCCCACATTAACCAAGCGTATCATAGCCATACATATATATGCTGATACACCTTCTCATACAAGGCCCCTCAAATCCGGTGACGGGGGGTGCCTGGTGTATCATAGAACACACCTACTCTTCTAGGAAGAAGTAGTTGCCGGCGCCTGGAAGAGGGCATTAGTCAGGAAGCCGCGTGAAGCATGAGGAGATGGATATTTCTTACTCTTCTGCTCCCTATCCTTAACACTGTTGAGCTTGTTGACTCTCGGTCGGAAGTTGGTGGGATCACGTCTGAAGGTGATCTCGAGGGAGGCCAAGAACCTGTTCATGCCAGAAAGCAATGTCTGCGGGCTGAGAGAGGCGTTGCGAGTCAGCTAAAAAGTTGATAGTAGATACACAAGGTGACTTACGGAGTGGCTGTCGCAGAGCGAGCAGGCTGACCCTCGAAGACAATGACCCGGTCGGCAAGATAGGTTGCCATAATGAAATCGTGCTCAATAACGAAGGCGGTTTTCTTCGCATGGAGGATGAATCTGGCGCAGAGGATGAGAATAGTCCAATGAAAGATCGATGTTGAAGGCTTACCGCTTGATGACTTTGCTGGCAATGATACGCTGCTCTGAGTCGAGGAAACTATGGGAGATGAGCACAGGAGTAATTCGAGAGACAGAACAACTCTTACCTGCTGGGCTCGTCGAGCAGGTAGACGGCTACATTCGCTTTTCCTAAAAGAAAGCTTAGTAAATACGACGCTTAGCAAAAGTCATTTCACATACCGAGAGCAAGGACAATGGCAACGCGCTGCAACTCTCCTCCAGAGAGCGTCTTCACCTCCTGGTCCATGATGTTTTCCAAGTTCATAGGCTTGAGAACATCCGTCTGGAACTGGGGATGCATAAACGCTTGCTTGATCTGCTTCAGCAGAAGCATGCGAACGCTGCCAGGGAACTTCGGTGAGATCGTCTGCGGCTTCAGTGATACAGCAAGTGTCTGCTTGTCCGTCTCGACATCGGGGGTATCTCCGGCGAGGAGGCGGACGAACGTCGTCTTGCCTGTGCCGTTCTCGCCGAGCATGACGATGATCTCGGAGTCGGTAAAGCTGCCGGCTTCGACGGTGAGCTTGAAGTTGCCAAGAGTCTTGGTCATGGAGGGGTAGGTGTAGTGCCGTGTTTTGTCGATCATGACTTCTTCGGCGGTTTCGACCATCTTGAAGGAGAGAGATTCCTCGCGGAATCGCAAGTTTTCGGTGGGGATGAAGCCGTCGAGGAAGATGTTGATACCTGGATAAGATTGCATGAGCTTCGCGCGGATATATGCGGGGTCGAGAGGTGCGACGAACCTTCCCTGACGGAGTAAGGCATGGTTACAACTCCGTACATCGATGGTTTGCCGTATAGACAGCAGATAAAGTCTGATAGATAATCCAGGACCGATAAATCGTGCTCTACAGCCACAACATAACGGTCCGGAGACAGGAGTCCACGGATGACCTCAGCGGCCTTCAATCGCTGTTTGATATCCAGGTAACTGGACGGTTCGTCGAACATGTAGCTGTGGGGCTATCAGCCATCGTCAGACAAGGCGCAAGGACGAGTGCACATACACGTCGGCATTTTGTATACACGACATCGCAATTGCGAACCGCTGGAGCTCTCCACCAGATAATTGAGAGATTTCTCGATCCAGCACATGGTTCAACTCCAGTTCGTCACACATCTGCTGCTTGTTATCGCGCTCGAGCTTCGAGTCCAGCATCTTCGTGACGCTCATCTCTCCCTTGATCGCGCGTGGAATGTGATCTACGTATTGGGGCTTGATCAAGGCCTTCAAGTTGTCTTCGAGGACTTTCGTAAAGTAGTTTTGCAGTTCTGAACCGCGGAAGTATTTGAGAATTTCTTGCCAGTCTGGTGGGTCCTGGAATGGGATGAACACGCCTTCAGAACGAGTTTTACTTTTGAAGACAGGGAGGTTGACGCACGTCATAACGACCGAGGTTGGGCTTGAGTTTCCCTGCTAGAATCTTCAAAGCGGTACTCTTTCCGATACCGTTCGTCCCTACTAGACCCAAAACCTGCCCAGGCCGTGGTGTCGGGAGACGATGGAGTTTGAAAGCGTTCGCGGTGTATCGATGTGTGACCTGCGATTCGAGATTTGTCGGCAGGTTGATGATGGCGATGGCTTCAAATGGGCACCTATTTCGAAAATTAATTTTGGAAGGGATGATATAGGAGCGCTGTCTCTTACTTCTTCACACAGATACCACAACCGATGCAGAGGAATTCGGAGATGAATGCAATCTTGTCTGTGGGCTTGACCTCGATACACAACTTCCCTAAAGAAAATCCATATGGATATTCAACGATCTAAAATTCCTTTGAAAACACTCACCCATTTTTACGACAGGACATGACTGCAATGCACCGATCAGAACCTGGCGATTCGTCTGACAGATATAATCTAACGCACCTTCTTGCATTCCTGCGCACATCGTTTGGGCTTGCACCTGTTCGAATCGACGATGGCGATACGAGTGATTTTGTCCGCCATGGTGCAGGAGTCAGCAGTACTAGAGGATATATGGGTCCGAGTCTGCTGCCAAAAACTTTACAAAGTTTCGTCCGTTGTTGCATCTGCACGTGATGCTCCGATCATGATCAATCCGCCATGCGCTATTGGTCAGAACCACGTTCCCCGCTAAACCCAACTGCTCCTTCTGACGGCTAGCCCCACTCATGGCGAAGAAAGCAGCTGGTGCAGACAAAAAGACTGCAGATAACAAGAAGGGAGGAGATAAGAAAGCCAAAGGCGCAGAAGATGCGAGCGGAAGTACCGATAAACAGGCGAAGGTGCCAATCGTATTGCTGAAATATATATCTGAGCCTAACTTCTCGTGATGGAAAGGGGAAAGGCGGTCTGAAGGCTGCGACGGCAGTCAATGTCCGCCATATTCTCTGCGAAAAACACTCAAAGGCCACGGAAGCTCTCCAGAAAATACAGGTTCGGGTGGGCCACCATACCCCAAAGCGCACTGCAACTGACACCTGAGCAGGAGGGCCAGTCATTCAACAAAGTCGCGCAGGAGTACTCTGAAGACAAGGCGAAAGGTGAGTTCGCCGTCCTTCTCGTGCCGCCAGTGTCAACGTTCATCGCCGGTATACTTGCGTGTAGCTGGAGGGAGCCTTGGTTGGATGGTGAGAGGGAGCATGGTGGGTACATTCCAAGATGCCGCATTTGCTCTTACACCGTCGTCGATCGACAAGCCCATTGTTTCTGGTCTTGTCAAGACCAACTTTGGGTACCACATCATCATGGTGGAAGGCCGACGATGACCTATTACAATCCTGATTATACCCCCTTTGCTCTGCTTCGTCGCCTCGACTCGAGCCCGATGAAGATTAAGGTGACTCGTACTAATAATACAGTGTGTATACAGTCAACAAGGGGTCATTATGGATCGGCATAATATTCGTAAATATGCTGCTGGTCTAAACATCGATGTGTGTGGGCGATGACGAGGGGAAAAAAATGAAATAACGAGAGTGAGCATCCATTAAGAGGATTCGAGCGAATAATGATACGGCGGGTGTCCTGGTATGGCGGGATATGGATTCTCCCGTGTCCGCATTGGTGGCGCATTCGGGGGCATTAGGTGGCCTGCAATAGATAGTGGGTCCCCCACGGAATAAGGATGTGGCATCCTTGCGAGTGGATGCTGGGTGATGGAGGCATCATATTGGGGATAGTGAGCGCCTGAATAAGGAGGGTAGGTGTAAGGCACGGGCGGTTGTGCGTATCCCTGGGGCATGGGATGAGAAGGGTAGGAGATAGGTGGTCTGCCATTAGGGACATGATACGGGTAACCATGGACTGGCCTGGGAGAAAGTGTACGTGAGCTTGGGCCGGAGTCGACGGGGTCAATTAGAGTTCCTCACTGACAGTGTTGAGGACCAGGTTGGATGTTGTTTCGAATCAAGCGCTTCTTGGTACATCGCAGAGGGAGCTCCGTTCATGGTCATCTGAGGCGGATCTGGGGCGAGCGACGCCATCGGGTCGGGGCTCGTCATTCCGGTGGCAGTGATGGTAATTCCTGAAAGAGGCAGATTGATTCCTTTGGTTCTGTCGTCCTGGCCATCAGGCGTTGGTGAACGTCTGGGAGCCCTAGCAACAACTTTTTCAAGGTCTAGCTCGCCAAGATTGGCTCTGTAGTAATTGCTGACTTGGATGGTCGTCTACGTAACATATTCAGCAACCTAGAAAGTGAAGAGACTTGCTGGACCATTACCTTGTTGGGCATCGAGGCTGCGATACGCTTGAAATCGTTACCGTGCTGCCCAAGAAGAGTTAGAAAAAGGCCTAGAGGAGAATGAGCAATACGGGATGGAATGTAGAAAATGGGACATACTCTTGTCCTCTTCAGACCACTGAGCAGAGCTCGATCCCGATTTACGTCGGCTGACTGCCTCAATCTGGTCAGGGAACTTAGGCTCCGGTGTAGATAGCTCTTCAGTGACAATAGCCGCCGACTTCACTGTTTTGCGCGTCCGTTTCGCCCGCTTAGCGGGTCGCTCAGGCTCTTCCTACAATGTTATGGTTAGACTGGGACGATAAACGATCAACAACCCAAAAAAGTCACTGACAGGAGCCTCATCTTCTCCATCATCCAGACTTACTGACACAGTACGGCTGGACGGAGCTGCAGTACCTGCGGTACTACGACGACCACGCCTCCGCGTTTCCGGTTCAGGCGTCGGGGTAGCTGACCCCGCGGATGGAGTCAAGTCCAGCTGATTTCGGCGGCGCGAAGTAACACTCTTCCGGGGTTCCTTAGGATCAGGCGGAGCCATCGCTTTCCTCCCTCTAGTGGGGCGCCCAGGACCGGCTTTAGACGACCCAAGTTCCCCTTGCACCTCAGCATCGTGTTGTCGGATGTCAGCGAGCAGCCCATTGCCCTTCTTCTTCCCAGTCCCTCGTCGCTTGCGCTTGTTGGGAGCGTACTGCGAAATCACCTTGCGGAAGTCGATGTGCTTTTTCTTGTGCAGATAGTAGTAATCTACGCATTGTGCGGCAGTCTTGTTCGGGAGGAGCTCCGCGATCATGCCGAACTGCTTGGGATGCGCAGCGAACTTGTCCAAGAAAATCTCTTTCTCCTGCTCCGTCCAGTCGTGGATACCGGTATAAGGGCCGTAGTATTCGTTGGGGTTGTAGACGATGTGATTGGTGTCGTCGAAGACGTAGTCGACTCTCCCGTTGGTGACGGAGATCATGTCGGGTATGGTGGCGAGATTGCGTAGGGAAAGGTGGTTGGGATCGGTCGCGTCGTCGTTTCCGAGGCTGGCGATGATCTGTTCCATCTCCAGGTCTGAGCGAACAGCGTCGCCAAGGTTCGCCGTCGATCGACGTGTTGTCCGGCCGGAGGGCTGCACCGCCTCGGTCTCGGGAACAGTAACTTTTGATTGTGCGTCGAGTGCTGCGCAATGAGCAACCCACCGTTCGTGAAGCGAAAGGTATTCCTCTTTGAGATGTTGAACCTTTTCTGTTAAGAGGTTCTGACGCTCCTTGAACCGCTCGACAAGGGAACCCTTCATGTGAGTAAAGTTCTCCATCATCTTCACACCGCGCGGACCTTCGACCACTTCCTTGATAATTTGTTGTGGAGTGGACGAAGGCCGGTCTTGGTGAACTTGAGCCGCAAGCGACAAATTGGACAAGAGGACTGGATATACGCGTTCTTCTCGCGTTTGACGATCGCAGAGTAACCTCGTCATTACAACGACGCGTAATGCTTCCCGAGTAGATTTGGCCTCTGTCGGGATGCTTCCTGGGAGAGGGGGCGAGGGCGACCTGTGTGGAAGTGCTCGAGGTTGCGGGGTGGGCACGGGGGTGGGCAGCGACGCGGCAATCACTTCTGATGAGCGAAGTTCGGGGACCACTTTCACTTCTATCGAAAGAGGGTCACGATGCTCCTTGACAGCTGGATGACTATCTAATGCATCTGCGATGCTCTTGGTAGGAGCCGATGGGGGTTGTGCGGCGCGTGAGCTTGGTAAAGCTAAAGCATCTTCCGGGCGTGGTGGAAGGGATGGGGCTTTCTGGGTGACTTCGACGGCGTTTTCAGCCCTATGTTCAAGTTTCGACCTATCAGGCCCTGCACTACTGTCCGGGACTGTTGATTTCGCAATGCCGTTTCGCGTTGCCTGAGATTGTATCGATACCGGAGGACCTAGAAGGGGATGTGAGCATACATATGATCACTGTTACGTCATCACATACTTTTGGGCAGCAGAGGGGACGGCAGGGGAACTGCCGCTGTGGTGGTGTCAGGTGCAGATATTGGAGGCACCTTTGGACGTACAGCATCGGTAGGGGAAGTATGAGGAGAAGGAGGTGCTTGCAAGCGCACGACTTTCACGGTACTATCTTGCGAGACATCTTTAACATCAGACATGACTACTTCAGGAGTTGAAGCCGTGACAATATGGGTGGAATTGTCTTCTTGCCCATTGTCGCGCTTACTGTCTAGAGAAGTGATTGCTGTTGTTGTCGATGACTCATTCGGCAAGACACTTTGTGTTTGGGGGGGAGAAGGAGAAGGAGCTTTCTCAGAAGCCCGAGTGGAAGCAATAGATGACCGAGAAGCTGATCTTGTCCAAGTACCCTTCTGAAGCGGTGGAACAGCTGCACCAGTCTTCGTAATGGATGAAACAGAGACATTAGATGGACGGTCCCAGCTGTATTTAACAGGAGGTGCGCGTTTCCCGGGACTAGCAGACGAATTCCCAAGGTTCACTGAGCGGCGCCCACGACTTAGAGAACGGCGTCCACGACTGATAGAACGGCGGCGGCGGCTCCTAGACCGACGACTACGACTGGAAGATCGGCGATCACGGTTCATAGAACGACTCGAAGACCGGCTATAGGAACGACGGCCGCGACTCGAAGAAGGACGACTGCGACTGCGAGAGCGGTTTTCTGTGCGTCCCTGCTGATAGGAAGGAGATCGACGTGGAGAGCTAGAGCTGATTTTAGACCCTGTGCCTGAGATCTGTTGACTGGGAGCGTTAAATCGACCAGAAGTCTTACGAGGGGCTCTTCCAGGTCCTCCTTCAGGACTGTTCGGTGACCAACTTGGTGACCATCCTGGCCTATATGAATCAGAAACCCGAGAAACAAATCCGTGAGGCTCGCGGTGGGACTGCATTGTACGATATCGGTCACCCATGGGATAGGCATTAGGCGGGCCATAGGAGTTCGGGGTTCCAAAGGCGCTGGGTGTGGCATACGGGTTAGGAGTTTGGGGTGCAAGCGGCTCCCCTATATACCTGTCGGATGACTGCGGCCGCGTTCTGGACAGACATGAGAATGTACACTGGTATAAATCGCGTGTCAACTCACGGATCCGTCCGAGAAGGCCGATCGACATGATTTTGCTTCCACGCGTTGGAAGGCTCGAATAACCTCGTTGCATGCATGCCGTCTCTCCGAGCCTTTGAGGTGGATGATGTGGGCGAAACTGGACCAACTACAGTGTCATCCCAATTCGCGGGAACGCCAGCCCATGCGGTAGGCCTTTCCCATGTATCAGGTGCTGGTGCAGGACCGTAGATTCGAGAGAAATGATCTGGACTGGGGGAACGACTGTAATACGCTTCGTCTTCATCGGGTCGATATGAGTTTGGCCTATAGTTGTTCTCGGATGGATAATAGCCTTCGTACGAAGCATATCGTCGAGAAGGCGATGGCGAGCGCCGGCGAGCAGGGTAAAAATTCGACCTCTGGAAAATATTGGGTTGGTTAACAAGGAGAAGTAAAGGGCAAGACTAACGTCATAATTTGCAGCGGTTGACCCAGATGGACGCCACGAGTCACCGTGCGGATATAATGAAGAGGCATGCGACCCGTCGTAGGCACCAGATGACATGTTAAGTGACCGTGGTTCAAGTGACCAGCCAAGAAGCTAACTCTGAAATGACAAAAAGAAAGTGTGTTCCGCCAGAGGAGTCGGCTATAGCTGAGGATCCCTTCGATGATAGTTGAGAAAGTAGCGGCGCGCACACCAGCGTCGAGGAAGGGGGGATGAGCGTTACGGAGACAGAGCAGCCACACCGAAATTTGCGCATGTTGATTCCGCAAGAAATTCGCACGACAATACCCTAACAAACGGCAGTTAGCGTCACCGCCATGGCCTCCGAGTCTCTTGCTAGCGATCCTTCAAAACTATACTTCCAGGCAGACTATGTTCGACGGTCTATAATATCTGCATATTGGCTTGTAATCATATTGGCTTTGCCGCTGTGGTGGCATACGACAAGCATTGAACGACTTTCCTTACCTTCGTCTCGTGTCACTGAGCAAGCTCGGCATGACCTACGTATTCCTGTCAGGGTGGGACTAGAATGTGACGCGGATGCATTAGCCTTGCAGCTACAAATTGCTGTCGATGCAGTTGTTCGGAAGACACCTCAGCGGTGGGAGGGGCTGGATTTTCAAATTTACAACAAACAGAGTGCGTCAGCTTTCGTCTTATGCAAGATGCCCCACCTGAATGAGCCTCGGAAGATGTGAACAGTGTGGATGGTTCCTACACTATTTTGAATGGCGATGAGATTGCAGTGCGAGGGAGACAATTGGCGTTTCCTATACAACGCGTCGTGAGTAAATAATACAATTCCTGAAGCAACCACCATTCAGGACTGTACAGGATTCAGCGTCTGAACTCGCAGATACACTTAGCGCCCTGATTACACCCTTAGCTTCAACGTCAGAGCAGGATCATCGCACTGCTCAATATTCACCCCGATACCGTCTCTCCTTCACCCTGTTAAACGAGGACGCGGCCGCTGGGAATCCATACACTGATTGGGGGATCTCAAACGCGATCTCAAGTTAGTTCAGACTTGAAGGAATGAGATGCAGACTAACGAAATGGATAGGCCACATATCACCAATCCTATCGCAGCTCGAAACGTTGCACAACTTCACCATCGAGAGCCAAGTACAGTTTCATGCACCGTTAGCGTTCAATCCCCGCCCAGTTGACGATGGTTTTGGAATCAGTCCAGAGGACCTCACCGTCTTTGTCAATTCGGCGGAGTGGACATTGTGTGAGTTCAACGCCATATCTTCCGCTAATTTTTGTTAAACAACTCTTTAAGCTTCGAGTGCTTCGAATGACCCTGTGCTGCATTTTGTCATCTTTGTCCCCTCAGCCGCTCGGCGGCCTCTACATATCCTGGACAGTCAAGGTAGGATTTCACCTTGCAAAGTATTGATCAACACCGATTGATTCATTGATAGGCGATATATCTACCTCAAATTCATTCCTCTTGCCACAGTGGGGCGGTATCGTCATCCTCAACCCGCCAGAGTCGTTGACCCAATCAGAAGTGTTGTCACCACCTACCCTTGATCACATATTCTCCACATTCTCGAATCACCTCCTCTCCCTGCTTGGCGTGCCGAACCTACCCTCCGGCGTCAAGAACGTGGCAAACAATCATCATCTGCTTACAGACTGGCAACTTGACGCCCTCCTGCGGTATCGCGCCTTAAACAACGCTCAAGGATCTAAGGACACTCTCCGAAGTATTGTCAACCTTGTAAATCAGATTGAAAACATGCCAGTGGGGCAGGACGTAAGAGGTGACATTCAAGGAGCGCTGGCTGCTCTCGAAGAGGTTCGAATTACAGCTACCTCACGTAATATGGAAATCACTAACCAACTTTCCAGATGTTCGAGGTGTCCAAGGCATCGTTGACTAAGACTTTCCGTCTTTCCGCCCATGCGTTTACGTTGTCTTCACGAGCGTTTTTCAACCCAGGGATGCTAGCACTGCTTTACTTCCCGGCAGAGCACAAGTATGCCGTCTATACGCCGATGTTTGCTAGTGCGGTCATCCCGCTTTTCGTGGCTGCTCTCAGAGAGCTATCAGCGTGGCGACGACAGCGGAAGGAGAGGGCATCGCAAAGCACTATGGGTGAAGGGACGAAACCTGGAGCCACTTCCTCATCCGGCATTGCTGAATGAACGACATTGTACGAGGCATACTGGATACATTATTTGCATATCTATTACGACAGAAGCGACCCAAAAAATAATTCTGCTGACACAATTACAGGCCATGGCGCCCATGCGCCTTTGAACTATCTGGACGAGTTTTCACCGTAGAACACGGCAATGGCCAAAGGGCGTACGCGGTGGAGGTTTCGCTGGAGGCTCCGGGTACTCATAGGAGCGAAGCGTATGTGAGCGCGCTTTAGGCGGCATATACGCTCGCGACGTTCTCGAAGGGGGGCATGCAATAGACATAGGTGCCGTGGCCCCAGGCTGAGTCCCGCCAGGTGACATGATGTTTGGCGTATACCACGCCCGCGCTGTACATTCGAAGAACCGATCCGCCTCATAAGAGGTCATGTGGAACATCGTACACGGGACTGTCGCTTTGAAAGGGTACCGAAGCTTGACCACTTCTGACCTGCTCTGGGGGGTGGTGGAGTGTGGTGCGAAGAACTGGACCATCGTTTCTGAACAATATAATCGGGGTGATCCTGAACCCCCGATGTCGTGGTGTTCAGATCCTTTATTGGAGGCTGGTTCCATTCGACATTTTTGCCAGAAGCGGAAATCAAGCTCGACAGAGTGCAAGGATAATTTTATCGGCTGCGAATACCCTGGAAGGGTCCCCAGTAGAGTGACTGCATCGACTTCCACATAGCCGTGCATATCATAATGGAGACTAAACGAAAATACGATCAGGACTCAAGAAAATATATGTGGAAGATAAATATGCACCTGTTACGCCAGCCTTCGGTGCGAGGTGCTAAGAGAACTTGCAAACTGGGCCATTCCGCGACCTGAAGATCCTGAAGAGGATGAGAATTGGGGGTAGAGTAGCTACGTCTCGCCATTTTTTGAAGAGAACCGGTATCGTCGTATCGTAGATATCTCGGACATCGTTTTGCTCATATATACTGTCTAGTGCCAAAGCTGTAGAGTCAAAGCTGAGTGGCGGGAAGGGGCCACTGGCCAACATCTTGGTCGGTGGTCAAAGCGGCCGAATCATGGAGGCGAACAAAAGCTGGGGGACAGGTGGCAATGAGATGGCTGGCGAAGACTGAAGGTATGATAACGAGGGAATCATGCACGCAGCTAACGAGGGCCAACCAAGCTCCAGCGGTCGGAGCACCAACCGGCTCCAGTTCAACTTGTTGTATCCCACTGTCTTAAAGGGTATAACCCCGCCACATCCACGTTATTTAAGACCGAAGTAGGGAAGCGGCCTTGTCTGTCACATTCGCGGCAAGGATGCGACCTTCCAGCTGACATTCATATTCCGCGAAGCACGACGCTGGGCAGATTGAATGGACCACAATTTGGAACGGCGTGGATGGTCCAGGGATGTAAATGCCACGTGGTAACGACGCCGGTCTGGCACACGTATTTCAAACCAGTAAACGTACATACGCCGATAGTATATCGTCTTCGAAAAAGAAATATAGTTGCATAGCTGTGGTGGACAGGAGGAGGCCAATCAAAGAGATTTCAGTCAGGAAAAGTCAGATTTCTACTGGCAGTATAACACCCACAAAATAGATTTTCCCTGACAAATGCCATTGAATGGCATAGTCAATTGAAGTAGTGTGGCCTCGTGTGCGTGGTGAGGCACTGAGACTCGGCATCGTTGATAAGAAGCTATACATGATGCCGAGCCAGGAGCCGAACTCGGAGGCCCGGGATGGGTTACATCAATTTAGCGATCAAGATCAGATAGATTGGCAAACGCCACCACCGTAGATTCCGAACAACTGACAAGTACCTAAATACTCATTCGGCCGTACGCAGGCAGTGCTCGCCGATGCATACACTGAGTTCCTTTCTCAGAAGGACTATCGCCATCCTTACCTATGCAAGATGCACACACCCCTGACTCGGAGGGACGAAGGTTCGAGTTGCATGCCAATCTTCGAAAATCATCGCCCGTCCAATAATCATGGATTTAATACATCTTGGTTCTTAGTTGCTCATTTGGAATGACATGATTCTTCATAATTTATGAACTGACAAATGGGAGGATATACAAGCTTGAAGCCACCGAGTTTATTTCGAGTTTCCGTCGCCCTCGAAGTGCGCACGTTTGGTTAGGGAAACTCATGGGTACGTATGTTCATCTGCGTTCAGCCACCCACAATTTATGCCAGAACATGCGCTCCAGGTCTTTCATGACATGACAACACTGCATTATTTTTTTTAGCCTCGCAAACTCCAGATTCATTTGCTCATATCTTTTTCGTGATTGGGGTCTACATGTCGACCGAAACCTCAATGCCCGGGCTATGCTTTGGAAACAACATCATTGCTTCAATGATGCTCTGCTGAACTCCCCCGCCTCCGGCGAGGCACTAGCACCGACGTGTGCTTCGCGTACAAATGAATCTTGTTTCCCAGTGTCACCGGGAATACACCTGCTTCCAAGGATTGCAGTATCTGGGTATGCTCACTCAATTTATTTTTGGGTCCGTCCCATGCAGTGAAGGATCAAAAACTCGTAAGCCACACCCGTTTTCCTTGCGCTTCCCTTCCCCTCGATCAGAGCCACGCTGCCCCGTGTACATACGTGCTGCGTGGAAGGGTCGCACAACTGGGTTACTTCGGCAGGCGTGATACGATGTATTGTAGCTCGGAGAAGGTCACTTCTCGCCCATATGTCATCCGGCACTGCGATTCGCTACGGTTCTCCCTGGGCGAGGAGTGGTTTTGAGTTCAAGATCTTGAGTATGATCTATTCCTTTTTTTGTCATCACGACTCTACTCTTTAAGGAAGCTCGAACTTACCTCCTGCATACGCGTAAACAACACAGTCGAGCGGAACCGAGACGCGTGTTCGGTGGATCTTCCATGCCTTGCTTTAGTCAGATGTCGGCGACTCGGTCGAGTTGTTTCACCCAGTTAGAAAAGTACTCGCCGCTAGATTGGCTCCCCATCGTCACATCTAGCCAACCCAATTGTTCGATTTCGACTAAGCGACTTCTTTATTCTCTCTCTTTCACAGTCAACGTGATGTGTGGAACGAGGGTACTATATGTTGAGCCATTTCGAGCTGTGCATTTCGATCCCGACTCGAAGATATGACTCTGCGGAACGGCGAACGTGTGACGTTAGACCAGTAATCGATCCCCACGACAAGCTCAGTGACCGAACCATATATCAAGTCAAACTTGCTAGATCCAGAACAAGGCCACGGAGCGGATTAAGCAAACAGGAACGGTGCTCATTTACCGCTCCTTTTTACTAGACTGCTGTCGGCCCCTCCGTTCGGTTGGCTGTAACACCGATTTCATCGCCCGTCCTCATGTTCGACGGGTCGTCCGGATGTAAGAATTCATCAATACCGTCAAATCCTGTCCCATTTATGTATCTTCTTTGTGGGCGTGGTTGCATAAATCTGCATGCCGTAGTGTACCACCCCAAATTCGTTCGCCGCATTGGGAAAAACCTGGACTTCACACTCCAAGTTTGCCTGGTATGAAGATTGATTATGACTCGGACATGTGGAGAAGCAAGGGAAAGACGTCAGAGTCTCATGTCAGACGCACATTGCGACGCGTGCTAAGATTTGTTAACACGATCGGGAGCAAACAAGCGAGCTGTGCCCGATGAAACCGCAATATCAAGGCGAGGGAGTAGAGCTGAAAATAGCACATGCGCAAAAGGACACCTAAGGCGACGTCTGTATCCGTATCCCCACTGAGGTGAAGGTGCCGACGCCGACTGGAAAAGCGGCCGGAGAGGTGACTTGACAAAGACCGGACGACGATGATAGTAAGTATGGTCAGCGCCACCGAACTTGAAACCGGGGCGGTGTTCACGGAGCAGTCGAAAGTCGTGAGGCAAGTCTATTCAGTTGCCTGGGCAGCACGCTTGCCACTCTTGGTAAAATAGACATACTGGGTCGATCGAACCACTTCCATCCCTTCGTATTCAGTACTCGCTACTCGATGCAAGGTGGGCCTGCCATGCAAGTTGTCCCTAAGGTCGGAGTTACCCGGAGCTTCGATGGAGAGACGTCGAGGATTCGACAGCCATGACGCAGAGGAGATGTCGGGGTAGAAGGGGGAAGGGGGGTAGTTGTGCAGTGCTGGAATAGCGAGGCAGACTTCTGAAGAAGCAGGAAGCACGGGGAAAGTGCACACAGATCATGAGAGCCTTAAAATCGATGAGAGGCTACAGGCTTATCAACGCCCATGGTCGTCTCGGCAAACGCGAGGCATGCGCTCACTCAGACTTTGTTTCGTCGGGCGCACTGCTCTGTTAAAACATGGTGTGTATCGTGCAGGACATCCAAATTTGGCGAGAGGACGGAAATGAAGAGGGAAATTTGCAACTAGGCTCGACAGTTGGCAGATTTGCACAGGATTCAAGTTACGAGATTAGGCACGTGGAAGGCACATTTACCTGGGAGGACAGAGCTGCCATGGCGTTAGATAGGAATCAGCCCAACCCGGAGCAACTTGAGATTCTAAGCATGTCAGACGTGGCGCAAGGTTCAAGGTTGACCGAGGCTGCGGATGCTAGCGGATCCTGCGGAGTCGTGACTCATACTAAGACGGCCGCATACCAAGCGGAATGTGGTTTCGTCTCGTTCACTTCTGTCACAGCCCGTTTAGCTCAGTGGTAGAGCGCGCCACTCGTATAACCGCGATGGTGAGGTCGATCGTTCAATCCGGTCAGTGGGCAAATATTTTTATCGTTCATCAGACCGACCGCCAGGTAATAGTATGTACCGATAGTCATTAAGGCTCCAACCGTACTATCTATTTACCATATATATACAGTAGGTACCGTATATGTTTACGTATATGTATAGGCCTGTTCGAAAAATTGTCCTATACAGTAGATATACAGTATAGCATATGGTTATACTGTTAATTTTTCCCGTACAGTAAATCAGTGGCTTTCCTGGGGCCTAGGTTGATTTCGCAGTGATAGGTCGCAATCGAGGAGGTGTCAGCAAATGACGAGAGAACGAGGCCTGTTTTTGGACAAGGCGTAACCAAAAACACCTCTCGGATCGGGCTTGGCCTATTTTTAGATCGTCCACAGCGAGCTACTCCAAAATTGTAACACGTTGTGCGCGTCCTTCTGACACATCTCAGTGACAAGTCTCATTCTTTGTGAGCAGAGGCTTTTAGACTGTCAGGTCAGACCCTGGACAATGCAGGGAACATGTCCCTTTCATAAGCAAGCAATTTCGAACTTACATGTCCAGGTTGATTGAAGATGGGTCGTCCTTGGGTCGTCCTCCGCATAATAATTAATTGCTCAAAATTTTGAGGTAGTTTTAGGTAGTTTTACGAGACTTTTTGGCCATACAAGCAACAACTGTATCCGTCGAGCGCACCTCCTCAAAATTACGACACACTGCATCTCAGCGGATCTCAGCAGCCCCTGGAAGGCCGAGACAATCAGTCAAGATCTGTTGTCGAAGGTATGGATTCGGCCGGGGTTATTTGATGTCAACGAGCCCAAGGTTCCGGTCGGAAAGCATGGCTCGATCTGACCCTATAACAACTGTCTACATCATACCATATAACCATATATATACTGTATATACACACTAAATAACTGTATCCGTATATCTAGGCCCTTGGTCGTATACGGATACAGTACGGTTGGAGCCTTAATAGTCATCGACTCATCTTTTTCTTCGGAAAAACATGTATGATGTCACGTCATTCATGTCATGAAAATGTAAAAACATGTATGATGTCACGTCATTCATGTCATGAAAATGTCAGAAAGACCTTCCACTCTTGGAGACTCTTGGACATTGTGTCAGGTCAGGACATCAAGTTTCGTTTAGTATACATAAAAAAGCTACACTATTGTACAACATGTAGTACCGAGAACTTAGGAGATAAAAACTTTTCTCAAGGCAGATTGTGGACAGCTCGCGCCCGACCGCGGACAAGTGACAATCCCACCATTCTTCACCGCCATTTCTTCTAATGCCTGGATAAAGTTCATATCTTGGTATAAGATTTTGATAGAAGTGGCAAGGAAAGCGAGCTGACCTCTCTTGAGTATACATTACCGTCGGGAAACGCCATGGGCATGTTATCCTCATCCATGATTTTCCCACTTATTTGGCACACAATGGTCGAGTTTGCGTGATGACTGAAAGGCACCTCCTCTGCAAGTTTACCCATGCCTAATCCTTGAGTCCCGGAACCTGCTTCACCATCGCACACGGGACAATCGACGTTCTTGGTTGCTGAGTCGTAGCATACCGGAAGTTTGAGGGATGCTAGGCCAGCATAAAGCGCAAGATGCAGGAGGGGCTCGGTGGGAAGGGTGTTCAGCGTGTATATTGCTATCCGGAACGAATGTATGAGATTGTTCCAGCGCGAGGGATCATACAACCGCTATGGACATATGGTGAATGATTGCTTTGTAAATACCAAAAAGAACTTACTTTGTACGGCCCAAACGCTTTCTCGGGCGGGAGGGCCAATAGCGCCGCAGCAGTCTGGATCTGGGATAGGTGCGTCTCTTGCCACGCGATCAGGTACTTTTTCGAATACGCGATAGCCTCCTGGTATTTAGCCGCTCTTGACAGCTCGATGTATTCTTGAAGGCGAAGTTCAAATTCAAGCGTGCTCTGCGAAGTATGTGTGTCGGCCATCATTATATTGAGGAAGAGATATAAACATACCTTAATCTTCCGAAGCGCAACTTTATTCTCATTACACCACGCCAGTGCTTCGGTACAACTGTTCCCAGAAAGTGCATCTTCTATTCGCCGTATGTCCTTGAAGAGGTCTATATCCACAAGAGTCTGTAAAATGCAGGTTACTCGAGGGCGTACTTAGAGTTCGGTATCCAGTCAGCGCACCTCAATATCCCTCTCCTTCGCAATTTGCCTGGCAGTCTTCTCCATGCCAGACCTTAGACACCAATCGACGAGCCACCGATCTAGTCTTGTGTCTGCCCATCGGTTGTATTCAGGTGCGTTCGCAGCCCCTAGCGTCTCCACCGTAGCAAGATGATGCAAACGTTCGCGCATTACATCCTGAGTCGGCTTGCCTACTGTCTCCTGGAGATCTGAAAGCTGCCAGTACAGCGGTAAGCATCGACTGCGTATGCGTGTGGCAGTTACATACCTTGCGTTTCAGGCTCTCCACTCTCCCGATCATTCTCTCAATCGAATTCAAGGCCTCCGTCTTCTCGAGACTACCACTCGCTCCACGATTCGCGAGGTCAGCAGCGGTACTCTGGACTGCTCCCAGTTCACGTTCGACATTCTTTTGCGAAGTACGAAATACTTTGCGATAGTTTTCGTAAGGAACCTAGCATTCAAATTAATAGCTAAGTTCATGTTCGAATATTAAAGCTATGAGCGTACGCGAGCGAAAGGTTGCTCAAAGAGCAAGACACCCTCAACATTCAATTTAGTTGACATCGTCAGCGCAGGGGCCTATCACGATTGCTCTGAGCCAGCCAACAGATCTATTGAGAGTTCGGAGACCTCTGGGAGAAGGATAAATTGATGAGGTCTTGACTGGCAACAGGGACTGACCAGCTCCCTAACCGACGGTCGAAGCCGTAATTTGAGCTCCGCCATCAACCAAACAAATCCACGACTCAGGACCCCAGATGTATCAATCTAATCTCTGATGCCCAAAAGCGGTCATTCTCCCATCGTCCCACCTATAACTTCAAATGGGTGATTTTTGAATGAATATCCTTTGGCAAGGTAGCTGGCATATGCCTACTGGTTCTATTCCCAAGCTCAGACTTTAAAAAACTGGGAATGGTGTAGACTTGGAAGGCATACACCGTCTGATGCCCAAATGTGGTTATTCTCCTATTGTCCCACCCATAACTTCAAATGGGTGGTTTTTAAATGAATATGCTTTGGCAAGGTAGCTGGCATATGCCTACTCGTTCTATTCCCAAGCTCAGACTTTAAAAAACTAGGAATAGTGTAGACTTGGAAAGGCATACAATGTCTGATGCCCAAAAGTGGTCATTCTCCTATTGTCCTACCTATAACTTCAAATGGGTGGTTTTCAAATGAATATCCTTTGGCAAGCTGGCTGGCATATGCCTACAGGTCCTATTCCCAAGATCAGACTTTAAAAAACTTGGAAATCTTTAGAAGTGTAGACCTGGAAAGCCAGATCAGTGAATATAGCGGATGATAACAAATTGACCCAAAATGTGATGGGAGGGTGACCGAAACCATCACAGCACAAGAGAGTAGTCTCACAGGTAAGAACTGGTGTAAGGCCTGTATTCGCAAAACTGGCTATCATATAGTAAAGCAGTCCTTTATATACGAGAGAGCCCGGTCGCAGAGTGGGTAAAGTGAGCGTCACAGTCACAGTCGGGCTACATACGCCCTCCAGGCAGAGTCGAGGAATGACTAAAGAATTGATATAAGTAGGGGGGTAGGGAAGAGGAACGTGTTCCGGATGTGGTGTAGAACTTTTGTGAACTGATGATCTAAATTGAAAGAATAATTGAGATAAGTGTCGAAAAGGTTATTGAGTGGTTAAGAAGCAACAAGAAAGACTGCTCCATATTCTGAGAGTCCGACTCCGAGGACTCCTTTTCCTTCCCCTTGCCCTTAGGATCCGACCCCACCTTCGGAGCCTCATGGAGACTCTGACATTCGGACTGAGGGGAGTAGGGGCTCGGTCCTTAGAACCGCTGGGAGCGGCCGCGACAGAGGGAGCTGGTTTTGACGATGCGCGAGACGGTCCAGCCGTTACATTATGGTGACGCTTGGCCGGCTGCTGGTAGAACTGTTCCTCGTGTACGCGTCGGAGAGAAACTGGTCGCACTTGTCCTGGTACTGACACTTCCGTCCGTTATTCTGGCGCTGCTGCTACTGTTGGTGCTGATTCTCCTCCTTCCTATGATGGTACTGGAAGTACTGGAAGGACTTGCAGAGAGCGGCGCAATGCCTGTACCACGTCTTGAAACGCCGCCCGTTTGTCGATGTCACAGCTAAGACAGAATTCGGGAGTCGATGAAGGATGTGGGAAGAATGTGGGATGGCATGGTGGTATGAGGTATACTCCATTTATTACTCTGGTAGTTGAACTCGCAGACCTTGTATAAGAAATTGTCCGAGTTGATGTATTCTGCGAACTCGGGATATCCGAGTGGGAAGATCAATTGGAAGTCCTCATTGGCATGGACAGCTTCGTTGAACTTGGCAAAGCGAGCTAGGGTAGATCTCTTACTTGTTTCCCGTTTTGGCGTGTTTGATAATAATGCATTTAGACTCTGGGTCTATGGAAAGATGAGGGTGTTGAGGGGTTTTGTTGTGGTTCGGAGGACCCATGCCATAGAGGGAGAGTGACGAGACAGTGATGAAGGGTGAGGAAGGGGATGGAAGGATGACCTGATCAATTTTAATGAGAGGTAATGCTCACCAGCTTGGATATAGTCTCTAATTGAGGGCGTCGAGATACGGCTCCAGCAGGTGGAGCTCGACCACCTGGGAATGAGTCATCCAGGTCTTATCACTGGCTTTCCACACCACCTCCAACATCGTGTTAGTTTTGGTCCCCCGCCACGATCTTGTCAGCAGCCCATTGTTTTCGCTCTCAGTCGATTCCACGATCTGACTGTCGAGACCGGGGAACAGCCGGTCATCATTAGGTTTATGGATATTTATGGATACGGAGGAGGGACGCGTGGAAAACGTGGTGGATTCCGCGTTGTCGCATTGGTAGAGGGAATTCCAACCTGGTAGAGGGAATTCCAACCCGGAATGAGTTGTTCCCGAAGCTCTTGGTGATCGGGTATGGTCCCATGTATTTCGGGATAAGCTTGCGTACTAGTCCCTTTGGAAACTAAGGTTCTTTGTGGAGAGATAGACAAGATTCCCTTCCTCGAAAGGAGAGATCTGCTGACGACGATTCGCGAGTCGAGTCTGTTTGACTCGAGCGGCCAAAATGCTATCGTGTTAAAAAGCGTACATCTGAATCTAAAGTTGAGGGTTTACAAGAATTAGTGAATCAGATGCATTGATAGAATGTGTGACATACCTGAGTCCAGTAATCCTCGCCATTTCCATCCCGGAACTTCAAAATAACGTTGCGAGGTGATAACTGAACCATCACGACAAGTTGGAGCTTGTGATTTGAGATTGGAACATTTTCTAGGGAGTGGTATTTAGGAGGGAAAAGGCCCCGTTAGACCATAGTTGAGGAAGGAACAGGGTATACATGTCCTTCAGTAGCCAAAGAACCCGGTGGGTGATTTCCCTTCTCCTTTGATGTGGCTTCACCCCAGACAGCCTCTAGAATGAGATCTTCTGCCGGAGTTTCCTCTAGAAAATGTTGGATTTGAAAACCATCAAGGACTCCTTCACCAAATTCAGGCATGGCAGAAGCAGATGAGATGAGCAGACGCAACAGGATGTCATTGTGAGGAGCAATAAATACAAAATAAATTTCAAGTAGCTGACTGAGCGATTGAATGGGCCGGGATGGCTGACTGATCAGCAGAGATTAGATTGATACATCCGGGGTCCTGAGTCCTAGATTTTGTTTGGTTGATGGCGGAGCTCAAATTACGGCTCGGCACGTCGGTTAGGGAGCTGGTCAGTCCCTGTTGCCATAGGAAGGTAATACCTGAGAAGGTTGGCCTGGTTGCAGTGGTGTGGTCGAGACCACTGCGGCAGTGATGGAAACAGAATCACGTGACAACTCGGCAAAACTGGCTAAGATCATGATGCTTCCCAGCGGCTTTTGCTTTTACTTTTGCTTTCTACAACTCGCAGCACTCTTGACTACGCAGGAATTGGCGGCGTTCCGATCGTAGATTATGGTTTCGACTGTTCGCCACCGCGATTTGGCAAAGAAATCCTCGAAACTGGAGAAGCCGCGGACACGGACGAAATCATCACGGACATTGACTTGGTCAGAGCTTCCAGCATGGCAAAGAGACAACGAACACATTATATCCGGTTACAGACGGTAAGCGACCTCTCTTTTTGAAGTTATACTGCCTCTAAATACAGAGCAGGGCCCAGAACCACTGGCGAGGATGTTTTACCTCGGTCTACGCATGTTAGTTCTCGTACTCCTCGCCGACGTATTTTATCTTGACAGGTTCGCCCATGAGACCTGCATAACGAAACAAGTACAACATCCCCTTTTTTTTAGCTCTCAATTCTAACTCATTCAAATTCGAAACCGTAGTCAATATCCACAGCCATCTTTGGGGTGCTGTTTTGTTCATTTACCTTCTAGTGGACTTCAATTCCCAACAACACTTGGGTGCAACTTGGATAGACACCGCTGTATTCAGTGTCTTCCTGTGTTCCGCAGTGTTTTGCCTCTCGGCTAGTGCCTTCTACCACACGGCGACTTGCCATTCGGAAAAGGTTTGATACACGCATGTGACCGTGCATTCCAAAATAACTCAATTCTATTCGCACTGCACTCTGCAGGTCTCTTCCTCGTGTCATGCATTGGATTATTCTGGAATAGTCATTCTCACTGTGGGATCCTTCTATCCAAGCCTTTACTACGGTTTCCATTGCCAGGCCTACTTGCGACTGTTCTATATCCTGTCATTCACCCTTGTTGGCTTCGGTGAGTGAACGATCATGATCAACACGTCGAGAGCCAGATCATGATCGCACCCACTCACTTACGACAATGAACAGGAGCTGCATATATAGTCCTCCACCCAGAATATGCCAAGCCTACGCATCGAGGGGCACGAACAGCCGTGTTCATAGGCCTTGGATTGTGTGCGGTCCTGCCTGTGTCCCACCTGCTCTCGACGCATGGATCTGCTCATCTTCTCTCGGAGATGGGATTTGGGTGGCTGTTGGCTTCAGGCGGTCTTTACATTATCGGCGCGTTGCTTTAGTATGTTGCGTTCTGTATACCTCGTTCCCCATCTTTCCATCATTTCCGTCTTCTCAAGAAGGAAAGTTCAAATTTAACTCACCTAAACTTTTTCTAGTGCAAATCGCATTCCAGAGCGTTTGGCGCCAGGTCGGTTTGATTACTTCCTCGCGTCGCATCAAATATTCCACTTTTGCGTCGTGCTGGCGGCGCTGGCGCACTACTACGGCGCTTTGAAAGCTCTCAATTATAGGCTCTCGCTACCTCCGCTCTGTTAGCCGGCCACACCGTCCGCCCTTCATCTATCGCCAAACTGGTATCTAGCCGATGACTCCTCTCCCCAATAATGGTGGAGCTGTTGGGTGAGGCGATAAAGTATGTTACTGTTGTCGTCCGCCTGTCGAGTATTTGATGCTGAAATAGAGTATCAGTCTATCATTTTTCCGGCTCCAGGAGTCTGGCCATAGTCATAGAGTCCGGTCTTTAATTTCGTTCCCGTTACCAAACGTTTGTCAAGATTAGAGATCCCCGCTCTCATATCTCCTTGGTGTGTCCGTCCAGTCCAAATTCACGAAGTAGATTACAAAGGATCGATGCAACGTGGGATCCTCGGAACCGTTCAGGAGGCGCATGATGCCCCTGCGGCGCGACCTGTTAGGTCGAAACGTTACGGGCTCAATCAAGCGCCATAGATCTGTCAAGCCACTTCAGCTCCAAAGTGACAACTTATCACCGCGACAACTGTATAAGGGAGACTTGACGGAAGCCGATTTGTCGCATCGTTGAATCTTTGAGCTGACAGAACCCTTCACGTACTGTCGCCTGCGAATCCGAGTCGGCATCCATATGATCATGAAATCGCGAATCCCAAATCCCGCTCAAAGAAGATATGGTATGGTTCCAACCGATCCGTCATCTGCAGAACCCCAGATACCAAGAAGCAGACAGGTGATCCCGGCCAGAATCGACGGCACAAGTGCTGTTTCTTGAAACCAGTGCGTGCTCTGCGTTATGCGGTTCTTTGGGCGATCGAGGATTTCGAGGGGTTGACGACGGTTTTCCACGTGTGATCGATGTGCACGCCACTTGAAGCCATGTCGGATTCGTCCGTGACGGCGATTCGTTTTCGGTGCCGGTCATACCTCTCATTTGGATCACCTTGCAATGCCGTTCCCAGATCTCAGAAAACGTTGTCACCCTCGGGCCCCGATCTTGCTATACTTCTTCCGCTTTTGTCACAATGACTTGCGTTTAGAATTTTATTATCCGCTAACGCGAATCTGTAGATATTTGGAACTGCGGGGCACAGGATGTTGACGCCGTTTGCTATAAAGGCTTCACTTGAGAGCTCCTATGTCATCGACCAACCAAAGTATTGCCCTTCCTCCCTTCCTCCGTTTCTCTCCCTTCGGGCACCTCCCTACTCCACGCTTCAAACCTACTCGCCATGCCCTACTCTGTTGGCCTCCAATCTGCGGCCAACGCCTTCCTCTCCGCGGGCTTTGCAACCCAGTTCACCTTCGGTGTCGTAATATTCCTGGCTATCGCCCTCATTACTTCCTCATTGCAAGCGGACGAGGCCGATGCTCCAACATCGCTTCCTTGCTACTCTATATTTACGATTCTGCCATTCTTCCGGCGGAGATACGATTTTTTAAACTGGGGCTTTCATGCCACTGGCCAGTCCGTATTTAAATTCCAATTGTTGCGGGTAAGTGTAGTGCACGTATTTGGAATGCTGATGATTAATTCTGCGCTGGATATAGAACACGGTCGTTGTCGTCTCCGGGGAGAGCGCGAGACAAACATTTTTTACCGCCAAAGGTCTCGACTTGACAGAAGGATTTAAAATCCTTTCAGGCGCGGTCAGTCAAGTCTAATTTGAATTATATCAGTTTCTTAACTTTACCCAGATACCTATGGTCCGAGGAGTAACATCTAACTTAGAGCCCCGACGAATTGCCATGATCCACAGGCGCCTGGGTGCCGTTCAACGAAACGCGCCGCTCAATGACCGTACGTCCCTTCGTCCACCTCTGACTTGTTAAATTGTGCTGATACTTTGCAGTTATACCGTTGATCCTGGATGATTCTCGGAGGATAATGGAGACTTGGGGAACGTCCGGCAAATTCGACCCCTTCGATAGCATATACACGGTAGGTTAACGCCTGCAACATCATCCCATATCCCATGGCTCATCAACTTCTGTAGCTTCTATTCCAGACCACTCTCCGGAGTCTGTCCTGCTCTGAGATATCGGACGACCCGGCAATCGTGGGACGACTGAAGACTTTGTACGACACGCTCGACAACGGCACCACCCCAGCGACCGTCCTTGTCCCTTGGCTTCCCACCCCTGCCATGATCAAGAAGCTTTGGGCGACAAAGGAAATTTACGAGATCGTGTCTAAAGCTATCCGCGCCCGCGAACAAAGCGGAATATCTCGCAACGATACTTTACAGATGCTTCTTGACTCTGGAGACGAGAAACTTGTCATTGTTGGGGTTAGTAAGATATCATTCCTCGCTGTGCACCCAGCTGACATTTTCCTGTGCTTCTAGTTCATCATGGGACTCCTGATCGCTGGCGCACGAGCAACTGGGACCACAGCCTCATGGATGATGACTTTCCTCGGCGGTCATCCGGAATGGCGCGCAAAAGCAGTAGCAGAGGTCGAGTTTCTGCTCCGAGCATCTAATCCCGACATGAAGCTTGGGTCTTCATCGGAATCACTGTCTTCACAACTCGCCACAATTCCACTCGAGGTCTGGGAGTCTGAGACCCCCGTCCTAGACGCCATCATCAAAGAAACGACCCGCGTGGCTCAACCTCACACAGCTATGAGGCGCAATCTCGGCCCTCCGGTCTACATCGACGGTAAAATGATCCCTACAGGCGCCTATGTTGTTTACCCGTTTAGCGACGTCCACCTCGACCCGGCACTCTATCCCGACCCATGGGCGTTCAACCCTGGCAGATCAGAGGTCAAGCATAGCCCCTTTGCGTATGTTGGCTGGGGAGGAGGTAAGTCGGCGAACTCCAATTACCTGTGAACGCTGACACTGATGATCATATAATCTCGTCCTTTAGGCAAGACGTTGTGCCTCGGTACGAGACTGGCCAAGGTGGAACTCAAGCTCATCGCCGCCATGTTTTTACTTGGCTTCCGCCATTCCACGGTCGACAAGTGTGGAAACGCGACCCAGCCCCAGCCTAACTGGAACGACATTCTTTTGTGCAGGCCACCCCCCGAAAAAACTGGTTACCTCAGCTACGAGAGGACCAACATTCCTTTGTAGAGCATGGACTCGTCCAGGCGACCTTCGTATTTATTCCGATTCTCCTGCCGACTGCCCACGCGCTCACCTTCGTTCTTCTCCATCCCATCCCTTCGTTTTCTTGATCAATTGTAACACTACTCTGAAGTACCTTAATATCCTTATTTACTCCGACTTTGGACGCTCCGCGCACTCACCCTCATTCATCCTCATTCCTTGATCATTTATCGCAGCATGGACAAGCATATCCTATACATATTCACTCGGACCGTTCCCAATTTAATACTCACCTAGACGAATCCAGGCGATTCCAAGTATATATTCTTAACATATGTATATATACGCACCCACACTCACCCACACCAATACACATGTCTTACAAAGTTCTCTTGCTCCGTGATGTCCATGAAATTAGCGCCATGATATAAGGAAGGTAATAAGGTAGGGTGTATAATTTTGAGTCGTAGGGCGGATAGACACTGTAACCAACACGAGGCCACTCTCTCCTGCCTCGGAACCGACGTAAAGACAGATATGAGCGGAAGAAGGTGCTACTCGAAGGTCAACCTGTCCCGTCCATCACCAGCTCTCAAGCTGTCCGCGACTTTTCGTGCTTCAATCCTCTCTCGTTCCCTGTTTAATTTGAAGTAAGCAGCCCGCTCTTCCCTCTCCCGTTCCGCGAGCTTCACCCTCTTCTCCCTCGGCGGCTCCCACTTGCTCTTCAGAATCCTCCTTACGGCCTCCGGGCTAACCCTGAACTTCTCCGCCAGCACGGGCGTGGTGAATTTCTCCGGATCGAGGCGGTGCATCTGGCGGATACCTTCCATCGCTTCGCGCGAGAGCTTGCGCGGGGGCGACCAGCCTTCGGGGAAGTCTTTCTTCATGACTGCGCGGTGCGCCCTGAACTCGGGTGGTGTGGGCTTCGCGGGCGGGCGGCGTAGATGCAGCGGGGGTGTGTTTGGTCTGGCGCCGTTGACGATCTCGTCGTCTTCTGTCAGGTCGACGGGGGTGTCATCATCGTCGAGGATCGACTGGGGCCGTGGCAAGCCCGAGAGACCCCATTTTTTGCGAGAGGCCTGGGTGATGTCTGCCGAGTAGAACCGTGCGAGGCTGTACCGGTGACAATTCGAGAACACCAGATTACGGAACATGGTCGAGGTCTGGTTGGGCGGTGGTGGTGTGTGTGGTAAAAACTTGGGTGCTTTCCTGTTCGGGCGCTTTGGTGATCGGTAGAAGCCGCAGCCGGCATCGCGATCGGTTAGTACTGAATTTGGATGCTCTTCACTGGCAACTGTCTCCTCCACCCCCCCGCTCCTTTCTCGACCTTTTCTCGCCTTTCCGAATAAGCAGACCAGTCATTTAACGGACGCACCATGCCAGCTGACCTTTCCGATCCGAAGATTGACGAAGGTCTGTGCATGTCCTACCCGTTCCGAATGTCGCAGAGAGGTGCAAGAGTTTTGGGGCTGCCTTGCTCTCCGGGCGATCGTGGAGACACAGTTTCCCTCTGAAATACAAATTGTCTCTGTGCCTCACGATCTGATAATCGCCACATAGCCTACCTGGACGTCCGAAACGACAAGTCCGAAACGAACTGGTTGCTGTTGGATTACGAGTCCGACAAGTCGGACAAACTTGCGCTCACCCAGACGGGCACAGGTGGCCTTGCTGAGCTGCGCGAAGTCCTTGATGACACCAAGGCATCTTACGCTTATGCTCGTGTTACCTATTCAAATGACAAGGAGTCGACACGCGAGAAGTTCATACTCGTGGTGATTATTCCTGTTGCGCCGTCTGATATACTCTCACTCACTACGTCAACGCAACCCTCCAGGTTTGGATAGGATCAAAATGCAAGATCATGAGGAGGGCAAAGGTCCGCTGGTATCCGGTATCTTGGGGGGGTGGTTCGTGTACTGATCCACCACAATCACCAGATTTCCGTGCAAGCTGCAGACGTTAAAGCTGTTTTGCGGGTATTCTCCATTGAAGTCCCGGCGCGAGAAAAGGAGGATTTGAATGAGGATCCCATTGTTGTGAGATTGCGGAAGGTATGTGCGATCGCTCTAACCGCTCGCAGAACATACCTGATGCGATCCTCTGCGAATCTTTGTGGCGATCCATCAGGCGGGGGGTGCGAGCTATGACGGCGTTTAATCAGCTAGTTCTTACCATTGGAAATTCTTATTAACATATTCTCAATGCATACCACCGAAACACAATGACCTTCCGACGTGTGGGTTCCATAAACATCCGGTATAGCCGTTCCAAATAGTATACAGTTTACGCCGCGGGCTGACCAGCAGGAGCAAATCTCTTCAAGTTCTCAATACCGTCCTCCTCCAGCCTCATGCCCGCCCACTCAGACATCATTGTCGCTCCCAGGCTCTGTTCATAGAAGTCGATTGACGGCTTGTTCCACTACATGACACAAGCCATCAGATCACGACGCACGGAGGGGGGATTAAAATGGCTATTAGTTTCCACAGGTTTCGAATTCAATCGACATCACGAACCTTGAGAACATTCCAGTCAAGCCGTGCACAGTTCTTGTAAGGGGGAATAGAGTTAGCTTAAGGTATTGGTCTCCAACGAACGGACTTCTGGTAAGAAGGAGGGTGGGAGGGGCACGTTACTCACATTGGCCTGAGCTGCTTTTCTTAGCTCGACAAAGAATGCCTTGCCTAATCCTTTAGCTCTATGTTCCGGTTTCACGTAAAGGTCCTCGAGCTTCGAAGGCGAGTCAGACCGACTGTACGTGTGTTTGGGTATGAATAAGCTTCGGGACGTACGAATAAGCCAGGCCGGCCGGTCCAAGTCGAGAAGTTGAAGAAATAGATGGCTACTCCAATGGCTTCCCCAGGCGCGTCCGCGGTTCCGGAGAACGCGACCAAAGCATGAGCAAAAGGGGTGTCGAAGAGGTTTTGGCGGAGCTGGATAACTATGTTATGGGGATATTCCTGGATTTAATGCGCTGGCAACTTACAATTTCGGGGGTAGCCTTGACGGAGTCGGCGGCTTTCTCGTACGTAGCCTGAATATATAGATCAGGGAACAATTCAGAGATCGAACTGCCAAACCGCGTACGAGATCAATAATCAATTGAAGCAAGTCTTGCTACGAGGGTGAGTAGATAATCAGACGAGCAGACGGGGTCCTTACCACATCGTCAGGCGTCGCTGGCCTGATGTGGAACATACTTCAAGTTGGAGCAATCGATTGACTTGAAGCGACCTAAGCGGTGGCTGAGAGAATGGTGTGTGCGCGTATTTGGTCTGAACCTTAATTCAGTTTTCATCGGGACAGCTGGTAGCAGGGCCTCCCTTCGCACACCGTCCGTAGGTTTCCCCGATCCACAACACCTGAAACACCATGGACCCCGCGAAATTGGCAAAACTACAGGCTGCAGCGGCCGCCAACAGGATCGGTGAGATTTTCTCAAATAAATCCGGAGCAGTGTTCAAATTTGAATACTTGCGAGTACGTGTGACCCGTACTGACGTACTCCACTCGCGCCAGGCGGTAAGGGAACCGTGCGCCGAAAAATCGTGCGGAAAGCCAAGCCTTCTGCGGCCCAGGACGACAAAAAACTCCAGGGTGCCCTCAAAAAGCTGAATGTGCAGCCCATTCCTGGCGTGGAGGAGGTCAACATGTTCAGAGAGGACGGAAATGTGCTTCATTTCACTGCCCCGAAAGGTTAGCACCTTGAATTGTCAAATTGCGCACGTGTCGCTGCGCGTCGTGGTGCGGCCTTGGAGCAACTACTCACGCAACGCCCATTCAACAGTCCACGCCGCCGTCACCGCCAACACATTCGCGATCTACGGAACGGGACACGTGAAGGAGCTCACGGAGCTCGTCCCCGGCATCCTCAACCAACTTGGCCCCGACTCGCTCGCTTCGCTGCGGAAACTCGCTGAGTCTTACCAGGCCATCCAGCAGGGCAACCAGAGGCCAGCTGCTGGCGCCGCGGCTGAGGAAGATGATGACGATGTCCCCGACTTGGTAGAAAACTTTGATGTGGAGGCCGAGGCCGTCGCCGTCGCCGATGCCAAGATTGGCCTTGATTAGGGTTTGGGATGGTGGAGTTGGGTCGGATTTCGCGATGTTGAGGGGTAGAGGTGTAAAGAGAAATGAGCGGGACGGGCGGGAGCACGGATTGGATGCGACAATCATATGCATGTAACCACAACGTTTCCCACCTCCTTCTTTGTTTTCGTCTTGTTCTGCTATGAAAGCGCTTCCTTGCTAATTATTTTGCATTCGAGCTATGGCATTTTTCGACGTGAATGCACTGTACGATCCTTTACTTGGACCAATGACGTGGGGTGGACGCGAGTTCCGAAAAAGGACCAAATCATTTATATTTAGGCCGCTCCAGCCAGCCATGATCAGCGCGCCGTCGTTCTTTGGAAAATCGAATATTCTGAAGCCGACACCGAGATTGATGTTGTCCCGGTAGCGCCAGTCCATCACACTCAGGATATCCTAACTCTTTGGGAGTTTGCCCGGATTCCAAGTGGTGAGCATGAGTTACCGCTTCTGCATCAGTCACTTCCCACTCCCACCACCACTGCGCTACCTGTCCTTCAAGGGCTGATGGCATATCAGTCAGACTGCCTGAAAAAAAGGTGTTATCCCTGAATGATAGCTCTTCAGACGTTCCTGTGCACCCGGATTGATCTTGTCTATCTTCAGGACATCCTGATGGTGTGCTTTGTCCAATTGACCTTTGCCCCACCGTCCGACACGCGTCGTCATCCTAGTGGCTCTTATCTGTCACTGATGAAACACCGGTGGACGACGAGTAGAGGGAGTACGACATCACCGGTCCCTCGTATCGACATCGGAGGCGACGACGCTTCGGCCCTCGGCCCATAAACGCTTCACCGCCCCCTCCATCCTCAATTCAGGACTGACAGGTGCTCGCTGTCTGTCGGTCACTGCATCTCGTCAACGACACGTCAGGACATGGTAACTGGGGGCGAAATCGTCAAAGGAACATGGTTCCTTCCTCATCCCGCGGCAAGGCACGGAGGTATGGGGATCTGTCTCAGGACCTCGTTGGTACCTCCTTTGACGGCGGGACATGGAGAAATATAGTCACGAAACTGAGCTGGCTTGGATGCCTCTTTTCACGCGTTCCGAGAGGATGACATGGGTATTTGCCCTCTAAGAGTGTGATGCCACTACATGCGGTCGATCTCGCGAGGGGCGCTGGACCGACCCTGTCATCATCCAAGTCAGCACTTACCTCTCGCGATGCAGGGTAACTGAATCCCGACATGACTTCTCCACATTCACGCGTATCCACACTATGTACAGTAAGCACTGTCACCCGCCACCGGTCGAAATTCGGGCTAACAGGGCGGGCCCTTGATATGTGTACCGATGATAACAACGTACATGTACATATGTCAATGTATGCACAAGATGAGCTGGTCAGTGGTAGCATTCGACCAGCGCTTACCTCTGGCGATGCAGGGTAACTGAAGTTCGACATGCCTTGTGCACTGATCTACACAAATCCACACGATGTAAGCAATATCACCCGCCGTGGGCCGAAGTTCAAGCTGAGGGGGCAGGCCTTGATATCTGTAGCGTTGTTGACAACGTACATGTACATATGTCAATGGATGCACAAGATGGATTGGTCGTAAGTTGGGTGCATACGACACCTAAGTAAATGCATATGGTGCCTCTTGCGGGTCGAGCGAGCGTGTGCATGGTCGCTAAGGTGCTGACCATAGGTGTGATAAGATCTAGACAGCTGAGCATCCCTACAGATGAACCTAGTTATTTGACCACCCCAGACCCGCAGCACCCTTGAACCTTGGGAATTTTTTTTTTATAGAACCTCGTGAATGAACGATAATTGGGACGGAGTCAGGATGGCAGGAGCTGGTCGATGGAGGTACTTCCATATGACTTCCTGCGAAAATGATTGATGAACAGGATTTCGAAGAGATACAGGGAACTTTGCCTTGATTTTGTCAACCCTGGTACTATGTGATTGACTTCTTTTACGAATCGGCTTCAGGCTCTCTAGATGGACAACTGCGTCGACTCCTTCTCTCAAAAACTCTCGAAGGCCGCCAGTCCTCCGTTACTTCTCTTAGAGATGTTAAGTGTTTCGTTTGAGCAGTCCAGTTGCATTCATGGCAGGCTGACGGTGAAGCGCCAGCGAGTTGTCAAGTGGTAGAAAGCATACCCTATAGAAGTGTTGCTGTCGATGATGTCGGACGTGTCTATCAAGTTCATCGTGATGGATTCAAGATATGTAATTAGTATCCTGAAGAGGTAGGATTGTTGTATGGAGTGTAGACACATTCGGCGCGCTCGGCGTGGCTCGCAATTGTCCGACGCTGGTTTGAATAGTCACCCGCTCGTCCGGTGCGTGACAGGATATGAGTGCATCATTTCAATAGCTGGGCGATTGAAAATCTGCTGACGGGAGATGATCTTCCATATCACAAAACCTATGATCAAAAGTTTCTAAGGAAAGGAGATATAATCGAGAACTCGGAGGAGAAAATGATTATAATTTCTCTGTCATAGATAATGATACGTGCGTTAAGCTGTTAATGTGCGGCCTGCCAATTAGGATAGAGGACGGACCATGGTGAGCCACGCTTTGGGAAGGCGGTGACATAAAATGCGCACCGAGCATTTCGGTTCTCGTATCCCAATAGAATGTTGATCAGTTCCAGACACCACAGCCTGAGTGACAAAAATCAGAAAGACCGTGATCCATATTCATCTCTAAGTCAAAGGATTGCGATAGATGGAAGGCTGTACAGACTCCAGTTCTCCGACTTCAACCCCGACAGAGAGATGGAAGCCTGGCTGCAGGCGCTCAGCTTTGAAAGCGGGCTTCTAGGAAAATTTGAACCATTTTGCGATTGATAGAAAAATAACTTCAATACTCCAGAGCTTTCCTTGTACCCTATGGGGAAACATGACGATGGACCGAAAAACCTCGGGATCGACTGGTGGAGGTTTCGGGATCGCTCGGCACTTTGGAATATCTCGTGAGACACGGAGGCGCCTGATGTTTTGGGGGCCGGATTCGTTGAAGTTTATGGACTGACCCAGCATGAAGCAGTGTCCAAGCAGTGTCCAAGCAGTGCCACAGCACAAGTCTCGGGCATCTAACCTGGCCGGCCGAAATTTCCAGCTAACTTCAATGAGAATGAAACACCTGTTTGCAGATGCATTAAGGCAACCAGTCGCATGCATTCAAGCAGCCATTCCAAGTCGGAAACCCATGAAGCCATTGGATTAATTAGTACAGCCGCCAGGCCACAGGGGTCAGGGGAGGCACCGATGTGGTCGTGTTCCCGAACCCACGCGTGGCCGAACCTTTTTTCGACTCTTTTATGTCAGTTCTGATCTTCGTTTCTACGAACTTTTGTCGTTTTTATGATATCTCTTCATCCCTTCATCTTCCTTCCCTGAGACCACTCACCGTTGCTTTGACTATAGGTATCTCGGAAAGCCGTTAGGCATCCAGCAAGCGTCTCACCCCTCCCTCGCCGACACTCCCCAGCGCGTCTGCCGCGTTTGTCGAAGAAGTTCGTTTCGGGTTTCTCGCTTACCTTACATCTTGGACGACATTTACCATATTACCTTACCCATTCGTTGCACATCAGGTCCAAAGTCCAAGGAGTCGTACGACGGTCAGACGAGTAGGGGTGCACCTTTCGTGGTTTAACCATCACGCGCTGCTTGGGGGCCAGCTGCGAACTCCACGCGACCGAGTGCACCCTGAGCAATTCCTGGCTAGAAGACGGCTTCGACGGCGGCGGTCCGGGTGCGCTTCTTTCCTCTCTCTTTTCTTTAGAGTTTAGACTTTGCTCGGACCACCGTCATCTTACGCGTCGGCGTCGTCATTTCCCCAAACCATTTCCGATTCGACCAACATCGCTTTCCCTGTAGTTCTTTAAATAGCATCCTCAAACTTGTATAAAGGGCCTTCGTTTTTGCCCAATAAAATCATCTTACACCGAGATCCCAGGTTTCTCTTAAGGACCTGCCGTATTCCGTCTTCTCTGTCCTCCACGTTCTAAAACTCTCGCTCAACGCAGCGTTTGTTCAGAACATCGGCTCCTCGTCTGTTTTGATCCGTTCCACTCGGCATACATTTTGCCTCCGTTCCGATCGATCACGTTGGGACTGAATATCCCTTCAAGTCTTTCACGGTTCTACACTACGCTCATAACTTCGTTCTTGTAGGCGATCGACCCGACTCACGTCCTGACGTAGCCCGGGCTACACTACTACAAGTGGTGACCACCACGCAGGGGTCGGGTATTCCGTATTTCGCACTCCATACGTTCTCCGTACGTGTTTCCCTCACGTTCGACGGCTGATTCTTCAAGTTTCAGCGCATATATCCTCCTGAAATCAGATATTCAGGGCGCCAATCCCTCGATCACGTAAGTGATTCTTTTACAACTTCAAATTCACCTACTCTTTAGGCAATATGCCTGGATCCGACGACGGTATGGGCGGACTCGCCACATCTGCACTCGGTACGGCCGCCACTGGACTAGAAACCCCAACAAGCACAGTTAGTTTCAACACGCCAATGCCTACTCCTCGCACCCCGGGGGCGCCTTTATTCACAGGCAAATACGTGCAAGACTTTTTAGATACGTTAGAAGGCTTCGCGGAAGGCGCGGGGATCGACCATTCAAGATTACCAGGATATGTTTTACGATACTGTCATGATCGTGTTCGCCCCTTGCTTCAAGACGCCGCTGTGTTCGCTGGGAATGATTGGGCGATGACGAGTGCTTTCCTTGTCAAGTATTATGGTTCTAATGATCGTGTCATCGAGCAGAGTCCGGACCGCCTTCGCAGATGGTGCGACATACACTCCAAGGACGGGTCCATACGGGACGTCAAAGACATCTCGAAGTACCAAAGAGAATTCCGACTTCTCTCATCAAACTTGGTTTCAGACGGTGAAATGGTCCAACGCGAAATCAATTTACTATTCTGGAGAGGGCTACCAGAGACGATCAAACCCCAGCTAAAGAAGAAACTACCAGTAGCTAACCAAGATCGGAAAGCGCCGCCAACGATCGACGAGACCGTGGCACTCCTTACCAAGTTCTTCGAGAAGCAAGACCTAGATGACGACCTCCCGGACCTACCATTGAATATCGAAGCTCAATCTGACGAAGAAAACGACTTCACGGACGTTCTGGTACGGACGAAACTCAGCAAGAAAGTTGCCTTCGAATTACCGACTCAGAAGACGGTCAAAGCGGTACCCGTCACAGACCCGGCTATCGAGGAACTCACCAAACAAATCGAACTTCTGAAACTCACGAACGCCCAGTTACGTCGAAGCCAGAATATTCCACCAGTCGACAACTTTCCGGACGTTCAGCGAAACAGCCAACGGTGCATGATGTGTGGAGGAAGGCACCCTGATCGCCCACCGGGGCCACGGTTTTGTCCCGAGACGCAGAAGTTGGTTCACGAGGGATACATTCAGATCGGAGTGGGGGGAAGGATATCGATGTTGGATGGAACAGACCTCCCAAGGGCTCACGATCTAGAAGGGGGAGTGGCCCAAGCATTGCGAGAGAGACGAGCAGCAAGAGGGAAGGGAAGGGAGGATAGGGATCGGCCGCCGCACCTCGCCGCTTTTGCAGGGCTTCAGTATAACGGGGATAACTACGATGCATACGACCACGACCCAGCCTACAACCCAACATACGACGCAACCTATGACTACGATATAGGAGCAGTATCGGCGTCCACTCAATCTTCCGCATGGAGAGCTTTTGCGCATCCAGCCGTTCGTACTCAGAAGGATGATCAACGACATGATCCAAAGAAGAGACCCGCTAAGAAAGCGCCAGTCCCTGCCCCTACTCTCCCTCATCCCGACGATTTGAATGCTAATCCACACCTCACTAGGAAACGAGCCCATCTAGAAAAACCGGAGACTACTGCACCTGGGCCTACACGTCCACAGAATCAGTCTTTTCACCCAAGCGCCCGAAGCGAACCAACACCGGGACCGTCAAATGAACCATCGGGCTCCAACAACGTTCCGCGACCGCCTCCAGTCAATACGGAACAAGCGTTCAAAAACAATAGAAAACGCGTTCCCCCGAATCCACCAAGAAACCCACCCGAAATCGAGATGCGAGACGGGACGAAGGCTGCTCCCAAGAACACCGCGGGATACCACTTTACTTCCTCGGTACAAGAAATGGTGGATTTGGATTCGATTCAAGAAAAGATACTTGCTGCTACTATCAACATATCGGTGCGTGACCTATTGGGATGCTCTCCAGAACTGCAGAGGCGGCTAGCCAATTTGACTCGAACACGACGTGAATACACTGATAAAACCGTCATGGTGCAATATGTGGAGCAGGTCGATGATCTTGATGAAGAGGACGAAGACGGCTACGACTCGGACGCGGAAGACGCAGCATACGCCTCAGCTTTCATGGCAACATACGACAAAAACGACCAAGTTAACTACGCCGACGCCGAAGGCATGATACACTCACGAGTCGACATGTCCTTCGACGGTAGTCAAGATACAGAAGAATCTGTACTGGAACGATACGCTCATGCGGTCAAGGTCCACCGCGAACCTGTACCCCTGTTTGCTATGGTAACAGGACGCTTTAATGGGCGGTTCGCTGGCGTCGATGTCTCTTTCATGATCGATACGGGCTCGGAACTCAACCTGGTATCTCGAGATGTATACGCTGGTACTGGGCTTCCGATCGACCTTGACGGTACCAAGTGGTCGTTAAAGGGGATCAATGGCAACCCAGTTCCGCTCGGCGGATGCGTCCGAGATGTACCCATTCTCTTGAACGGACAGCGTTTTGACCATCACTTTTTCTGTAGTTCCGAAGGACTTGGATGTGGAAAAGCAAGCGTGATATTAGGACAACCTTGGTTACAGTGGTATGAAGCCGGTATCAACTACACGCGACGCGGCTTGATGTGGATGAAGATATGGAAAAATGGACGTGACCTCGGGCGAAGACCAGACCTGGCCATAGCTTTAAGCCAACCAGGAGCTCCTCGGAATGCGACTTCTCTAACCCCGGACGCCCCCAGCCCTCTTCAGAATCACGAGAAAACAAAGCCCAATCGAAAGAAGTCGACTCGCCCGCCGTGGATAGAGGAAGCCTCGGATAGCGACGAATATTCGACATCGACTCCGGGAAAATGAAGACGGATTCGTATACCAAGCCTGGTCCCCACCAGGACGAGTCCGTCCCCGTACTTGGTCGATCCTTACATGTGTTAACTGGCCGATATTCGTATGATCCCTCGCCCTCCCCTCTTTCAATCGTTTTACCTCCTAGCTCGTATGATCCATTATTAAAACAATTCCTTTTAGTAGCGCCTTCGGAATCAATGCCTCAAGAATCACCTTGGGTTAATCGTTTGCTATCGCCTGAGCCTTTTCTATCCGCTGCCCTTCAGACTCGAACTAAATATAAAACGGTGGATAGAAAAGTGCGTCCCGTACCGTCGTACATGCCTGACCCAGCGGGACAAGTGTTCGCACCCGTCATTATCGTTCCACCTCCTCCTCTGTCACTAGATCCCCCGAGACTTGAAGACTTCGTGCCGACTTCCCGTCTTTCCAATGAGCGTTTAACGCTGATCTTACAATCAATTCCCGAAGACTTCCTAAAACCAAGAGAAATCGATCTCCTAGTCAGTGTTCTGAGAAACCGAGAAATGGGACTAGCATTCGAAGATTCAGAGAGAGGTACGTTTTCGGACAAGTACTTCCCTGACTACGAGATTCCCGTTATAGAACACACCCCATGGATCCAAAATGAGATTCGAATACCTAAAGCGATTGAAGAAGATGTGCGCCAAATGTTGACAGCGCAGAAGAAGGCTGGAAAGTATGAACACTCCTCGGCTTCGTACCGTTCTCGTATATTCGCGGTAGCAAAGAAGGGAGGAATTCGATTGGTAGCGGACGTTCAAGAACTGAACAAAGTCACGGTGAGAGACTCGGGCTTGCCTCCTAGAACTGATGACTTTGCCGAAGGATTCGTCGGACGAGTTATCTACGGCCTCATCGACTTGTTTTCGGGATATGATGGACGACGCCTCGCTGTATCATCAAGACCGCTCACGACGTTTGCATGTTGCCTGGGTCCCCTTCGGTCTTGCGTACTTCCTCAAGGAGCAACGAATTCGGTTCCTGAATTTCAACGTTGTACCTCCCACGTTCTGCAAGAAGAGATCCCGGACAACGGAAACGTGTTCATAGACGACATCGGGGTAATGGGCCCGAAGACTTGGTACGGTCACATCGAAATTTCGCCTGGTATACGTCAAGCTGTCTACGAATTCGCAACGACTCTAGACCGTTTCCTTTTACGGCTAATTACGGCGGGTGTTACAGCTTCCGGGAAGAAACTGATACTAGCGGCTCCGCGCCTTAACATCGTAGGGACAATCGTCTCGGAGAAAGGATGGCACATGGAGCACGGTCTTGTTTCCAAAATTCTAAAGTGGGGACCACTTACATCAGTTACAGATGTTCGGGCTTTTTTAGGTACCGCGGGCGTAGGGAGAAAGTGGATCAAGAGCTTCTCATTAATCGCTAAACCTCTCACGCAGTTGACAAAGAAGACCCCTAGTGACTTTCATTTCGACGACCGAGCCCGAGACGCCCAAGAGAAGTTGAAGGAACTTGTATCTTCGGCTCCCGTCCTGGTTAAAGTGGATTATGCTGCCGCCAAGCTAATTAAACCTATAGATCAACAGCCTCGAACGTCTGACCATGGCCTCGTAGTTTTAGGAGTCGATTCATGCAGCAACGGCGCAGGATGGGTTCTCAGCCAATACGTCGAGCGCGAAAAACATCCCGCCCTCTTCGGTTCCTGCACGTTCAACGACACTGAATCTCGATATTCCCAACCGAAATGTGAACTATATGGCTTATTCAGAGCAGTCAAGGATCTACGCCATCGAGTATGGGGAATTCACTTCCGGATTGACGCAGACGCCAAGTTTCTCAAGGAAATGATTCAACAACCCGACCTGCCCAACGCTCCAATGACGAGATGGATCATGTATCTGACGCTCTTTGATTTTGTGCTGAATCATGTTCCTGCAGCTTCTCACCAGGCACCCGACGGACTATCGAGAAGGAAGCGTTCACCTGAGGACTCGGAAGAAGAGGATGCCGAGGCCTATCTCGACAAAATAGTCAACTCGGCTTCCTATTCAAGGCAATCGCTCTCATCGTACGTGAATTCAGCTTCCCAATCAGAGCTAGCCAGTCCTATAACCGAACGGGTGGACAATCGTTTCCTTCGCGACCTTTTGTTTGAATATCGCCCTTGTCCTTTGACCCCTTACGCCTCTTACACGACGTCCTCGATCATGGGCGACTGTGGGATATTCGGAGCTCGCGACGACTCAACTGAGGACGGGATCAACCTAGAAAGATACGACGGGTTCGCATTCAACCCAGCTGAACAGGAGACCTCCAGGGAACTATATGGTTCGCTTTTGAAAAGGTCTCTTCTCCGAACAACTGACCTCGTTTCGTACACTGGGAGAGAGTTCTTTTATAGGAAAATGTGCCGTGACGCGGAGGATGAGTACGAGTTTGGTGGCGAGATCGTGACCTTCGGGTTTGTCGAGCATAGACCCGGGTATATGACTGATCTTAAACCAGGATTCGATGTACCGACACGAGACAACGAGGACCACGAAGATGGCCTCGACTCTTACAGCTTCTTTAATAGGACCGACAACAGGCGCAACTACGAGCTAGTACCGGCGACCTACGATTACCCAGTCGCCTGTGCCTCTCATGCCTTCGCCGTCAAGGAGTACGAGTCTCCAGAACTCTGGGACGACATCCTCTACTATCTCAAGACTCGGAACATTCCCGTCGCCTATACTGCCACGGACGCGGATAGGAAGACTTTCTTACGACGCACGAAGAGTTTCGCCGTGTACGACGACCGCCTCTGGAAGATAGAATACAAAGGTAGATCCCCGCGCTTAGTGATTACTGATCTCGAACGTAGGAGAGAGATTATGGCCGAAGGACATAACGAAGTCGGGCACCGCGGAAGGGACGCCACGTTCAAGACGCTTTCTGAGCGGTACTATTGGCCAGGGATGTACGACCAAATCGCCTATTTCGTTCGGTCGTGCGGTGTCTGCCAACTTCGTTCGCGTTCCCGACCAGTCATCCCATTCGCCTTCACCTGGAACAGTTCAATATTCCGACGCATGGACTTCGACACGATTCACATGGAAGATGGGTACGGCGGGATGCACTATCTCCTACAAGGAACCGAGCCCACCATCAACTGGGTGGAAGGACGAGCGGCCGCGAAGAATGACGCGGAAACGTGGGCTAAGTTCATTTACGAAGAGATTATTTGCAGGTTCGGGTGCCTCATCATCTTCTACTGCGACGGCGGGAGCGAATTCAAGGGTGCAGTCGCTATTCTGTTGCAACAATACGGCGTCACCATCATCATGGCCAGCCCTTACCATCCACAAGGGAACGGTTCCTCGGAGCGAGCTCACCAGACGCTCGTGAATTCGATTCGACGCGCGTGTGGGAAAGATAGTAGGATGTGGCCCCTCTATGTTCATGCCGGCCTGTTTGCGATACGGTGCACAACTTGTCGTATGACGGGGTACACTCCATACTTTCTACTCTATGGCCGACATCCTTTCTTTTGCTTTGATATTGCTGATCGCACTTGGGATTTTTTAGATTGGGACGAGGTCACGAGTACAGTGGATCTCATCGCTCTTAGGATTGAACAGATCGTTCGCCGTAACAAGGTCCTGGCCCAGTCGATGGAGAACCAGAAGGAGAGTCGCCGACGCGCCGTCGAGGCTTTTAATAGTAAGCACTATCGTTACCTTCAGGATCGTGGTTTCGAAGAGGGAACTTGGGTATTGCTTCACGAGACATGGCTGGAAGGGCAGAAGGGGAACAAGGGCGCACTTCGGTGGTCCGGACCCTACATCGTTCACAAGCGTGTTCATGAGACGACATACCAGTTGCGAGAGCTCGATGGTGTTGTCCGTCGTGACACCATCAGTGGGGACAGACTAAAGATTTTTTATTATCGAGAGGAACATCAGACAATCCGCAGTGTTAACTCGATCCACTACTCCATCTTTGCGGCGGCCAACACCTCCTACGCCAACGCCAGCTTCTTCTTGGCTGGTCAAGCACGTGTCGCTGGAATCCATATCCCTCCCTTCCCACTTTCCGTCAGGCCCGGTTTCACTCGCGACTGCGTCAACATGGCTCTTCGGTTCGACCCTGCGTTTTACTCCCCTCCCAAAAAGTCTCGCCCAACATTCGGTGAACTCGCCAACGACGCAAGACTGACGGTCATAGCCACCGCGAGGTCGAGGTATATGTAGCGGATTTATGCGCATTGGCGGAGGAGAACCAGCCCTTTCGCTGAAGAAGCTGCGCTGCCGGTTACAATCTTATTTCTTTGTCCTTGCCCGTGGTTCGCTTCCACACTCCTTTTTCTTGACGCGACGAGGTCGTCGCATATTTCTTTGTCCTTATTGTGGTCGTGTTCCCGAACCCACGCGTGGCCGAACCTTTTTTCGACTCTTTTATGTCAGTTCTGATCTTCGTTTCTACGAACTTTTGTCGTTTTTATGATATCTCTTCATCCCTTCATCTTCCTTCCCTGAGACCACTCACCGTTGCTTTGACTATAGGTATCTCGGAAAGCCGTTAGGCATCCAGCAAGCGTCTCACCCCTCCCTCGCCGACACTCCCCAGCGCGTCTGCCGCGTTTGTCGAAGAAGTTCGTTTCGGGTTTCTCGCTTACCTTACATCTTGGACGACATTTACCATATTACCTTACCCATTCGTTGCACATCAGGTCCAAAGTCCAAGGAGTCGTACGACGGTCAGACGAGTAGGGGTGCACCTTTCGTGGTTTAACCATCACGCGCTGCTTGGGGGCCAGCTGCGAACTCCACGCGACCGAGTGCACCCTGAGCAATTCCTGGCTAGAAGACGGCTTCGACGGCGGCGGTCCGGGTGCGCTTCTTTCCTCTCTCTTTTCTTTAGAGTTTAGACTTTGCTCGGACCACCGTCATCTTACGCGTCGGCGTCGTCATTTCCCCAAACCATTTCCGATTCGACCAACATCGCTTTCCCTGTAGTTCTTTAAATAGCATCCTCAAACTTGTATAAAGGGCCTTCGTTTTTGCCCAATAAAATCATCTTACACCGAGATCCCAGGTTTCTCTTAAGGACCTGCCGTATTCCGTCTTCTCTGTCCTCCACGTTCTAAAACTCTCGCTCAACGCAGCGTTTGTTCAGAACATCGGCTCCTCGTCTGTTTTGATCCGTTCCACTCGGCATACATTTTGCCTCCGTTCCGATCGATCACGTTGGGACTGAATATCCCTTCAAGTCTTTCACGGTTCTACACTACGCTCATAACTTCGTTCTTGTAGGCGATCGACCCGACTCACGTCCTGACGTAGCCCGGGCTACACTACTACACCGACACGCCAGCGGTCGTCAACAAAGCTAAAAATGAGCCCACGACATCCCGACGAGACCGGAGGCCACGAGATACAAGACAAGTGGCGTTGTCGTGCACAGTAGGCTACTGATTGGATGGGCTGAGGGGCTTGGCTCTCTGGCAGATTGAGGCCAGAGAGAAGAGGCCAGGAAAATGCGTTCATAGACAGCCTCGTCAAAGCCTCGTAGCTAAGTAGGAGGAACCGGGTATAGTTGCCAATGCCCAAGAGCCCTAAGCATATCTTCTGTATTATGGGAGGAGTCTTCAAGGGTAGCAGTAGACAAGGAGTCGGATAGTAGAAGCGGCTAGAAGTGGTCAAGAAGCGGCGGGTGGCACCAAGGTGGTACTGCGATCAAGAACAACCCGACGTTGAGCGCGTTGGTGACTGTTATTCGATAAGGCTTCTAAAGTTAACACATGTCCCATGGCTTAGTTGGTTACGGCGTCCGACTGTTATACTCTCCAATCGGAAGATCGAGAGTTCAAGTCTCTCTGGGACAGTTGTTTTTTGATCTCATCTCTAAAGTGTCATTCGACGCAACGGTGTGGCGTAAACTCTTGCATACTAGTTAGCTTAGTGACATGCTGATTGATCACATATGTGCAGAGACGATGAAAGTCAACCCGTGCTACATGCAAAATCTGTCAGTACTTAGAGACTCACTTTGGAAAAGGGCTCCGCGGTCCATGCTCCGCAGGCTTTCGAATGTCATGGTCTAAATTATGCGCCTCTCCGGGCCTATATCAAGAATTCTACTTGAGCGATTCGGCATTTGTTCCGAATGCTAAGAGCCCTACGAGCAGACCGATCGCGCCTATTGCTATACTTGGAATTTGATCCTCGCACACAAGGCGTTGTCGACAAGTATCTCGCAGCTTCGATAGCATAAACCAGCGCCACATTGAGATGCCTGCAGGACTGGATGATTATTGGCCGTGATTGGCATCTATCTCCATCCATCCTATACAACGATTATCATTGTATAGCTTCCGGCTTCGTGCATGTACTATATATTGAGTCAATCAGCTTCGTACTTTGCTGTTGTTTCTACAGCGGACGCCCGATGTGATAGTAACATGCTTACTATCATACATGACATGGGCCAATTGGGGAATTTTTGTCCGGTTCTTTTCTCTTACTCTCTGGCATCTATAGAGCTCCCAAGCCAGCTACATGTGTAGCCTGCAAGTCAATCAAGTCAGATCAAGGATGTCTGGGGTGGCGCGAAAGTGGCACTGCTCCGTAGCACTGGTTGAAATCCAGTCAAGAGGTCTGGTATACCTTCTGTCGTTCAAGCATCTAAACCTCAAATTATTCAAATCGAAACTCAGGATCCAGCTGTATATTCGGTGTCAGATCCAGCCTTGGCTCCTCCCAGTGTTCGTGCCAGCAGTTTCCGACAAGTGACAGCGACGGCGTACTAGGAGGAATAGTTTACAAGCAAGACACGGAACTGAAGAATAAATAGACAAATACGCAATAAAAATGAATGAACTACGGGGAAGTCCTGAATTTCTATGACAGGCCAAAGAAAAAAAAACTAGATAGTAATACTCAGAGCAAACGATAGCATGCAACGCAACGGACCATAAATTGCGCATCCTTAAAGCTCATTCCGCAAAATAATGCTAAAGCACCGCTCGCAATACGGCTCATCCCCTCTCTCAAAGAACGAAGGGTCATCGAACGGGCGTTCACATCCCTATGCACCACAAATCTCAGAATCAGACCAGACACCATCAGACCAACAACGAGAAGAGCGCACCTTGCACACAAAACACGCCCAACACCACTTTCCCCCAAGTGCCTCAACCGCCTGGTCACCATCGCGGATACTGCGTTTACATCGCTTACACTTCGGTAAGCGCAGACGCACGTGGCAGGCCTCGCAGTACGGGTGCCCGCGGTACACCGTGAAGCCCACATCGTCTGATGCGTACTCGCCGTCTCCCGTGACGCTTAGCTCACCTGCATCGTAAGAGGATAAGCGTCGAGTTCGGCAGAGAGAGGAAAGGGAGAATAACGGACCAGTTCGTGTAGACGGCTCGCCGACTGAAGGTGTAAGAAAGGGGTCACCGCACTCGGCGCAGAAAAAGTGCTGCTCGTGATACGTGCGCTTGCCTAGCGCTGGGTCATCTAAGCTTATAAACCGTTCCTCGATGATTGCCGTCTTGCAAGTGTAACACTTAGGAGCGAAGTTCTGCAGCAACATGTCAGTTTGGGTATACGCGGTTTATCGAAGACGGGTAAAGAATCTCGCTATCATGACGAGTCGATTTCAAAATCCAGCCCCAGCCAAGAAAAGAAAGGTGAAGAGATTAAAAGAACACAGACAACTCACCTCATGATAATCCAAGTGACAATACGCCCTCCCCTCCCACTCATACGAACTCACATGCTCCAACAACTCATCGCACACCGCACACCTGAAACACCCCGGATGCCACCTCTGCCCCATGGCATTCACAATGCGCCCCACGATCCCATTCCCGCACCCGCCACACGTAAGCCCCCCGCGCCTCACCGGCGCCGCCTGTGAACGCTGATGAGGGCCCTGATGTAGTCCAGAGACATTAATCTCAGGCCCGCCCATAGGGCCTGACACACTGATCCCCGGCACCTCATACACATTGACCTTCGGCGGCCCCCTCCCACCCCCGCCTCTATCCCCAGCGACGCTTATGCTGATTTCCGGCACACCTTCGACATTAATCTGAGGCACACCCTGCACATTGATCTGCGGCCCGCCCCCGCCCCCGCCCCTACCCCGCCCGAACCGAACCTCATCCTCATCCTCGTCCAGCTCGATATTAATCAACGGCACAGGTATCGGCGAATGCACCGGGGACGAAACAGACACCACCACGCCCTCGCTCTCCATCTTCCCGATGTCTGCGCGCTTATCCCGCCCGCCGACGGGTGCCGGCGACTCGATGATGTTGATCTGCGGCATAGGGGGCGGGGTGGATTGGTGCTGCTGAGGTTGATACGGGGTTTGGTTGAATCGCGCTTGGGGCTGCTGGGGCTGCTGCTGCTGTTGGTGGTGCTCAAACTCCTGCTGCTGCCTTAGTAGTTGTTGTGGCTGCTGGAACCCCTGTCGCTGTTCTTGTACCTTCGGCAGCTCCCTGCCGTGTCCGAAAGACCGTGCACGCGACAACCCTTGCGCCTGCGCTTGAAAGGCACTTCCACTTCCACTCCCCCCAGACTCATCCCGCAGAGGTGTACGGTAGATCTGCGACTGCGGCCTCGTCACTGGGACTTGCTCACGCATCGAAGTCGAAGTAGGCGCATATATCTGCGACTGCGGCCTTCCCCGCTGCTGCTGCTGCTGCTGTGGTGGTGGTGGTTGTGGTGGGCCCTGTGGTCGCCCACCAGGTGTCGGCAATGCCCTCCTCCCTTGCCCTTGCCCCGACCCTTCCTCCGCACCTCGCCCCCTCTGCATCACGAACGCCGACCTCGGAGGTGGCGTATCGTCTAGATCCAGCTCATATCCACGCCCATTACCCCCATTCCCACTTCCCCCTATCTGGGGAGGTCGTGGGAGCCCTCCCGTCTGCCAGTTCTCCCGTCCAGCCGATCCAGATCCGGATCCAGATGCCACACCGCTACCACCAGCCGCAAGGCGCATCGTCATGCTCAGCCCGCCCTCCCCTCCGCCGCGCGCCTCCCATCGACCCGTACCAGAGGAATTTGAATCATACCCCACCTGGCCCTCACGCACCATGGGTGGTGGGCGTGGCAGCGCTCCCGGATTGGGGAATGCACGCACAGGGAGATCGCGGATGCCGTATTGCGGGCTCGGAGGCTCGCGTTCTACTCCTGCACCTGCTTCGGAATCGGACTCATCAGAGTATTCATAGCTGTTCTCTGTCTGCTCCTCGTCATCTTCTTCTTCCTCTTCCTCGTCGTCATCTTCCTCGTCGCTGTCTGGGTGCTGCTCGTGATGGTATGTCCATGGACCTTGGGGCTGGGATGTAGTGGCGGGAGGGCCATAGATCGGCGGTTTGTTGACCTTTGGCTTGGAGTGAGAGGGGACAGGAGGGGGAGGGGGCATAACACTTCGGTGGGGAGGTGCAGGGTGGTTCTGTTGCTGTTGTTGTTGACGTTGGTGATGCTGTTGCGGTGGTTGTGGTTGTGGCTGTTGGCGCTGCACTTGTTGCGGAGGAGGTGGCTGTGAAGGTTGTTGGTGTTGCACTTGTTGTGGAGGTCGCTGCGATTGGTGGCGCTGCGTCGTCTGTGGAGGAGGTTGCGGAGGTTGTGGCTGCCTCTGCGGCTGTTGCTTCTGCTGGAGATGAGCCTGCTGTTGTGTGGGATTCGGCGGAGGAGTAGGGAGGAGCGGCGGGAGCACATCGGGAAGGGTGCGTTTCCACACTGGAACGAATTTTTGTCCGGGTGCTTTGGAGGGTTGTGCAGTACTAGGATTAGTACCAGCTAATTCGGATTTTAGTTTGGACAACGATGGGGATGGGGCAAAGGTGGTGTTGCTTGTGCCTTTACCCTTGCCTGGTGATGTCACGGTGGAATTCGAATTAGGACTATGGCTACCAGTGCCGATAGTGCGAGCAGGGGGTCCAGGAGAGCCAGAGAATGAGTCCGGGGAAAGTGACGAGACGGAGGAGGGAGGGGAGGGAGAGGAGTTTCCCGAGGCGAGGTTGGATGAGAGCGCGACGACAGAGAACTTGGGTGGACTGGCACGACCACGTTTGGGTGGCTCAGTGGGGATGATATTATTCGTCTTCACAGGGCTCGGTGTTCGGACCCATGGTGTAGGTGCACTGGCGGGTGGCTCGGGACGCGCTTTCGCATTGGAATTGAGATTGGAATTGGATGCTGATGGGCCAGGCGTAGGTGCAGGCAGTGGTCTTGATCGGGTGGGAGAGGTTGACCCAGGCCGGGGTTGAGGTAGCGATTCAGATCGTTTCCCGGGCAGGGGAAGTGGTCGACGCTGAGCCTGCGCTGGTGCAACAGGTGGCGGTGCAGGTGTAGGAGCCATTCCCACCGGTGGAGTGACGTATTGGGGCTGCTGGGGGTTGGGCCATTGGCTGTATATCGACGCACGCACCGGCACCGATACAGGTGCAGGCGTGGGCGGTGGTTGAGTGTACGGGTACTGGGACGGCAGTGGTTGCACTTGCTGAGGTGGTGGTGGTCGTGCCTGATACTGCACAAGCTGCTGCTGGCCCGGATGGACTGTTGGTGGCCGTTGTTGAATCTGTAGTTGTCCAGGATGCGTTACCGGATGTTGAGCATGGTATGCTGGGTGCGCAGCCTGCTGAAAGCTCTGGAGACGCTGTTGTACCAATGATTGTGTCGGCTGTTGCCCTTGGGCATGCCCTAGAGCCAACTGCTGCTGTACGGGCTGTTGTTGCTGGTTCCCTTGAGGCTGCTGTGTGCCAAGCTGCTGGTAGATGTTCTGCGGTTGATAGTATTGCGGCTGCTGGTAGTAGTTGTGCGCCATTCCAAACGACGGCGGCACCCTGTTCACGGTTGTTCAAATCAAGATTTCGACGCGATCAGGCTATCGCGTCACATGACTCGCCAACGCGGTTCTCCGCTTTGGGCAGTTCAACTTTGAGCCTGAGGAGGCGCCACTTGTTGCTCACTGCTTCTACTAGTACTTTATCTCAAAATTCAGATCATGTGCGGAATGTGCATACTGAACGTGTTCGCTGAGCTAGAGATTGGGGCCGTTGACTGGAATGATACTCGTATGGTTCAGCATTTCCAGTTTTGATTACGTTCCTACATGTCTATTTCACCTTGTAGCAACAGCGATGAAGTCTTTGCTAGTATATCGGTTAGTACACGCGCTTGTCATAGCTGTATAAAGAATCGGTGCGCGCGAAAGCTGGGTTCGACTCCCAGGCAGAGAGTTTTTTTTTGGTCGCACATCTATCATTTTACTCAGTACCATTGCTAGCGCTGACCACTGACCAGTGCCGCTACGGAAACCATTCCTTGAAATATCCTGCGGGGTAGCCATTTCCTTAGATGCTGAGGAATTTGAGGGTGTCAATTGGCTGTGTTTTTAAGTCAACGGGTTTTCTGCGGAATCGTAAAATCGCACCCATCTGAATCCATACTGAAGTAATAAGGCCATGATACATTATGACCGGGATATTACTGATATGCAGCTGCTGGTGCTGTCGTAAATGCTGGTTGTTTGGCAGTCCTTCAGATCTGAGAGCGTGAGTTTGTCTTTGGTTTGTCTCCAACCACGGGAACGGCGTTATTGATATCAGCTTTTCAGTATCGCTGGACGCCGAGTCAAATACACCATTAGCCTATTAGCTCCTTATAACAAGCAAATGTACCGTACTTAGTGGACATCACCATCGATACTGTGTCACTTGAGGCCTCGCGCAGCTTAAAAGTCGGTGAAGCTTTGCCCTTCGATTCCCGGTTAACCGCTAGTTATATCTCCCACCTCATGATCATCTCCAGCTAGTCGCCCTTCGAAGTTCGAAGACCTCAATCAGGATCTAACATCCTACATAATGTCTTCCATACCAGAATGCTATTTTTTGGCCTCAGAAACAAATCTAACAATTATAAAAAGTTATGTCACAACTCCAGTCCTCACCACGACGCTGGCAATCCCGCTGCCGGCGCCCCGATCTCTGTAAGTTGAGTAAGGGGGTCAAGGCTGCCCTTGAACTGCGGCAAGTACGACGCGTCCGTGTACGGGCAGTGCACTGATAGCGAGCCCTTATATATCGGAGTGTACGTCGCGGCGCAGATCTCGAACGGTGTAAACTCGTCGTAGGACACCTCCACTGCGTTACGCGGGTTGCGGTCGCCTGCTGCAATCCGTTGGCGGGCCTGTAGTACAAACGACATTGTTAGGATATCTCAGAATAGATGAACAACGGGGTAGCACTCACCACCGCGACGATTTTCGGATCCGGCTTGAGTTCAAGGAGCCGCTTCGCAAATCGTGCTGCATGCGCCTGGTTATTGGCTTTGGCGAAGACATTGGTGGCACTGCGCAGGGCAATCTGCATATGAGGTGGTTGCAGCTCGCATTGTGTAAAGTACGCGGCGAGCTCAAGGTTACGGCGGATGTTGTCGGGCTCAGCTTCTGCTACGCGTCGCCTCTCCAGCTCGATCGAGACACCAAGCAAGTACTCCCGTGCGGCTGTCACAGTATCTCGCCACTACGTTATGAAAGGTTTGTATCAGAATATGATGAGAACAAGCAAAAAGTTTGCACCCACCAGCTTGGCCTCGTCATCGGACGAGAGCACAACCAAAAGAAGGGCGGTGAGGACAGAGCGGAAGGTAGCTTGTGCCTCCGTCAGCCTGTTGCCAGAGACAGCGCGGTATCCTTCAGCAAGTTCCGAGCGCACGGATTGCAGCGAGCGGGCAGCCACAGGAAGAACGCGACTGGGCGCTGATTCGGTGGGGTTGCGCCGCACATGAAGGTGCAATGGCGGCAAGGAGGCGACTGGTGTCAGGTATGTATGCGAAGAACGGTACGTGGAGATGAAGGTGGGCTTGAGGAGGGCAAAGTTGATAATACCAAATTGACGGTTGAGAAGCTGGACGGAGAAAAATGAAGCTTTGGTCATCGTTCACCATTCACAATCAGAGACCCTCACCTGCATGGCTGTCTCAAACGATCCAGCAGCAACATGATCGGCCGCCAATGGCGAATTTCGGACCCAGAGCTCCGTCTCACTGACCCCAGGCGTCGCCCCAGCGCCCAACTCTTCCTCCTCATCAACAAGCTCCTCAGCTGGGGCCGAGTCCGCAAAGTCGTCTCCCTCTACTTCGAGCTCCCAACCACCCTCCTCAGGATTAATCTCCTCATGGATCTCCTCATCCCTCGCCCATGCGTCCAGCGCCGACGTGGCTGCGCCCGCCGCCGCGTCACCATTGACATATGCAGGCTCGACGCCGCCCTCGAGGTTTCCATCTGCCAGGGCCCGATCGAAGAAGTTCTCGGCTGCGGGGAGAGAGGGCCAGTTCAGATTAGTCGCGGGAGTCACGATGGGCGGCGGCTTCAGGCTCGATGCGGCGAAGGTTGGGACGTCGTCGATGTCTGCTTCAGTCAGTCCAGCAGCTTCCAGGATCTCCTCAGCCACCTCATCCAAGCCGTTGGTTTTGGCCGTAAGATAGGCGAGAGGGTCTGAAGTGGGAAGATTAGACCGCGTTACAGGGCATGATTAGATGGCACAGGATGCTTACACAGTCCCACATCCCGCATGACGGATATTCTCCCCTGCACATCACCAGCATAAAGGGCGTTGTGGAACCGGGACATGGGGTCACCACGGGCATCGGCGATCTTCTGCATCTTCGACAACTTGTCTGTGCTTCCTGTTGCGAGGTATAAAAACGAAAGTTTGTCGAAATTCTTCGTCTGTTGATATGCCTTCTCGACAATCTGAAGTTGCATTCGTTGACCTAGATGACCAAGATAGAATTTTGTTGGTGTACTGACCTTGTGGTTGCCCTGCTTCAGCGCCTGCTGCGCCAGCCTTTCCCAGCACTCTGCACGATCAATTTCCTTTGCGGTCTCCATCGCCACATCCAAGTTCCCACATTCAATCGCGAGCTCAAATCGCGTGTTGGTATCTTGCACGAAATGCAATGCAATCTGTCGATAAGGCAGTGAGGACAAGTCCAATCAATGTAATCAACACAAGATCACTCACCTCGGGGAATCCTTTCTGCTGTAGGTATGCGATGATGCTCTGGCCAAGGAGAGTCGAGGTCCGGATGATGTACAACATTTCCTCGTAGTTGTTGCGGAGTAGTGCGAGCTTGAAACGGTACTCTGTCGGATCGAAGGTGATGGTACGGGGGCGGGCAGAACGGTCAAGGCAGTGAACAGTTTTGCCCTTCACGCGGGTGAGGTAGACAGGGTTGTCGAGGGTGCAGATCACGCCGTGGTCGCTGACGATGAGGGTAAGTGACATGAAGAACGATTTTAGAGCTGGTGTACCCTTGAGGAAGACAGTATTTGACGTGGTTGAGGGTGGAGTAGATGAATACGCCTGAATCGTCCCATGCTCCAGACTTGATGCGGATCGTCTCGTGAACAAGGCTGCTGGTCGAGAACGTCTTATTTGCGATTGTGATGGCTACATCGACATGTGAGGTCCAACCCAATTTGAAAGTAAGAATGTGAACATACTATGCTTGCTCATCAAAGCAACTAGGGCGCCATCGCCGCTCCAGATAACGTATTTAACGGGAGGGCTGTTGAGCTCTGCGATAGTCTTTTGCTGCTGAATGTCATAGAGGACGACCGAGGTAGTCGAGCTGAGAATTAAGCTGGCCGTCCCGCCATAGAAGATTTCGTTCGTCTGTACAGGGGGTTTGATCGTTTTGACCACGGAGTTGGCAAGGTCCCGGACTTCAATGATCTATCCCACGCAACCATCAACGTGAGCGCCTCACAATGTACAAATCGGAGCATACCTGAGTCGCCTTGTTCAGGACCGCGAATCTGTTCCTCGCGACGAAGATCGCACTCTGCCCATTGCCCTTCTTACCATCGACACTCGAGTCCTTCACATCCCCCTGCGCCTGCTGCGGTAGACTCGTCAACTCGTAAAGTCCATTGTCCGAGCTGATGGTCAAGATCACTGCCCGTTCAGCGGGGTTGAAGCTCAATGTGCGCGGGGGGACGTATGGGCTCCCGAATTTGCGCACGCTAAGCAGCCCGATATCCGCACCTGTGTTGAAGTCATATGACCGCACATATTTGTCGCGCACGTAGTAGAGTGTGTCTTGGTGGACGGAGAAAGCAGGGCGCTCGCGCTCGAGTTTAAACACGATGAGACCGGAGTCGTGACCCGCCGCGAAGAGATTGAGGTTCGGGTGCGCCGCGAGGATCCAGAAACGGTCGTGCTCGCGCCTGAATGTCTGAATCGCAGTACGCTTGGCAAGGTCCCAAACACGGACAGTCTTGTCTTCACCACAAGACACGATAAGCTCATGCTTAGGATGGAAGAGTGCATTGGAAACATTGTTGAAATGTCCGCGACATGAGTCAACCTCCCATGCCTTCGTCTCACTCATGCGCCAGATCTTGATGACGCGATCGTCGGCGGCAGAGATAATAAGGGGGAGGGTGGGGTGGAACATGGCATAGTTAACGCCGCGGTCATGGCCTTCGAGAACGTACTTGACGGTCGAAAATGAGTCGAAGGTTTCGAAGGTACCTGGGCCGCCGCTTCCGCCGCCTGCGTGACCACCGGGGCCACCGCCGGAGTTGGGTGAACCTTTGCGGAGGCCCGAGATGTCCCATACCCGGACAGTTTGGTCCATCGACGCGGAGACGACAAGGTCCTCCTTGGGGTGGAACTGGGCGGACATGACGTAGTGTGAGTGGCCGGTGAGTACTGCGATGCAATTACGCGAGGTGCTGTTCCAGATGCGGATCGTTTGGTCGTCAGAGCAGGAAATCTGTGGGTAGAGGGTAGGACGTCAAGCAGATATCAGATTGATAGCAACTCACGATCCAGGGCATTTCATGGTGGAACTGCACGGTACGGACATAATCTAGATGGCCGTGGAGAGTGAAAAGGCAGCGTCTGTTTTGAGGTCGGATATCTGGTTTACTTGTTAGCTACAGGGTCCTGAAGGCATGCTGATTGGACTAACCCCAGACTTTGATTTTGTAGTCATCCCCTCCGGTCACTAGCAGAGCCCGGCTCGGATGAATAGCAACGCCTCTCACAGGTCCTGTTGGCAAGATAAGCGCAGTTCGCTGGTAGATGCTGCACGGGATGCGCACCTTCGTGTTCTTCAAATCTGTCCACCAAGACACCCATGCGGTAATTCCACAACTGCACACTTCCATTGTGCAGCGCAGCGGCCAATAACGGCTGAGTCGGATGAAAAGCAAGCCCTGATAACCAAAAGGCAATTAGAGCCGAGCACCTGTGCAAAAGATTAAGGCATACCCTTTACGCGGTTGCTTTTCGACTCAAACTTGGTGAGCATAACAGACATGCTCGGCAAATTTTAGGGGCGCTGGGTCGTAGAATATGGCGTCGACGAGGCTGAATGATACAGAGAAAGTAAAGTACGCCCTGAACGCGCTTCAAGGACGGACAGACGTGGCTTGTCGACGTGGGAGTTGGATGAAAGGTCACGTTTGCTGGTGGCTGTGCCCAAATTACCCCCTCACTGGCATCCACCATGACCTCGTCTCCGACGGCTAGCAAGCCCAACATGCACAGTGACACAGTCTCGTCACCAATCTCGTCGAGCCCTCCGAAGCAAATCTCTCCACTCCCTACCGTGAAAAACACCCAGACACCAGTCTTCTCGAGCCAGAATTTTCAAAATCGGCCACTTTCTGATATCATTGGCGAAACTTTTCCACCTTTTGATCATCAAGCATGTATTGTGACGCCGTTCAATAACGAACTGAACCGAGACCTCGTTTTTGAACGAGGTGCGTTGCCTCAAATCGGCGAGACTATGAACACCAAGCACACCGCATATATACACATCCTCGTGCCCCAACACCCGAAGTCATCCCATTATCTAACAGTTTACCTTCTTTTGTGTAACCAGAACTGAGCTCGATGCTCGTCAACGCTATCCTCGAGACACATGCGTGGGCTTCGACACGTCCAAAGCACGAAAGTTCTCTTGCGGCGCAGACCATCGAACAGAAGATCGTTCTGGTTATGGAGACGGAAAAAGAACAAGGCATGTCTCTGTCACCTCCCCAATTGTCTCCTTTGTGTATTGGAATCGTTGGTAGGCACCACTCCCTTCACCTTCTCTATCGCGCGCCGTGATGTGGTTCAACTTGCTCTCCTCGCTTCGAAGACACGCGTTGATCGCTGACGGTTACCTTGCTCAATCTCTGCTTATTGCTCATTGTCTTCGGCCCATTCTACACGCGTGTCTTGTCACTGATTTTCTCTCCCAACATCGATTAATCATGCAGACAAGACCCGCCAGCAACTGAACCAATTTGTCACTCAGATCAAGACTGCCCTAGCTGCGCTCACTGGACTTGTTGGCATCTGATTTGCTTTTCCCTCGTGAAGATCACGCATTTCGACGCTCATGGGATCTAACCTTGTCACGATCGTACGACGTATTGGAGATGTCTTTTACGATACTTGTGGCTTTCAAATCCCAAGCTGATAGGACAGTCGTGAAATGTACAATGCTACGCGATCTGTAATCTATTGTGCATACACTGTACCTGCGTACTCTGAGCATGTAGGCCTTTATGACGAAGGCTGGGCTCTGACGAAGACGATCAAGTATGCAACAATTTTAAGACCGCCCCCAATGATGATCACCTTACTTAGACTACTCGACCCTCATACATGATCACGTCCACTGGGCTGAATCAATTCTACAACAGCATCTGAGTCTCCCTCTGCCCGGACCCGGAGCAAATAATGCCGTTCCCTACTTTACCACCCCTACACCTAGAGTTGTATAATGCCCTTAGGCACTATTAATATTTTGTACCGTTCTATTTGTCGAGTGCTTATATACCCAATGTCAAAGATATAACGAGTGGATTCAATCGCAAGAGTATATGTTTACCCAAAAATCTGACCAGTCCCTGATCAATCATGAGCGCTTGAGCCTTGGAGCTCTGGAGTTGGAGAAGACTGCTGAACTCCCGATCATCTGACTGTATCCAAACATGGCATTCATTTTTTGTCACACCGCCACCTATGGGGGTCTTGGGACTCACACCTTTCCTTCAAAAGACTTGGTATGTATGTTGCATTATGGTGCCAGAGGGGCTACACTGACTAAGATGGCAGTCCAGAAGTTATTAGGCTCCTTCCAAGTCGTCTTCAAGGTCTAGCTGGCAAGAAAGTCGTCATGTACGCGAAATTTCACACATCCCGGCCTCCCCATCTCTCATAGCGCTACTACGACAGCGATGGCACCCTCATCACGACGAGATTTCATTTTGCGCCGGCGCCACACCGTTTCCGTCATGTGCTGGGGTGGTACAGACTTGTTAAAGAGTTGCAGGAGGCTGGAGTTGAGGCTGTCTGTGTCTTTGACGGCAAACAACGAAATATTGCTAAAGGCCCTGAGGTCATTCACGTCACTCATGCATGGTTGTTATATTGCTCATAACCCGGTTCTGACAGATGAAGCGAAGAAAAGAGGTACGACGCAAAACGGCGGCGCGCGGAGTGGTGGAACAGGATCGGTCGAAACGTCTGCGGAAGCTATCCACCATGTTTCGCCGATTTCAAGCCCTCGAGAGCAGTGCGCGCGAGCGAGTTGCGAGCAAATTGCGCCAGCTGAATGCTGAGAACGATGTCAGAGGCATGATACCATCTGGGGTTTTCGATACACTCGGACTGGTGGAACCTTCCAAGAAACCCCCTGACAGGTTGGAAGGCCCTGCATGTCCGCACCTCCCACTTGACGATGACATTTTCACATCTGAATTCATAACGGATGAGGAGCTCCAATCTACCTTAGAAGACGCGCGCCTCGGCCCATTTTCTGCCACGGATGATACGCATTCCACTCCCCGAGAGCCATTCACGTCGTCACCAGAGGATCCGACCGATTACATACCGCCAGACCACCCATGGTTCCAATATACAACACCGCCCTACTCCTCAGATTCGGTTTACTTACCCCTTCCCACTGAGCCTGATATCTACACCCATGTCTCGCCTATTCATATGCATGAGCTGCATCAACCAATACAGGAAGAAATGCCACCATCCCTTAGTACCCAATCTACAACTGCTGACGAGGATGTATTGAATCGATTAGCGCTACTGTACCGTGAGTATCGCCAAAGCATATCAAAACTCGCTTCGCTCGCCGTCCCTCCCGACGCATCCCAACCACCGGTCACAGATGCTGGAGCTACAGAGATTCAGACAGAAATTGTCATGACCAAAGCGCAGCACCAGCTCATACTCGAGGAGGGCAAGTTCTGGAACAGATTCCTGGACCCTTCGGTTGCAAGTGAAGGAACACCATCTACGACACCAGTGGAGCAGCCGCCAGAGCTACCTGCACCATCAGCGGCGCCAGCGGAGCAGCCGCCAGAGCTATCGTTAGCGAAGCTCTCCCGCACAAGCGACATCATGTCGGCATCGTTCGTGCGCCGGATGAATCCCCCCACCAAGCAGACATTTCGCGAGTCCAAGGAGATATTGCTAGCCATGGGCATACCGTGTCTTGAATCATCCGGAGCATTCGAAGCGGAAGCCCTCGCGTCGTCAATGGTTCTGAACGGATTGGCGGACTATGTCGTCAGCGAAGATACCGTGAGTTTCCCGCCTTTCCTCTCCTCGCCGAAAGGGATCGATGTTTTTTATGCAGGACGTTCTAGTGTACGAGGCGCCGCTTGTCCGCAATCTCACGAATCGCAGTGGGCCACTCACAGTCGTCTCTGGCGCCGAAATTCGCGCAGCGCTGCAGCTTGACCGTACGTCCTTCGTCGACTTTGCGTTGCTCCTCGGCACGGACTTCTCCCAACGCATTAAGAACATTGGTCCTGCACGCGCTCTAAAGCTCATTCGCGAGCACGGCTCCATCGAGCGTATCATCGAGCTTGAGAAGGAGTACATCCCGCGCATACCACATGAAGCGTACATCACAGAGGTCGAAGCTGCGCGAATGGTGTTCTGCACGCTGCCTCCGGTGCCGGAGGAAGGATTACTGGAGCAGAGGGTTTCCGACGAAGCAGAGATCATCGAGGTATTGCAGCGGTATGGGCTCGGGCAGGTGGTAAAGGAACTAGGGGAGTGGAACGATAGAGTAGCGCTGGAGGGGAATTATTTTAATGACAACCCGAGTGCTTTGTAGAGTGACCCCAGGCATATCTATCATAATCAAGTGGAGATTATAGCACTCACTTGTTGATTGCGAATATCTCATGATCCCGAGCATCGCAGGGCAGCCTACTATCCATCCAGTCACTGCCGAAGAAACGTTCAGGAGATAATGACTACCTTACTTCTGAGCAAATTCCAAACTCGAACGCAGCAGCGTAGTACAGTGATATTACAGTTCATAACTATACAAGGAAGTGAATCGAGCTAACGTTGACCCCCCTGTTTGCTGCTTGAATGTATATACAGCAAACAAAGTTGGGGACGCCGTCAGGTCCATCCCCCCCCCTCTTCCCTAAAACATTTGTACATAGGTGGTATACCTCTTCTTGAGACGTCCAGACGAACGGAAAACCTCATACTGGCAAGGTCTCGTCCTCTACCGCCCGTCTCCTTCGAAAGTTAGGAAGGCGTAAGATCTTGTTCCGTGACGTTGCATCGTGGAACGCAAATAAGACAAGGAGGCAGAAGCAAACGAGTCCAAGGAAATATAAGATCCAATTGGAACATCCAGCTGTTGTGAGGACAGTCACCGCAAAAAGACAGTTGAGGGTGACCCCAGCAAGACCCCAGAAGTATAGTGCCTTGGGCAGAGAGTAGGCGAGTGCAACCCACTGGAACTTGAAATTATCGGATCGGACACCGTTTAGATATATCAACTGTGGGTATTGTAAGAAAGGGAAAGCTGTAGACTAGGAAATGTACTAACTGCTTCGGTTGCTGTTGCATTTTCCAATGAATCGTGGCGATGGATGAGAAGCATCGACAAAATGAAACTTGCGCCGAAGCAGGAGGCTGAAAATATCGTCAAGAGCTGATGTGTCGGGATGAAATTGAGGAGAAGATGAATTCTAGGCAATTTTCAGTATCTCCGTACCGGTTACTAAACTGAATAGTGACCTACATTAGAGACGAAGAAGCCTAACAGTCGTAACAGTCAGCTTCTTATTGAAAGGCATATAAAGGAACAGGCTTACCAAGTACGACGTTGATCTCCAGTCCTTGAGGCACCTCTCCATGAATGGCTCCCATTGATGGGAATAAACCAGATGGTCAGTGTAAATATCGTTTAGACGAGAGACATAGGCATCTGAAGTCTTGAAGGACAACAGAGATGCCAGGATGCCAAATCGGCGGCTTTCGCGGGAAGGGTCAACCAAGATGACCTGGTCCCGCGACAAACGGGCGTGCTGTTCGCCATAGTGCGTGGAGAACCTATGTTTGACTTGGGAGAGATGAGAACACATCCAGCCATACAATAATGTATGCCTTACAGACAAGATGCCACAACCTGGCTGCATTGCTCGTTAAGCATGTCATTCTAAAGCTCCTGAAGGCTGGTCACGTACCAACAAAACAAGTTGTATGGCCATCGTTCAATTGATCTAAATTTCAGTTGGTGAATGACTGTGAATGGAACTTCCAAATTCGTTAGGAATTGTTTACCTCGGGATGCTCTCAACAACTTCAGGAACTTTGCACAGTCGGGTTCTGCGTAGGGAAAAGTAGAATTTCTGGATGTCATATGATCTGTATTAGAAGTGAGTATCAGAGTAAGACGGATAAAAATAGGCTGATCTACCGGCGAGGGCATGGGAGAACACTCCAATGAGCTCTTCGAGGACGGAGGCAGTGAGTCCAGTCCGATGCATGGGGAAATATTCAACATGTATCCAATAAAGTTCATGCAAGGCTAATTCTGCATTTTTCGGCTTGACGTTAAAGCAGATAAAGGGTTGGAAAAAGGATGATACATACTTAGATGAGACGGCGAGACAGCTGGAAGCAAATCTAAATCATCGGTGTCAATGGCATCCAGCCAGAACTCCGTGCGAGAGCGATGGTCAACGAAATAGTATGCACAATCGTCTCCGTCGATTTCAAGGAAAAGCTCTACACCCTCCGAGAGTACGATCTGCTTTTGTGGGAGGAGATCTTCTATTTCCTTGATCCAATAGGACACTTTTCCCATAATGTCTGGGTGGTATATGTAGGCCTCCGTGACTATGTGCAGCGTGGCGTGCCTGTGGAAATACAGCTGGCCCTCTGGATGAATATGAGCCGACCACTGTGGTGGAAGATAACTGGGACTGGTACAAAATTCAGCCCCATGATGCTAGAATGATACAGCGAAATAGTTACACAGGCTCCCGAGTGGAGAAAAACATTCCTGGCTCAATGCACATGTCTTCGGGTTCAACCCTGAGTTATGTATGAGAGCAGTATCATGAAACAACGGAGAGAAGAGCTTACTTGGCAGTTCCAGCATATCTACCAGTGTGCTTCGAGGTCGTATGACGGAGAGATCCTCCCCCTCGTCGATGTTCAGTCGTTACTGTAGGCTCTGTTGAGAAAAAGCTGTCGGGCTTGTCCAGCATGCAGATGCTCATTTTGCTTCCAGAAGTGGAGGTGGGAAGTTGATGTGGACACCTCCAACACCCAGCTCTTAAAGCAGGCCCGGGCTACGCATATGGATCAACGTAGAGGCGCTTGAATAGGCTTGAATGAATTGGCACACACTGCCTTAGGCACCATAGCATCCTGGCACAGCCGCGTTCTTCATGGATGATCGGTATTGCCTGACAAGGAGAATGCTCAGAGGCTATCACATCACGCCTTAAGATTACTTGCAACTGTCGTCGAGGTGACGTGTAATGTGGTACCTCGAGTCGTATAAACGTAAATACATGCGTTGTGACATGTGTTGAGTCCTGCTGCACTGCGAAAGTCGGCACCCTGTGTTTGCTTTTGATGTGCACGGGCCTCCGGAGTCTGAATCCAGACCCTCCTTTCACACAACTTTCACATTATTGTCCTGAAATGTTCGAAACATACGAGATGAGTTGCAAGGTGGCTCGTCACATTTTTTCTTGTAATGCACCTGTAAACTGACACTGATGGAGACGATGCTATGTACTCGAGTACGTCGTAGATCGGTACGTCGGGTCGGCGGCATCGGGGATGCCGGTGTTGCCGTCGGATTACTTAACCGTCAGGTCTATGGTTCACTTCCCACTGCGTCTATACATTTCCTCATAGACGAATGTAATATTCGGGCGTCGGCGCAACTTACTGGAGCATTGCAAAAATAAAAGCGTAACAGGGCCATCTTTCTGCCCGTCTTGGGCTTTCCGAGTACTGCTCCTATCTGTTGTATAGCCCTCGGGCCTAGTAAGGCCTCGATGCCTGGAGGACCCAGTCGCCTAGTGAACATCCAACAAGCAAACTGGACAACCTCAGTTCCCTGTGCGTCAATCATGTTGACGCTTTTGTTCTCTGATTCTGTTCAGAAGTCATCAACGCCGACGGGATTCCAACAGTGTAGCCCTCCGAATCGGGAAAGATGATCTCCTACAGACATCCAGCTAGTTGTGTTTGCTTTTGATGTGCATCCGATTTGATTTTTACTCTCAGTCACCTTCCGTTGCGACGTCCATCCTATATCACACTCAATGCCAGAAGAGCTGCCGAAGGAACAAACTATGAGCAACCCTGACAACCTCGAAAATCTGTGCGTCAATCACCGTGATCCGTCCCATTTCTGATTCTCATCTGGAAGCCATGATACTATGATCAGGCAGTGCACTCGACTAGGAAGCGAAAACAGCTTGTCAAAAGCTTCCGTCGAGGACGTCGGGAAACAATCTGCATCCGACAAGTCTGCATCAGAGGCTGGGACAAGGGCAGAAGCACAGGATATCAAGAGCGGGTTTGAAGATGAGTCTGACGAGCTTCTCCAGTTCCCACCGTTTCCGAGGTCTGATCTCTGTAGGTGTAATCTTCATTCTCTCTCCGCTCACCTACGAATATCTCCAGCGGAAGACCACGGGGAAAGGTTGCTGCCCCTACGTCTGCAGCCAAGCCCAAACCGAAATGAGAACCATACTTATCACGATGCCCACATAGCCAGGCGTCTCATAAATATACCTGCTCCATGCCAATTTCTCGCCGTGTTCCCCGAAGGTTTCCACTTGGAAAGGATGATCGAAAGTGGAGGGCGCCATTTTCGTCCCATCTCAGCAGCAGACTACGCTGATCTCCGTGCAAGCGTTTCACTTCTATGTCTGGAACCATCAAAACTGGCACCGGGCACCAACTTCTCTCTCTGCTTTTAGATAGCGATACATAATCCGACGAATCACACTACACCTACATCCCACAAGCAACTTGCAGAGAACGATCCACATGCCGTGTTCACAGTCAGCTGGTGACTCCTGTGTTGCCGGCATTCGAAGCAGCGGGGAATCGCTGCTCCGATATTCTCGCCTCAACTAGAGGCCTGAGGGACCTCATCTGATCTACTCTGTGCCCCCTCGAATGTATAACTCGTGTGACATTCTTGACAGATACATACCTGTTGTGATGATTGGGCGGCGCGTCTGAGAAGCTAATGTCCTTGTTATCCCCGTCAACCTTTGAGTAAGCGCCTTTCCTAGCGACAAGTTCGCAGAAACCTTTCCTATCGCGCCAAACTTGAGCGCTTCATGACACCGGTATTGAAACTTGAGCCGGCTAGCCAGACGGCGCTCATGAAGCACAAGGGCCAATTCCGAGATGGATAAAGCTGAGGTTCCGGCGTTCGATCTGCCCTGCATATCTATACTACTTGTATCACTGTTAGTACTCGTACTAGTAGTAAGTGACACTTCCGAATCCATACGTCGTCACAGACGCATCTAACACCTTGAAGAATGTCAGCGATTGATGAATTTCTCAACAAATTTCGGGACTCAAAGCATAAACCATGGGCCGCCGTGGTAAAGAATGTCGGGTAAGGTGATTCCATAGGCGAGGTAGACATCTACGCTTACTTCATATGTGTCTTACATAGTCAGGTTGTAGACCATACCAGTGGTTGCCTTGATTCCAAGACGTCAGCCTTGTGAGTAGTTGAAATTAGTCTTATGTAGGAGTATGCGTCCAGGCCTTTTGACCCCTGCAGACCACCATCGCTGGAAGAGTATGTCAATGGCTTTGACCTAATTGATTACAAGAATTGAATAACCCACGTCGATTAGGCCGAAAGCGCGTGGCTACGTTGATCATGCCGCCCAGGGCGATTCTGCTGAAGAGAAGAATGGTGACGGAAAAAATGGTGATGGCAAGAAAGGCGACGGGAAGAAAGGCGACGGGAAGAAAGGCGACGGGAAGAAAGGCGACGGGAAGAAAGGCGACGGGAAGAAAGGCGACGGGAAGAAAGGCCCCAAAGGCCCGAGGGCAACGAGCAGGTCACCTTAAATGAGGGAGGAACACGACACTGTCTGAAAGATACATGTCAGCCTGAGGCTATTACCATCCACGAATTCTTGAAAAAAAAAATTGCTCGATTCGAATTTCCCTCCCGATAATCACTATCGGGACAAAACGATCTTGTCCAGCTAGCGCGAGCGGCAGGAACCCTTGTGGCTCTTGACCGATCTCTCACCTCAGCGAACCCCAATGGCTCCGAAGTTACGACTCCTCAGCAATCCCTCAATTATTTCCAGGTAAAATTCTAACAGTATGCAATTCATGATCGGCGGTCGGCGTTAGTCATCATGCTGAAAGTAACTACATCCCCGTTTGTTGCTGATTAGGCGCCTTCTTGGCACGAGGTGTAACAATGTCTCCTATCGCCCCAAACTTGGGCGCTCCTTGAGAGCGAGATGAAAACCCCATCCAGCCGATCAAGCGCCCAGGTGGCACGAGGGCTATCTTGACAGCATAAAGCTGAGGCGTCGGCGTCAATTCCTCCCCAGGTCAAAGATCTTCCCCACATACCTATACTACCAGTATTAGTACTTGCATTAGCAACCCCAATCTCTACACTGTCATACGCGCCGCGCGTCTGAACCACAACGATGGATCTTTTGGGCAAAATCCTCCCTGGGTCATCTCCTGACTCCAAACATGACTTAAAACTTGCAATCGCGAGACAGGTGGGGTAGGTAGCTTAATGTTATTAGGCCGGCTAGATATCTGCACTAACCTAGTACGTATCATATATAGTCATATCGTAGACCCTACAAGCGGTCACTGTGGGCCCGATTCCAAGGGATCAGCCAAGTGAGTGCTGCGCTTTGCACAGCTCTGTACACAGCTTTTGACGGATTGTGTCATTTATCCAGACCACCGCCACCTGAGAAGTATGTCGGATGATTCTTCATCGGAGCTAGATTCTCATCTCAGGTAACTTGGTTAGACCGAAACCGCGTGGATATGTCGATCCTAAGGCTATGGGCAACACTGAGCCCAAGAAGCCGCCAACCAACGGTACAAAAGGTCCTAAAGCAACGCAGAAGTTAGCTTGAGCAATTTTGAAGGATGTTTGCAGGCCGGCTTTGTCGAAGAGAATAGTACCACTACGAATCTGATCATAATACGCAAATTAAATCTCTTCATGCCTGATCTCAGTGACCACCCAGACGCTGATCCAGCACTTCAACATAGATAAGTGAGGTGATGTAATCCTCGGACCTCGATAACTTGGTGAGGCAAACGTGAACTCGGTCAACATTTGGTGTCCGTCCGTCCATCTCAAAGTACGTAGACGTAGGGAGGCTTCCGATATTTGGACAGTCTTTTTAACCTGAACGTCTCAGACGCATTCCCGTGGTGATGTGCCTTTTCCCCATACTATGCCGCCTCCCGAGACCAAGACGAGCATCCTGCGGTGCCACAAGCGCCCAGGGGTGACTCGGAGGTGGCACGGGGCTTATCTCAACAGATGATAAAGCTGAGGCCCTGCCTACTAGACGGTACCCTCAGAAACCCGATATCGGTATCACGCATGCCGATCGACCGTATTCTCAGCAATCTCCCACCTGGTTTCAAGTCTGATTGCAGAGCTTGGATTTTTAAACAATATAAGATGAGGTAGGTCGCCTGTTTAGAAATCTGCACTACTGACCGTATTATCAGCAATTTCCCTCCATGGTCCCAAGAGTACCTCGCAGGGCTCGCACTCCTGAGGGATATGGGGTAAACCAACTTGACGCTCGAAGGTAGCCTGGGGCCCCGCGGATATGTTCATACAGCAGCGCAGGATGATAGTAGTGGAGCGTTTAGCAACACGAAAGGGCCCGAGTCAACCAAGTAACAGAGAAGACCGCTTGAAGGAAGAAGGAATCTGTGAGCCTTCAAATATTCCGAGCCTTGTTCGAGACACTATCGCTACAAATCTAATAAAAATACACGGGTCAGATCCCTGTCAAAATATGGACCGTTCAGACGACGGTCCTCTCGGAGTCACGCGAGTCTCGTCGAAAGACAAGGGCTCGCCACCCCCAGCTGATCCCAAAAGCCTTAGATACAGCATTCTCCTCGGTAGGGTTTTCTGTAGTGCTGGAGTCTGCCTTTGCCACGGCCTCAGGGGCTTCGGCCCCGGTCTCGGGCATTTGTTCCCAAGCCATCCAGATGCAGCACATGATGAGAGAGGCGATGGCAACCCAAGTCGCGCCAACCAGCAGGCGTGTGTAGATGTCCGAGCCGTCGAAGCAGATGAACAAGAAAGCAAAGAGGAAGCAGACCATCCTAGAATGCGGGAATGAATATGCTGATGGGGCCTTCTGACCCTATTAACAGGAAGGAACATACCCCCACATTAGTAGCGCATAGGGCAAACTATACATGATGGCCAAAGTCTCTATGCCCATCGCTTGATTGCTTCTCTTGTGCAAGTATGTTGACTATGGTGATGTTCAGAGGTGTGAATCATGATTGCTGACCAGGACTCACAGCATCAGTAGCATTATCGCGACCCTTTGAGCGGGTTTGCCGAACGAGTAGGAGACCAAGGATAATAGTCCCAAGACTTGCAGCGATCGATGCATAACTTGCAATTTGGGCCGGCGACCGCGAATTTCCGCGACCTTCATCCACACTCTGAATCGCCAAAAACGCCACGTTAGCGTTAAGCAACACAGTGCCCTGAAAGTCGTCAATGAAGCAATGTGTATAAAGCAAGATGACTTACATAGAGCGTAAATTCCTGCCACTCGGCATACAATTTATCCATGAACTCCGTCCATAAAACTCGCCTTGTGATTCCGTCGATCCACATCTTCTCCAATGTCCGCAAGTGGACTTCCGGGGAGAAAAATAGCATGGGTGAAAGGGACAGGATCAGCCAAGATCGCTTATTCCTTGCTGTTCCGTATATTGATTGGTCGCGGCCCATACGAGCACCTGATTGGCCATGGAAGTTATAGAACCGTTGGCGAACTGGAGGAGGGGCATCAGTTACAGTGAGTGTGATGATGTCGAAGAGACATCCATCATACCGAAAACAAACATCAGGCTAGCTAAACGCCCGTCAAACCAAATGAACTAGGCAGAGGGGTGTAATGCTTACACAATAGACAAGTGGAACCCTGAAATTTGCTGTTGACATTTTCTGAGGAGGACGTCAACATAATCACTTTCAAAAGTACATGTACCCTGACTTTTCAAACTATTCGCCAAGCTGAGCATTTTTTGGAGATCATCGACGCTGTAAGGTACGGTGGAAGTTGTCGATATGATCTGATCTACGGGGTATTAAGAAATCAATGCTTTTATCGACATGAAAGCAATGGAGCACGGTTTACCTCCCAAAGAATGTATTATGATATCACGAAGCTCGTCGACAAGGTCCTGGGATAGCTCGATGGATCTCGGATACATTAAGCAGTGGTACCTATGCTCCGTGGTGAGGATCTCGGAGGAGATCTGCTCATGCTAAGTCAATTCAAGATCGGTGGTATGGGATATATACACGCACAGCATATGATTCCAACCTCACCAGTATTGTGTTTCTATCTCGTGTTCTATATAAAAGGTATAACAGAAGAGCTGGATAGAAACGCGAAAGCACGTACTAACATGAGTTGGGGAAGTGACGCCTTGAAGCTCATACCAAATTGGAAGGTCGCTCGCATCAAAATCGTCCACAAAGAAGATACACCGTTTCGAGTGGTCGACCATGTAGTAAAGGGTATCGATTTGACCATCCACTCGGAGTAGCTCCAGCACAAGGTCGACGTGGACTGATCGTCGAATGTTGTGAACCCGAAAGAATTCTTCAATAGTATTCATGTGAGCCTCGATTTGGGACAACATGTCGGCCTCATAAAGGTTTGCGTCCGTAAAAATTCGCTGTAGTAAAACAAGTAAATACTGAATCAGGCATGTAAGCGTGAATCGCCTACTTTGCCTTCGTGGAAGAAATAGAGGGCACCCTCTGGGTGGAAACAGGGGCTCCAACCAAAAGGATTGTTAGGCCTGTCAAAAAAATTGTTAACCAGTGATCGTCTGCGGATAGTGTTATGGCGTGACGCACATGTCAAAAGTAGTCGTAACTGCTGGTATCGTATATTCGGTATATTCCTTGGGTCTATACCAAAACTAGTCAGAAGTCCGTAGGCAGTGCCAGCAGTCAAAGTACTCACACTTTCACATTCCTCTCATACCGCTGCAGGCTTTCAGGTACAAACGGCCGTATCCTGGGGTTCGAGAGCGTGGCGCCGACTTTCAGTGACGCGACATCGCCTTCGGGCTCCGCGCGGTCGGGCGAGTCTGACTCTGTGCATTCCAGAATCCGCGGATGCAAATCAGTTGTGATTGGGCTTGGGAGGGATACGTGGGACCGAGAACGATTGTGGTAGCCTGTTAAGGCCGGGGGCGGTGGATGCAGGCCATTCAAATTTTGTGGTACACTCGAAGGGGAGAGCGATGCGGGGTAAGTGGAGCATGAGATTGACAAGTTGTGATTTTGTGCTGTGCAGTCATTGAGTGGCATGGGGATCGTAGACAGTTCGTCATGGAAGATTTGTCGGTCATGCGAATCGGGGGCCTTCTTTGGTAAGTCTTTGCCCACAGGTCTCCCGGCCCTTGTAATCATGGAGTAAAGCCGGGACCATAGCAGTAGCAAGCCTTGGAGAGAGAACCGGGCTAGGTTACTTAGAACCAGCTTTCGGAGACTGCCCAGAAGAGATCGTAGAACCCGGGATAGTGAGCCGCTCTGAAGGGTACCCTTCATTTTCCCTGCTTTGACTCAGCCCTGTGCTGGAATTCTGACTGTTGAATGAGCCCACAGGTTGATTTGGCTCTAGGCAGGTGCTGGAAGGTTAAAAAGGAGCAAATGCTGTGAATCGTGAAAGGCATGGCGAGGAAGCCTCAGGAAGAACCTGATTGACGTGTGCGGCGTGCCCCATAAGGCAGTGCTAACCACTTGGGACTCGAGTGCCGACGTCCGGGATCGGCTTCACATGTGCCACGGTAATTCAAACTCGAAATTAACGACTGGCAAACGTTCAAATATTCAAACTGTTCAGCAAAGATGTGCTACTAGTTCATGCTAATGCGTCAGGTTTTTTTCTTGCATCAGAATGGTAAGCCAGGAGGATCATGTCTCCCGAGTTGAGAGTGGCATTTTTGTCCTCCTCTAAAGACACGCCTGACTAACTGGTCCCCACCAGATCGGCTGTGCCCCATGTCAACGAAGCTTATCCAAATGCCTCGTCCGAAACCAAAACCTTGACGTAGATGCTTGTCCTCAGTGCTGTAGAGCCGGAGATCAGAACGACGCATCGAAGACGCATGCCATCCCATTAAGATGATATCATTAATATGTTGATCGTACCGCAGCGATCTCTCCAAGTCACCAACAAAACCTAAAAACACAGCATCACCCGTAGGTCATCCACCTCTACCTCTCGTACGAGCGGCACGCGGGTCCCATGTCTCAGGCTTGTAGGGATCCGCACCTGTATTCATCTTCGGCAGTGGATTCTCAGGCTTCGGCGGTGCTCCCTCCCCAGTTGCAGCTGTTGGAGCCTCTGCAAGTGGCGGAGGCTGCTGTGCAGTCTCTGGAGGAACCGATAGTTCGCTCTCCGGACGATTGGGCACATGTGAAGTGTCTGCAGCCTCGAGACGCAGCGTCTGGGCACGCTCTTCTCGATCGCGAGCTTCGATTAACGCAACGTTGGCGAGGACACGCTGTTGCCTTGCCATGTCTGCTTGCAGCTCCTGGAACGGCAGGGGGAGAAATGAGCCTGAGTGGGATACGTGGAAGATTAGAACGGCTCCTACGCACTTCTAGGGTTGGAGGATGGGGCCGTGTATGCGATAGCCAGGAGGACCATTGGACTATTACACCCCAAATTAGTTCAGCCGGAGACATAGAAACAGGAGACACACCTGGTAACCTCTTGGCGCCGCCTATGTAGTTCCACACGTCTTCTGCCTCCCTGTACTGGACTGTTCGTTTAGTCCGGCTTGAATCTGACGGGGTATCGTTCGTGAGTGGTTTGCTTTGCCGAATCCGCATAATGTGGACGCGAACCGTTAGGGTTGGGATGTTCGAAGAATCGGTTTCCTGTCTGTATCAGGTTTTTCTGAGTATTACGCTACGAGATGAATTGCAAATACCTTCAAGATCGCGTCCGACGTATCGATTCTAGGGCAGTCAGTTGGATGTTTGTTTCTCCTGAAACAGGACTGTGCATCTCACAGGTCTGAAGCTTTGTATAAACCGTGTTATGAATGACATGAAAAGAGGATTGAACGGTATAAATTATTCGAGGTGAGGTTCGGGCTGAAGCAAGGCAAGAAATCCGAAAGTGCTTCCGATGCCCCCTTCCGAAAATTACATAAGCTGGATGCTCAAACATCCCGATTTCCAGCGTTAAACTAGGTTAAACTGGGTTGAAACGTTGAAGCTCAACCCAAGCTTTGCCGAAATGCAGCGAGTCGGGGCAGTGCAAAGAACAAAGAAAACAACATTAAATGGCGACCGGTTCTATGTACGCTGGAAAGATTTAAGAGTATCGTCAGAAGTCTCCACCAATATCCGAGTCGTCAAGGTCCCCGCCCTGGATCTCCTTAGCAAGCTCCTTCTCTCTTTCGCGTGCGCCCTCAGCAGCAGCGAGTTCTTTCCGATGAGCATTCAGCGGGTATCTCATAGCCTATATAACATCAGACTGAGCAGCCACCCTCACAAATGAAAAGCAACACTGCACGTACCTTGATGCTCTCATTATGGAGTTCCAAGCAGAACCCAATACGACGCGCAAACACCTCGCTGACCTCAGGGCCATATCCGTCCTTCTGGCTAGCGCATTCCATCCATCCCTTCTCGTGCACGATGCGACCCTCAATGACGCCGTCGCGGATAGCCTTCCCGACAATGTACTCCGCGTCCTCCTCGGAGTCGAGATGAAGCTTCAGGCAGATGTCGCGGAGCGAGATCCGGGAGTAGGAGAGGGAGAGTCGGCGGATGCCCGTCTTGATGACGTTCTGGCGCAGCCGCACGATGAGGGTGTAGGTTTTGTCCGCTTCGAATTGAGCCGCGTGCTTAGAGAGGGTGGTTTGGAATTGGGAGAGTGAGCCCGTGCGAACGGCTGTGATATAAACATCAGTGTTTGCCCAAGGATTGACAGTTGAAGCAGTTACCCTTGACAATGTCGAAGTACGCGACCAAGGCCTTTTCAAGCACGGGATGTCTGAAGAGGCTGCGTTCCGGGATCTCGCCCATGAGGAGCTCCACGACGATGAAGATCTTATGGACAGCCTGGTAGAACCCGGGCGCGGTTTTCGGCTGAGGAGCGCGTCGGATGGCTTGTTGAAGGTTAGTGTGGGCTTCGCTGTAGTTGAGCTGCACGGCCTTGATGCGGCCGAGGTAGTAGTGGTATCGGGCGAACTGAGGGTTTCCCGCAGACGCGGGGAAGGTCGTTTTGGAAACAAGCTTGTCTGCTTGGTCGTATAAGTTGTAGTGGACGTAGTTGCGGAGGAGACGATTAATGAGCGACGCGTGTGTTTCGTCATCGTGTCGCAGGGATGCGGTCCTTTGTGCCGCGAGGAAGAGTCTATGGAAGGAATATGAGGGAACTGTTGGGATTGGGTGGCTAGGGTGTGCTTACGGTCGTGCATCAGCCAACTCGCCCGCAAGCTCGTACGCCCTCTCGACCGCAGCCCAAACCTTGGCAGCGATGGGATCCATACTCCTCCGATTTAGGGCTTGCATCTTCTCCACTGTCTCGAGCGCAAGGGCAAGCGCTTTCTGATATGTCGCTGGAGATGTCTCCAAGTAATGCAGAATGAGGAGGCGGAGATAGATCTCGCCTTCTGGCACTGGTACCGAAGGCGTAGGCGTAGCAGATGGCTTTGCAGGAGGTCCAGAAGAGTCTACTTCCATGGATTGTTCGGCAGCAGATTCCTCAGGAAGCCATGATAGCAGAGTTTTCTTTTCGGGGACGTCTGGATGCTCGTGAGCCGGAGACACGATGCAACACATAGCATGCGGGCGCGAACCTTTAGTGTAGACCTGCTCTATAGCATTCCTAAGAACCGTGGCGTTGATGCGTTTACGCAAGGCAGTCAGTGTTCTTAGGACACGGTGTGTAAACCGGGGTTCAAGGGTCGAAACGGCTCTCTCGATGAGGGCGATGTTGGACTTGATTTCGGCCACGGGAGAGGGTGGAGGCTTTGGTGCTTCTTCCTGCTTCTTCTCTTCTTTCTTTCCCTCGTCCTTCGCCTTGTTGTCCGCTGCTTTCATTTCGATGTCGGCCATGATGGTTGGGAGAATGTGTCTGATCTCGGGGTGACGCGTCCAGCTACGCGTCTGCCATGCGGTAAGCGGACCTGGGCTTGCAAATTACGAAATTTAATAAGTCTCGATAGCTAAGTGGTATAGCATGCGATTGCAGTTCGACAACCTATCGCAGGGTCCGGTGTTCGAACCACCGTCGGGACTTTTTTTTGGTGTTGCTCTTTTTGACTTCTGACTCCTAAATAACAGTGCTATGTCTAGACTGCATGCACTGAGTACATAGTACATACTCTGCTTGAGCCTTGGGCTATCTAGCAAAGACCTGAATTAAGCAGACCCAAGGTCTTCCACCGCTAGACACTTTTCTTCCCAGAATAATGCTATCAAGTCCCAACCGAACACACCTTGTGTCATGATTAAGGCTCCAACCGTACTGTATCCGTATACGACCAAGGGCCTAGATATACGGATACAGTTATTTAGTGTGTATATACAGTATATATATGGTTATACGGTATGATGTAGACAGTTGTTATAGGGTCAGATCGAGCCATGCTTTTTGGGCTCGTTGACATCAAATAACCCCGACCGAATCCATACCTTCGACAACAGATCTTGACTGATTGTCTCGGCCTTCCAGGGGCTGCTGAGATCCGCAGAGATGCAGTGTGTCGTAATTTTGAGAAGGTGCGCTCGACGGATACAGTTGTTGCTGGTATGGCCAAAAAGTCTCGTAAAACTACCTAAAACTACCTCAAAATTTTGAGCAATGGATTATTATGCGGTGGACGACCCAAGGACGACCGATCTTCAATCAACCTGGACATGTAAGTTCGAAATTGCTTGCTTGTGAAAGGGACATGTTCCCTGCATTGTCCAGTGTCTGACCTGACAGTCTAAAAGGCTCTGCTCACAAAGAATGAGACTTGTCACTGAGATATGTCAGAAGAACGCGCACAACGTGTTACAATTTTGGGCTCGCTGTGGACGATCTAAAAATAGGCCAAGCCCGATCCGAGAGGTTGCCGAGAGGTGTTTTTGGTTACGCCTTGTCCAAAAACACCCCTCGTTCTCTCGTCATTTGCTGACGCCTCCTCGATTGCGACCTATCACTGCGAAATTAACCTAGGCCCCAGGAAAGCCACTGATTTACTGTACGGGAAAAATTAACAGTATAACCATATGCTATACTGTATATCTACTGTATAGGACAATTTTTCCAACAGGCCTATACATATACGTAAACATATACGGTAATCTACTGTATATATGGTAAATAGATAGTACGGTTGGAGCCTTAGTCATGATTCATCCTCGCCATGCCGTGCAAACTGTCTATGGAAGAAAAAAAAAGAAAGGCTGTCATGGAGCAGAGTCCCAACGGTGGTTCGAACACCGGACCCTGCGATAGGTTACTGAACTGCAATCGCATGCTATACCACTTAGCTATTGAGACGTACATTATGCGGTCCATACAAGCGGGTCTCTCACGGCATAGTTCTTCTTTCTTTATTCTTGGAGCAATCGCTGGTCTCTCACTCATAACTCTTCCGAGGCTACTCTCCTGAGTCTCTCTGTCGCAAGTTCATTTTTAAATGACACAAGATGTTGACATGCGCGTACGACACCACAATCGGACACATACTAATAGAACTGAAGTCCATCTTCCCCACACCAGGCTGAGCCAAGTGACACAGATTGGATCCGCGTCACCAGCACCGACGGATTCTCGTACATGGTGAAACGAAAGATCGCGAACATCAGCGGAACAATGAAGAGCATGCTGGATACGGAGAGTGGGTCGCTGCTCCCGTTGTCCCTAATGGCGCGTCACTGACTGCGTTGCTTTGTACTTTTTGGCATTCGCAGGTAGCTACACCGAAGCTATCACCCGGACTGTTCCCGTTATGCAGCGGTAGGCAGGTCCTGATCTTTTGCCACGCGTATTCTGATGTGGGATGGGAAGCGGGATCATCGTCGAGAAGATGCTTGAGTACATGGCGTTCAGGGCGCACTACGAAACTGTCGGGCCCAAGGAGGATATCCCCGTCCATGAGTACATGGAGAGACTGCCTCCCGAGATTGTGCTGGAGCTGTGAGTCACGATTAGTCTGCTTAACGCGTCGTATAAGCTGATCCTTCGAAGGCTTCTCGCTGCTGATTACCAGGAATGTAAGGAAGCCTCGTATACTCTTTGCTTTCTATGTGCTAATTGATGAATGTGGCAGTATAAACTTTGGGACCTGTTAAAAGCTGATATCTGGGATCCCAATTAGATAACGAGTGATAGACTCGGCGTGGACACGCGATGCGGGTGCAACATTTACAATGTACAACGAGCCTCCTGTAAGTAAAAGGTAAAGAAACAAGTAGACTAAGATAGGTAGCTCATTTTACTGTCGCCACGCGACGCGCGGGCAACACTGCAGCTGTGGGGAGACGACGACACTTGTCCATATAAACAACCTACAAGTATATGAGCTAAACCGTACATTTAAAGGGGATTGTTCTTGAGCAGAATAGCAAGTAGAATGGGGAGATAGAAATGCAGAAGTACGCAGCCCATGGACGCTTTGACCGCAAGTTAGTGCGAGGTCAGGATGTCTTCATTGACTTTTTACACGTGACACTACGAAATAACTGAACACGTCAACGAGTTGCTTAGCTCTCACCAAGCTCTCACCGTTGCAATGCTCTCCCTTCCCATCGTGGCGCTCCTCGTCGCAGGAGCACAAGCCGCCGTGCTTACTCTCCAGTCCCCTCGTTTCACTGTTTCCTCCTCAACAGGCTCCCAAGTGCGCTCAGAACCGTACGCGCTCCTTCCCATACCCTGACTACCATATACTAAAGTACTGCACCTCGCAGACTCTCCCTGATCCAATCGGCCTCCATACCAGTGACCCTTGCAAAAGACGACGTTCTGAAGATCACCTTCCAAGTCGTCGAGAAGGAGAGCGGAAATGGTGTCAAGCCGCACCAGACCTTCCTCCGATTCTATGACGAGAAGTCGGGCGAGGAGGGCATCCAGCCTGTCCGTGTGACGGCTGGAGGCAAAGCAAAGTTTGAGCTGGTACGATATCCTCCTCCCTTGTCATTCATGCCCAATTAACGTGTTGTAGAACATGGCTAGACCCCCGCTGTCACTTCCACCCACCTCCGACGCGCCTCTTCAAGTCTCCCTCCTGATCGGAGCACCCACGCACTCGCCCCTCGCCGTGTCTCTGTTTGACCTGATCGTCCCCGCCTCACACCCGGCCCCAGTCCACGCAACGGAAGCCTCCTTCCACCCCCTCCCCGAGATTCACCACACTTTCCGCCCGGAGCAGAAGCTCCCACCGAAGCCCATCTCCGCAGTGTTCTCCGCCATGGTCCTCGCTCCCTGGGTTATCCTTCTGGGCATGGTACGTACCCATCTCGTCTCCCACCATTTCTATGAATTCTCACACGTTATCTCAGTGGTCACAAGTTGCACCCCGCGTCCCACACCTCTTCTCTGCTAGTATCCTCCCTTTCACCCTGACCCTCGGAGCCTTCGAGGCACTCCTGGTCTGGTACTGGGTCGATCTCAAGCTTGGACAGGTTCTGTCATACGGTGGGGTTCTAGGTCTCGTCACGATTTTCGCTGGCAGACGGGCACTCTCAAAAATTGGCGACCGTAGAGTCGGTCGCAAGTAATGCTGTATTGGCCGTATAAATGTCGGGAATATAGACCGTTAAACCCCTGCTATATCAAAACGTCGAAGACATTCGATCCAGTCTTGACACTCCCCGTAAGCCGTACGATCTGAGGCGTTCTCGAGGAGCGAGGTTCCTTCAGTGTGTCGTCTAGCTCGAACGCTCGCTCCACACCTCCGCGCCTAATCCTTTGACACCATATTTGTCTACTCGGAGCTCATAGATAGCCAAGAAGGACAAGTGAATCGAGCATGGTTAGCCCGAGATGTATGGGATATTCGGACAACTGAACAAGATAGATATAGCCCTGTCCAGCCGCAGGGGTGTGCAATTGCTTATTTGTGACAGTATGCGTTTGAAGAGGTAGTCTGTTATGTGGATGATGCAGATATACACAAGCGCCACTTCTAGGTGTAAGTACAGGTTTCCTATTCAACTTCAGTCGTCCGCTTGTCTTCGAGATTGTTCTTCATTTCTTCGTTCGCTTCCAACGCTCACTCCATAAAATGACCAACCAGTTCATTGCTGAGGATTCGTGTGTCCGTGTTGGAATCGGCTGGGGCTGATTTCGGGGAGCGGTGGCCCGGTCTTGGCAGCGAAGGGCTTGCTAGGGAGAATCTTGCCGGTGCCGTATCTGCTCTTGGCGCTGGGAGCTTTGAAGGGGTGAGCTTCCGTGTTGAACACATCTGGGAGAGTATAACATCAGAAACATTGTTGAACCACCGAACAGGGTGTTAATGAGACTCACATTCATCCAAACTGATATGCTTGGGGTCATCGAATGTGAGATACCTATTATGGTCTCGTCAGCGGGTCCTCGAGGAGCTTGGAAGATGAATCACTTACAGGTACTTGAGCACCTCGGCGAACCAGAAGCTCTCCGTATCATCAATCTTACTCGTATTCGCGTTGTTCACATCATTCAAGCCCGCGAACCCAGTCGGCGTCCTCAAGAACTTGTTGAAGCTATCGATCGCGCTCGCCGCACGGTCGAGGTACTTGGAGTCGCCCGTGGCGCGGTAGGCGTAGAAGTTCGACTCGAGCACCTCGGGGCGGAGGATGTAGGCGGAAGATGTGACGTAGAACCCGTTCTTGTCGTTGAAGGCAATCTGGGAGGCGGTGAGGGGGCTGCCGCCCGTGAAGTTGCCGTCGGCGGAGGTAAAGGCGAAGGCTTCGGGGCCGATGCCAGTACTAGAGCGGCGTGATTTTAGTAAAAATGCGGAAGAGTGAAAAGGTGGGACGTACGCGGTACTAGCATAGGTATTCCAGCAGGCATCAACAAGTTGCAGACCATAGTCAACGATAGTCTGGTTGTTCAGAAGCTTTCCACCTATACAGTTGAATGAATATCCGAATTCATCCTCCTTTGGTCATAAATACGACGTACCATAGATCCAGTTGCCTCCATTGAAACACGCTAGATGCGAGCTAACGTGGCGGATTTTCTTCGACGAATCGAAGTCGGCCAAATAGACATGATTTCCGGTAGTCGACGTCTATGGGTGCTGTGTAAGCGCAATGTGCCCGGAAGCGTGAGGTTCTAGCTCACTCTCAGAAGAGTCTTGATCGAGGAGTCGACTGCCGTGAGCCAGGTGTTGGCGAACAGGGCGTCGTTGGTGTTCGATAAGCGTGCATACTTGATCAGATACTCAAAATAGCTGTCAGAGCCGCCGCCCCATGTCTGTCCATGTTCGGATAGTGAGTTTGTTGTGCTGGTATGTTCAGAAGCAGGAAAGCTACGCACAACATAACCACCGACGAATGCTCCTGTCGCAGGGTTGATTCCCTGTGCAGCCAGACCTGGTAAAGGAGCAGGCTAGGATGCGAGGATCAGTACAGATTGTGATATGTACGTGATAAATGTATGCGTGACGTACGAGGTTCGCGATGTGGCGAAGAGACTTTACGCCGAGGTTTCCGTACGTCTGGTTCTTGGTGTGAGTTGTCAAGGTCGCCCACTCAAGTGATAGCTAAAGAGCAGAGGGAAAACGAGGTGTGAATATGTCCCACTGGATGGAGGAAGAAGAACACAAACCGTGCCAGCTTCTGCAATGTTGGACTATGCAATCAAGATTAGTTTCGAGGTTATATTGTTATGAAGCGAGATCATTACGCTGCCTATGTTTGGAGTATTCTGAGCGAAATTGAGGAATCCGAAGGGGAGGTCGTTATTCTGGGCATATTTTTAAACATGCACCTCAAATCGGATGGGAACGTAAACACTTACTCCAACCCACGCGAACGCCATCTTATCGGCGACTTCCTTCGCCTTTTGAAGAAGGACGGGGAATTTGTTGTCGCTGAGCTCATATGCACTCAAGAGCCCTCCGAGATATCGGATCGTGGTCTCGAAGACACTGGGAGGCCATCAGCTTAAAATCAACAACCTAGCACATGCGTACGACTGACCTGGTTGAGTCGGGTGTCTGCGATTTGCTGAAATCGATTTTGCTTGAGAACAGAACACCTTCATTGAATAGGTCCTATGTTGGAGCGAGTCAGGCATATTTTTCACCACCAGTATATGTAGGCGCGAGAATGCACCTCCAGGCCCATGATTTTCTGTTACCGTGGTGAGCTACAGAGGCCTTGGACATTATCACAACATACCATCGTGCTCAAAGCGTCTACAATTGTTGCGCCTGTGCAATCAAATAAGACACCATATCAGTCAAAAGTATTCTCGATAAACACACCCCATCCATTTCGTCCATCTGAGAAAGCTAATCAAGAGATAAGTAAGCCTGTTATGATAGCATGTCGTGAGAGCACTAACATTGGCTTAGGGGAGATAGGTCGTCATGTCCAAAGGCAAACTTCCTGAAATGGTTTTGTCACTCTAAGTTTCATGAGCAAAGGCATCCGGGATAAATCTCACTTGTACGCGGTGTAGCTGTCCACGAAGATCTTCTGGACAGCGGCTCTATGGATCCCAGCGTCAGGAGGCAGTACCAGATCTGCCTTTTGCACATTTCCCCCAAGAGCAACTGGGACTGTAAGCGCAAGGGCAAGTGTGACGCGATGGGGGAGCATCATGGCGGCGAACAGCTGCGATGCTTGTAGGGATCAGGCAATGCGGCGCGATGTCTCTTATAGATCTAGGAGTACAATACCTGATCACCTGGATGTATTTGACGTGTGCTTTCCATCAGCGTGTGTACGAACGCTTCCTCGGGTATTGAAAGAGAGATCGAAGGTTAATTTATCCCCATGTCTCTCATACAAGCCCAGCAAAGGCCTCGCCGCGATGTGTCCTCCGAGGTTCAGCAAGGAGGAAGGGGAAGTGATTGCTATACAGAGGCTGGGATCGCTGCTGGCATGCTCTTCTGAAGTGTTATGTCCGCAGATGGGGCTTCGGGATGCGGCACAAAATAGAAGCGGTTGAGAGATATACGCCGCGTGCTAAACCAAGCTTCGACAGTACTGAGTACGGCCCTCGATAGAGTACAAGCCGCACACACATGACGAGTATCCCACCTCTGTCACATGTATGTCATACTCGTGACTGATGCAACATGCAGTCCCTTCTGATTACAGGTTCTATGGCAAGATGTGCGGGACCATTGCGGGCGATAGGACTGAGATAGACAAGAAGCCAAAGGCATCTGAGCTTGAGTGTAGTTATGTAAGAGAAATAGTTGGCAGAACTGACAGACCGTGTTATCTCATTTCCATCATGATTTTTTCACCAAAGCATGAGTCCTTTGGGATGAATAGCAGGTGGTCACACCACGATTTACATAAGTTTTTGGAGCAGCAATCTATCATGGAGCAGCAGGGGATTGGTATTCGAAACTAGAAAACAGTTGCGCATCAGAATATTTGAGCATGCGGAGCCACCACTTACAACATGTAAATTTGCATCACGTATCCTGCAGAATATGATGTGGTATGCTACGACCTGCTACCAGCCGCAGATCCCAAATACCGGCAGGCCATGTGTAGCATCGAACGGATATAGAACAAGGATGGAGACCAGTGTGATCCGAGGGAGTATGGGATTATATGATGAACACGCCTGAGTCGACGCGTCTTAGGACAACTGAGGTTATCGTTGAAGAGTTAAGGTGACCTAGCCGAGAGGGACGGCCAGTTTGTCGTTGGCAATAGCTATGAGCAAGCTGTGTGCATGTTACACGGCGCAACTGGTGGTAAGAGTGAGAAGCGTGCGAGCGTCGGGACTTGTGCTTCGGCCCGTCCCTCCGCAAGTTATCTGATCACCGATCGGCGACGATCACGATCATGTACCAGATTCACCTCCAAACCTGGACTGGCACATAGGCCTACGAAGGCGCGCGAAGAGCTTGAGGCCAGGCCGCCAGTTTGAGACCCAGGTCTGCAGACTGCGGCATGCACATTTTTTCTGCATCGCGCTGCTTGCCCTATCCGCATCTTCAGGTCAATACTGGATGAAATGTGTCATATCCCAGTAATTCGAGGCTTAGGAAAGAGTGGCAGGAAACAAATGACACCGAGAGCAAGGAGACGAGAAGGATTGACTAACAAACTAAGGCAGGGGAAAGAAGGGAGAATAAAACAGTAAAAAGTGTTTCATATGGGCTATTGAACCGATATTAAAAGATACGAGTAAAGCATATTGAGGTAACGGGCGTAAGAAAACAAGTAATTCGAAGGGTACGGAGAATGAAAAGGTGGGGAAGGGCGAGGGAGAGATTAGGAGAGATTACAAGACACATAATGATCGGTGGTTGCGGACGTGTACTTCTTACAGGTCCATTGAAATAGAAAAGAAATAGAGAAATGGAATAAAGAATATATACGAAAGAAGAAAAGAGGTATAAGAAGCACCTTCGTTAGAGCCTACCGCAAGTCACGTACTGAAATGCAGCGGGCATAGAGATCGGTGACCGCGATGTCGAATCAGGATGACAGCATGTGTAACTTCGCTGTTGAAAGCTCTCTCAAACGTAGCCGAAAAAAGGGGCTGAAGAGTAGGAGGGCACAGTATACCCGACGGGTTGTGCAACCTTTGCGATGTTCAATCCCTGCTGGAAAAGAGCGGCGATGGCGAGATCCGTGAGCCCCTGCCGATACTGAACTGCAGGCTGATCCGCGATACCAACTTGCAGACTACGTTGAGTATTGAGAGCAGGGCCGAGTGCGGCCGATAAAAAGTGCTGGAATGCAGGATTCTTGCAGAGATCACCTAAGCTAGACCAGATGCCCTGTTGCACATAAGGATACTGGACAGCCGTTGTCTGGGGATACAGCCCCTGCTGAGCGAGAGCGGCGTTAATGACTCCAGTAAGAATGTCTTGCTCAACTCCAACGACGGGAAGGAGCGGTGCAATTGGTCCAGGGAGAGTATAGCCGAGCATAGGCGGAGACGGATACAGGCTGGAGGGAATGACACGGTTGATGGTATGCTGTGAGACCGTTGGAACATTAGCGGCGGGCGCGGGAGCAGTGGTTGTCGATACTTCAAGGGTGGTTGGGGGAGTAGAGCCGAGAATAGGCGCAGAGGGATAAATGCTGGAGGGAGTAACACGGTCGATGCTATGCTGTGCGACCGTTGGAACATTAGCGGCGAGCGCAGGAGCAGTGGTCGTCGATACTTCAAGGGTGGTCGACCCCGTGGAAACAGATTTGATTCCGTGTCGCGGGGCGGCCAGATCCTTAGGGACAGGCGGCGCCAGGGTAACAGGAACAACTTCCAGCGCCTCTATACTGGAAGTGAGTGTCTCGGTCAGCTGATGAGGATTGAGGACGTACCGAGTTCTTCCGCCCGCGTTTGTTGATTCCAATCCGAGAAGAGAGTTCTCAAAGTCGAGGCGTCGTCGATAGCCTCCAAAATGTCAGTTTGCATGTCAGACGGAACTCCAGCGACCTCCAATGCCTTCTCGAGCGTCCATTGCTTGGCCTTGGGGTGGGGTTTCTTGCGGGGGTAGTTTATAACCATGTACGCCTTATCCAAGTCGGATAAAGCAGTTCTAACTCCAATCGCGATCTTCTGGTTGTTGAGGCGGGATGGCATGAAGTACCTACGGAAGGTGTCAGTGTGTACGGTTTAACAAATAACAAGCAACGTGCATCATGATTGAGTTGATATCAAGCTTGCTGTAGTTGGAAAGCGCGGCTTTGTTGTGCAAGTCGAGAATTTGCGACTTAATCAAGGCATTGGACCACTTCATCTTGCCATTGCGGTAGTGTTTATAGACCTCCGTCTCGTTGAGGGTCAGCGTTCCACCCCTCGCGAGGCTCTGGTGCTCGTGAAGCAAGCCAAGAGCATGACCCCATTCATGAAGAATGGTGCCGCGGTCCTCTGTGGAGATATTTGGGGAGTCATCAATCCAGCCAAGGTTCATGGTGATGGCACCGGGGGCGATGTCAAGAGCGTGTTTCCCGATGGAGCTCCAGGACCCCGCATTCTTCTGGAACGCGATGCGCACCATGGCAGTATTGTCCTTGGCATCCTGGCGTTGGAGGGTGAGGTTAGCGTAGTATGTCCACTCGATGGCGACCTTTTCCAAGGCCGTGCGCTGTAACTCAGTGCCGTCGAAAAAAGAGTAGCTGATGGTCTACAAGGTTGGAGGTCAGCGTCACACCAACGGGGTAGTGGCACAGGCGACATACGAAGCCGTTGTCCCAAAGTGCATCTTCTGAAGCGACGACAGCATAAGAGCCGTTCGCCCCGGCAGATAGGTCGATATCACTCAAGGGAGACTCGTCAACTTTAGCTTCGGGAGGAATACCACAAGCGCCTTTGACTTTGCCATCAGAGGTGTCCTCGAAGGTATCTGTGCTTGCTTGCATATCAAGATTGAAGGAGGATGAGCTGTAAAGTGGAAGGTTGGTTGAATTAAGGAATATTGATCAGTTTGCGGACATACTTATATGTTTTTGAATGTAGCTGGAAGGCGACGCACCATCAGCCCGCGGAGTATATGCCTGGCCCTAAAGGGGAGCTCTTTAAACTGTTCAGAAGCTTCAGCGACGTAGGGGACGAGAAACGCGGGCGGAGTGAGGAATAAATGCGGTTCACAGTAACGCCATTGACTATACTTCGGCCCAACACAGTACATCGTAACACCAAGGACACGAAGGCACATAGTATCATGGAGGTCCAGGGCTGAATGGTTTGAAGTATAAATCTATAGAAGACAGTTGCAAGTCCGACCAATGTCGAAAATAGGTGCGGCGTTTATACCAAGAAGGGCTAAAATGTAATCAGTTTTTGGGCGACAGCAGTAACCAACGAAACAGGATTGACATATACTATCGCGGTATTTCAAGAAAGGCCGAGAAGAATTGAGCAGATAGGCTGACCGATGGCAAATGTGACACCAAATCCGACAAAGTCCTAAGTGGTAAGCCCTTCAAATCGTTCGTTAGACCATTCTTCCTGTATCCACGCCAGGGTGACCAAGGGAGGGGCGTTGGTCCCACGTAAGGACTGGAATAGCGTCCTGGCTTTGCTGCAGTGACAGCCATAGTACATCCCGAACAAGCATATCCGTCAGTTTGAATTTGATTTACTTAACGAAGACCTTGCCGCAGCCGACCCTGGAACTCTGAAAAATTTTCAAGGAGGAATATGGCCCTCCTTCACGTCGTGGTATAGTCATCCCATGTATGGCGAAGGGGAAAAGGTACTTATGGTTACTGTACATTGGGTTGCGGAATGGCTGAGGTACGACGGTCGCAGCTGGAGAGACACCGGTTCCACTTGATAGACAGGACTTGTTAAGGACATTAAAGCATTTATCGCGAGGGGACAATAGCGGCTCCGCTTCAGTGTGATGGACGTCACCGAAAACAATGGATCTGTATCTCTTCCCCGGGAAGGTATGAGGCTGGCACACATGCCTGCTGTCTTACCGACCACTGGCTAGGCTCATTAGCTTGTGAAACACTCAACTCGAGGTCTCCAGCGCAAGCCCTCCCATTCTTGATCCCAGAAGTGTACCCAGCGTACGTCCACTAATGGTGGTGCTCACGTCCGAGTGCAGAAGATGCAGGACAATATAGTGCAGTTGGCATGTTGCTGGATGATGACAAGGGGGTGAAAAGCCTGAGACTTGTGTACCGACTCAAGAGATGACTTACTTCGGGAAGCGATTTGTGCAGCGGTCAAACGTAGCCGTCAGTGTCGTACAAGTCGGGCTGGCTGCGGGTCGCGGTCAAGTCAACAGAACCGTCCTTACCTCAATGGCCCGGGATTCATCCAGCTTTAGATCACCGCAGAAAGATGAATGACTACCGGTTTTGAAGTCTTGTGCCTGACTTCTCATCGCCTGTCCCATGGCTTAGTTGGTTACGGCGTCCGACTGTTAACACTCTCCAATCGGAAGATCGAGAGTTCAAGTCTCTCTGGGACAGTTTTTTGTCATATGTTTTTCCTTCGAGGTAACCCGAAGGTGTTATCGAACGCGTCGCCCGTCAATCGATTCTGACGGAAGGATCGTTGAATCATATCTGCGAAATAGCTGCAAAAAAGTGTTTGTTGTGGGACGTCGTTGCACCTCGACAGGTGGTCGCATCCGTGCGTTGCATACGATCGTATGAATCCTCACGAATCGCGGGCAGTGAGACATCGCGTTCATGCTGTACAGTGCTGTACGCCTGACCATCCAACCTGAGCGAACGCTTTACGCTGCAGAGAGCCGGACTGTTGCCTAACGACCACATTTCAGGATTTCAAGACGTTGGTGCAAAGTTTACCTTCACAAGCAGCAAAATGCAAAGTGACTGATTTATTATAGTGCGTTGCAGCGTGTGGTAGAAAGAGCGAAGACTTCTAAAGAACGTGTGGTAGTTAAGAAAGATCAAGTGCACAAATGTTCTGTTGAGATCGTGTGAAGAGGGTGTCGGATCTTTTAGATCGCTGGTGAGTAAACGAGTATTCAGTAGGCATCAACGATTGAGATCAAGTAGTGCTAGTAGGTTAGGAAGTTGAAGAATTTCCTTCAGGGAAATCGGAAGACCACGGCTCTGACTGACCTCAGGCGTTTTACCATCCTGAACATGGAACGCCGGGCTAGGTGAGGTGCGGGTGGGCGGGCCGGTGCCGTACCTCGCCTTGGCAGGAGGTAGCTTGAATGGATGAGCCTCGGTGTTGAACACGTCTATGGTATATGAGCGCCTGAGCAAGGAAATAGTGGGAAAAAAGACATACATTCGTCGAGACTGATGTGTGCCGGGTCGTCAAAGGTCAAGTACCTAGATATCAGGAAGATATGTAAGTAGAGTTTGGACGATGTTGATGTGTGGAGTGACGAACAGGTATTTGAGGACTTCCGCGAACCAGAAACTCTCCATGTTGTCAATCATGTCCGAACTCCTATTATTGACGTCTTCAAGCCCAGCAAAGGCACCACTGGCCCTGAGATATTGATTGAAGCTGTCAACCGCGCTCTTAGCGCGCTTGAGATATTTGATGTCTCCAGTAATGCGCCATGCATAGAAGTTGGACTCAAGGACCTCCGGGCGCAGGATATAGTCTGCGGCCGTGATGTAAAAGCCGTGCTCTGAGTTAAACAGCCTTTGGGTAAGGCCAGGTCCTTCCCCACCGGGGCCAGTGTAACCACCGTCGGCTGAGGTATATGCAAATACTTCCGGACCAATGCCAGTACTGGCAGAAGGTCAACAACGGGTGGGGAGAGAAGCAGGTGAGGCTTACTGAGTACTAGCGTAGGTATTCCAGCAAGCGTCAGCTAAAGCGAGGCCAATGTCGACGATAGTTTGGTTATTCAACAAGCGACCACCTGAGAGGCTCATATAGTTTAGTCGTAGAAATATCATCAATCTAATTGAAGTTTATACCGAACATCCAGTTTCCACCATGGAAACATGCCAAATGGGATCCAACATGTCTGATGCGTTTCGAATCATCGTAGTCTGCTAGATAGGTAAAGATGTCACGCTTGGTCTTCGAGGTCTTAAACATTTAATCAGTGTCCGCATACTATCATATAGAGGACCAATAAAATGTACCCTCAAGAGGTTTTTGATCGAAGAATCGACGGCTAGATTCCACTCGTCCGCGAAGAAGGAATCAGCACTATTGTTCAGGCGGGCATACTTGATGAGGTATTCGAAATAGCTGTCAGAGCCTCCTCCCCATGTCTATTTCTCGCCGTCAGGAAGGACATTTGTACTATAGCACAAGGTTTCCTCACCACGTATCCACCGACAGCTTTACCAGTGGCAGGATCAATACCCTGAGCAGGGAGACCTAATGAGACATAAGCAGCCTATCTTTTCCTTTTGATCAATAACCGACATACCTGGTAGTGGCAAATTCTGTTCCAATATATTAGAAAGCGATTATAGCAGATGAAGCAGCAGATAAATACCTGGTTTGCAATGCGGCGGACAGACTTTTCCGAAAGCTGTCGGTAGGTATCATTACCAGTGTATTTCGACAAGGTAGCCCATTCCATGGTAAGCTGCATTCAGAAGTAGGAAAGTTTAAATTACGGGGGAGTCGGCTCAAAAGATCTGACGTACAGTTCCTGCTTCCGCAATATTCGACTGGAAAAGAGTACCCTCAGGATATCGTGAGGTAAGAGAAGAATCGACGAACCGAAGTCGTTACGGAAGCGGGATCAGGTGCGTTTGTAGCAAAGTTCATGTGCCCATAAGGAACGTCGTTGCCCTACGCGCCTTCATGTTGGTGATCGATAAATCTGAATTTAGAGCTTACTTACGCCGACCCATGCAAAGGCCATCTTATCAGCAACCTCTTTTGCCTTGTTAAGAAGCGCGGGGTATTTCCGATCGCTCAGTTCATAAGCGCTTAACAAGCCACCCAGATAACGGATCGTAGTTTCGAAAACACTACAAGTCGCGACTGATATTAATCGAAGGGGGTAGAAGAAACACCACAGGCACACACCTAACACTAGCGCCATTCTTGGCTGAATTGAAGTCGATCTTGGAGGCGAAGTCAACAGCCTCAGCGAAGTAGTTCTAAGCGTATGGAATCATCAAAAGGTGATCACAGGGTTGGTACCAGAGACGAAACACACATCTAGACCCATTATATGCTGTAGTTGTGATAAGTATTGCTATTTTTTTAAAAGGGATAAAACTGCACACCATCGTAGACATAGCGTCGACAATCGTAGCGCCTGTAGAGTCGAGTCAATGTTTTGCGAAACGTGGTCAAACCCGGCGTGCTTACCCCAACCATTGCGACTATCATCAGATTCTGTTGAACAACCAAACTAAGCCAATGGGAGTAAAATGCGAGTTAATCCACGTACTATTGCTGAGAGGAAGCAGATCATCGTGGCCGAACGCGTGAGTCCTGTCAACAGAACAATGAGAAGGGGTGATATCACAAAATTCCCGAGTAAAAGTGAACCTGTACGCCTCATAGCTAATGGTGAAAATTTCCACGACAGCGTCGCGATTCTGCTGGCTTCCGGAAGGGAGGGAGAGACCGGGCTTTTGAACAAGCCCACCGTAAACGAGTGACGAGGAAAGGAGGGCCCCAAGGGCGATGGACCTGAACGAGACCACCATAGCAAGGAGAGAAAAGGAGGGAAAAAGGGGGAAATGGGGACAGCATGCCAGGCGGCACGTATTTATATATGACGCGCCCAATGTTTGAAATGTCAAGCTTTCGAGGTTCAACCGAGTAATGAGCAGAATAAGCTATTTTTGGTTAGCGTGATCGCTTCTTCAAACGACGTCTCGCTAAAGATTGATGATACGTCATAAGCATGGTTACTTGGCAGCGATCGGTAGCAACAGAATTCCTGGTATTCCACCCTTCCTATACAATAGTACATTAGTACATCCTACTTGTGACTGATAACTTTGAAATCTGGAATAGGATCGAATACAAAGACATCTTCATCACGCGGTTCATCGACACCATGCCTGTGAATACCATCAGCGGTGCGTATGCATGCTTTAGCAAGAATTACTTACTTCGTCTTTAGATGTGACCACAGGCCATTGAACGTGAAGCGCGTCTTCTCCTCCTTGGGTCGCCTTCCTCGTGGCTTGGATTTATCGTCACCCCCTACAACCACTGTCAGCGGCCCTGCCCCGTCGCCCTTGTCCTCGCGTGACTTTAACTCCGCGTTGGAACAATGTCGGCATCCGTAGTTCCACCACTCGCGCATCGCCTTAACTCGAAGTTCGAGGCCAGTGAGAGTCCGGACGAGCGATGGTACAAGAGGATGCACAAAATAGGTCTTGGCCTCTTCCTCAGATACCAACTTGATCTCCATAACTTCGTGACGATGAGAGTGACCGATCTAGCAAATGGTTGAGTATGGGCAACAAAGGAAAATCACACGACCCACGATGGTCTTGGAGTTCAGCAATATCCCCGCTTCACACGATGTGCACAGAATTGTGGTACCAAGAGCATCAATCTTGCCTGTGGCACCATCAAGCGAGGCATCTACCTCACACAAACCGAGAAGCTTGTTCAGCACCGCGATAGCCTGTCACGATCATAAAGGCTTAGCATGATACTTACCACCTAATATCGAGATGAGCTCACCTTATCGTCCTTAACGAACCTCTCCGCCTTCCAAACCTCATCTTGCCTCTTATCCTTCTTGGTGCCTCGACATTGGTGTGCACAAGCGCCGGAAAAGTCCAAGCAGTCATCATCCCGGTACCGAATCGCCACCTTCGAGCACACCTTGCACAGAAAACGAGCTGTGATCCTATCAACGGGATGCAAAACGTTTGTCCTCGCAGTGCTCCAATCCTGGTAGCCAAGGACAGCTCCGAGATCTTTTCTCGCCTGCATTGTCCATCTTTTTAGCTCAACATCAACACGGGCAGCAACCCAGTTCTCCTTTTTCAGCGTGGTAGCGACATCTGAGGGATGGTCGATTGTCTCGGGTGAGTGGCCCTGGAGCATCCGCACGATAGGCAGCCGGCGGAATACTGGCAATGAGGGAAGGATGATAGGAGGCTGTTGGGATCGCAGCCTCTGGTAATGTTGAGCGACATCTCCGCGATTCTTCAGGTAGGCTGCTTCGCGGGTCTTGCGTTCTCGCGTCTCTCTCAGCTTCGCGAGGGCTTTTTCGACTTTTGGAGCTACCAGGTCATAGTCTGAAACGTAGAAGAAAGCCATAAGGTTAGGGGTAAAGTAGCAGGGCGTGGCCACTCACCCTCCTGCGTGACGTTTTCAATCCTCCTGCATTTATGCCGATGGAGAGCACCATATGAGACGGTATTCATCATGTCCCAATAATCCCAGCTATACGTCTCAGCCAGTTCCTTTGCGCTATGGATCAGGTAATCAACAGGAGGAAAGACTGAACGTGTGCGTCCACTTACAAAAGTTCATTTGCTTTCTCGTTGCGTCGGTATGACACCTGCCAAAGTTCCTTCCATGCATACAACCGCATGCTGAACTGAACGCCATGGTTATTGTTATATCTTGGGAAATCCATCTGAGGCTTACTTTATTGTACTCCGCAGTATAGCTGACTTTATTCTTGTTCCTCTGAAGAAATGAATATTGTAACACTTTCCGCGATAAACTTTTCGGGATTCGCTCACCGCCAGGTAGTCTTTGGGCTTAACACAACTATCATGAAGCTCACGAAGCCAGTCCTTCGCTCGATATAGGGCCCTCGGGCGATCTCCTTTAATCAGATGTCAATGAGAAACTTGATAGCAGGGGGCGAAGTTCGTACCAACTCGCATGGGCACTTCATGAGGACAAGTCAGCCAAGGAAAAGACGAGAGTTGAACATGGAGGACTTACAAAAGCATCCGTATGTCTCCGCGTGTGGTAAGCACTTTTCAATCATCTTCTCATGGAACAACGGTCGATCAACGCTCCTGAGATTTCTAGTAACATTAAATCTGTAGATCTGGACACCAAATGAATTCGTTACTCACCCACCCTCGATATACCTCGCCAGACACCCAGGCTAAAAAGGCCCTGGTGGTCAGTGTCGATAAATCCAAAGGGAGAACAACCACGTACATCGCGGCATAGTCTAAGTCGGAGACCGAAAGAACGATACATCTCGTCCGTCATCTTCCCGCATGCCTAGCAAGCCAAGTCAGACAGGAAAAGGAGATACTTCAGGCAAAACTCCAACTCACTTCACAGGTCCCACCATCAAATAGGAACGCGGCATACGAGGCCTCACTAAAGATCGACATGGGCTCCGGTGCGGGGACAGGATATGCGTTTCGAACAGCTTTCCATATAAACGGCGAAGACGGATTGAGCAGGGTCGCGCACAGGAACCTACTACACCGCGCAACAGCGAGTACATCTTTCGGAGACTTCGTGAATATTAAGATTTCTGCAAGTAGTTCAAAAGGCAATTTGTCGAACAGGCATCGTCCGAGTTCGGTGGATATTTCGGGGGCTTGTTTTGTTCGGCGTCGTTTGCGTCCTGGTTTATTAGTTTCGGATTCGGATAGGGATGGATTGGTTTCTTTCTGGTTGGTTGTTGGTCCAAGAGCGGTGGGGATAGGCGCCATAATTATTGTCAGAGGTCTGACCAGAAGGGCAGGATGGCACGCGCTGTTTTGTTTTGTTTATTTCGTGTGCTCAGACCAGGTCGGACTCTTTATTGCTATCCGGGTGCACGGTGTACATCACCAAAGAATACACGAGAGTTGAGCCATCCAAAGCCACACCTCCCACAGTTCGTCTTATATAATTACACTTACGCCGTCCAAGCGCGTGATGAACTTCTCTCTAGATCTTTCATCACTTGTTAGCGAAGGATACCTTGCGTACTAGGCCTCTTCTGTGGATATGCCCCCCTTATTTCTTATCTGCGCCATCGAACGTGGAAATCGAAGGTAAGATGTGTATATAAACCTCGTGGAAGAGGACAACACGCATCACCTCCATTTCATCCACATGTCGCAACCTGACGCAGCTGCTGTCGCAGAATATATCCTACCAGGAAACGAATCGGAACGAAACCGGTATTGTATTTATAGTTTATGTCATTTTAATCGCTTCTTATATATCAACTGCTTTCCAGATTAGAAGGGCAGCATAGGCTCATCGTGTCATTGAACGAAGGAAAGGTCGTTTTGCCAGTGTACAAGCCATCCCCTGGAGACCACATCCTTGACTCCGGTACAGGAACTGGTCAGTCTGCTTGAGGCGTCTACGTTTGAAACCCTATTTATCATTACACGATAGGAATCTGGATCCTCGAGCTCGCGAAATCGTACCCTCGGTCAGTCACTCTCACAGGTATCGACATATCGTCGGACCATTTCCCACTTGCCCCTCCTTCCAACACCAGCTTTCACGTTAAGTCGATCCTCGACGTTTCCAACGACTGGACGAACAAGTTCGCATTGGTTCATCAGCGCCTATTGCTTTTAGGGATCAAAGAGAAAGACTGGCCGACTACGCTGGAGATTATACACCGCATTACCAAACCCGGTGGATGTATACAGCTAGCCGAATATGGGAAAGTCGTCAGTGGGCCTGCTACCGCGCGCTTGGAAAGCATGACATCTGCGTTTTTCTCTGAACATGGGTTCTTGCGCGAACCTGCAGAGAAAATCCCGTCGATGCTTGAGGCTTTAGGCTTCGTTGACGTCGAAGTCAGCAAACTTATGGTTCCTCTAGGCAAGTGGGGTGGCGAGAAAGGTGTTCTTGGCCATAATAACTTCGCGACATCCTATCGGACGGGGTTTAAGCCGGCGTTTCTACGTGATGGGGGTTACGGAATTGTTAAAGACGAAGCAGAGATGGATGCTTTATTGGAAGAGATGGGGCAGGAATGGGACGTCACTGAAGGATCTGGGGTGGAATACTTTACAATAGTTGCGAGGAAAGTCTAGGTAAATGCAAGGACTACGTTGTAACTATAATGTTGTTCAAACGAAACCTGTCGAACGTCGTATGAATCAATTGGGAACACCAAAATGGCAAAACATCGTCCTACCTTTTGCCACCTGGCGGAGCTCTGGCAATTTAAAATCATGGATTGGTTCATCACAGACGAGGAAAAGCAATCGCTTTAGAGTATATCTCTTGATACATAGACATTTTTGATATGCGACGGGCTATACATGGTCTTGCTCCAACTCGAACCTGGATGTAGTTTTCTTATAGTCACTGACGACATCTGTGACCTTGCTCAAATGAACTTCGAGGTTTTGCATGCGAATGGGGTCACGGCTGTTCGAACTGAGGCCGGAGATGTGGCTTCTTGAGTTGCTGGTGCCGACACTGCTCGCAAACTTCGAGTTCGGCTTATGGAGTGCGATGCGGAGGAGAATCATATAGAAACATACGGGTATCATCGGCATGGTCTAAGAGGGATTTCGCCGGTAAGCACCGTAGCGTGACTACAAGCAAGATCGGCTAACGCACCATATCCATGATGATACTCTGGACGTTGGACTTTGTGTCGAAGAGGATTATAACGACTGTCAATGTCAGGGAATATATGGCGCCAGAATCAAGGACAACGCGGGTAAAATGGCGAAAAGGACCGGATACCAGTGACTCGACGGTCTACAGTTCAAAGACGGAATGCCAAAAGACCTTGTATCATGTTTCAAGCCAGGAAGTCCATGGTGAAGTCGGGAATTTTTACCTTGAGTGTTAGCCGGTGCAAAATACATTGAAATGTACCAACATACAACCCTCCAATCCCCCTGAGCCACCAGGCCACCAATGATCTACGCACCAATTCATTGTTCGATTTGCGCCCGACGTCGACTTGCCTCTTATCGTTCACACCAATGGGCGCCATGACCAGATCCAATGTTTGTGCCTTGCCCTGAACTGTTCAAGAGGCAGGGAAAGTGGGGTCACGGGTGCTTGGGCTTGGGAATTCGAAAGCGTCCACTGAGAATGAATGACAACATGTTGAACAAGAAGTTAGCGATTATGTGCTAAAGGGTTGTGGACCTAGTCGCATATAGCAAATGTGTCCCTTATGACAGCCTCCCCTGGCGCCCAGACCTGGTGGTGCTGATGGCGATACCATTAACGGGTCAGATGTCCTTCCGCGAGCTGAGCGTTTGGCCGATCTCCAACGGCCGAGCTGCGAAGGACTCCGCCCAATTTGTTACTCAAAATCTGCGCAGTGAGTGCAATCTACTGATACTGCATTCGTACTGAGTTGTGGCCATTCCTCTTAAATTGAAATAGAGGTGACATCAGAGCTCGTCTGCTACATGACGAGTATCACCCGCGTTGCCTTCGGCGGGAGCCGTAGGAATGGATGTGGGTTCAGAAGGAGCGGCGGTAGGTGATATTAGGTCGGAATATGTAGAATCCAACGTGCTTAACGGCTCGGTGTGGGCTGTGTCCGGCGGTATGGGGGAAGGAGATAAGGAAGCAGCCATAGTTGCAACAGAACTACTGGCCGTAATGGCAGCTGCTGAGAGCAAAGCACTAGCCGGTGATAATACAGCACTGCCTTTTTCCATACTCAGAAGGGCAGAATCCCCACTGAAGTCTGGAATGAAACGAGTCCACCAAAGTGCGATACGTAGACTGCGGTCCAGGATACGCTGCTTGACGATGAAGAGGACGACCAGAATGAAAAACATAAACGCGGAGATGATTAGAATGCGGTCAATCCAGTCGGACTTTTCCAGAGCGGTGATAAGCTGTTTTGACGTCCCCATGACGTTCGTGAGGGTGTCGTGCGTCGAGGACGTGGCGCGGAGGGAGGCAGTGGACGCGTCTGTACGATTTTGATTAACGGCCGAGGTTATGATGATAGAAGTTTATGCACACACCAAGCATCTGTGTCGAGAGAACGGATCGTTCAAGCTCACCCTGCATCAAGCCTATCGTTCTCCTTAAAGCCTCCGTTACGTTATCGTTCGCTCTCATAAGGACATCATCTCTATGTCTAGCCGTCAACGAGAGTTGCATAGGAGCTCAAGCTGAACCACTCACGTTACTTTCTCGTTTACGTTTTGCTTCTCCGTCACCGCCGAAGAAGCCAAAAGTTCCTCCCTCTGGGATTTGCTTTGCGAATCAATGGCTCTCTTAGATGTGAGCAACGCAGCACGCGAGTCACGCCGAAGCCTGGAAGAAGAAGATTGATACAGCGAAAATTCAACGGGATCGACACATACTGTGCAAGACCTTCCTGCAGCTCATCCACTATCCGCCTCAGTTCCGTCCGACTCTTCTCCCCTCTTTGGTCTCCAACGGATATATCTAATGCCTTCAATGGATGTGACAAAGTTCTCAGCTCCGTCGCGAGTCCTTATGATGCAGAAAATAACTCACCTCAACTTGACGCGAGAAGAAGTCAATGTCCTCGCGTAGTTCCGCCGCTAGTTTCTGTTGTAGCGATAGAGGCCCTTTGCATGATCGCAGTCGAGGAATCTGGAATTCAACGAGGTCAGTCTGACGCCTCTTTGCCGCCGAAATTTGGCGAGATGTGTCTTCCGAAAATGTAGAGGGTACAGGCGGCATGCTGGGAGCTATGCCGTGTTAAGATGACTGGTATAGGACGTTGTGGAAGTCCTTGAAGGACAAAGTGGATAATATACAATGGGAAGGCTGAGCAGAATGCGGATGCCTGCAGGCGCGGGCTGGCGCGGACAGAATATGACGTTAATGGCGAAGTGGTGACCCGGGTGGTGACACATCTTCGCCACGTTGTTACAAACAACGCCCTCTCACTGAGCCACAACAATGCTCCGATCGATCTGTCTCCTTGCTTTCTTCATTTTAAGAGTCACTATATCCCGTAAGGTATTCCGAACAACCAACCAGACTGAGGCGTCAATCTTACAAGTGTCCATGTCAAACCTCACCCAACTTGCCTGTTCAGACATCTGTAGTCAATTTCTCCCGCCAATAGCCTAAAGCGATCCCAGAATGAACTAAAATCAGACCCTTGTTCTTGACCCGCTCCGGAGTATCCTCTCTATTTTCTAGACGATCAGGTGCGAGGTTCGAAGAGTACCGCTTCTCGATGTCACTTAGGCCCAGGTAAGATCAAACCCTCTTTGTTCAAAGTTTGTAGCTGATGGAATTTTAGGGATAACTGCGATAACGGTTCGTTGACGCTCGAGGTAAGTTCCACAAGCATCTCCTCTCTGTCTTGACACATATGTATGTTAGGGCATATTCGACGCAACAGACTCTGGTATCGTGTGGTCTAAGTCTAGGCTCTATTTTCTGGGGTCCAATTTGGAAACATCGTACGTTTTTTTGCCGTCTTGACCTTGTTCATCAATACCTAAATGGATCCATATGAAGAGCGGTGTTAGTCTGCGACGAAAGGGGTTGGTGTGACACGACACTGCTAGCTGATCCGCAACTGTGGGGATGGATAATGCCGGGGTAAGTGAGGAAAGTCGAGATATCGAGCGGGGAAGATAGCCACCTTTCTAGGTGGCAGTGGATCTTTGCCCCCTAGCTCCATGACCATTTCAGTCAGGCGTCAACCTAAAGTAAGGTCCCTCGGATTACCTCAGAAACTATGGTTGATTTCGATGTGGCTAAGAGCAAAGTCAGAACTGGCTAGGCGGAATGCAGAAATTGAGAAAAAGGAGAAGGCATGACGGGTTCAATCAATATCAACATCAAGAGTTAAAAATCCCCAGACTGTCAGTGATAGACGCCTTAACCCCGACCAGTTGGACCGTAACGACTCCACGAATATACAGGATGCACGATACCACCATCGTCTGCATCCTCGTCCTCACGCATCTAAACCCAGCCATAGTCCTGTTTTCCATGTCATATATCTTCAGTGACTCCCGCAGAACTAGGAACCGAATTCGGGAGGATCTTTCTCATGATCCTCACTCGGTCCGCACATTGACGTTCGTGCGATCGCCGTATGTACCGGGTCCTTCAGGAACACTCTTCTTCTCCTTCTCTCAGTTCGAACTCCTTGATTCTTGACATTTCCGCCATCATCCCGTCTGTGTCTGCTTGACATGATCATTTGCTGGGACGCTATATCCTCAGTGTCATGGGCAAATCTACTTGCATATAGACATGAACATCGTGCACAACGTTACTCTAGGCTCGGCATCCACGTTGCCGGCGTCACGGAAGAAAAAGAGCTGCCAGACGTCCACCGTGCATCGGAACCTCACTGGCTTCTACTCCGTACCAGCTCTTCTGGCAAGAATATCGAGTGCCTTGGCATGGACCCCCGACTTTGCATGTCAATCAAGGCTAGCCGATGAAGCAGCTTACAAAATTGCATCAGCGCATGGTTTATAAACCAGCAAGTTTGTCGGTATCCTTCAGCTCTCACCCCAAGTACTTCTTACCTGGGATAAGATGCAATTCACTCTGAAAACTGCCGCTCTACTAGGTGCTCTCCTCGTCGCTGGAGTTGCTGCCGTTGACATCAATTACTGTGTGCGTTTCTTGCACCTCGTTTCGATCAAAGAGCTCGGGACTGACGCTCTTATTCTATAGCATGGCGGCGCAGAGACGCCGGGTGTCTGTGAAGGGATCACCTTTGTGGATCCAACCATTACATGTTATTCACTCGACGCCACTATCGGAACTATCGACACAGTCGTCGGCCTCACGGCTGGAGTCGAATATGCCGTCTTCACGTACTGAGCCTTCCCATGCTACTCACTAAGCTTAAGGAACTGACATAAGGTCAATCCTCAGGGGTGCTGAATGCACAGGCGATCAATCAGCTCTGTTCGGAACTGGAACCAACACCCTTGTTGCCCCATTGTGCGACTTCAAGGCTAAAATGATATCGAGTGATATGCTCACGATCTTATAGCCTCGATAACATCCTGTCAATAGCGGCCGGAATACCCGTTGCGCCAACTGTTTGGACGCCACTTGGCTGCTTCACGTCAGTCATATATTGTCCCTTCTCGTAAACTTCAATGAGGCTGATGACGTTTGGTCTGTAGAGATTTTGCTGGCTCACGCACGCTTGCTGCTGCCGCCCTCATAAGCGGAACCATGACCATCGAGAAGTGCCAAGCATTCTGCGATACCCAGCCTTACGGTTTCGCGGGTGTTGAGTTTGGTAGCGAGTGCTGTACGTTTTTTGATCGCGTCGTGCCCTTTCGCCGACAGAACGCTAATCAGATCGACTCCACCGCAGACTGTGACCACTCGATCCAATTCCCCTCTGTACTCGCAAGCGCCCCCACCGACTGCAATGTGCCCTGCGGCGGGAACGCCGACGAGACTTGCGGTGGTCCCAATGTCATCAATCTTTTCAGCAGCGGCAAACCACTCCCCACCATCCCGACTCCCGTTGTCGCTAACGCAACATCATGGGCGTACGAGGGTTGCTTCACGTGAGACTCACATTACTTGTGCTCAGTATTCTGCAGCTTATCATGCATGTAATGCCTCAGTGACAACAGCATTGGCACCCGCACGCTCCCATTGCGCCTAGCGCCTGCTGGTGGCGTCACCCCACAAACATGCATCGACACTTGCCTCGCTGCAGGCCAAACTGTTGCTGGCGTAGAGTTTGGTGCCGAGTGCTGTAAGTTTTCCCGTAACATCCCTGTTTCATGCGTAGCGCTTAACACTTATTTTAGGGTGCGGCACTGCTCTTCACGTCGACTCGACAGAGGTAGCGGATGTTCAATGTGGGACGGCTTGTACGAGCGACCCCTCCTTCTTCTGCGGAGACAACAATCGTCTGAATGTGTGGAAGCAAACAGTCGAGGCGGAATAATTAAGTACTGCGCATTGCTTTCCTTTTTCTCCTCTGGGTTTATGTTGTAGGTGATACATCATTCAAAATAAATCATTCCAAACTTCTGTCGGTTTGGCGATGTCAATGGAGCAAGAGTATACAATCAGATATACAATACGGAAACGGGAGTGTCATTGGAGGAAGAGGGGAGTATCGTACTAACGATGATGTGCGCCTTTCTCCGAAACAGTTGTTGCCTTGTCCGTGTCGGTGCCGTTGCTTGTGCCCGTTAAGAATCCCGGAGCCATGAGCAATATGCGCATACTTGTTCTGGAGTGCTGTAACTTTAAGCGATGTGTCCGACAACGGGGTTGCGAACGACATGCCGCCGGCCAGCTATAGTGGGGGTACTTAGTTTAATCAGTTGAATGATGCATGACTATGGCAAGTCAAGTCAAGCTCGATAGACCCGGCTTAACTAGGCGACGTAAACGACCCTATTTAGAGCCCTGGACAGACCTGATAAACAGAGTCCAGCCGAGCTGGACGACCCATGTGGATCTGGGGTCTGAACGCAGCTGATAAATTTAGGTCATCTGGTGTATTGCATAGGTATCGGATCCTGCCGTTCTACACACGACCAGTGCCTTTTTCCCTAGAAACACTATGCCGCGCGATGCATAGAGAAGCAGCCCCCGATAACATGCAGAGACCAGAAAATACGAGTGGCCTCCACCATATGAACGAGGAGGAAAGCAAGGCACCCGCCACCGGGGTTCCTATCCGAGCATGAGCATAGGTCTCACCCGCTCTCCCTTAATTACTAGACGAGGTGCAAAACATACCTATAAGTGCTCCAAAGCCTATGAAATGGGCATTCGTTAAGTCTGTGACGCGCTGATTCTAAATCCACTGGCAACACTTACCCGTGAACGTGAAACAGAGCCCAATCCGAGCCCCGATCTCTGCGTCGGTCTTCGCCAACGAGGAAATCATCGGCGTAAGTAACCCGGCATCTAGATTATGAAAACGTGAACCCAAGATCGAATGAAGCATATATAATTGCCCACAGGCTCCTGAGAAAAAGCCATACAAGATCGCAAACACTACGGTACCAGGAATGTCGTTGACGAGGAGCATGCAAAAAATCAGGATCCCGAGGGAAGTCATGCAGAAAATCATCACGTTGAAGACACCTAGCGGCTCAACGAGGATGTTGGGAACCACACGGCCGATAACGTTAAGTCCGTTCAGGATGACCAGCTAGATAGTAACACATTGGATTAAATTACCTTAATTCGAGTGTCTCATTATAAGCGACCTGCCGTGCAGAAGGCGAAACCGGGTGTCAACCCGTTCCTGATAGCATTTAGCTGGAGGAAGAATATCGGGAAATAGAGGCCGGCGAGGATAAGAAAGATGCTAACTCGAGATTTCAGAGGGAGTTCTGATAAGATTGTAGGAAGAATGTTACACTCACCCAACAATCGTAGCGACATAGCTAGGTTCACGCAGAAATGTCTTCAGATTCTGCAGCGTGCTGCCTTGCTTTCGGGAGCAGGCAGAAAGCCGTGGCTTCATAAGAAGCAACGCGATGGCAAGAAGACCCAGGTTCATTCCTGCGCTCGCCCGTACCCCATTGTGGAATCCAACAGAACCGTGGAATAATCTGTTCAGCATTATCGGGTGGAGCGCAGCGCCGACGGCGGAGCCCTGCCGCTAATTAGGGTCCCGACTTAGACAGTAGGACTCAAACAGCACACACCGACGTTGCTATGCCCATAGCCAGTGCGCGGCGGCGCCGAAAATAATGCGCTATGACGGCTAAGCCGGGGATGTAGGTCATCCCAGAGGCTATCCCGACACCCAGGCCCTGGGTAAGGAATACCTGTTGCGTATGATTACTAGGGATTCCGAACGCTGTCGACGTCGTGTCGCACGCACCTGGTAGTACTGTTCCGCGTGCGTCAGAGAGAGCATGAATAGAGAGACTACGAAAAGTACAGATCCGCCGATCATGAGATGGTAGCTGTGGGCGGAGAATCAGGAGAAAATTTAGTAGTATCATGGCCTGGCTAGACGTACAAATACCCGACATCGAATGCCCTCCCGGTGAAGATGCCGGAAGATATCACGAAGAGGAGTTGAACACTAGCTATCCAACTGTAAAGCAGATATTCAGATATTTTCTCTCCAACTGGGGCTGGGAAATGCCCACCTGATTTGCGACGAGGAATACCGTGTAAGATATTCTCGGACGTAAAAATCTGCAATTCTGTCGAGTAAGGCCTCGGGCCTCCCGAGGGAAAGGCTACGTCGCACAATCTCACTTACCATTATAAACGCCATGGGCATTGATGTAACTGTATAGATTTATATGAGTCCCAGTACAGCATGGCGTACACTATCATTCAAGGTACAGACCCCAAGGTGGCAAACTGGTTTAAAGAGCTAGATGAGAAAACCATATATGAGACTCGCTGTGACTCAAACCGTGAAGCTACTCACACTCCCAAGACAACAGACCAGGCCGTCCATCCACCCTCTGGAAAGGTCATCTCCTGCGACGCCAAAATCTCTGCGATAGCCTCCACATCAAGCACTTCTTCTTCCGCCCCAGGATCAAGTATGTCTAACTGCGTTTCTGGGCGAGTCGACATGTTCAGAGCGTCAAAAGCAAGGACAGGAGATGGGCTAAGGAAACGCAGAGGAAAGGGAAACGAATAAGTGGATTCGCTCCAGTGAATATGGCGTACGTTCTAGCGAAGCCAAGATGAAAATGAGCCTGTGTGAAAGCATCGACCTGACTCGAGGATCTTCTGCGATGCGATAGGAACTTTTCGAGCAGGCGGCCTCGTGAACAATTTCCGTATTGCCATTCTTAAGTCTGACACGACCATCGCCTGATTAACCTTCTGATGCGTGTCTTGTTCACCTAACCAGTCCTTTGGGTTAGGCCATCGTTAAGCTTCAGGTGGAACCAGCCGCCACCCAATGTGCCGTCTGCAGTTACGTTCGAAGGTCTCGCGGATAAGGTGGACGTGGAAAGCTTCGATGAACGTCTATTCGGCACAAGTAGCATAAGATGAGAATATAGGGATAGCTTTGGTGTGATCTGGTCAGATTCTGCACGTCATGTTATAGTACATCATGAAGGATAGCATTCCAGCGACGCGACATAGGCCGAGGAACAGGTACCGGGGGATGCCCACTCCGTTTGATGAAAGACGGCCGACAGCTGTGTGGTATTACTGAGAACATTCCTTCTGGTGGGTGAGAAACAAATGTACTGACGGTAATTAATCGGGCATTGAAGTCATCGACACCTAGATGAATACCCCGTGGACATTCATGACGGCGCAGGCAGGGGCATGTGTACAAGTCGCTCCCAGTACTGGATCCAATAGATGGTTGGAGGAGGAGGAGGAGGAGTTAGAGCGGGGATCCAAGGGTGTGCGGTAAATGCCGTGGCAGGCTAAGAGCGGCAACGCTGCAGAGGAATTTTGAACACAGCGCGTCACCGCGAAAATTACCATAACCACCGATTTCGGATGTCCGATGGACCAAATTTGAACGGCCACTGACACCTATTGCTCTGCAGCCTAATATACCCACCAGCGAGCGCAGAGAAGAAAAAAAACCACACACCAGGGTGTATGGTGGTGAATACAGAAAGCCAATATTTGCACTAAATGCACATGCGTACATGGAGCTGGATGAATATACCCGGAGTAGTATATCGAGCAATGACTAGTAGTGTGAAAAAAGCGGCAATAGTGGAAGCAAGATATTCACGGCGGCGATAGGGCAAGTACATCTGTCGCTTTGATTAAAAAGAACTTGAATGTCGAACGCTAATATCTCTGCACTTCTCGGCGAGGTCTACTAGTGCTCTCTCAACTTCTGTCCCGCGATTAGTATGGATAGTGCTATCATGTTTCTGGGCATCAGGAGCAGTTCCGTTTGTGGGGTATGTAAATGAGATGTGCGCTGAGATATTCCCAGCCACAACAGTAGTTGCCTGGTCGCTCGCTTTCTTGGCTCGAATCAGAATCAAATTGAACGCAATGCCAGTGAGTTGAATTTCCTATGATCGATAGAAAGAAGAATTAGCTAAAGCTCTGGAAAGTCAACATGACGTTTGCGAAACGTACCGCTGCAGTGGTAATGTAGACTGAGTTGCTGCCGGACAGCTGGGTGACGAAGACGATGATACTCATGGCGGTGTAGATCAAACCAGACTCGATGATGATCCGTATTATATTTTGGAGTCTGCTTTGACTTTTCGGTGAGGAAAACGGAGTGAATCTATGTGCCATAGCAGTTTCTCTAACAGAGCGCCATATTCGGAGGACAATCATCGCTGAAATGCAAGTCAGAGAGATTGCGCAAGGCACATTGGTGGCATCAGCTTACCGGTGGCATAGATATTGATAGTGATAGTTGCAGACCAGAAACTGATGTACACATGCGAGAGTGTGCCACCGTTGACCCGAGACCCGGAGGTTAACACACCCTGCATGTACATACTCAGAGCTGTAACGGCGACGCCTCCCAGCCACAAGAACACGGGAAATATGATCATTCTGTACGACTTGTCACACATTATCCAGCATCGATGGATCTTGAGTTTAAAGGTCAACGATGTTGAAGTGCGTTATAGAAGTAAAAACTTACGAGGACGACGTCTGCCGTGATTGTCTGTAGATGGACAGTTAGAGGCTGCCATGCACAAGTCAATCATAAGCACGGCCCAATATTTCATCCTTATCCAACCTTGACAATGTTAACCCAATCCTGGCCTAGTTCTGCGATGGCACCGCCGCCGGGTTGCGTATGGTAAACTAATCCCTGCAACAGGCGTACGAGTCCCAAAGCAAGGTTCAGTGTCGAGATTGTGAAGATCACCATGATGACCAGGAACATCGACCGGTTGCTTGTTAGTCGTGATGCCCAGGTGCGCTGGGAACCAGACCAGAGAATGGACTTGAGGGAGGCGAGGAAGGTGACAAGGTAGATTCCATAGAATATGCATTCAACGAAGACCGCCACCACTTGCGCCGCATCACTTTGAAACCTTGTATCCGGCATGGCTCGAGACTAGGGACTGCGAATGCAATGGGGACGAGGAGAAGGCGAGGAAGGTCAACGCACCATATATTAAGTCCTGACCATGTCCATAGAAGGAACGCTAATCACAGGAGTAAAGTTATCCTGCCCGCAGTTCGTGGTCGTCCTCCACAATTGAGTAGCTTTGACAGATTGTTCGTCAAATGATCGCCCGTTACTCTAATATCTGGTTTTATCAGAGCCAGTATCACAATGATAACGCTTCTCAACGAAAGAGGAACGTCTCACGTGAATGTGGTCTGCAGATCATAGGTCCAATGCCTCCCAAAACTAGGAGTCCCCCGCTGCCGAACAGAAGTGAATGGCAATTCCTGTCTCAAGGTTTGACAGTTTTGCACGCTTTGGAAGTCAATTGAAACGGAGGAGCGTGTGAGGATCGCCGAGTAAAATAAACCCTGGCGCTCGATGATCTCATATGTGTTACAGATGTCATAAGGGGGAAATCGATCCTCCACGTATCCTAGAAACAGGAGGAAATGGAATGAATCAGTTTCATTGAAACGGCACCCAGGTTGACTTAGAATGCTAGAGTGAGTTCGTCGTTTCACATCTGAACGCTATCCGTCAGCTGAAAAACTATAGTGGTCCTGGGGTTTCGGGGAATAGGAACCACATTCCGCAAAAGGAAGTGATCCCGCCCGTTGATCACGGCAGTGTTATGGGAATCTGAAGATAACCCACCGATAATATGTCGCCTTCCGACTCGAGGCGCCACCGGCCTGAATTCTATTGGAGCAGCCTTGGGAATGGCTGCTCCAACAGTGGATCTTTTTTTCCTTCCTAATTCACCACCTGACCTTGATCAGCCAACGACGAGTCAATACGCACCTCACCAAAAATCAAAATGCTCTATTTGGGTATCGGTTCCCAGCACATCGAGCATCGATCATTGGTTGACTGACGGTCACTTCCGAATACGATCTGGGATGAAGCTGACCGCAGATGGGAATCATGCGATAGACGAGCACCCGAACAACAGTTCATAACGTTCCACGTCCTTACCATGTAAGCGATGGTCGTCGTTACATGCTATATTTTGTTTTTTGCCGTCTGAACACAGTCATAGGACACTGCCTCCCCACTGGCAGGTTGGCGCTATAGAGGCGAGAAAAATCTAGAGAAGGAATGAGCAAGACCGATGAGTTGTGGCTATACAAGTCACAGCTTACCGCTCGCCGAGTTGTGAGGATGAGGTGATGGTGGGGTTGATCAGTTTCTGAGACCCCAACAAGGATGCAGACTGGCGAGATGAACCATAGCAGTGAGGGTGTGGTTCATGCCTTCCGATCCCACCGGTGGTCCTCTAACTGATTCCCCAGTCCAACAGTGGGCTGTGCATCACGATGGTGAGGTCCCGGGGTCTGTTATCTCGCGCCAGGATTACACAGTCAAGAGAGAGAAGAGTGCACAGATCAGCGTTGTCAAGCGACAAATTGCAAAACATCGGAAAACCAGTCGATACCAAGTCCTGAACTGCTTAGCGTACTTTCAAAGTCGTGTAACTCCTGCTTCGAGCTTCACTGTCATGCACGCATAAGATGAGAATATAGACGTACTAGTATCGAAAATCCGACGGTATCTCCTGCTCCTCGGCCCAGGTCGTCAATTTCCTCATCATCTCAACCCATTCGTGCTTCCCACCTTCCCCAACGCCTCTTACCCACTTATTCGCCTCCCGGCTCTTCTCCAACTTCACCCAGGCATTCCTCAGCAGAGTCCTGTTAACATATCCCTCTTTCTCCCATTCCGCATACGCACTGCTACCCTTCCCTTCTTCGCCATCTCGAACCGGCCCTGAATCCTCGCTTGCTCGTACAACAAAGCTATATAACGCGCTCCGGTAGTCGTACTGATCCAATGGCTCAAAGCGGTGCCATGCTTTCGCGATCGCCGATGGATCATTCCCAACTCGCAGACTGAGTTCCTCGTACCGCGCCATGACATCCACTGACTCCCGGATGGGATCTAAGCTCCCAGGATTGCCAAATGCATGCAGCGCGGCCCGCGCCTGTGCCTCCAGCACTGGAAATGGCGCCACGCGGTGAAGTATTCGCCCCAGAAATATAAGGCTAGAAGGCGGGAAGGCATTTTGCAAGGGGAACATATGTCTCGCTAAAGGAAAGATGCTGTAGGTCGAGTTGTACATCTCGCTCGGAAGCGGTGGCGCGAGTGGCGGGGCCTTAGAACGCAGTATATCCGCAGAGAAAAAAGGAAACGAGAACTCATATCCAGTCGCAAGGATGCAATGGCTGACCCCTTCTTCCGTCGTCCCATCTTCGAAGATGACGTGACCGTCCTCGCCGAAGCGTGCGACGCGGCCGCGACGCTTGAGGTTCCCAAAATCCTCCGCTGGGGTCCCACTGACCGAATGAATGACGGTTCCTGCGACTGTGCGCATTTCTGCTGATATATCCAGCCCGCTGGGCCCCGCGCCGACTACTAGAATTCTATCACCGAGATTTTCGGGGCGCCTGTACCATGCGGAATGGCTGGCTCGGCCTGAATTGAGCCATTGAGCAAGGCCTGGCGTATCGGGGTAGCGGGGTATGCGATAATGTCCGTTGCACACTATCACAAGGTCGAAGGGGAGAACCTTACCGGTTGATAGTGTGACTTTCCAGTTGGAATGCTCTCGGGTGACGGAAGTGACTGATGTGTTAAGCTGGATATGGGGCCGGAGTCGGAAGTGGTCGGCGTAGTCGTCTAAGTATTTGTGCACAATGCTTGCGCGGGGGAAAAGTGGTGTGGACGGGGGGAAAGAGTGGCTTGTGAAAGCCATCACTGGATGCGGCAGGTTGGTGGTAAGCGAATCGTACAGAGAACTGAGAGGCGGATCATCTGTTGCAGGTGCAGGCAGCCTAGAAGAGGAGCATCATTAGTCGATGTTAGCGGAGTAGGGCGTAGTCAATCTGCTGATAGTCACTAACCAGACACCCCCTATCCGGTCTCGTGAATCAAACGCCGTGGCCTTCCACTTTCCGGCCTCACATTGTGGTGAGTCGAGGAAGATCTTCAAAGCAGCCAAGCCAGCAGGGCCCGCCCCGATGATGCAGATTGTCTTGGTGTCCCCATTAGCAATGGATTCGTGCCCTATCGCTGCACTTCAGATGGTTAAAAAGTCGTTTCCGCGTCTGAAGACGAACGACATTATACTTCGTGGCTCCATGCTGAGTTGATGTTTGAACCTGATGAAAAAGAACGAGTTCAGCGTGGGATATGCGGGCCACCACAAATGTAGACCATAGACGCGTACTTACATAAAGAGCACTATGATACAGCCGTGCTTCGTCCATCGTTAGTAAAAGTTTGACTCGCGAGCCAGGGCTTGGGTGAGGTATCGAAGCTGGTCACAGCCGAGTGAGTACGAGGTAGTGATTCACGTGCAATTTACAACAGAGGTCAACGTAGAAAGGTGTGGACCCCAAGCAGGCAGACAGAGTTACTTCCGGTCGAAACTGGTTCAAGTTTAAACTGTAGTAGGCCAGCGAAGCCGGAGATAAGATTAGATCCACATCAGTATTGCCACATCGCCGCCCAAGCAATCTCATCGGCAACTCAGTCCGTGTTACGTGAATATTATTGAGGAAATCCAGCTCGATCGAATCTAGATTCACAACAGCTACCTAGGCATGTATACTTTGAATGAGATGAATGGAATTGATATGCAGGAAGGTTATATGGGAGAATTAAACACAAAGAAACTAATGGTACACACTGTACTCGGGAAATGGACTAGAAAGAACTTGAATGGCGAGTCCTAATATCTCTGGTTTTGTCATCGAAGCCTACTTCCCTATCAAGGCCAATGTCGTTCGTGGTAAGCTCTTCTTCGACATCACCATGTGTACTGCATTCGTATTTCCGGTTATAATCAGCGGATGTACGTGTTGGGCGAGCCGTGAATGAGATATGCTCTGATACTGGGTACTGGCAGCGCACGGTTGATTCAAACTCCGATAGCAGCGGTCCCACACGCCAAAAAGACACGATCTTTTGGCTAGCCACGGCAGAGCACAATCAAGTAACATTGAGGGGAAGTTTGTATGGTGGATTTGGTTAGAAATTTCATTCTACATGTATTCTAGATTGCAGAACTCAAAAAAAATGTCACGATGATGGTTATCCTGTTTTCACTTTTGTCATTACACAACATTTTGGCCCCAGAAACTTCATTTTGTAATCTAGAATACAAATAGAATGCCATTTGACGCGTGCTACAGCAATTGATTAGGTCCTAAATGACCTGGAACAGGCTGCCACGGGGTCGTCGAATTGTTGGGCAAACGCACGCTTATGTCATCAAATTAACGCGTCGAGACGCGCCTCGCCATTGCTGGTTACCCCGCGCTGAAGGTTTTTGCTCACAAAACACTTCCCTGCCACTTAGTTCATATGGAGACATAGTTCCGAGTATGATTGGTGTGCCGGAGCTTTGTCAGGAGGTGGTGCGCGTCGATATCCAGGATTTGCCACGAAATCATCAGAAATGCCATTACATAAGCTCACACATTTCGGATCGGCTTTGCCAGTACCCACTGATACGTTCCCAGCTCCAATGGTGGCATGATCGCTCGCTCGTTTGGCACGAATTAAGATTAAGTTGAAGGTAATCCCGGTGATTTGAATCCCCTAGAATATACCCCAATGCAATAGTCCATTAACACGCGCAGTCTTATACCATGAGATACCATAGATTCTGGACGTACCGCAGCAGTCGTGATATAAACCGAGTTACTACCCGTGATCTGGGTAATAAAGATGATGACGGTCATGACAGTGTAAATTAACCCCGATTCAACGATGATTCGCATGACAGTGTGGAGTCTGCCTCGAGGTTGCATTGAGAAAAACGGTGTGAATCTGTGTGCCCTAGCAGTTTCATTGACAGCGCGCCAAATTTGGAGGACGATCAATGCTGGGAAGCAAGTCAGAAAGGGAACGACGGGCAAACGGGCTGATGAACTTACTGGTGGCATAGATATTGATAGCAATGGTTCCGGACCAGAAACCGATGTAGACAAGAGAGATCTTTCCTCCGGCGACTCGAGACCCGGACGTCAGGATGCCCTGCATGTACATGCTTACAGCCGTCCCCGCAACTCCACCAAGCCATAAAAAGGTGGGGAATACCACCACCCGGTAGGACTTGTTGTACATGACCCAGCATCGGTATATCTGGAGCGCAAAGTCAAATAGATGGCCAAGCGAATTTTCAACGTAAACACTTACAAGAACAACATCTACCGTGATGGTCTGTAGGTGAACACAGAGAGGCTACACGGCGTTGCTTAGTGTCAGAAAAACAGTACATGATTTTTTTCTACTGACCTTTATGATATTGATCCAGTCCTGACCCAGTTCCTTAATAGCACCACCCCCGGGATGCGTATGATAAACTAAGCCTTGCAAAAGCCGGACAAGTCCCAAGGCCAGGTTCAACGTAGAAAATATGAACATAAGGAGCACTACTGTGGACATCATCCAGTTGCCGGTGAGCCGTGATGCCCAGGTGCGCTGTGGACCAGACCAGAGGATGCATTTCAGGGAGGAGATGAAGGTGATGAGGTAGATCCCGTAGAATATACATTCGACGAAAACGCCCACGAGTTGCGCTGCATCGCTCTGGAGTCTGGTATCCGGCATGGGGCTAGTAGATGCCTAGTATGGACAATGCGAGTTGGCCGGGAGATGCCCTTCAACGCCAGCACCGCATATACCTCGCGTCCTATATGTCTACTCGAGTAGAGCGGGAACACGAGTCATACGCAACGAATTGGCAAGCTCGAGAGCTGCTTCCGCCTCCAAGAATTGTTTGTCGGACGATGGCTGTACACCCTTTGAAAATGAATTCGAAGCATAACAACAATATTGTTCAAGTTATTGTTTTGATCAACAGCGTGGAGCTAGGAGGAACGTGATCACAGCCTGATCTCCTAGAAATGAGATCATCTGGAGAAGCGGCCTATTACCTAAAGCGGCCAACTGAACAGCACCTCTTGTCTCCTCTTGTCGGTTGGGCAAGGCTGAAAGGATGTTGGAGAAGGTGTGTGAGAATCGATAGGTAGAGTAATCTGTCAGGAACACCTATGATCACTTTTGCTTCCCTGTATGTAGGATGTTGGCAGATAGTGATTCGCATGAGCGGTCAATCGTCTCCAACAGATCTTCTGCCCGATCCTTTCCTAAAAACCAACACTGCCTCATCTGTTGACAATCCAGCGTCCGGCGAGGCGAGGGAGATGGGTGAGACAGTGAGGCTGAAGCCAGTATTGGGCAGCTTGACCATTTATATGACATTGCGTGCCAACTTGTATGTTTCCACTACTCCGATGACTCTCCGTTGTGAACGCAAGCGCAGCTTATTTTTATCGCGCTATAAAATGATGGCATCGGCATCGAGCACAGTGTAATGAACCCTACGCCGCCGCGATCGCATGGTGGCTCAGCCCCAATTCATATCCATCAACGAAAGGGTCGTTGCGAGCGGCTAGCATAACCCCAGGATGCGCAAAATTGAAAGCATATATGGCGAGGACTATCATCGCGCCATCGAGAATATCTGTAACACGAGGTGTGGATTGTTTGAATGGTATTTTTGGGCGCTTAGAGGGAGTGACGCACTGAAGTAGAGTTCTGTTGAGATGATTCTTCCGTTCCAACCGTCCGCAAATTCGACGGTGCGATAAATGGCACTGTTGGGAAACGAGATGAGATATGCCATGACACTGATTATTCAAGGACTTACCGTATGACTAAGAAGAGTGTGTTGAAAGCGAGGGCGAGTGTCATTATTTTGAGCTTGGGCGTCATGGCAGCCTTTCGATTCCGAAAGTACTCTGGGCCGTCCTCTTGGGCATGGATTGGTCTTCCTTGAGTATATCGCACGAGATATTCCATGGCAAGGCAGCAATAGAGCGTGAGCATGACTGGGTGGCATATTCAGAGTTTAAAGATGTCGGATATGCAATATAACTGTCTTACTGAGTTGAAAGATGATCCCACCCAGGATGATTTTAGTGCCCTGAAGACCCGATGATAGGTTAGTGTCAGCATTGAAAAAATCCACATAACACCTACGAGTTGAGCTTTCGATGGATCATCAGCCTGTGCTGCGAGTCCTCCCCCGCCGCCTTGAATGAACAACGAAATGATATCCTGGGACCCCACCAGTGTTAGTCGTCGATGCTATTTGAAGGACAGGATATCACACGAACGCAAGATACGAAGACGATGGTATCTAACAATCAAACAACGTCCATCAGCAAGTCGCATTCCTCGTACAGTAACAGGCCGAAGGTCGCGCACTCACATCGACGGGGAGGGAGTCTACTGTATGCGGGACCCAAGCGAGTAACTAAACGGCCGAAGATGATGAAGTTTGCCGCGACCAAAGGGATAGGAGCCAACACCGTCGCAGTGGATCTGGAATAGAAAGTTAGTCGATTCGTAGCACGGAGGAAACGTTGAGCGGTACTGACTGAGCTATGTACGCAGTCCGGTCCGACACGTCGTACGAGCTCAATATACGACAGGCCCAGCCAGCGACTTCACCGGCACCCGCAAGACACGCCGTCGGGAAAAAGAACCACATGCGGTATCTTATTGCCTGGGCCATATGCGCCACTGAAAGACCTTGGTGATGAGCACGGAGCATGGAAAGGACAACTGCCATAACTGCTAACATGTCGAAATGCCAAAGAGAATGACGAATATGAAAGCCACGGATCTAGTGGGCACATAGTGGTAAAGCGATTCATGCACAGGGTCAAACGTGGTTCCTATAATGGGCGGATGTAAGTCAGGACTTCATTTCGCCTGGGGAAGAGAGTGCACTCTTACCGTTGAACGACATCGCGGCTGTTGTCACTATTAGTAGTGGGAAAATTCTTGTTCTCCCTGGCCTATTTATACCGATAAAGGATCAAGCCGCTCGTTGAAGGGATCAAGAACGCTGTCCAACGTTGGTACTGCGTGTTGCTGCGGAGAAAGAGGGCGACCACTCACCGACGCTTGTTTGTGACATAAAAACGCTTGGGGTGTTTGCAGTAGTGACGTGAGACTGGGTCGCCCAAGAATCGAACAAAAGTTCCGCCAAAAGCAGGCACAGAAACACAGCTACCGGAGAAGAAGCACGATTTGAGGTTGGAATAAGTTGATCGAGAGAACTTTTCTTTGTTTGATAGGGAAAGGTTCCTCCTGTGTTTTGTTCAGCCTTCGCCACAGTGAATATAGTCAATCAAACGATGTCTAGATGCACTTTGCTGGATTTTCCAGCTATTGCGTGCACAATCAAACGCTACTGGGTAATTCACGACAGAAAACGGACTGCAGTTTGGCAAAGAAATCTGTTGAGATGCCCATTCAGTGGATTCAATGCGATGGAACATAACGACGTATCCGACACACCGAAGTTAATTGCCAGGTTTGAATTTCGAAAGTGGAACGGGACTAATTCCTCGCGTCGCAGTACATGTTCCATCAACTTCCGCAGTCGAACCGATCCTGTCAAAGGCTCCTCCAACAAGCAACAACCGGGCACCGAGCAAGTCCTTTGTACCAAATCCTCATGACTCAACCGTCCCGTCTTCCCCGCTACCCCTCTACCATTGCCTTCCATCCGCGGTGAGGGCATAGTTATTTTATGCGCTTGACCACTCTGAGAGCTCAATTTCCCCGCTCTTCACTGCTCGTCTGGGCGGGGTGGGCCTACAGCGGCCAACCTCCAGCTTTGCTGCTGTCGCATGCTACCGTTTCCAACATCAGTGAATCAATCGGAGGACCTCGATTGCCTGAACATAGCTGCCGCACACCGTTCCCTCGTGCTAATCGCCAGCGTCCCAGTGAATCATAGCTGCATGCGAAGCAGTTCTGATGGGTTTGACCTGCGGTGTGTCACCTGCGCGTGACTCCCGCGGGCTGGAGAGAACAAGACCAGTGCTTCTAGCTCCTAGCTGCAATGTTCAAAACTCTTCATAGCTATGCGAGCTTACAACGGCAGAGCAGCTTGATATATGTCGACGACGTACGACTTTCGTCATCCCAACCACCACATTCACCTCTTGAATCAGGCCCTCCACACACTCTCCATGACCCACTGCCACAGTAGCCCACCGCTCAGCTTCGAGCCATATCCTTATAGGCATATTGGCGTCCATGGGTCCCGTATTTCATGTTCCGCCTTATGAACATGAGGATCCTCGGGGAGAGAAGACGCGGCGCCAGAGAGGCTCTTGTCGATAAAATGCAGCGCCGTGAGTGTTATGCTTGCGCAGACGGAGTCAGATCGCGTCCCACAACAATAGCTCGCATCTTCCCCCGAAGTGGGAGGCCTCGTAGCAAAACCTTGTACCTTACGGCACCAGGACAACGGTCAGTTTTCTAGCCAGGATGAAGGCCCTGCGCGTCTGGCTCGTAGGAGTAATCACTGGCCATCGTAGTAGCGTAAGCAGTGGCAACCTCTCCCAAACGAGTGCCGGAGCTCTCGCTGGGTAGAACTTGGGTGTAAATCGTCACGGCCGAGAATCACGCGTGCGGTACCGTTGCACCTGCCGCTGATGTATCATCGTTTTCCCAAGCATGTAGCAGGTGTCTGTCTCCAGGTCCCACAATGCGTGCAATTAGAATGCGAAGGCATCCATTCAGATGAAAAAAGGCCTATTTGCGCGTTAGGAATGGGAAACTGGCGGACCGGGGACAACTCACCTCACTACGAATACGCATGAGCACTTTCACCCCGCTCCCTACAGCAATCGACTCATGACGTATCTCTCAGAGCGGCGCAATCCTCCTGGCCATATACTGTCAGTCCCTCGACTATGCAGCACGTAGTGGCCCTAGTCGACGACGAAACGCCGTTCGCGTTTCCAAAACCAGATTACGGAGAACGACGCGTCGATCTGCATCCTCGAACTAGACCCAACGAATAACCGACGTTTCATTCGTATTGGGATGAACACATCATCGACCTTGAGAAGGAATTTGGTAGAGACCTGACGGCGAAGGGACCTTGCGGTAAAAGGCGCAGACAAATATGACCAAATCGGCGCCATCAATGAGGCCGACGATCATGCAATCATCTTCCGAATCCAGTTTGGCTATAGGTGCAGCTGCTGCAGTCGTTTCGGAAGTACGCGTATACCTAGCGTTCCCCTTGCCCTCTTTGTCGTCCAACACCGCCTCCAAGTCCCCGTCCGCTGGCGCAGCAAAGGCATACAACGCATCTCTATAATCGACTGCTCCATGGGCTCGAAGCGATGCCATGCCGCCGCGATGGCGAGTGGGCTGTCCCCGACCTTCCGCCTCAGCTCCTCGTATTGCGTCATAATGTCCACCGCTTCCTGCACCGGACGCAGCGCGGCGTGTGCATGTGCCTCTACCACTGGGAACGGCGGCACGCGCACTAATAGCCCTAGGAAAACAAGACTATTGAGCGGGAATGCGTTCTGCAAAGGAAATAGATGTCGCGCCAGAGGAAAGACGCTGTAAGTTGAGTTGTACACCTCCCTGGGGAGTGGCGGGGCCGGTGGTGGGATCTCTGAATGAAGGGTATCTTCATCGAAACATGGAAACGAGACCTCGTAGCCACTTGCGAGGATGCGATGGCTGATCCCCGACTCCGTCGTCCCATCCTCGAAGGTGGCTTCACAGTTCTCGCGAAAACGCGTAACGCGGCCAATTTCTTCTGCTACTGCCCCACTGACCGAATGGATGACCGTACGGGCGGCGCTGCGCATTTCAGCCGAGATATCTTGCCGGCTGGGACCTGCACCGACCACTAGCACAGTGTCACCGAGGTTTCGCGGGTGTCTGTACCATGCAGAGTGGGAAGCTCGACCGGAGTTGAGCCATCGAGCGATTCCAGCGGTATTTGGGTAGCGGGGTATGCGGTAATGTCCATTGCACACCATACGCCCATACGTGCGTCGTACGCCACCTCCGCATGCTCACTGCGTGGGCTCTATCCGCCTTCCTCGGCGCAGCCCTCCCCGCCGCAGTCGGCACACCGTTGACGGAGTTTGTCTCCGGGCACGACGCAACCGATGACCACTCGGCTGGTGTAAATGATGCTGATGCAGCCAGCTCAGGTGCATCCCCTGCGCGCAGGCGCCGTGACAGAGCTGCGAGGATACGGGCGCTATACCCGGCGACAATCCCGCGGTATGTGCTGCTGATTGGGATCGGGGTGTGCGCGGTCGTGCTGAGGAGATTCATGCGCTGGGGCGTGTGGGGTGTGAGCGGGATGGGGGCGGTTGGTGCTCGTGGAGTGAGAGGCCGGTGAGTTGTGGTAGGGATGTGGATCTGTGTAACAGGAACATGCTTGGTTGCTCGATCTTGCCCTTCCTTTTTCTTTGGTTCCGTTGGCTTTCTTGTCTGCACTTCACGACGCGGCTTCGATTCTCGCATGCATATACCGACTCATCCTCACATTTTCATCACAATCTTCATGATCTCTGATGATCTTTCATGACCCTTCATAACCGACACGACTTGCAACCTACTCGCTCATTTGGCATCCACGTTTTGGTCTTTGCACCGTATCTCATCCCATCTACATCCCTTTATGTTCTTATCTCTTGGAATACATCAGCATTTTTCAGGCAGGATAGGGTCGGAGGCAGTGGCCGTGTTTGTCAATGACCACTGCGACCCAGCAGCCGGGCCGTCGACGTCAAGTATGCTCGTATTGCCCAGGTAAACTTGCGTGTTGTCCAATGCCTGAATTATGCACCCCGTTTCCCCCCCTCTGCCATAACACACATCAAGGGTGGGGGGGGCGGAACCCATGAAAAATACATCAAGAAGTGGGCACGAAGAAAGGCCTTTCCAATTGGATTGGTCGCTTTACAGAACTGTGCTAGCCTGATGTTCGTTACCTCGTTGTCTTCGCTCACACCAAGTCATCCCGCGACCGCTTGATCAGCCGTGCGCGCTTGATCGATCGTGGCTTGAGCTGTACGGGGAGGCTAGCGGGTCGACTGCCGCCAATACCGCGCAAAATCATAAATATCAGGTAGCAATGTGAGCGGCCACTTACGAGCTCATGCCAGAGGTACAGTCGTTCGTATCGGGATAAATCGGTGCGCCACTCGAATCCAGTTGAGGAATAATGTCGAACGCCCAAATGAGACGAACAAGTGCGATCCAAACGGACTTACTCGCGAGGTTGTATGCCGGACATTTTCTACGACAAACGATACTATTAGTATTGCTCATACCTTGTGGAGGCCCAAGGAACGCACCGACGACCAAATCCAAAGGTGTAATGGCCCTCGGTCAATGATTCGAATGTAGGGATCCAGTCATCCCGGGAAAATCGTTCGGGGATGAACTTCTCCGGCGTTGGAAATTCCACCTCGTTGCGATGCTATGGAATGTTAGCGCGCCTGCCTAGCACCAAAACTTAAGTGTACCTACCATTGACCAAATGCAGGGAATAACCGTCGTGCGTGCTTTAATCTTATATTCGAATTCCTTTCATCGGGGCAGAAATAGCTGTATGAATTGAATGCCTACCAGGTATCCCTGTGATGTTGAAGGTTGAAGAACTTGTTCATCGACATAGACAAATGCCAGAGGATTCACCTTATATTCGTCGTCTGCTTCGGAATAATGTGGGAAACAAGCTGGTGCGGCTGGCGCCCATCTGAAGACTTCCTTTACCAGAGCGGCACAGTAAGGCAGCTGTCCGATCATCGAGAAGGAAGGAATAGACTCTTCGTCGCCCCCGAGAGCAGCGTCGATCTCCTCCTGCGCGGCGATCAACGTATGTGGATACAGAATCATGGCGATGAGAAACCACTCGACGGTGGCATCAGTTGTATCAGTTCCAGCACCGAATGATGTGCCAGCGACTTTGTTGCGTAGAACATCAGTCCAGCGCAAAGCTCCGAAATTCTAGGAGAACGGGGAGAAGCACTCACTGCGAGCCACGTCTTCGAAATCCAGCTCTAACTTGGCTTGCTGATCCCATAAACGAGCCGCAAAACATTCAATATCAATATGTTGATTTTCCATCTTCTTTTTCACGCCCGAAACCAGACGCCCAAATAACTAGGGACCCGTGAGTCGCCTTACGCCAAAATTCAGGGAAGGGGGGGAAGTGGAATACCGACCTTCACTTCCTCCCGTGCATTCTCCAGCGCCTGCTTACGCCAGGGGGAAAGGAAGTCAGGAAGCTTATCCAAAATGGGGAATATGTCAACAAGATGAGCACCGGGGAGGGCGTTTCGGATGAAGTTGAACAGGACAGACATGATCGCCTTCGTGTCACCGTCACCTATCCTGTCACCGTACGTGAGGGAAAAGACAATGGATGAGGAGAACCGCTGTGAGTGCAATGCCGGTGTATTTGGGTCCGCCAGAAAATTGTACAGGAGTATCAGAGATTCGTTTTCTTGGATTGGCTCATAGCCCCCGAGTACTGTACTCCGAAATTATCAGGTTTTAAGACATCTGATTGTAATACAGACGCACCTCGAGGTTGAAGCATCTGAAGAAAAGCATTGCGCTGTTTTCTTAGATTATCATCGTTCCCCATCAACAAGAGTCGTTTGTTGTTCGATTGATATTTTCCTGCGTATATCAGCGGAGGCCGGGATGAGTAATTCGCGGATCGTCGCCCTAGCTATGCAAGGATGGATAACGGTCGGGATAGACATAGACAAGTGACGAACGAGTTCCTCTGCGTCGCGGGCATCGTTCAAGACAACGACTTCTTTGAAACCAAGCGAAAGTCCTACAATGGGACCTAATGGGAGCACCTGCGGGTGAGAGGGCATGTCTGTCGTAGTGAGCCTTGGGCTTACCATACTGCTTTGACAGCGTCTCATAATATCTCCAGGTTTTCTGACGCGGTATCTGCAAGAGATGTCCGATGAGTGGGTGAGGTCGCGGACCCGGCAGACGTCCTCTCCGTCTATAAACATGGACGGTAAATGCGACGACGAAAATGAAGAACGGCCATAGAGACTCGAGCAGAGGCATCGTGGCTCGTTCTGCTGGGTGTGCTTTCCATTCTATTTAACGCCGCCTCTCCGGCGCTCACCTCGCTCAGTCATCCCTGTATCTTACGGTCCACATAACTTGGACTGCTCGGCATGTCCTGCAGGCGAATTGGGTAGTGTCAGCAGGCATCAAAGAAGGCTGTGGAGAGTTTTCTGATGCGAGGGTTGTGCGAGGGAGAAGAAGATCCTGACATGAGTCCTCACGCATGTAGAACTCGAGATAAAAATAAAATCACTGTCGAAGCGCATGCAACCGTCAAACCGCACCAATGGAGGTTTTGCGTCAGGTTGCAGTCGATGACTACTACCAACTCTGCCACGAAGAGTGGTTGGAAGTTGGAGAAGTGTTGGCACAGGATCAGTGCTTGAAGAAGGGGACAGATGGACAACCATTCCCTCGAAGGATGGAGATGATCATGGGGACCCAAACTTACGCTCTCCACGGAATTCCTTGGGAAGATATCAGTGATGACGGAAGACCTACAGCTGGAAGGCCAGCCAAGTATACTCCGCGTTGCTGGGTGACCTCCGAGCCAGCTGGTGTGGTGGGCGAGTAATACACGAATCAGGCGGACTGGTGATGGACGGAGCATCAAGAAGTTGATAGAGTCCCCAAGTAACGAGCGAACGATATCAACTTGAGCGTTCACGACTTCGATCCCGAGGATAGGTGGTGGTCAACAGATAGCGTGATTGATGATAAATCGTAAACGCATCATTACAATAATTATATGATACTGCTACGTGATGGATTTCCTCTAGTTTGCCAAGTGCAGCCTCGGCTCGAACTTCGGTGAGTGGGATGAGAAGTTGCCTCGACATTTCGACTCAATGTAGATCGGTTTCCCTGTGGCGAGCAGTGTCACGTTGCTGCCAAAGTGATTTGACATGCATGCCATGTGCGCTCCCACTGTATGAATGGTGCGCAAGAGCATGAGAGCCGACAGTGCTAAACATAACCAAGCTGCCATCCTCTGCTTCGTAAAGAGAAAGAGTACTCTGGACCATCACGATCATGTCACTCTCCAACTTTGCATTACAGAACCTACTTTCACTGCCATGTGAGGGCTCCAATCACCTACCACTCAAATAGGCCGCCTCCGTCGTCGTCTGCTGCGGCATTGTCAGCCAGGCTATCCAGCACATCTTTGGCGCTCGTACCATCTCTCTACCCCGCCTGACATATCGCGATGTCTGGCGCAGGAGTCGCTCTCGATTACGCGACTGCTTTGTCTACCGGTCTCGAAGGCATCCTTTATGGTGTTTCTTTATCTTCTCCGCGGATTCTTCCCTGTTTACTCATCCAGACCATCATTTTCCAAGGGTTCTCTGTTTTCATGTTTGGAGCAACTGCTTACGCCTTAATCCGGCGTCGCTTTACGTCAGGAGAGAAGAGCTACGCCATGCTCACGACCGCTTCTCTTTTCCTAGTGTTCAGCACCATGGTGAGCTAGGCTTTCGTTGATCAAAGATACTGCTAACAGGCATCGACAGCATATGGGAATGGACATACATAGGCTCATCGATGGCTTTATCAACCACCGGGATACGTTAGACGGACCCATCAAATACTTCGGCGATGTGGGATCATTCACTTGGTTCTTCCGGAACCTCATTTACACTCTCCAGACACTTCTCGGAGACGGTGTTGTCGTACGTACTTCAATTCCTAGCTTCTCTTATCAGCTTTGTATAACAACGCCCCAGATATATCGATGTTACGTTGCTTGGAGCAACTTTTGGATTGTCATTCTTCCTCTAATGCTTTGGCTGACTACTCTCGGTAAGTGTGGATCAGTGGATATCAACGCTGACGCTCATGTCGTGGCCATGTTGGCAGTGACTGCGAGCATCTTGTTATGGTTCTTCGCACACGCACACAATGCCGCGAACCACACAGGCGTCTTTGGCGACCAGTTAACGCACTGGGTTACGGCTTTTTTCGCCAGCTCGTTGGCTGCAAACGTCCTCAGCACTGGTAAGAATTCCTGACTTCACCATGGACTTGCTGGCTTGAAACATGATACAAGGTCTTTTGGCATTCCGTCTTTGGAATGTAGACCGTCGAGTCACTGGTATCCGGTCTACAGAAGGACCTCTTCGCCATTTTACCCGTGTTGTCCTTGATTCTGGCGCCATATATTCCCTGACATTGACAGTCGTTATAATCCTGTTCGTCGCAAAGTCCAACGTCCAGAGTATCATCATGGATATGGTGCGTTAGCCGATCTTGCTTGTAGTCACGCTACGGTGCTTACCGGCGAAATCCCTCTTAGACCATGCCGATAATATCCATATGTTTCTATATGATTCTCCTCCGCATCGCACTCCATAAGCCGAACTCGAAGTTTGCGAGCAGCGTCGGCACCAGCAACTCAAGAAGCCACATCTCCGGCCTCAGTTCGAACAGCCGTGACCCCATTCGCATGCAAAACCTCGAAGTTCATTTGAGCAAGGTCACAGATGTCGTCAGTGACTCTAAGAAAACTACATCCAGGTTCGAGTTGGAGCAAGACCATGTATAGTCCGTCGCATATCAAAAATGTCTATGTATCAAGAGATATACTCTAAGATTGCTTTTCCTCGTCTGTGATGAACCAGTTGATGATTTTAAATTGCCAGAGCTCAGCCAGGTGGCAAAAGGTAGGACGACGTTTTGCTATTTTGGTGTTCCCAATTGATTCAAACGGCGTTCGACAGGTTTCGTTTGAACGACATTATAGTTACAACGTAGTCCTTGCATTTACCTAGACTTTCCTCGCAACTATTGTGAAATATTCCACCCCAGATCCTTCAGTGACGTCCCATTCCTGTCTCATCTCTTCCAATAAAGCATCCATCTCAGCTTCGTCTTTAACAATTCCGTAACCCCCATCACGTAGAAATGCCGGCTTGAACCCCGTCCGATAGGATTTCGTGAAGTTATTATAGCCAAGAACACCTTTCTCGCCACCCCACTTGCCTAGAGGAACCATAACTTTGCTGACTTCGACGTCAACGAAGCCTAAAGCCTCAAGCATCGACGGGATTTTCTCTGCAGGTTCGCGCAAGAACCCATGTTCAGAGAAAAACGCAGATGTCATGCTTTCCAAGCGTGCGGTAGCAGGCCCACTGACGACTTTCCCATATTCGGCTAGCTGTATACATCCACCGGGTTTGGTAATGCGGTGTATAATCGCCAGCGTAGTCGGCCAGTCTTTCTCTTTGATCCCTAAAAGCAATAGGCGCTGATGAACCAATGCGAACTTGTTCGTCCAGTCGTCGGAAACGTCGAGGATCGACTTAACGTGAAAGCTGATGTTCGAGGGAGGGGCAAGTGGGAAATGGTCCGACGATATGTCGATACCTGTGAAAGTGACTGACGGAGGGTACGATTTCGCGAGCTCGAGGATCCAGATTCCTATCGTGTAATGATAAATAGGGTTTCAAACGTAGACCCCTCAAGCAGACTGACCAGTTCCTGTACCGGAGTCAAGGATGTGGTCTCCAGGAGATGGCTTGTACACTGGCAAAACGACCTTTCCGTCGTTCAATGACACGATGAGCCTATGCTGCCCTTCTAATCTGGAAAGCAGTTGATGTATAAGAAGCGATTAAGATGACATAAAGTATAAATACAATACCGCTTTCGTTCCGATTCGTCTCCTGGTAGGATATATTCTGCGACAGCAGATGCGTCAGGTTGCGGCATGTGGATGAAACGGAGGTGATGCGTGTTGTGCTCTTCCACGAGGTTTATATACACATCTTACCTTCGATTTCCACGTTCGATGGCGCAGATAAGAAATAAGGGCATATCCACAGAAAAGGCTTAGTACGCAAGGTATCCTTCGCTAACAAATGATGAAAGATCTAGAGAGAAGTTCATCACGCGCTTGGACGGCGTAAGTGTAATTGTATAAGACGAACTGCGGGAAGTGTGGCTTTGGATGGCTCAACTCTCGTGTATTCATTTGGTGATGTACACCGTGCACAAAATAATCGCTTTCAAGTTGTAACACTAGCCAGTGCCGGTAGGAGGAGGGGGTCAGAAAATCACTTCTATCGCTTGTGAGCGACCGTGTATCAGTGACTATCGTCGGCTGAGTGGACTTCAGATATATTTCTTGGGTCTTCATTCAAACGTTCAAACTCAACACTTACTTGGATTTGGAGTGACACACAGTCTACAGAACTGAGATGAGCAACAGCTAACTGACTGTCGGGAAGCCAGGGGAGCGTCGGAAGTCCCCGGTCATCACGGACAAACAAGACAAGCCGTGGTCAAGTGACATCCGTCCGTTTTCGACATTTCTTCAGGTTGGCGCGTAGGAGGACCTGCTGAAGAACAAGAATACGGGAAGGGGCTTATTTCTTCAAGGATCCGATGTCCACCGGAGCTTCGACCTCCGCAGGTGTGTACTAGGACCACCCAAACTGGCTGTCTCCTTCTGATCGTGTGGACCAGAACTCAGTCGTATGTGAATAGAAGCTATTGAGCACCCCAAGAAAAACTCGAATACAGCGGACTGATCGATGATAACGCGATATTCTCAGTGAACCCAAGCGATTGATGTTTTGTCACTGGCCCACCTTGAGCTGTCAGAAGTGAATATCGTTATAGAACTCACAAGATCGGCCTCATTGTGCATCTGGGGGCTTCTCTGAGAGTGAGCTTTGTTCCACACTTTATTGTCCCGCCTGCTCATGCTGTACCGGCCCTCCTCCTGCGTTGTCTTCGGGAACAGATATAGCAAATTGCAAATAGGACCACACGAGAGCTAAAATCTCTTAAGAATACAGGGTAAAGTCGTGACAATGCAGAGCGAGATATATCGCACCCGCACATGGACCAAGAATTCCCAGAGAAATGCAGTCATGCCCACAAACCTCTCCTTCACTTTGAGGATACCCATGTACCGCATCGAGCGCCACACCCCCTTCATCTGTTTCCAAAGGCTTGGCATCCTTACTTGGAATTAATACGGCTGGAGAAGGTATTGCTTCTACTACCGGAACGGAATGGTATTAACTCGCGACATCCTAGCCCACCGGCACAAAACTCATGTTCTGGCCATTCGGTATGTTGCCCTGTTTTTCTTTTTCTTTTCTACTCATGGTAGTCGCAGCGTGGGGCATGACCTTGGCCGCTTATAGCCAGTCCATGCCAGTCTATTCCTATGTACATCACCTCGCAGGATGCCTTTTCGGAGCGTTTATCGTCCGAAGCTCAGCGTGCACCGTCAACGACATCTTCGATCGTAAAATCGATGCCTGTGTCGGTACGATGTTCCTTATTTTGGGCTATCTTGTAGTATGTCCTGATATCTTCAATTTAGAACGTACGAAGGGTCGACCAATTCCCAGTGGCCGCGTCTCTGTTAGAGCAGCAGTAGTGTACCTCTTGGCTCAATACCTAGTCGGTATCGCTTTCTTTTACGCCACAATGGATGGTCTCGCGTCAGTTTACCCCTTGGAGTTTACTGTCTTTGCTTCGGACTGACGCATTGTCACCTTCAGCCTCCAGGTGGCATTATTTCAGCTTCTTCCACTGTGAGTTATACTGAACGCGTCTCCCGTCGACTTCGATTGAGGCTTACCTATCATTGCATAGCTTCGCCATATATCCCTTGATGAAACGCGTTACCGACTGGCCGCAGGCTTGGCTTGGTCTTGCAATGAACTTCGGTGATTGATGTTTGCACCTTTTTTCCCGACAGAGTCTTATCTTGCTTTACACCAGGTTTCCTGACCTCGTGGATCTCTGTTTGCGGGGCGATGAACTACCCGTTGATTGCCACCTTGATGACAGGCTGCTGGTGCTGGACCATGCTGTATGGTAAGATACGCCAGACATCATTGTGCGCGATAGGCGGCTCAGGTACATAAACGCAGATACCATCTACGCCTGTCAGGACAAGAAAGACGATGTTAAGGTACAGCTTTCAGTTGTATTGCTCTGCATTCCGTTTAACATCCCCGAAAAGGCGGGTGTCCGTTCCACAGCTCTCGCGTTTGGGTCCCATATCAGATCGCTTCTGACGGTATTCGCGATCACCTTTGTGACCATGTTTACCGCTGCCGGGGCGATGAATGGCCAAGGGCTTGCGTACTACCTGATTTCCGTCGGAGGAATGTCGGTGCATTTGATTTGGCAGTTTAGCACCGTCGACCTTGACGTACCGGAAAGCTGCTGGCGTGCGTGCAATTCATTATATGAAATCGAGCTAGAGACTGAATGGCCGCATAGGCAATTTTCAAAGCAATGGGACGTTGGGATGGATTATTTGGGTTGGTGCTGCTCTCGACTACCTCTATAAGATGCAAGTTTTCTCAGCATTTGTTTGAGGTTATCCGTACCACATTTCGACTTCCAACATTTCATTTATCGCGTTCACGGATCACACCTCACCAACCTGTGTCGTCTTTCATAACCTGTATTTCAATGTATGTAGAGCCGTTTCCTACAATAGCCGACAATGCTGTCGTCAAGTCAAAAATACCTCTGTGTTAAGAATTATTTATAAGTGACTTATGTAGCTGAAAGTCGGAGGAGGGGAGGCTGCACGCTGATACAGCACCCATTTTTACCGTGCAAGGCGGATCATCATAGTGGTTGTGATACATATTTGCCAGGATCCACGGAGAAACCATGTGTGAGACTAGTGATGCTCCATTACCAGAAAGAACATTCTCCATTGAGAGGCTCCGAGCCTTGAGAAGCGTGACTGTGGTATTGATGAAAGGTCCAATGCTACCTAGTATGCAACGCCCTTCTCGTCTACTAGAAGCGTCAGTGACCATTCTCGCGCAAGACAACAAACGTGCTTACTCGGAGGGGGTTCGAATCTACAGCTTGGATTTATCCGTCTCACTCACCTCTATATTTTGCTCCTGTGCCCACTTCATCAACCTTCTCATCATCTCAATCCAGTCGTCTAGCCCACCTTCCCCAACCCCCTTCACCCATTGATCCGCCTCGCCCTGCTCCTCTAGCTTTACCCACGCCTTCCTTAACACATCTTTACTTAGATATGCCTCCTTCTCCCAGTCTGGCACCCTCGTATACCTAGCGTTCCCCTTACCCTCTTTATCGTCCCACACCGCCTCCAAGTCCCCGTCCGCTGGCGCAGCAAAGGCATACAACGCGTCTCTATAATCGAACTGCTCCATGGGCTCGAAGCGATGCCATGCCGCCGCGATGGCGCGTGGGCTATCCCCGACCTTCCGCCTCAGCTCCTCGTATCGCGTCATAATATCCACCGCTTCCTGCACCGGATCCAACTTTTCAGGGTTTTCGAACGCGCGCAGCGCGGCGTGTGCCTGTGCCTCTACCACTGGGAACGGTGCCACGCGCACTAGTAGCCCCAGGAATACGAGACTATTGCGCGGGAATGCGTTCTGCAACGGAAATAGATGTCGCGCCAGAGGAAAGACGCTGTAGGTTGAGTTGTACACCTCTCTGGGTAGTGGCGGGGCAGGTGGTGGTATCTGTGAATGAACGGTATCTTCATCGAAGAATGGAAACGAGACCTCGTAGCCAGTTGCGAGTATGCAATGGCTGATCCCCGACTCTGTCGTCCCATCCTCGAAGGTGGCCTCACCGTTCTCGCCGAAACGCATAACGCGGCCCCGGCGCTTGAGATTTCCGATGTCCTCTGCTACTGCCCCACTGACCGAATGGATGACCGTACGGGCGGCGCTGCGCATTTCAGCCGAGATATCTTGCCCGCTCGGACCTGCACCGACCACTAGCACAGTGTCACCGAGGTCTCGCGGGTGTCTGTACCATGCAGAGTGGGAAGCGCGACCGGAGTTGAGCCATCGAGCGACTCCAGGAGTATTTGGGTATCGGGGTATGCGGTAGTGTCCGTTGCACACCATGACGAGATCAAAGGGCAAGATGCTACCCGTCGACAGCGTGACTTTCCAGTTGGAGGGCCCCCGGGTGACGGAAGTTACTGTCGTGTTGAGCTGGATGTGAGGCCGTAGTTGAAAGTGGTCGGCATAGTCATCTAGATATTTGCGTACTACGTTCGCGTGGGGGAAGAGTGGCGTGGATGGTGGGAAGGCATAGCTTGTGAAGGCCATCACTGGATGGGGCAGATTGGTTGTCAGTGAGTCATAGAGCGGGGTCAGAGGCGGGTCATCTGTTGGAGGCGCAGGTAACCTAGATGAGATGATTGTTGTTAGCGCTGCCGCCGGTGACTCATCCTCTGCGAAATAGGCTATAAAGGCTGTTTCGCGGAGGAGGTATACACGCACCAGACGCCCCCTGTTCCATCCCGAGCTTCGCATGCCGTTGCTTTCCATTTCCCAGCTTTGTATTGAGGCGAATCTAGGACCACCTTCAATGCGGCCAAACCAGCAGGTCCCGCGCCGATGATGCAGATCCTCTTTGTCTCCTCGTCCGACTGGGGTTCTAGCTGAATGGCTGCAGGTTATATGATTAACATGATATTCGTGAAGGTGAACGGCGCTGTACTTGGTAAATCCATGGTTGGTGCAAAGAGCGGGGATATCCGGGCCGCTGCGGCATTTGTGGCTGTCGACGCGTTGTTTTGGCATGCTTTGACCAATCTCAGGGTCGCCTGGCCACAACTTCCCTACCTTTTATTCACCACCGCTCAACGACCCTGCGTCCATTCGTTGGCGGTGCACACCCCTCGTGTACCATGTCCGGGAGTAGAAGAAACAGGATGTTGAACCTCAACACCCAGCTCGATCTTGCTAGGGTACCTGCACGCCCAGTGTCTCAACCACAGCCAACATCGACCACGATCCCGCTCAATTATGGAAACTCATGGCCCGTAAACGCCTCTAGTCGAGCACCGCCAGAACTTGGGCGAGCACTGACTATCGAATATTCCCAGATCACTGCACCTCCGCCTCTCTTCCCAACTACTCAAATGAATCAGCAGGCCAGCTCTTCGCGAGTGTCAACCCAGCCTCACCCTCAAGCACCTCTGCCGTCCCATCATGTTGCCATTCCAACACGGCCTACCCCTCCGACCACCGATTTCGTCTTGGACAGGATCATGACCGCCCTCGTACCTCTATTAGCGACTCATCAGCAATCTACGTCTACCAGGATTGACAGAATTGAGGGTTCCGTCGACAAGCTTGCTAGCCATATGACCGAGATGAAAGACGTGACACAGAGCCAGACGAAGCAGGTCGTGGAGGCCATGCAAAAGTCATTTTTGATGCAGCAGACGGCAACTAGAGCGCTTGGTGACCGAATGGAGAAACTGGAGAAAATCATTGGGAAGAGGTTTGATCAAGACGCCGACAACTTGAAGTTGGACCAGAATCGTTTGGACTGTATCACATTCGGCGTGGAGGAGCTATTGGAGCGTGCAAAAGACCCACAAGCGGTTGGTGAGTAAGCCTCTTGAATACCTTCGTCAGCAGGAAGTGACTCTACCCTTCCAGCTATAGACCACCCTGTTCCTAATGCAGAGGCAGCGTCTCGTCAAGCAGATGTGGACATGGCCATTGATACCCAAACTCCAGGGCCACGCACCCCCGCACCACAAGTTGTCCCTCCCGTACTTGTCCAGCGTGCTACTAGTCCCCTTCGTTACATGTACGTGGACGCGTGGAATGATCCTAAGACGCCTACACCAACAACCCCGCGACCCGAGGTTACGACGATGAACGACGTGGGCAACAGCCCCATTCGCCCCGCTTATGTGGACGCTGCCAACGATCCTCAAATTCTTGAGCCGGAAAGCCCCCTGATGGACTCAATGGCAGCGAGTGCCGTTCGGCCTAGTGTTGGTATCTCGAGAACACCACAGACCCCAGAACCACCCCGACAATTTCTCTCGGACAGAGGTAAGCTGCCTCGGTATAACTTCTATCTTCATAACTGACAACCTCAACAGTCCCGAACTCGCCGACCGCCGACCTGCTCCACCCGAGCATAGCAAATTCCTCAGATGCACAGACACTTGGTACGGTTCTACACTTCTCGATGCGTTTCGCGTTTTTGATCAGATACTTTGAATAGTGGAAGATGTCAGCTGCTCCGAGACCAAGTTGGCCGGCGATGTGGACGTGGCAAGTGTCAGCCCAAGATTGAAGCGAAAGCGCATTAAAGTCGCGGCGAGTTTGGAAGACGATGATGTGGAGATGGAAGCCCTCGAAGTCGCTTTGAGCGATACTATGCCTGATAGTGAGCCGGAGATGTCCAGCTTTGGGAAGGTTGTGAGGATGAGGTCTCATTTCGATTCCTCGCCGATACCTTCGGGAAGCTTGTCGGTGGCCGACTGGTCTGAAGGGGGTAAATACTTATTTTCTACGCTTCATATGGACCCCAATAACACTCTAATTCGTTCATAGCACCCGATGATCCTGATTCGGACCGTGGTAGGTCGCTCCCCGATGCCTGTGCTCCATAATCTAGCTTATCACCCTCCTCCCACAGATCATGACTGCGACACTGCCGTATTTCGACCTATCTCCTCGCCCTCTGTTGCAAAGCAGTACAGCGTTCTTGAAGGACGGCGGGATTCGTTAGACGGGACTGTCGCATCGCTTCGCCAACGTACCCTAGGCGACGCCCATGCTGGCCCAGCACCCTCCTCCTCGCCCCCACCGCCACTGGTCCCATTTCATCCTCGTCCTTCCGTCTCCCCGCTACCTTCACCAGAGAGCTCACCGTCCCCATCGCCGCCTTCCGCTCATGCTCATCTGAAGACTGCTAAGAAACGGGATTCTGAAAGCATCATCTTCACCCCGTTGCGCAGGGAGCCAGTCATAGTGTCCAGCCCTCCGCCAGAAGCGTCGATTTCTTGCCCAGCGCCTGCGACACCCGTTGAAAGCCTGACGCGTGCTGCGTCGATATCCAGCCCAGCGCTCAGCACATCGGCAGACCTCTTGGGACGCGTTGCATCGATATCCAGCCCGGTCCTCGAGACATCAGTAGCTGCGGCACCAATATCAAGTCCAGCACGCGATACACCTGCTCCAGCGCCTCAGGAAGCCAGCCCATCCCCGCCACCGCCTCCGCATGTAGGCGAGGTAAATCCGAACTCAGAAAACGATTCCGAGCTGTCGGTTATGCGCATGGTCACAGAGACATTCGACAATCTCGAGGAAGTTCTGCCTGAGCCAGAGCCAGACATGCATTCCCCGCCCCCGCCGCTGTTCCTCCCGGATCTGGACTCTCGATCGAACTCACCGCCTTCACTGCCCGTGGAGTTGTCATCGAATACGTCCACACCTATACCATCCCCTATAACGAAACGGCGGCGGCTTGTGGCTTCACCTGTCATCATGGCTACTAAAACCCCTAAACCTGTCTCAGCCGCCTCCTCTTCGAAAGAGGAGACTGCTGTCACTGTTACCTCAATCAAAAAGCCGTCGCTCACGACCATTAAGAAGCCATCGCCCACAAAGTTCATGCAAGTCTCCGTCCCCACCCCGAAAACTGTCCCCACACGACCGAAACCCCGCCCCATCTCCACCAAATCGGCATGCCCTCAACCGATTACCATCACCTCATCCCCGATTTACATATCCTCCCGCTCCTTATCCCCGCTCTCCGACCTCTCGGCTGATTCCGACTCCGGTCCCGGTTCCGACTCCGACGTACGCATCATCCCAGTGAAGAAAAAGTCAAAGTCGCAGGTCAAACCCGAGTCCCGATCGACCACTTCTGTGGGCGCGAACTCGAAGGGACCTGGAGAAGCGCCGCCGTTCGTAGATTTGAAGAAGAAGCTTTTGAATCTAACGCAGAAGAAAGGGCAGAGCGCGGCTGTTACACGGGTGAAGAAGCGCAAGGCGTCGTCGTTGGAGGAGATGGAGCCGCCGTTGAAGCGCGCGAGGGAGAAAGTGGAGAATAAGGATAAAGTCGATTTAGATACGCCGGTTGCTAACAAGCGCGCGAGGAAGAGTGTGGCTTCGTCGAGTTCGGGTGGAAAGGGAAAGGACGAGAAGGAGAAGGAGACAGGCGGTCGCGTCAAGAAGGAGAAGGCTGGGACGTCAGCATCGACGTCGTCGACGGGAGTTGCGGCGAAATTGAAGCTCAGAGCGCCGCCCCCACCTGGGTGCAAGTGGCCTGAGAAGAATAAGACAGGGGATAAGAAGTTCAATAAGCAGGTGCGTGGTTCGTGATATTTGTTCATTCGGACACCTAACTGACTACGGATGTGGTGCGGTATAGTTTGTTGAATGTGATGTGTGAGTACTCCCTTGTAATTGTGACGCGATTTTCATGGTTCTTATATGCGTTTATGGGATAGTTGTTTCCTGTGGTATCATTACGGGTGCGTCGGAGTCAATGACTTAGCGGACGTCAGGATCAAGAACGGGGAGCTTTTCACATGTCCTCCTTGCTCAAGCGGCGGGTTAGTCTTTATTTTGCCTATCTCTGTCGTGATTATGTGGCTGATCAATGGTTTCATAGTGCAAGTTCGTGTTTCAAGTTCCCAGGATAAGGCTTGTAACTCACTTTTTTTACATCTGCTCAGATCCCCTGGTCGCGATCAAGGATAACATTGTCTGCTCGCGCCCGGATTGTGGCCAGGAGGAGAAACTCGCAGACGAGTTCTTCATGACAGGTATCGTCGGCCGTTCGACAAAGGTGCAAAGCGGGACTGGTCGGAGGTATATTTGGCTTGTTAAATGGGACGGGCAAGTCGCGTGTTGACCATCTTTCCCCACTCTTGCAGGACTGACGCTTGAGTCTCGTTGTCTTTGTCTGTCATAGATATACGATCAAGGACTGCACATGGGAAGAGGAGGACGGGATGACGGACCCCACCAGCTTTATACAAGACTTTAACGACACTGCGGCGAAGGAGGGCATTGACCCGGAGGAAGACCCACATGCGACTATACTGTTACGCGAAGCTACTGCTGGTGGATGGAAAGACCCAAATGCGTAAGGTTTTGGAATGATGCGACAAACTATTGCATGTGTGTTTCTTGGTGCCCAAGCATGCCGCTTCTCAATTTTGTCTGACTTCGATTCTGTGCATATCTCCTTTCCTATCGCACTCTACATTACCAGCTCATCTCGTTCCCCTCGTATCATTCTGGGTTGCTTAATTTGTACAAATGTCGATTAACCCGCTATAAACTATTGAACACTGTAGCATAAGTACAGATCCACCTGGCGCTGGCCAGTAGTACATAAGACAATAAAATAAACCAAAGCTGGATCTCTATAGAAGGATGACCGCGAGGAGGATTACCATCAGGATAATGATGAGGATAATAATACACCACCCGCTGCCTTTCTCCTCGGACTGCCGCATGAACTTCCGCATCCGATGCATGGCGTTGTTCAGCTTGGAATCTGTGGTGTCGACACCTCGTTCTAGATCGTCGAGAAGCCTAGACGACGTGTGAGGCTTGTGGGGAAAATGAGGATGTTTAGGAGGTATGCATACTCATTATGTTCGACAATCTCCTGACCCATAAGGCCAGCCTGCTGCGCAAGCGTGTGCAATGTGCCTGCTATTGTATCCATCGTTCGGTCTTGTTCCTGCATGATCAACTGCCAGGCGACAACGTTGATATCATGTTCATGAAACACCGAACACCAATCTCACCTGCTGCTCCTCTCGTGCCCATGCCCCCTGATGGTCTTCTCCTTCTCCTAATTCTCGTTCAGGGCGCGGTGATGCCAACCCGTTCCTAGGAGCCGCGCTGGGCGCCGTCGGTCGAGGCATTTGCGCAGAGCCACCGGACAACTCGGCTCTCATGCTCTGAGCTTACATATAAGGTTCCGTTAAGGGTGCTACAGCTCGACGTCGGTGACAAGCGCACCTGGATCTCTTTGCGCACGTCGCCTACATAGCGCCGCCGCCGCTGCACTTCCGCATGATCGAGACCGAACATCCGTGCATCCGTAGATTCTACCATTCTGTGACGGGCGTTAGCTATAACGAAATCGTAACTGAGGTCGTTATATGACACGCACTTGACACTCTCATCCAGGTCCTCTAGGTCGGCTTCGAGTGTGGCAAGCGTTGCCCTCAGCTGTACGGAATGTTGATTAGTTGGAACAGCATTAAAAATAGATCAACACACCTCGTTTGCAGCCCACCTCAGTTCTTCGCTGTCGTCCCGCGCGGTACTTCGTATACGAAAGTATGAGGACCGTAGCTGCGCAGCAGTCTGTAACGTTGTCTGAACTTCATGTTCGACTGCATGGTATGGGTCGGTTGACATTTTTGCCTGCTTCTCCTGTCAGGTTACGTTAGTTGGTCGTTGTGCAGCCAGGGCGTGTGCAAGGCCGACAGTTTGGAGAAAGACTGAATCGGACGCTAAGGGAATTCTGTCACGGGTCACTCTCGGCGATCGTGTTTGTTTGTCATCTGCGTCAGGAACAACCACGGACAACCAATGGCGCTCGGAAAAGTTTTGACCTCAAGTCCCTGACGTCCAGCTAAAGTCTCTGGTTAAACCATGTCTTCTACGCTAGGGAAACGGAAGGACCGCGAAGGGGCGGAAGAAAATATCACGGCTCATGGGTAAGCCAAAGACCAAAGTTATCTAGTACTCACCATACTCATAAACATGATTTATTTTGCAGGTCAACACTTTTTGTATCTAATCTTCCGTATACCGCAACCTCGGTGGATCTCCAAACACTCTTTTCAGATATCGCACCCGTCCGTTCTGCTTTCGTGGTTCTAGAGCCTGGTACTGGTGTATCAAAAGGTGTTGGATACGTCTCGTTCGCGATCAAGGAAGATGCCCAAAGTGCATACGACACGATCACCACGGAGGGGCTGAATCTAGTCGGCAGAAATCTACGCGTCCAATGGGCCGAGAACAAGGTATGTTCACCGCCATTTTCTCCTGGTCAAGGTGAAGTTAAACAGCGTGCCTAGCCGAAGGAAAAGGGAGAAAAAAGCGAGACGATAAAGAAGGAGTCGAAACCCAGGCCGCCTCCACGACCACAACAGCCTCGACTACCGCACGACCCACTAGCTATCCGTACCATTGTCGTATCAGGCCTACCCCCCTCAATCGACTCTGGAGTCTTATGGAAGAAGATCCGCAAATATGATGGTGCAGACAAGGTTGACTGGCCCGTAAAAACCACCAGCGGCGACGATGCCACTACAGGTACGCCCACCAACTTGCATAATCCCATATTCTCCTCTAACAAACCGATTGTAGCCCATGTCCTGTTCAAAACCGCCGCTGCGGCCACAGAGGCCGTCACCAAACTCCACGCACACGTCTTCAAAGGCTGTCTCCTCTCCGTTACCCTCAAAAAGCGCCTAGATACTCTCTCAAAACCTTTCACAAAGACTGCACCGGCGCCTGATACCGAGGCCTCAAAAGCTGCAGCACCAAACCACGGAAGCCGGCTCATCGTTCGAAATCTACCCTTCAACGCTACAGAGCAGGACCTGCGTGCCGCGTTCTTGCCCTACGGGCCCATACACTCAATACACATACCAACGGCGGACAAGCAGGAGGCCGAGAAGGAGGAGACTGAGGAGGGCGAGACGTCGACCGTTGTAAAGCGGGTGCGGACGAAGGGGTTCGCGTTTGTTTGGATGTTGAGCAAGAAAGATGCGGAGAAGGCGATCGAGGGGTGCAATGGGATTGTTTTCCGAGCGGGGACTGCGGATGCGCTTGTGTTGGATAAGCAAAAGAGGAAAAAGCAGCTGCGGGAGGAGAAGAAGCTGAAGAAGGCTGCTGCTGCTGGAGGAGAAGCTGGCGAGGAGGAGGGTGAGGGTGAGGTCGAGCCGGTTGTTGATGACAAAAGGGCTACGGAGCGGGTGATTGCGGTCGACTGGGCGTTGAGCAAGGAGAAATGGAAAGAGGAGAAGGCGAAGATGGAGGAAGAGAATGGAGATGTAGAGATGGCGGATGCCTCGGGCTCTGAAGGAAGCGATGAGGGTAGCGACGAAGACAGCGACGAGAGTGACGAGGAAGGTGCTCTAGGGGTTCATAGAGGGGATGATGATGACGGCAGTGATGAAGACAATGAAGACGATGACGATAAGGAAGAGCCTGTAAAGCCTACTCTTCCACCTCCAGAAACAGGCACCACGCTTTTCGTCCGAAATGTGCCATTTACAGCCACTGAAGATGAACTCCGAACATTGTACGTTGTCCTGCCTCTATATTCCGGTCTTATACCAACGATCTGCGTGTAGATTCCGTACTTTCGGCCCACTTCGCTATGCGCGCATAACGATTGATCCTGCAACTGGACGTTCGCGTGGAACTGGCTTCGCGTGCTTCTGGAATGTGGAAGACGCAGATAAAGCTGTGGCTCAGAGTGATATGCTACGAATGGAGACGACGGGTGTTGCAGCAGTATGTATTACTCGCCCAATAACCTGCTTATTCTTATACATCGATTTTTAGCCAACGAAGAAGAACCCCTTCACGCTGCCGTCTATACTCACGCCAGACCCGTCCTCCTCATTAGCGCAGAGCCTTGTCCTGCACGGCCGGACACTCGATGTCGTGCGTGCGGTCACCAGGGACGACGCTGCGAAGTTGAAGGAGGCCGGTGAGAAGGTCCGGGAGAAAGCTGACAAGCGCAACATGTATCTTCTCAGAGAAGGAGGTCAGTCCTCCTGATTCCTGCCCACCGTACTTCAACGCTAACGTTCTTACTCCAACAGTCATTCTACCAAATACGCCTGCCGCCGAGACACTAACAACAGCAGAAATTGAACGACGGACAGGTTCTTTCAACGCGCGTCGAGCTCTGCTCAAATCTAACCCGTCCCTCTTCATATCAAAGACACGTCTTAGCGTCCGGCAGATCCCCATTTTCGTCACCGAGCGCCTGATTAAACGGCTAGCTACCCACGCTGTGCGGGCGTTCCAGTCCGAAGTGAAGAAAGGCGAACGCACCGCCCTGACCGCTGACGAGCTTGCAGACATCCCACCAGAGGAAGCAGAGCAGAAGCCGGCGGAGACCAAGGACGAGGATGGCACGGAGAAGAAGAGTAAGAAGAAGTGGCTGGCTGGCCGCGGGACGGGGGTAAAGCAGGCGAAGATTGTGCGGCAGATGGAGCGTGTGGATCCTGTGACGGGCAAGGGCCGGAGCAAGGGGTATGGGTTTGTGGAGATGAACTCGCATGCGGACGCGTTGCGGGTGCTGCGGTGGGCGAATAATAACCCGGCTGCGGGCCCGTTGTTCGAGGAGTGGTGGAAGGATGAATTGAAGGATCTTGTCAAGCAGGAGACTGCGAAGGAACCTAGGGACGATGCGAGGTTGACTAGGCTGAAGGAGGAGCTTGAGAAGGGTGGAGTGAAGAAGAGCAAGGGGACACTGATCGTCGAGTTTTCGATTGAGAATGTTCAGGTTGTCCAGCGACGGAACGCGGCACAGCAGAAGGGTCCAGTGAGTCCCGTGTACCTCCCTTATGCTTCTCTTTCTGATCTTTGTTTTCATTCAAGTCCGACGAAAAGAAACCAAAAGAGGAGTTGAAGAAGACCGAGGAGCGGCCTCCCAAGAAGCGACGGGTGGTTGAAGATAAACCCAAAGTTGTGAAGACGGAAGAACCGAAGGAGCCAAAAAACAACCTTGGATCTCTGATAGGTCGGAAACGAAAGGAGAGGAAGGGAGGAAAGAAAGGCGGTAGCTAGTTGGGATCTGCCCTATCCGGATTGCTTTCTAGGATTTTTGGAAGAAATAAGCAGGCCGACGGGAGTTGACCATTCACATGAGTTGCTATCGGTTCCATTTAGGTGGTTTGGTGTGCGGTGAGACCTTCCACCGCTTTATGGAAGCCTACAGCCTACAGACCGTGGCATCAATCCTACTTGAGTGCCCAATCGAAAAAGTGACTACCCAGTGGCACCCACCCATTCCAGACTCGGACTCGCGATTGTTTGCAATGATGTGTAGCAGATTGCAGTCGTTTGGTTCTAATGGTACTGGTGTCGTGACGGCGGTCCTCGATGTCAACCAACAAGTCCTAGTCAGCCACAGCTCAGTTTCACGATATAAACCTTCGTAGCGCAAAATGAACGCCTTAAGTCACTTGTGGCTGTCTTCCATCTTCCTCCCCGGGTTCACGCGCAGAAGTACTTCAAAGCCCACACGGCACCACACTCATTGAACTCAAGCCAGTATGCTCTCAAGCCGTTTCATCCCGGCCACTGTGCTTCTCATATGCCTTCACGTAACCTTTGTATCGCCATCGCCCGCTCGGTCTCAGTCAGTCTATGGGCCATCTCTCGTGAACGAATCCCAAGGACTTCAACCACGACAGGCTATCCCCGCAGACAATTCCGTTTATCATCTTCCTCCAGTCGCTGAAGTCTTCAGGATGGTGGCTGCGGCTGAGTCCGGTAATGCACCACCCGTTGCGCCTCCGATTCATAATCCCACTCCGATGGTCGCTGCTGCATTGACGACCGCGCCCACCACGACAACGCCGGCTCCTCCGAATCCAACGTACCACCAGGGCCCAGGTCCCCTTGTTCCTACTTCGGTCGCGGATCCCGAAGCGAAGCCTCCCATGAACTCTGCTATCCCTTCTGTCCCACAAGCCACGGCCAACGGCCCCGCCGAAAACTCGTCCCCACCTGCTCGCAAGCTCACTGTCCTTGGCGTCGTGATGGGAGGACTCATGGTGTTGTTGCTCCTGGTGTATGCCTTCGTCAACCGTCGAGTTTTCGCTGCCTGTTCTAGGAGAAAGAAGACCGACCCGGAGAAGAAATGGACAAAGGTCGCTTCGCCACCGCTACCGCCGCCGTCTTTCCGTGACTCAGCAAAGGACGCGTTGTACGTACCGCCATGGTCGCAGAAATTCGCGTCGTCGTGGTCGAGCGAAGTAAGCCAAGACTCCTCAACTGGACTGCAGACTCCTCCTCTTGGCGCTATGGTCCCTCACGAGACCAAGGTCCTCGATATCAGTTCTGGCTACCCGCGAAGCAAGTTCTCCGTCACTTCGTCGGATTACCCATACTCCCTCATCTCCTCTGCCCGGACCTCCGGCCCTATGCTTCCTTCTGCCGACGGGCAACACACGGCAGATTCGCCTCTTCTTCCGGCGTACGAGTTCTTCAACTTGCCGTCGAATCCCGAGTCGTTCGATGACAATCATCACTCAAGAGCGCATAGCGTACCCGTCTTCGGTCATGCTGCCTCCCGCGAATTTCCTGATGTCATGGTTCGCTCCGGGGAGCATAGGAGGAGCAGATCGGTCTCGGGATTGGCGTATGTGGTCAAGCCTCCTCAACGGGAGTCGGGGTCGTCAGCGGGCGACTGGAGGGGCGATCCTCAGTCAGATCATGGGTGGCCTTCCGCGCATTAGTCGGCTTTTATTTCGTACGAAGTGATATGGTTATGGAGTGTTGGTACTGGCCTGCAGCAGAAGTCGATCCGGAGTATTATCACAATCACATTACTGGTCTCGCCCTGCTCAAACGTAGTTCAAGCTGCCAGCTGCCAGTCTTCATTATGGCTCCTCGTTTTCCAATCCCTCCAACTCGTGCTAAACCACCCTTCATCGTCTAGATGTCACCTTACCAGCTAGTAATATTACTGTCCTGTCCAGCGCAAGTGCAGCGGCACACTTCTATGAGATTAGATTTAGATTAGATTAGATTGTCCCGGACGCGTTATGGTTTCGGACGCAAGCCCGATCATCCTCTTGACACTGACACATCACTTCGTCGCGCTAGTTGTTTGCATTACTCTGGTCCTCAGCGCGTTTCTTTGGGCGGGGATTTATTTGATGAAACGATCCATAATTCGCCTGCCACATGCCACACCTGTGGTACACCGTACGGCATATACCATTCCTTGGTATCACAGCAATATCGACAACCCAGCACCAGCATGTATATGGTCTTACAATCAGCTCACTTGTCAGGCACCATAATCTCTCTCTTGCGCGAATCCTGGCGCCATCATGTCAACATCGCACTGCATTCGGCTTTGACATCTATAGCCCCGAGATGCATTCAGATCAGTTGGTGGCTCACAAGGCCCCTCTCCGAGGCGCCGTGGCGACTACTCATGACAGGACGGCAGGACGTTCGAAAAAATCATTTGACAATACCTGTGTAGTCCGCTAGTCCCTGCTATCACTCCTCACTCCTCTCCATTTCTTGTGATAAGGATCGACTACGGACGCCATGCAAAGAATGGACCCTAGATTGGCACTCTCAGTGGAGCACCTCGATATCGTATTTATGCCTGTCTATGTGACTCGAGGACATATATCCTCCCCCTGCTGGCGTCATGCCCGACACAAAACTTCAAAGCAGTGTGGCACAACTCGTAGCAGTCTTCGTCGAATGCATATTCTATGGGATCTACCTGGTCACCTTCGTCGCATCTCTCCAGGCCATTCTCTGGTCACGCCCACTGCGCACTTGGCCGTCGCGGCTCAAGAGCAATAGATCGATGCTTACGGCAGTGCTGCTCATGTTCATCTTCTCCACCTTGAACCTCGCATTAGGGCTCGTCCGCATCCTGCAGGGATTGGTCTACAATACGCGATCTGGTGGTGGGGCTGTTGAACAACTTGGTCTGAAATGGGTGAATATTGTCAAGGTAAGAGACTCCAAAACAATATCAGCCACGACCATCCTTCTGACGGGCATGGGAGCAGCCTTTAACTGTTAACTTACAGATTATGGTAGCGGATACAGTCCTGGTAAGCCCTTTCCCCCATCTTTGACAAGTGTACCATTTCTTGCACATACACTTATCCACTTCTCAAGATCTATCGATGCTGGGTAGTCTACAACAAATCATGGCAAACAGTCACATTTCCCATCTTCCTGTGGCTTGCAGGTCTCGCTTTAACGACTGTGAGTATGTATACGCAGGGGGTGTTGACCTCCGGCTCTCGAGTCAATGGAGGTATACTACTCCCTGTTATCACCGCTTTCTGGACTGCCACTATGACTCTCAACCTCTATGCCACTAGTGAGCTTACTTTACGGCTTGCTTGGCGTCAATTCCCTGACTTGCGTCCTAGCGATGATTGTAATACGAATTCGGCGCGTCGTTAATCAAGCCGCCATAACCCATAAACTCTCCCCGTTTGCCGCCGAACAGCCCCAAAGCAGGCTCCAGAACATCATGCGGATTATCGTTGAGTCCGGGTTGGTTTATACAGTTGTCACTATCGTCGTCTTCGTCAGCCACGTTACAGGCAGTAACTCAATATTTATCACCAGTGCTGCGGTGCGTCCAGAGCTATTCGTCCCGTTGTAACGATCACTCAGCCTTTTTGTGCACTGTAGGAGATTCAGATCATCGGGATTACCTTCAACTTGATTCTGATTCGCGCCAAAAATGCGAGTGACTCCACGATAGGCGCAGGAGATCATACGGAGCACGGTATCTCTTTTGCATCACCCACGGAATCGAAAGACCGCGAGACTGCGAACAATACCACTATGGATTCTGAGGCAAGTGGACCAGGGAGCATTGATGTCGAAAAAGCAGCCAAAGGCTCGCTGAAGGAGGGCAGAGATGTCGGGACGCGGCATACTTTTTAAGCAACTAATTCGTGAATAATATCAGCCTGGCTTTTCTTGCGTGTGGATGCGTTGTCATAAGAGCTATCATTCTAGAGAAAGTATTAGGATTCTCGTCGGTGTAATAGCGCCGAGGATGTTGGCGCAGTGTGTTGAACTTCCTCGGCTTATACTTACCGTTCAATAAACGTTACTAGATCTCGTCGCGATTACAGGTGTGATGCTCGACCCTTTTCTGGTTCCGAATTTCCGTTCACTGCCAGAGTCCCAAATCGCACTGGCGCCAAGTGACACCGCGGTCTGCAGACCGCGTAGTAGCTTCGACTACAAATCAAGGTCAATCTTCTATTTGATCATTCACTCTCTCCGTTACATTGGTCTTTTTCTACTTTCGTAGGGCATCGTCATACTGCACTCCCATACTGAACGCCAAGGATCATGAGAAACTCGATCCAGATGTGAGAAATCAAGCCGTTTGCTGAGAACGTTGTTCCAGATCATAGTAGCCCGGGATGACCAGCGCAGCCGAACGCGCCAATCGCAATCATCCGAATAATCATGCATCGGCTCTCCTTAAGTCAAGTCGATTACAATTTCTCACTGCGACACGATGAGCATGATGGCATTATGGTATCGGACGTCAGGGAATGGGGCAAATCCAGAATCTTTTCAATCCCTTGATCCTTACGATCTCCCTACCTCTGCTACTCCTACTATTCGACCGGCGCTCAAAATGTGGGTAGCATAAATTAGCGTTTCAATTTCGACGAATAACTGACCATGGCACTCCACCACACCTCCTTGGACTCAAAGGATCCTCCATGGCCTTCCCAGATAGCGTCCTCCTACAAGGTCCGCGACGTACAACTCAGCCCAGATGGCTCCACGATCCTCTATCAAGTGCAGCCCTTTTACAAAGCTGATCGCACTATATCGGAGCTCTGGCTCGCGCAGACAGATATTCCACAGAGCGCCCGTCCACTAACACTTACAAATGGCGCATTCAACGATAAGGCGGGTGTCTTCCACCCTGACGGCCGGCGTGTTATATTCTTGTCAGACAGAAGTAGTGTTGGAAAGCCGGCGCAAATCTACCTTCTGGACCTCAATAATAATGCCGAGCCAGTTCCTCTGTCGTTGGAGTCCGAGAAGAAGGGCATTCAGGCATTCGATATCTCTCCGAATGGAGAGTTCGTTGCGTTCACAAGCCGGGATGACGCCGTTTCCGAAGATGAACTGAGGAGAATCGAGGAGAAAGATGATGCACGAGTCTTTGATGGAAGTCGAGGCGTCGGGGGATTTTCTCGGCTGCGGGTATACAGCTTTGCGACAGGGGCGATATGGACACTGGAGGGCGTACGCAAGGATCGACATATCGAGGCTTTTACCTGGAGCCCCGACAGCACTCGCCTGTTATACAGATCACGACAAGGCCGTGAGTCCGAGTTTGCTGAGCGAGAAGTGACGTTGGAGAGCATCGCGGTCAAGGATTCCTGCCAGATCCCATGTCTCGTTGGTGTATACCCGCGTTCTCCGTCCGGGCAAAATATCTGGACTAATTCTGGCCACATCTTGTCCTTGCAAAGCTACGAGCCTAGCAATATCCTTGATGCGAGAGCTCTGTTTGCTGATCGTGCCGACAAGCCAATTTCATCCACCAAATTTGGAGAGAGGTTGTATGGGCTCACAGACGACGCGGTGCGCATCGTCGACATGCGAGGAGACATTGCAGTGGAAGTATGCCGTGACGTCGATACCAGCATAGACATCGTCTCATTTGATGCGGACAAATATGAGGTTAAGAAGCGCCTCACTATTTTCCAGACACAGCAGGAGGCGATATGGTTTGGGTCGTGGGATGCGAAGAGGGTGATCGACAATGAAGGCAACAGCTCGTATGTCTTCGCTGCTGTGCTTAGCTCTGTTGCTCGCCATGAACCGCCTAACGTATGGGCTCGCCGAGTGTCAGATGACGGACGAGAGTTATTGCCCAAATTGCAACTGTCATCACATCTCCAATGGTTGACTGATATTCCATCCATCACGGCTGAGGTGGTCCGATGGACTTCAACCGACGGAACACATCTCAGCGGCTTGGTTCGGTATCCGCCAGGGTACAAGGCGTCCCACGGACCTCTACCAACCGTGCTGTTCCTGCACGGGGGACCCTATAGGTAAGTTCCATGAGGTCCGCTGATATACTGGGATTGATGAGGATCCCAGACGCGACATTCCTGGTGAGGTTTCACGGGGAGAACCCAGATCCATCATGCTAAACATGAAGCTCGTCAAGATTATATGCCGTACTTTTGCAATTGGCGGGAACTGTTTGCCCTAGAAGGATATTTGGTAATTTCCCCCAATTATCGAGGCAGTAAGGACAAGCCTATAGATAATAAAGACCAAACTGATACGGTGATTGTCTAGGCCAAGGTCGTGGACATGAATTCGCCCACGGTGCCAGCCAAGGCATCGGTGTCCATTCCTGGTCCGATTGCGAAAGTATGGTGGACGAGGTAATCCGGCGAGGCCTGGCAGATCCCGGTAGGTTAGGGATTGCAGGATGGAGTCACGGTCAGTCCATCGTGAAGGATCCGTGGTTCACTGCGTCCTCATCGGGGCCTGGGATTGCAGGAGGATCGCTGACGGCATGGGGCGTCACGAAGACGAAGAACCGCTTTAAGGCTGCCATTGTAGGTGCAGGTGTGTCGAATTGGGAAGGGATGGTCATGGATTCAGAGTCACCTGAACTTGAGGTCAGTGACTTGTGGAGATCAAAAAGTGCTTCTGTATTCTCATTGGGTGGGCAGGCGGAGATCGGGCAAAGCGCACCGTGGGACTATGATGATTTGGAACGATCCATGAGGAAGACAAGTCCCATACATTCTGTCGCAGGAGTGACGACGGCTGTCCTTATCTTGCATGGCGAAAAGGACGAGAGAGTACCTGTCAGCCAAGGCATAGGGTTGTGGCGGGGTCTCAAGAGGCGGGCTTCGGAGCGCGGAAGGGAAGCCGCACAACTGGTGCTCTACCCCAGAGAACCACATGGGTAAGCTATTCATGCCCAACGAAACGATAACCAACTGACTTGCATGAGTAGGTTTGTCGAGCGCAAACATGCGGAGGATGTCTTGAAGAGGGTAATCTCGTATTTCGACACTTGGCTTTAAGCTACACAGTGCAACGGGGAGATAAGGGACCTATAGTAATAATGAAGCATATAAGTTAAACGTTAAAGCAAGGAATTATAGCAAGAAGATATAGCGGTTTACGACAATAGTGTGATGATACACGGAGACAGATCACGGTTCGTCCATATAACGAAAGAATCCAAATACAGGGAGTGTACAGGGTACAGATGCTCTCATTACCTGAGAGACTCGTCCAGCCTGGCGAGTTCGTCTTTCGCAGACAGAAGCACTTCCTGCAGAAAAATCAGATCTTAAGTTCCCGACAGAACCTGGTCCGATTCAGACTTACTGTTACAAGTGATTGCCTAGCCTCATCCTTAATCTCCTTCCATCTTCTCTCATACGTCCGGAGAAGCTCATCGTACTCATCCCTCTGCCTGCGGTCGCCTCTCATGGCAGTCCGGATGACAGCTCGCAGGATACAGATACCCGCCACCCATTCAACCTCGTCCGCTTCCCACACAGCATCGCGAGCCATCATTTCAGAAAACGCACGCCCCATCGCATAGGCGTAGCCACTGTTATCAGAGTCTCCCGCATGGCCCATCCCAAGCATGCCAAGTTCTAGCGCGGCAGCATGGATATTTGCCCACTGGATGTGGTCTTTCCGGCGCTGGCGGTCGCCCGCTATGCGCTGCATCTCGTCTGATATAGACGTTGAGGCCGCTGGAGTCGTCCTCGGCGATCGATGCCCTGTTCGTGCTATGGAGGTGGGCACCCACATGGAAAATTTCCGTATCTGCATTTGAAGGGCGCGAGGGCCTGCAAGGGGTCCCGCTACGCCTGCGTGGACTACAGACGGGGAGAGGTACGTGGAGGCGTCGAGGTAGCGACGCAGACAGGCATGTGGATCCCTGTGATTATGGAAACGACTCGAACTATTCGAGTCGGAGGAAACTGCTTCAAAAAGGGCCTCTACTACAGCCGTTAATGGCGTTGGAGAGGGGTTGGCGATCGCAAAAGTCTGGATCATGGTAGCAAGAGTTGACGAGTCCACCCCCTGCAGAAACGCATCGCGAATGGTGGACTGGGTTATAGTAAGAGTTATGTGCGGTGAAACTGCTGGCGGTGGAATCGGTGTTGGAATTATTGGCGTTGGGGGTTGAAGAGTTGCATACCGAACGGTAGAGACAATCGTCTGGGTGGAGTTTACGGGACTTGCGCTGCTTTCTGCATGTGAATAAGGGATGATAGGTGATGCAGTGACGGGATTCCAAGTGATATCAGGCTGGCTCGATTCCCCACGCGCTGGAATTCCAATGAGACTCGGACCTCATGTGCGAAGGAACATTCAGGAATCCTACCCTTTTCCGGGGATCTCTTGGTGGACCTGGGTCGGCCTTCAAGTTTCCGTCTGTTTCTGCCGACTGTATTCTTAAACCAGTTGTATATCTGCTGGAGAAGCAGCGCAGGCGTTAGAGTGGAAGTTCTGCGGAGCAAACAGACTACGCAAGTACCTCACGAAACCTGGTCTCCGATTCATGTACCCCGACAAACTCATCGGGTAGCCCGAATCGCGCAACAAAATCCGAAGCCCGCTCGAGTGCAAACTTCTTCGCATCGCCTCTTATTGAACCTTGGGATCTTCGTTCAAATTCCGAGAGATGACTGAAAATACGATGGTCAGGAACAGCGGCGCTATGGACCTAGATTCATATGGTCTACCTCTTAAGAAACGTCAATTGTTGGTCAGTGTAAGCTTTTGGAAGCCTGGGTTTATGTACCCTGGGATCGCTCGCCATTGCGCAGAACAGGCACCATTCGCCTCGAGATTTTACACGTTGATCGGAAATTGCCGAGATACCTCGTGTTGGGATTCACGCCATGCGACACGAAATCTCCATGAAATGAATGAATTCCTGGCATACGGTAGCATACGGTATCCCGAAGTAGGTCTATAGATATTATGGTATAAGGTATAAGTACTCCTCCCCAACCACGTCTCAGTTTAATGGCTTCCGGCTGATAACGAGGTACATGGGAGTAAAGAGCTGGTTAAATGAGGTGTTAGAACATGAGTTAACGACCAAATGGGCGACGACGAACCTTGGTCTGACCGCCCTTGACTAAGGAGTCGCCAGCAATTTTCAATGATTCACCAACGTCGAAGGTGCCCTTGGGCAGCATCCCAATCCACTCCATGATGCGCATAGCATTGTGGCTAACGAGTTTTCCACTCCAGCTCATCCGCCAGACAGTGAAGTAATCCCAGAATGTCTGAGCCTTGGAGATATCACCTTCCAAGGGGTAATACCACGGAATGGGGTCGGGACGCTCGGCCAAATCCTCCTCGTGCTCAATCTCGAAACCAACAGTCTTGAGGGCCTGACGAGCCATGCGAAGGGGACGCATTTCTGGAATGCCGTTTCCGAGTTCGATCTCGTGAGCGAGATGCTTGTGTTCAGGGATAGAGGGATCCCAGTCGTCGGTCATGCACCATTCGTAAACGCCGAACTAGAAATAGCATCAGCATGCGAAGATGGAAAACCAAAATTAATATTCACCACTCCTCCGGGCTTCAAGACCTTGAAGATCTCCCCATAGACACCTTCCCATGTCGGAGCATGAACGGTAGCCTCGATGGCATAAACTAGAATATTCGTCAGAATGGCGCGTTAAAGTATAAATTTAGAACTAACCAGCATCGAAGGAGTTCTCGCCGAACTGTTCAGAGAGCTTCATGAAATCACCCTTGACAAAGGTGACCTGCTTCTCCAAACCAGCCTTAAGGGCGTATTTCCTCGCACGACCGAGTTGGAAGTCGTTGTTGTTCAAACCGACGATGTTCGCGTCGGAGAACTGAGCAATCTCGCGAGCGGGGCCGCCGACACCACAGCCGACGTCGAGGACCCGCATCCCAGGGCGGAGGTTCATTTGCGCGGCGAGGTAGTGCTCATGGCGGGCGAGCGACGCAAGGAAGGCCTCTCCCTTATTGAAACGCGAAAAATGGAACGACTGGGCCCAGCCGTACTCGTACAGCTCGGTTGCACCGTCATAATAGCCTGGGAAAATGGGGTTGAGTTGGTCGTTCCGGGGGGAAAAATGGAAAGGTTGTACTGACCGTTGACAACCTCAGTGTAGCTGTCCAGACGCTTTTCTGTGCCGCCTTCGTCCTCCCTGTTCAAGTCTTTCTTCCAGAACGCGGTGTAGTTCTCAATGCGGTTTTCTTGACGGCCGTCAGCAGTTGAATGCGTGTTGGTGGCCATTATTATTCTGCAGAGGAAAAAGGAAAGGAGTCAGTACATGCAGAATCGATTTTAGCATACGACAGGAGATGTTCTGAGACTTGAGTGGTCCCCGAAGGAACACCAACGCATCGAGCACGAATGCACATAGTTTGATGAAATGTTTGCAGAAGATGTTTCCATCAACTTGGGCAAGAATAATACGAGACACTCACGAGATGGAAAGAGGGAGGAGGGGGAGGAAAAGAGGACTTGTGGGAAGGCCAACGGAGGTGGACCGACTTTAAAGAAGGCTTCCAGAAGTCAGGTCACCTTTAATTTTTACGACCACGTGCAAATGATACGCGACCCCTCGCGACCCTGACAGCATCGTACGAGTTTTTTGCTGTCAAGTTTGGCCCTTGAGTCGGCCATGATGAGCCCGTTTTGCGAAGTTCGGACGTCGAGCTTATTGCTACCGTCGCGAGTTATATATCGAGCCATAATTTTATTGTGGGAGCGCTCGCACACAAACTCAGAATCCGGATTGTGTGATGGCACGACCTGAGATAAATCGGACATGGGCCTCATCTGGATCATGGAAGACTCTACAATACCAACTGCTGCATTGAATCGAAGCGTTGATGAACGCATCTTTCGTTGAAAATTCTGATATATGTGTAGTACATAAATACATTAGGTCAAAGTCAGTAGGAAACATTAGCAACGTGAGGATTGTGCAGATGGTCAACTGGGAGAAGTGTTCGCATGGGGTTGGGAAAGAAGAGCTACAGTGGACGTCAAGCCCCAAAGCTGCCGAATCTAAAGATCATAAACAACGCGTCCTCCAACCCATGGGTACGGATAATTATGCTGATAGAAGTTTCGGACGGTCCTGCGACTAGCAAGTCGCGGAATAGTAGCGTACGACGCTCCCAACTAAACGCGACGCATCATCAGTAACACGGTAAGAGTCTATAAAGACCGAGAAACGTACCACGACATGGTGTTTGGTGTCAAAGAAATCTGTAGAATAACTGCACAGCCAAATTAAGCTCTGCAAGCATAGCAGGGATGACATAAATGAACCTACCCAGTAAACAAATTCGTAGGGGACAAGCCCTCGTGTGTATCGAAGGGAGTGGATGTCCACTCCCAGACACCGCCGTTCGAGCCTCTGCCGTTGTTGACTTCGAGTCCAGTTGTCGCACTAAACATCCATATAAACACAAATATTCAACGATGGAAGGCATGGAAAACATACGGAACAGGATGCCAGTTCCTGAATCCTGTATTGGAACCACCTTCGTGTCCGACCTCGTACGTGTCCAAGAACAGACGCAGCTCCACTTCCGTCGGCAGGCGACCACCCTTCGAGCGCGCGTACGCCAGGAGGTCGTCATACGAGGTGAGCACCGGCCAATGTTGCGCGATCTCCATCGACACCGGGCCATACATCGTCCTGACCTAAATGCCATAACAAGGTATTCCCGTTAGCACCACAACAACAAGCCGCCATTGAATGACAGAACGAACCTTGACCTCGCCGTCCTCTTCCACCCAGCTGCCGGGAAGCCGCGACGCGCACGCGCCGTTCTCCCTCCAGAACGTCTCGAATTCTCGATTGCTCACAGGCCGCCACTCAACGCGGAAGGCCCCAACCTCATACTTCCTAGCAGGACTCTCGTTGTCCCACCCAAATACGTGGCCGTGCACGTCCTCAGCGAGATCCTCGAGGCTATCGTCTCCCTCCGAATCTTCATGGCCGAGGCAGACGGTAGCGGGCCCCACGACAACGGTCGGGATGGGAGGAGCGGGGGTGGCATCCCACTGCGGCGTTAGGATCTCCCAGGGTGGCGTGGTGAAGCCCGGAGGGGGTAAGGTGCCGGTCCCCGCGCGCTGGATGAGCATGTACAATAAAGTCTGCAGAGGGAACAGTTAGAGGCCGTATGATGATGGAGGAAAGAGGAAAGGGGGGCGCACCTCGATATGGAACCCTTCATGCTCGAGGGTCATGACCAGCGTGCGGGCGATATTCCTGGTGAGGCGGCGCTTGCCAGACTGCAGGTCGTCGTAAAGGTGGGCAAGCCGTCCGCGGACATTGTTACGGAAACCGATGATGGTGTCGAGGGTGGGCCAGTCTTCGTCTTTTTCTGGCACTTCGGAGTGATTCTAAGAATCAGGGTGTTAAACAGGTCTCAACTGAAGGAGGAGATTATGAGGCGTACGTGGCAGTGGTCTGGGTCGTCAACATGAGGGTCGATGCCACGCTTTCAAGAATGATAAGTTAGATCGAGGCAAAGGATATATATGGTCACGCATAATTTACCTCAAAGATATTCCAGAAGTGCTTGGGTTCGCTCGGACCACCTCCAATAGCCTTCGATAAAAGCATGTCCAAGAACCTTTATATGGCAGAATCAATCAGCACGGGCCTGGGTAGCTTCGCGGTCGGGGAAGCTGGCTTACGTCGGGATGTGTCCAATGTAGAATAGACACTTGTGGCGCAGGTCGATCGGTTTCTGGTGGAGCATTTCCTGGGGAATCATCTGCAGCGTAATCAGGTCCCAGGTGGACCATACGGTTTTCCACTCGTCGAGAGTTGGGACGTTGCCTGTGGACGGCATGGAGGTGAGGCTGAAACCGGGTGTGTGGGAGAGGGGAGAGAAGGTGAACGTAGGTTTCTCGAGGGTATAGAGGATGTGCCCTCTAGTCTGTGGTACGGTAGCGATGGCACGAAGGCCGGCAAGGGAGAATGCGGTGAGATGCTGAGCAACCTGGGGGATTGTGCACATGGGCTTCAGAAGTTGGTCAGTCATAAACGAGATTATTTACATCACATGGAGCTTACTGTAGACAAGTCCGTGTCCTTGTGAGCAGGGGAAAGCACGTCTTCGGGCGAAATAAAGACCTTCAGGGCTCTGCCCCGTCCCCCGATAGTCATGCTTTCCATTTTCCAGTCGGTAAAGCATGTGTTCTGGGCATTCTTGACATAAGGGAGATATAGGCCAAGGCAGCCGTCTCGAGCATACATGTCGAATACTGATTTCACGACGTCAGGCTCAATGGTCGGTGATGGAACATAGACGCGGGTGGTTGAAGGATGACCAGCATTTCGGGCTGACTTCTGAGAGGACAAATTTGAGACCACGGACGAGGGAGTGGATGACCTTGAGTCCGACTGGTCAAAGACTGAGTTGAGAGAGGAGGAAGATGATGAAGAGGACATGGTTAGAGATCTTAATGGTGGATCTAAGGCGTTCTGAGGCACTTAGACAAGCAAATGAGAACGGTTGCGGGGTGAAACCGGAGTGGGAGATGACATTTTTATACCAAAATTGTATCAACAACACGTACAAAGCACCAAGATCCATCCTGGCCGTCACCCCAAAACCCTGGTCCTGCATTCGGAATTCGAGCGGCCTGGCGGAGTGTATCAACGTGTCAAATGATAACGCATCTGGAATTCCAGAGGGCCAAGCACGCCGTAACAGCGTTTCTTGGTAGTCGAAGCGAAGGACCCGTGATGGACATGGTTGTCGGAGCTTCTGAACCTGAAGACCCCCAAGATTTGCCACTACACGACTCAGGGAACGTGCCATGAAAGCCAACGACCCTTCTTGAATATACGTCCTAATGCCCTAAAGAGATTGCTCGGAACAACGACGGCGACCCATGCAGCGCGATAAGCCCCACAAGCTATCACGCGGGCAGCAATAGAAACGATGATCCGAGTCGGGCAGCGAGCTCGGGCTATAGCGGAGTCCACGTGATAGGAATGTGCATTGGCTTCCCAACTACTGGCGGTGGTAAGGGCATCGACAGCGAAGGCTTCCTGGGCGCAGAGGGACCCAACCTCGAGCCTAACCTCCGAACGAACGAGACGACGCGAGTCCTACACTTTGCTCGGCTTCTGAGCGCAAGCTTGAGCTTCCTGATCATCGGATTCCATGGCGTGTGTCGTTCGGAGCACCTAACCTCGTCAGACTTGCGTGGATACGATGCTGGCTGCAGATTCAAGGATGGACGAAAGGAAGGCGAGACATGCTCGAATCTCTCGCTATTTCTACTTTCCCTTCAAACTCAGCCGATGGTGTGCTCGATGGGTGGTATGGCGTGCTCAGGTCATGTGACCTACGGATGGCTGGCCGCTGAGTGTGGCGGTGCCGCAATCCCCATCTCGGCGTCGTTGCCCTCAGTTCTTCGTGTCTGGCGTGACGCGACTCAGCGAGCCGCGACATCGAGTAGAGCTAAGTAACTGTCTCGCAAACCACATTCCAGAGACTCTTGAGATTACTTACTGGCTTCCTCGGGGTGGAAATATCACCGAGGAAGGCGCGTCGATATTGTGGTTTAGCTTATAGGCTTAGTATATAAGTATGAGGCTCTTGTTATAGTAACACCCAGAAGCTCAGATGATGCCCTTATGACAGTGTACGAGACTCCACCGAGGCTCTAGGTCGAGGAAGGCTTAATACAGATACAGCGAGGGTTTGAACGACCAGTTCTCAAGCTTCTCTCGACACACATGCTTGATATCGTACTAGTCATTTAACGCCACGATACGGTCAAGCCATTGCCTGAGCTCTGGACACACTCGAAATCTGGGAGTCTATAAGCGTATTGATGAATAGATATGGAGAGCTGGCGGCATTGCCAGAAGCAGGTACGCTTAATCTCGTTTACTCGTTGAGTAGTGGTTGGCCTTGCCTTAATGCAAATAATTTTTACGCCGTCGTGTTCAGGCTACCATGGACTGCAGAGGTTGTGAATTGTGCTACATAGTGCTGATGTTGTTAAATACTTCATTCCGTACCTGATGTTCTACAATGCAGGCATCTTGCGCACCACCTTGCCCTCATTCTTCGCATGCACCGCCAGCCGTCTGAGTATCTCTGAGTCTGTCCAGCGCTCTGGCGGCGTCCTTTTCCCCGTTGCCCAGTAGTAGATATCCCAGTCCGCCTCATCCAGCAGCTACCATTCAGACTCAAGTCAGTGCCCCTCCAAAGGATGAAACGGAATCACACCTACCCGGTCGTACTCGCGCATCTCCGCCTCACTCATCGTGTTCAAGTGGTCGCGTGCAAAAGTGCTTAATAGGAGATCGCTTTCCAGGGTCCCGCGCTTGCGCGACTGGTACACGAGGCGCGCGCGGAGCGTGTCGGGGGCCTCGTTGTGTCGGGGCAATGGAGTCGGCTGGATGTCCTCCGTTGTTGTTGAGGCGAGATGTTCAGGGGTGTTGGGGAGAAGCCATGGGTCCGCGCGGCGGTGGAGGGAGACGGAGAAGAGGCGTTTGGGGACGAGGAGACGGCGGCTGGGGGAGAGTGTGCATCGCTGAATGGTTGGCAACATAATGGTGCTTTGGAATCAATTTGGAATCCATTTAGCTCCGAGCTGATTTCACAAGCTCCTGCCAAATAAGCGAGCGCAGAGAGACGGGCGGCCCGGAGTCCGAACTCGAACTCATTACTTTCGGTCTATACCAAAAGAGTTCGAATGGGCGTAAGTAGGAAGTATAACTTCACAACGGAAGACATTATAATTCTTATTCCAATGCTACCACGGAAAGCGCATACTTACTGTACATGAAAGGGTTTTAACTTCGATACCCAAGCTCATAAGAACACACCAAGACTCCCGCTGAAAACTTGTGCGAGAAGGGCTACGTGAGACAAGTTAAAGAGAATTCGATATTCGGTGTATGATGGAGAAGGTACTATCATGAAAGGTCGTAAAAGAGCTGGGAGATGCCGACGTTCCGGCAGGTTATGGAAAATGCAAGCAGGCAGGAAAGGTGCAAGGAGCCACCAAGACTATACATATGGAAGGGCTTGGCAGAAACTGAAGACAAGATATCGCGGGTGGTGTATAGTGAAGGGTAAATCAATTCCGAGGTATGAAGTGGACTCCTGGAGTGAGTGCAGACCGAGAGAATGGGACTATGAAAGATCACCGGAGGGAGTGAATTGGACGAGTGGCGTCGAAAATCAAGTGAAATGGGTGAGGGAATATAAGAGTATAGGAAGGGGTAATCGTTTATTTGCTGTTCGTTATCGAGAGAGCCTTTTCCTTGAGTACGGATGGGTAACTATTCATGAGATGGGCTAGGGACCGGAGGTCCTCCTGGTCCAGCAAGGCGATGGTGATCTTTGGCTAGAACGGAATATCAGGATGTAGGTCCCACACCTCCAGACTAGTCACCACTTACTGCGCTTTTGACACCAAACGACTTGACAACTTTGAATCTGTGCGTGGGGTGTGGGTTTCAGTGCCAAAACTTAACAAGATGCGAAATAGCCTACAATTTATCACCAAGCTGCTGCTTCTGCACTTGGGAAGGCTTATCACGCAAGCCATCGATGAAGTCATCCGTTGCCTGCACCACCAGCGCATCAGCTTTCGGCAACGGTAACCCAGTCGCAGACGACGACGTCGCAATGCGGATGATCTCAGACGCCGGCAACTTCGCCAACGACGCAATCGTATGTGTCGTCGTCGGTCCCCCGGGCGTCCCAGGCAGCGGCGATGACGCCGCAGAAGGCCCCTTAGACGACAAGTCCGGCGTCTTGGGCGATTCCTCAACCCGTGACGCAGACTTCTTCGCCTGAGGCGTGACAGGTGCAGTCGCGGTCTGCGGCGCAGACTTGGTAGACTGAGCATCAGAGAGCTTTTGGTCCTCCTCTGCATCGTCGCTGTCGAGCACCATCTTTGCGTCCGCTAGCTTCGCGCGGAGGACTTCCGCGTTGAAGAGGCACATAGCGCGTTCGCGCTTGGGAAGGCTCATGAGGAGATCAGTGAGCTCGGCTTGGCGTGAGGTTTCGAGCTTATTGATGGCGGCCAGCATGCGATCTTTCTCCGATGTTGGCGGGACGGAGCCGGAGGGGGAGGAAGTGCGTGGGGGAGAGGATAATGCTGGGCTGACAGAGATCGGGGTCGAAGGGTGTTCGGGAGCGCTGGCAGTCGCATTGAGGGAGTTGGGATCGAGAAGGCGCGAATCCTGCGATGCAGCTGGAGAGGGCGACTTCGAAGGGACGGAGGCCTTGAGCGTGGCTTTGAACCCATGAACTTGATGCTCAAGTTTCGTTGAGTCTTCGATGCACTGGACAACTTCGCTAAGTGATAACCCCACAAGAGACTCCACGATGGTGTCGATATCCCGATCAGCGATGATCCGCAGCGATTTGACTCGGCGACTTAATTCGCCAGTCAGGACCTCTTTTCTAACCACAGGCGACAAAGTTGCCAAGTCGTCATAGCGCATGGGAAGGCTAAGGGTCCCCGAAAGTGCGGCCTGCAGGGTTCGTTAGTACACTGCTCTTACTTGGGGAACCAGCTCCTTACATTGAAGTAGCTGCCAGACCCTCTCCTCGACTTTTCAGGTCTGTCAAAGTGACTGGCGGAAACAGGGGAAAGCTGTGCAGAAACTCGACGAGGACTGGACCATCCTCCGTAACTGTCACCAGCTTCGCTTGCAGTGGGGCTAGTAGCGCCACTAGCGCTCCTAGGGTGGCCATTATGTCCGAATCGTTGCGCGAGTTTTTCTTGGCGAAGTTGTTTGGGCTCATGCAGGCGGACGACCACTTGCTTAGATCCCAACTGTACACCGTTCATCGCGTGCATTGCGGCATTGGCTGTGGATCGTCAATGAAATATGATCATGAAAGACTACGTCATCTACTCACCTTGGCTGGGTGTCTGGTAGGACACAAAACCAAACCCACGACTCTCCCCACCTTCGTTGCGCATGACGCGTGCGCTGCCTGAAGTTCAACAAATGCCATTAGATTCTACAGTAAATGAGTCGTACCTCACGATCTGGCCAAACTGGAATCGATAAACGCGTCAATATATTTAGAAACAAAAAGTCGAGGGAAGGCCTCACCTGTCGGAAATGACTGAAAAGGCCATTAGAGTCAATATCAGGGTCGAGATTCTTCGGGGAAAGTCAGCCACGTAACGCCAGGGGTAAGGATAAGGCTTACTTTGCAGAACAAATTGCATGGATCAATGAGGCCGCTGTGACTAGTTGATCCGGGGCCCGACATTGGGGCAAGCTGAACCTGTTGACCGGGACCATGCGCAAATGGCGCAACCGCTGGTTGCCGAGCTTGCCGTACAGAGTACGGACTACCGCGAGGGGGAGAAGGAGAATACTGATGACGCCATTAGCACCGAGAACTTCCAAATTCTAAAAATGCCCCTTGACCAACCTGAGCGGGATACGCAGGGAACATCGATCCTGAGGGAACAAAGGTCGGAGCATTGGCGCTGAATTCATTTACGGTTCCGCTGGTGCGTCGGACCTGATACACCTGGACGGCGATGTTCTGTCCCTCGACGTCGGCGCAGTGCATGGCTTCCTCCGCAGCACGTGCATCATCTTCGTTCCAGAACTCGATCGTGCCCGTATCAGCTCCGAAATGAGTCTGGGTCCGTGCAGAGGCGAGGGCGCCAAAGGGTCGGAAGAGGTCGTAGAGTTGGGCGTCGGTGTAGCCTGGTGGCAGGTGCTTCACGAGGCGCGGGAGAGCAGATGGGGGCGGGAGGGGCGTGGGTGGGTTGGTGGGCGGATACGGCGAGAGCACCAATGGGACGGGGGGCTGGATGCTGGGAAGGGGTCGTGATTGGAGCGTGGCGAGGGCTTTCTCCGCTGCACACGTTCTTGTTACAACTGCGTTACACGATTTAGAGTGGTTCACGGCTACTTACCCTTCTCAATGAACTTGAACTCAATGGTGCCAGAGAGTGCGTTGTTGGTGCCGTCGCGTGGTATCTTAGGTCTGAAGGGGCCACAGGAAACAAAGGCCAGAGCGAGATTTTCGTCAGTAACAAATGGTGGGATGTTGGAGATGTATAGGAGGGGTTCGTGAAGGTATGGGTGCGGGTGTGGCCCATGCGATTCGTGGTCTTGCGGTGCGTGATCGTACTCGGAATCCATCGTGATTATCGGGAAATGGTAGAACTAATCGAGCTGTAAGGGAGAAGTAAGAGGGGAAACGGGAGGATCCAGGTCGCAGGGAGACCTCTATTATCGCAGCCTGGCCAGTTGATGACTGCCTGGTCGACGAGGAGGCCGAACAAAAAAGTTGGCCTATGAGCTTATGTAACTGATGTGGCTAGTCCTTTTGTGGTCATGTCATGTTATGGTAGAAACTACATCGTATAGCAATCGTATAGGGCTCGTGTCAAATAAAGATAAAATAAAGCCCATAACCGTAATGAAGAATTCCAGGAATTTCTAATGGGTATACGAAGACATCTGAACAAAATATCAGAAAGACAGTTCGCGAAACAAACGAAATCTCTTACCATCATGTAAACATTAAGTTAATCCAAAGTGCATCGTAGAAATCATGGGTGGCGACTGCTGTGATGACGCCTACATGAAAAAATTAGCTGCAGGACAAAGACTACGCAATGAGAAAACTCACCGCCGAATAGACCGAGCGCGTTTTGTCAAAGTTCTGAGCATTCAACAAAGCCAAGTCAGTCACATTCAAACTAGGGCGAACGGGCATCCTCACCGTTTCGTCAGATTGCTCACCCACTCAGGGATGAAATCGTTCAGCGCAGCAGCGAGGTCGGTCCCTATGCGCCTAAAGGACACATCAGTTCCCGTAGTTATGCGACCTTGGGGAATACAACATACCGCTCATCAACCGCCACTGTACTCGAAGCTTGTACGCCCGAAAGCATGTCCCTGGCGGGCGCGGAAGTGAACTCTGCGCTGCCCGAGCCCAACCTCTGCGCGCCGGACGAATGAAACAGCGGAGCCCCCGCGACGAGATGGAGCGACGTCAAGAGCATGATGAGAGCCAGAACGACAACCCGGGCATGATACATCGCGGTGATGATGGCGATGGGTAGGATGAGAAAAGTTTGAGTGAAGTCGATTAGAGCCCACTCGTGTGGATATAAGGTCTTTTGCGTGGAACTTCTGGAAGGATTGTTCCTTAGGCTCGCCATGTTCGAGAAACTAAGGCCGAATGCTCCTGTCTTCCTAGGCCGCGGGTTTGTCGTGAAGAGAGGAGGGTGGAAAAGCTTTGGCTTCTTCGCCGGAAGGACTATGACAAAGTGAGTGCATGTGGATCATCCTGCACTTGCGTAGTAGTAGTCATTTCAGTCGTCCGCGGGGCTGATAACGGCCTGTAGAGAAGGAACTAAAGCAAAGACAAAATAACGCTAGCGTGCATGTCAGCGTCAGGTTGAGATACTCGGGGATGCCAACGATAGTGGACGGTGGCTGAATTTGCGCTCGTCGGATTTAGTCATCGATGTCCCGAAAACCATGCCTTGGCTTTGAACAGGATTGATCCACTGCGAGTCGGAATATCGCGACCCGCGCATGGGCATTGAAATGGGAACCTCCACCCTTGCCATGTGGCCAAGAATGAACGCTACGCCCCGAGGTTGCTTGCGCAACGTCGAGACCACCGATCCACGGAGTTTTGCGCCTCCTTGATTTTTACATCCTCATCAAATCGACCACCATCATGCTTCTGAACTTCTCCAGCTTGCCGGTGTCCATGGCCTGGTCAAAAGGAAAGTCACTATGTATAGCAGAAGAACGCACGCACAAATACGCCCTTGCGCTTACTCAACAGCTCACATCCATGGAAAAGCGTTGTTATCATGACAGTCATTAGATACCCTAGCACACACTCCAATTTGTCAACCGTCTCCTTCGATATGGAGATCAGGATAGTTCTTCAGAGGATCTTTCCGGAGCGCCTCCATCTCCGACGCCAGTCCCGGCGCCTTGCCCGCAGCTTTCTTGACCTTCATCACTGATTCCGGAACTGGAAGTGTCGTCGCCGGTGACTCCTCAGTCGTCTATAAGGCGCCGGTGAACATCGTACAGCGGTAACGTGGAGGAGAACTCACGTCATCCCGGAACGGCTTGAAGCTGGGCGTAGACGGCACAGCAAGCCCCGCCCCGTCCTGTCCATCAACAAATGGCGTTATCGCGCTCCTTGAAGGCGTCTTTGGAACCACATCTCGCCCTGCCTTGACCTTTGCCCTGGCATTCGCCTCAGGGACAGGCGGAGGGGGCATCTCTTCCTGGACTGGGTCTCTAAAGATAGCTATCTTGGACCCCGAGGCAGCAGCAGCCCCAGACCCAGAACCGGACGCGACCCTTTTCGATCGCCCAGCTTGTTTGAGAGTCGTACCTGCGAGCTTCTTTGTCTCGGGCACGTTCTCTTTGATCCTTGTTTTACGTGTCCCGAGGTCTGTCCACGCGTTTGCTGAGAATTCAGCGGCTTGGGACTCGGAGCCCGTGGGGTCCATGAAGATCTGCATAGGGGCGTTGGAGGTAGGACGGGAGGTTGATGGGGCAGCTGATGAGCCGCTGCGTGAGGGGGCTAGACCAGTTGATGTGGTGGTAGACCGTGAACTTGACGCTAGAACGGGGCGAGCAGGGGCAGAGGGCGCAGCAGGGGCAGGACGAAGCGTATTGCTCATCATGCGCTTTTGAAAATCATCGTGCCTGCTCTTCAGGTGGTCAAGGGGTGACGCCCGTCTCGCAATCCCAAGAGTATAAGCTTCATCTGCGTCCTTCCGCCTGGAAATCATCAATTGGGCATGCACGCGTCAGAGGTCCTCAGGAGCACTCACCGCCCATCCCGTTCTAACACTGCAGCATACTCCTCATAGAGCAAGGCAAAGTTCGCGCCTATCTCGTTGGCAATCAAAAAGCGGTATATGAGAGTGGGCCGCTCTACAAAGCTGGCATATAGAAGCCACAATTTGAGATACTTCAAATCTCCCCTCCATTTCCCTTGTCGGTCGTCCTTAAGGACTCTTGTAGCCTCCTCTAGTAGTTCTAAAAGCCCAGACTCTACACTGGGGCCTTGAGGATAGTTCTCGAGTGTCCAGTATACTAAACGACAGTATGCCTCCAGGGGGTCGTCGTCCTCGTCGTCCAACGCCAACTCAACGTTTATACGAAGCCTGTTACGGGTAGCGGAGAGTTTCGACTCTCTTTGCGCGTGTGGAGTGGCGAGGATGGCTGAAAGCGCGGTAACTCGGCGGCCAGTTCCTAGAGGCTGGACGTTCTCCTTGGCTGCTTCCAGCAGATCGCAGTCAACGATGGTAGGTGTGTTGTCACTGAAAACATCGTCTTCTGATATCATGGTAAGCTTTGCGTTGAGAACAAGGTCAGAGGGCGCTAAGATACGTGGTTTGAACTTGATGATTCTGATGAATGGATGTTCAGAATAAAGTGGCCTTCCATGTGACCGCGATTTGAGAACAATTCAGCCGGCCCTGAACTAACTGCCTAAACTTCCCCTCCGACTGCACGATCACCACCACTTCCTGACAACCTCGCAGAAACAATAATTCGAGGAGACACGCCCCTGTATTTTTTGTTAGAATGTCTCGCGTGGTCTATAGGCAAACCCATCAAGGAGAGCCTTATCCTAAGTCTCCAGCTTCCAACGCTCCTCAATTATCGCAATCATATCACCGAAAGGTACCCTTGCTTCTCTTATAGCAGTTCTCCACTTTCACGCGTTGTTGATGACTTGCTTCAAAAATATTTTTCCTCGCCACATTCGCATGCCTGATCTCGAGAGTGATCTCACGTCTTCTGCTCTCGCTCGCAAGCTGGATATGGTATCGGAGTCACTTCATCCCCTGTGAATAAGCAGCACATGGAGCCCCCTTTGCTGCTTCTTGGACTTCCATTCCCTTCTATTCGAGCATACTATCAGCCAGGCAGTTCAGTTGCCCTTTCTGGTCTTCCGATGGAGCCTCGGCAGGCCCCAAACGCAGATGGCATAGGAGGGAATCACCTCAAGCTAGGCTGAGATGAAGTTAAATACGCTCTTGAAAGACGTAGACTTTGTAACGCCTCTCTGCCATGTTGTTACCACTGGCTGCAATGATTGCCAGCCTTCTTATTCGAACGACGTCAGCTGCGCCTGCTTCAGCCCCTCAGCCCCTTCATGGCACCTCCATCCACAGCGATGTTAGTGGTGACTCAAACGATCAGCTGTGGCATCCAGAGTCGCATGTAATCCCTGAGCCCATTCGGGGGAAATTAGGAGCAGATATACTTGGTCCTCAAAATATAGAGCTGGAACTACAAAATGCAGACTTGCTCGCCCCGCCGACTACGGACCACGGGCAACTCCCGAATCTCAAGTGGCCATTCTCTCTTAGCCACACTCGTCTTTCGGACGGCGGTTGGGCCCGTGAGCAAAATGGTACGTCTGTCGAGTGTGTACTATCTTTTTGTTGTTGCTGAACCTCCATAGTGGACGTCCTCCCCGCTGCCACTGCGCTTGCAGGTAAGAATGCAATCTCATACTCTGTAACCATCCCATAAACAGACTCCATTTAGCGGTGAACATGCGCCTCAAGGTTGGCGCCATCCGGTGCGTGAACACATTAATGTGATCTGTCCAATCTTTGGGATCTAACCTTTGCCTTTGGCTCGTCAGTGAGTTACATTGGCATAGTACTGCAGAGGTATGCAAAGCTTTTTTTATTTCTATTTTAAGTCCTCATTGGACCCCTGACCCCTCCCATTGACAGTGGGCATACATGTTGAAGGTAACGTCTGATATCATTATCCGAGGACTTAGGCTAATGTGTCTTAGGGCGATGTGAGGATCAGCACCGTGACGCCTGAAGGGCACGTATTTGTCGGGGATGTTGTGAGACTCTCGTTTATCCCTACGACTTAAACATCACACTTACTATTCTCCCAAGTCCGAAGGAGATTTGTGGTATTTCCCTGCCGGAAGCCCGCATTCCCTGCAGGCCAAAAATACCACAGCAGACGGGGCCGAATTCCTTCTTATCTTCGACTCTGGGACATTCTCAGAGGATGCGACATTCCTTCTCACGGACTGGCTGGCTCATGTTCCCAAGAGTGTTCTCGCTAAGAATTTTGGAGTGAAGGACTTGACTACTTTCGATCATATTCCGGAAAAAGAGCTTTACATCTTCCCGTGTGAGCCCGACCGCACCTTATTCCTGTCCAGATGATTAAATAAATTCACCCGGACAGCTTCCCCTCCGCCCGATGATCCTAAACTAGATATGGTGGTCCCCAACAACACGCCGCACCCTTACACTTTTCCTCTCTCTAAGGTCAAGGCCACCAAAAAGCCAGGAGGGAGCGTCAAAGTCGTTGATTCAAGAACCTTCAAGGCTGCGGAGAAGATCAGCGCCGTAGAAGTGACCGTCGAGGCTGGAGGGATGAGGTAAATCCACAATTTGCACAGCCTTGCGACTGCCACTGAACATATTTGATGTAGAGAACTTCACGTAAAAGTCAAATTCAAGTTATCGTACCTTGTAACTAACGTGGTAAACCTATAGTGGCATCCGACGCAACCCGAGTGGACGTTCTACATGTCGGCCGCCTTTACCGATTGTTATTACGACCGTCTGATTCCTTATTTCTTATAACAGTTCTGGGGAAGCGCGTGTGACCGTCTTTGGTTCATCGACCAACGCACACACGTACAACTTTGAGGTACGGCTCCTTTACCCTGTTCCATTTCCTTGGTTGAACGCTATATACTTCAGGCGGGCGATGTCGGTTACATTCCGCCATCTTTCGGTAAGAACATTTGTGTGGAAGTCTGAAATATCATTACTCAGAGCCAATGTCTATAAATAGGACACTACGTCGAGAACACTGGTAACACGACTCTCAAGTTCCTCGAGGTATTCCGATCAGGCAAGTTGTTCTCATCGCATCACTACACTGGCTCAGCGCTCATCACTTACTCGGGGCGCATCATGTCTTAGGGATATTCCAAGATATTTCGCTGACACAGTGGCTGGCACTCACACCCCCGGCATTGGTCAAGGCGCATCTTGGGTTTTCGAATGAGATGATCTCGAAGCTCAACAGGGTCAAAGAGGAAGTGGTGCTTGGAACGTAATTCTATCTTACTTCGCGCTTCACCCTTATACTGTCGTACCGCACATACTTTCCCTGCTCCCACTCTGGACTGCTTCTCCCTGGGTTTCTGATATATCAACCAAATGACACACGGAGACCGGGATATCATTCACTAAATATACATTATTGACGACACATTACAAATCTCATCGTAAAACCATCCCATGCAACATTAGGAAGCCCTCAAGGCATGTAACGGAAGTTCGGGGCCTGAGAAAGAATCAGCAGCTGCAATGTAAAGATAACCGCCGGACGTACTTGGTCAGCCAGCTCGTGTGTATCGACCCGGGCATTGTCGACCGGCTTTCCGTAAAGCTTATCTCTACGGGCGTTCTCCCTCCGATAAGATATCTGTAGAGCGATTAGACATCGACCAAGTGCGGCGTTCATGACACTTACACTAAGAATAATACAGCAAACAGCGCCGAGGAATTCCAGAGCACATCCGACTGATACACGACGCGTTAGTCATATGGTATCCTATAACCAGATCTCGACTTACTTGCGAATCCTTTGCTGTGGATCAGAAACCCGGTTCAGAGAAGTGGTACAAAGTGGCAGGTGATACGAAAACTCACGTATACGCGGGACCCTCAGTTATCGGATAAATATGGGATCCGAGGACGCTTCCGCACTGGCCAATGGCCATGAACATAGGGATTCCCGTAGCTTTCTTTGTCTCGGATCCAAGATTATGGGCGACTGATGGGTGGGGAAACATGCTAAGTATACGACGGTTGGATGACCCGAAATTGAAAGGACACTCACACCAGGCAATAATTAGACCAATGGTCGTATAGGTTCCGCTGGTGATGCAGAAAGTGGCAAAGTACCGAACACGAAGATTTTCATGCACAGTGAGCAATAAGCTTTTGAAAGAGACGAGATTAGCATACGAGAAGATATGAAGACATGAAAGACGTGCAGATATCCAATGGCGCCGATGCTGCAAGATGCTGCCATAAAGAAGCCTCGACTTTGTACCCTGTCAGACGCATAGGAGAAGCTGACAAGGACCACAGCAGCAACTGCGTATGGTGGGACCGTGAATAGCTGAGCGCGTGCATTGGCTGTTAGGAATCTTAGTACGCATGATCTTGCCAGTAAACATAACGCAGAAAGAACTAACTGTAATGGAGCGTTTTTAGGATAGTAGGTAAGAACGCGGAGATGGAGGCCAGCGCGCAATTCAATCCGAAGTAGATGATTCCTGCGGTGTATATCTGAGGATAATCATATAAGTCGGCTTCAGGTGTTTTCATTGAACAGGATACGCACCCTCCAGTCCTTGAAGGCCATGCGCACATGAGCTATTTCGATCTTTTGAGTTTCTAAAATACCGACAAAAATAGATAGAAGACCTACATCGGTTGACGACTGCTCCGGTATCTCCGCTAGTCGCCCGGTTCATTCGATCCAAGGCAATGACGCGTTCGCGCTCAGTGAGGAAAGTTGTAGACTCAGGACGATTGGGAAGGAAAAATAGTGTCAATACGCCGAGTATAACCGCTGGAGTTCCCTAAAAATATGTGAGTACAGGAGATTGACAGTTTGCGATGTGCTCTCACTTCAATGATGAATAGCAATCTCCAATTCTGTATATTGGCATGGATATTTTGAACACCAAACGCGAGGAGACCTCCGAAAGCTCCAGCAACGGCTGCAAAACCGAACCAATAAGCCATCTATGAGGGAGGGACACTAGTCAGAGGATTTCATCCATCCAGATCATATTCAGGCTTACCCGCATTCCCATTTCCGCCTTCGTGTAGAATAGGGCTAAACAGGACCTATGTTAGGGACACACTGGAACTGCGGGACCAAGGAGCTCACAGAAATAGAGCGGGATCGCAGGACCAAAACCAGCCTCGAAGATGCCGAGGAAGACTCGGGCTGCCATCATTCCACCAAAGCCAAATGAAGTCGACTGACATTTTTTCAGAATGCAAAATTCCGCATGCCAAAATGCTGACTTACCATGAGTGTGGAGGAGATACCCCACCCGATAGCGGAGCAAGCCATCCATATCCTTGGTTGGAAGAGTTTGGAGGCGACTGTCGCCGGTACTTGACACATAATCTGTCATTCGGTGATAAGTCAGAGGCTCGTCACTATCATTCGTCCTAGGTGCTTACATATGAGAAGAAGAATACAGAGTTGATCCAGTCGAACAAAATCCCAGTCTTGTCGCCCCCAAGGATGTCTTCCGTAAGTCCTTGGAGTCGGGCATTACCCAAGTTGGAACGATCCAGGTCTAACGGCATAGCTTGTCAGTATAGTGTGTCATGATAAAACGCAGCTAGACCAACATGCGAAGAGGTAAAGAAAGCAGGCAATGGGTAAGATTCGGCCATCGAGCTTTCGGACTAGCCTCTTCTCCTCGTGCAACCGTTCGAGATCCGTCTGGTGCTGTGAGCCCTCTGAATCCCCGGACACAGATTCAAGCTTCTCATCCTCACGAGTTAGCTTGACGTCGCGACTTTTATCGAAGGCCATGGTTGCAACTTGTGAAAGTTCAAGTTACAAGAAGGGGAGAAGGAACCGAACAGCTCGGTAAAAAAGCCTTCGAGTGGCAGGTGGTATTTATCCCAAAACCCAAATAACGTCACCACTCACCAAGGTATATTTGTTTCTGACATTCGGTTCATTGGCTCCAAACAGCAGATCGGAAATCGCCCTTATGACCATACTGATCAGGGGAAGGAAGTCAAAACCCGACGCGACAGAAGTGTGGGGTACATACAGGACCGGGGATATAACGTGGCAATACCGTGGATGCCGCTCCGGATATGTAAAGATCTAATCAGCTAATTCATTTCGGCCGAAGAGACCTGTAGCAACGCGTCTCCTACAAGTCTCCTACATCGTTGGTGAGAACCTTGGCAGCCTGGTTACACTCTAGGCAGATCTATCGTCGTTCGAGGGACAAGACATGGGAAAAGTCGCGGCCTTGGAAGCCGCGAAGGTCCTGTAAGTAATCCTTAGATCAGATGAAATTCAATACTCGACAGCTTTTGCTTCGAACCGGCCCAGACTTGCTGGCGGATGTACCGTACATGCGTATACGGATTTCATAATGGGGGTATGGGGAACGGAGCCAAATGCCGCTGCCGATGTTTGGCGCTATGTATGGTTCCACGCGTCCTGCATAATCCTCATGATGCAACTTTTATCTTGCTGTCACGATGCTCGTCAAAAATCGGCGATGCAGACATGAGTTGGACATGTGGTGGCTACCACTAGACATTATTGCATCACTCCAGAAATACCACAAGAATGCAGAGGCTGTCATACTGCAGACGGTTCGGCCGACCGTCATCTCGTGGATGGACAAAGTAAAGTTTGTGATCGACACAGAAGTGATCTATGGGGTATCATGTCTTGCCAAGACGCCGTAAAAGCCACTCAACGCGGGCATACTGAACAAGGTTGAACAGGCAGAAGATGCCGTAGCTTCGACGCACATGTAGCAGCTTGGAGAATTGACGGAGAAGAACATCCCAAACCACTCCGAAGGTTACGGCGAATCGCATGAATATTTGAGGCTGCCCGAAGTGAACAATTACAAGAAACAGGTACCACGTTGCCCGTTATATTTAACATAGCGCAACAGGGTCTGCCTCAAAGGACCTGCCCTGATCACCGCGATCCGAGATAGGGGCGCTGCCGAGGCTGCTGCACACATAAACGTGGAGTAGCAGAGGCCGAAATTTTCCGACAACAGCTGGTCATACGCGTGTCAGAAACGATGGGCTGAGCTAGAGAGGTGGTAAGGATGTGCTTGACCTAACCCGCCAAGGAAGAAAAACCACAAGATGAGACGCGATGTTTGTGGAGGTCACCTTGAGGAAAATCCTGCATGGCTGTATACAGCTTAAATGCCGGATTTACTGCACCGATCAGGAAGACGCGTACACAGGGTCAGGGCCGACGGTACAGTGGCAGGACCTTCGCGCGCGACACCCAGTCAAGTAACTCGAATTTTTCGACCGAGGAGAGGCTCCCTGAGAGATATTGTCATTTGATGTTGATTGAGGGGCAGGATGCCGCAATCTCGCGTAGAGAAAACAGTTTCCAAGAGGTTTGAAGGCTTTTGAAGGGCTTCGGCCGATGACAAGGTCAACGTAAAACAGTCATACGCGTCCATCTCATTCAAGAGATCTCAGCACGGCCATATCATGTTACACAAGGTTATACACCGTGTGCGGCCGAGGTCTGTGACCAACAGGAGATATTTCTCCACGACTTATTCAAATAAAACATAACAAACGTGGGCCTTATGAGCAGCGCGCGCCACTACGACAGGATCATCATGTTTCATCGTCGCGGGCGGCCAGGTCGCGGTCGAATGCTTAGAGGAGGTAAGTACGCGCCAATCGGTATGATGAAGCCGTAGATATAAAAAGACCAGCCTCGCAGCACCCTCTCAGCGTGCGACGCGCCTCCGAGAACCCAACACCCATCTGCTTGATGACATCCTCGACAGCACTTTCGCCGTCCTTCTGTCTTCATTGTAGCTGCCCCCGAATCTCCCGGGTCACCAAGTTGAGTGAAATATAGGATACGCGTCACCGCGGGCAAATCCGATGAGAAAATTAGGCTGGAATTGGATGTTGCATAGAGGTTACCAGTGACTGCTGGCGCCCCAGAAGCCAAAGGCACGGGCAGTGCAGGTGATAGGTACGCCTATTTCTGATTAGAAGCTTTGTCAACAGGTGCGATGGGAAGCCGCATCCTCATTAAGGCGCTGTTCATGAACTTCATTACGAAGGCGTCGACATCGCTTGACCGGTGATTATCCAGAGAGACCCGCGGGCCCGTACCTTCAGGAGGTAGACATGAAGGTGGAGCAGTGCAAAAGCTCGGATAGATCGTGGTTGATCATCGACTGAAAAGCAACCCAGCAGCATAGTTGCGAACGATAACGACGTGGAGGGAATATCCGATATCTGCGGTACGCCGGCAATTGAGCAAGGACGATGGGAAGCGGCACCATTTTAGGATGCCGCAAACTTGGGGGTTCCCAAGATGGCGGATAATGTCCAGAAGCATTCGGTACGCTCGGGCCCACGTCGAGTAGATGTCTCGAGGGTAAGGAAGATGAGAAGCGTCCCGGATGTTTCAATTGTTTCCCAAGGTCTGCCCAGTAGTACACGTTCGGGATCCATTATTAGCGTGTGATGATGTTTCTCCTTGTTGAGCAAAACTATTGGGAAACGCCGCTGGGTGTGTGAAGGCAAAAGATCGGGAGTGAAACAACCCGTAAGACGAAATGGGAGGTGAGTCCACCTCTGAAGCCGGAAGGCCTGCAGCTTGGGCTATGGGAACGGTATGCAGAGCCCGGAGTATCTGCACGATGATATCGGTCCTGCTCCGCAGAATGCGCGGCTGGCAAAAGGTGCCCAAGGAGCTGTTAATAGATAAGTACGTCGAAGAAAAGACCAAGGTGAAAGAAACACCACGCGGAAGTGCTCGTGATTTTGTAAATCGCGGGATCCTGGAAAATAATAGACGACGTGGTGAATGGACGGTCTTGCGTTCAGTTAGGGCTGACAAACCGCAGTGGCAACTATTGAGCAGCGTCGCGCAGAGGAAATTGCCGCACCGCGCCCCGGCAACCACTTCGTTTCAAGAAGACCTGGCGAAGTAACCAGATTTTCTGCTAGTAGTCCAAAGAAACACATTTAGAGGAGGGGATCGGGCGGGTTCGGTAGATATCATGCATAAAGTGTTTCATCCGGTGTCATTTCTGGGCTCATCGTTTGTTGATTTGAAATGCTGACGGGCAGGAGTCGAACGTTGAAACTTGAATAACGTTGATTTCTTGCTTGTGGGCAGTTACTTGCGAATTGGTGGGGGTGGGCACCATCCACAGCAGAAACTGCAAGAGACGAACGAAATTGATCCGGCAAAGGCAAGTGCTTGTTAGGAATTGTTTTATTTATAGAATGTAGTCGTTACTGCAGTGTATCCGTTTTGACGAACGAGGAACTTGCGAATACTGCGTCTGTTCAAGTGACTAATCCCTTGGCAGCACTCGCACATAGCACACATTTAGGACACAGAAATAAAGCGAGTGATGCATTGCAGCGGGAACGTTATAACGAGTTATATCGACCACCTACGGCCCTAGGGAATAAAAATGAAGGAGTGTGGGGCATTGCTCAGAAAAGCAATTTAGAGCAAAGTGACGATGGTACAGACAGGGAGATAATAGAAAAAAGCGAAAGGAGGGTGGTGCGAAGAAGCTAAAAATATTAGATGGAAGATAGATGGACCAAAAGGGACTCGATGGGGGTGCCAGTATCGATCGAAGAAGATGGATTACAAAATAAATGGGCGGACTGTCAAGAAGAGGAGGGACAGAAGAGTGCAGACGTTCAAAGGACCTAGGCAGGAATAACACATACACTTGAACACAGGATGGGTGCGCCTTGAATAATCATTGGCTTCAGCTCCTCAGGCGCCTGCAAGAAGACGGAAATCGGGTCCGGCTGGAGTGCTGCAGGGGCATTAAGGGCATTTTGCGTCAGCTGGGCTACTGGTCAAATATAGTGTGAAGCTTACAGTGGACGCGAGATATTCCCCGCCGAGTTGGCGTACGCGGCTCCATCGGCGTTCAAAGACGGTTGCAGCGCGGCATGAGCGAAGTCTATAACGGGGGTCGACACTACCTTCCGCAATATCTCCTCCAGACCAGGATCGACATTCAGGGAGGTCGCGCCGTACACGGGCTGCAGGGTTCCAGCCGCTCCAGCGCCGAAAAGGCCATGCTGAGCTTCGGGCCGGTAGACTTCGTGAGCATTCCACGCGGGGGTGCCGATTGTTTGTCCGTAGTTAACACTGGGACTGATGACGGACTGGTATATCCAGGGCTTGAAGACGTCTTGCTGCGTGAGTGGAGGCTGAGCTACCACCTTGTTAGGGTTCACCCCACTCAGCATCCCAAAGATCCCCGAAAGACCCTGGGTAATCACGGAGAACAGACCGTGCTGCACATGAGTTGGAGGCGTGAGGGGGGACGCCGTCGGCTTGATCCCGTGCTGGGTCAAAACGGTATCTACAACAGCGGTTACAATGTGCTGGAACACGGGGTGCTTGAAGATATCTGAAATGCTAGACCAGATACCGTGTTGGACACTCGGTTCTTGCGTGACCGTGTGGGCGGCAGTGGTCTGAGGGTTCAACCCACGTTGCGTGAAGGCGGTGTTGACGACGGTGTTAACAACATTGCCCACAATGTGCTGGAATGCTGGGTTCTGGATAACACCAGCGATACCAGTCCAGATTCCGTGCTGCATGGCGGGATACTGAGCTGCGGTCATTTGCGGATCCAACCCACGCTGAGCGAATGCCGTATTGATCAACCCGGTAAGAGTCTGGCTGACCAGTGGGTGGCTCAAAATTGAACCGATGTCCGAGAACAATCCATTCTGCACGACGGGTGGCGGTGCAGGCGGTGCAGCGGGGTTGATTCCGTGCTGGGTTAAAGCAGCATTGACTACAGAACCCACGATCTGCTGGAACATGGGGTGCTTGACGATATTCGCAATGCCAGACCAGATATCCTGTTGGACATTCGGGTTCTGTATGATCGGGTGAACGGCAGTGGTCTGGGGGTTCAACCCCTGCTGGGTGGCGGCAGTGTTGACGACGGTGTTAACAACACTGCCCACGATGTGCTGGAACGTCGGGTTCTGGATTACACTGGCAAGGCTTGTCCAAATTCCGTGCTGCATGGCAGGATACTGGGCCGCTGTCGTCTGGGGATTCAGACCGTTCTGAGCAAAGGCCGTGTTGATCAACCCCGTAAGAGCCTGGCTAACCAGCGGGTGGCTCAAGATTGAACCGATATCCGAGAACAAGCCATGCTGGACGCTGCAGTGGAGCGCAGTAAGCAAAGGAAGAAGGGTCGCATCTTCAGGTACTGGGCTGGCGGGGGTGGGGACCTTCGAGGCCTCTGTGTCTGACATCAGTATCTCGAGGACAGTACAAGCGTCCAAAAACTTACCGCGTTCTTTCTCGCGAACTTCCTTATTCCAAGTCGTGAAGTAGACCCTCATGGTTGACGCATCATGTCTAGCTTTCAAGATCTCGGTCCGCTCCTCGAGCGGAACTCCAGCTTTCTCCAACGCGTACTCAACCGTCCATTCAGGAGCCGTGAGGTCGGGTTTGTCGCGGGGGTAGTTGATGACCATGTACGCCTTGTCCATGTCCGATAATTTGTTGTTGACATCGACAGTGATTCCTTGGTCGTTGAGTCGGCCTGGCATGAAGTACCTGAAGATCCGTGAGTACACGGTCCTGGAGGGCCAAGAAGCACATACATCATGACAGAGGACGTGTCAAGTTTGCTGTAATTAGATACATCGTCCGCCTTGTACACATCCAGAATCTGGGACTGGATCAGACTAGGCGCCCAGCCTTGCGTAGCGCTGTAGTACGAAATGACCTCTTCGCGTTTGAGGGTCAGTGTTCCATCCCTCGCACGGCTCTGGTGCTCGTGCATCAGGCCGAGCGCGTGACCCCACTCATGGAGAATTGTGCCGCGGTCATTGTCAGAGATGGTCGCAGAATCGTCAATCCAGCCAAGGTTCATAGTAATGCCATCTTTGATCTGAAGAGCACCTTTGCCAACGGAGCTCCAGGACCCTGCATTGGGATCGAAGGCGATGCGGACCTTGGCTGTCTTGTTGTTGTCCGCCAGGCCCTGGAGATTGAGATTGGCGTACAGCATCCATTCGGGGATGACCGCATTGACGGCAGCGTGTTGGTTCTTGGTGCCGCCGAAGAACGAATATGTAATGGTCTGCGAAATTCATGAGCGAACAGTTGGTGGTGAGATGTAAATAACGCACTGCGCCGTTCTCCCAGAGCATTCCAACTTTAGTCAAAACCGCATGAGCCGCGGATTTGGGTACCGCAAGAGCACCTGCAGTGGGGGCGGTCGACTGCACGGTTTCAGGTGCGATGCCGCAAGCGCCTTTGACGGTGTCGCAATCGCCTTTGACGGCGACAAGAGCATTGGGGGTAACTGAGTTCGATGTCATGTTTTGCTGAAAGAGCAGTAAGTTCAAATCTCGAGGTGAGTTGACTGAGGAGTTCTGGTCAGTTCATGGACCTACTTATACCTTCCTTGAAACCCTGAAGCGATGCACCCTTTTTTTGGACAGTCTGGCCCATCCAAAGTTGTGAGAAGGAGTTTCTACAACGCCGGGCCCTGACATACGCTGACCATCGATTTCGTGAAAGACGAGCCAAGGACAAGACTCGAATGAATATTGCAGAGAACAATGACAGTTGACCCTCCCCTATTCAATCATCCCTGCGAGTTTATTTGGGAAGAAGAAGGTCGTAAATTCGGGGCCTGGAAGCACTAGTGGCATCGGTGAGTTCCGGCGTTGGTGGATTCCGGCGTCGGTGAAAATTCGAGCTTAGCGTGATTGCGACCCCAAAAGGTTCTGGAGCTGTCTAAGTCATGGTGAGAAGTTGCTAGATTGCATCATGATGTACGGGAATTCAAGGAACCAGCGGTGTCGGTAGTGGTAGATAAGGTTAAGGTGGCCTCCGGAACCTGAACGATGACGGTGAATGGCCGAGCTCGAAGTGAGAGTAGGGCCACTGTGAGATAAGCGTCATACTGCAAAAGTCAGAGAATCAACGTACAGTACTCCAATTTTTCTAGCCACCAATGCCATCAGTCGTTGACGACCATATGGATCCAACGTAACGTTGACTTGGCTTTCAACGGTGGGTGCCCTGCCCGCAGAGCTAATGTTGGTGCCTCACCCTGGATGTTCGAGAGGTGGTATGGTCACCTCATCTGGAGAGCTAAACTCCACTGAAAATCAATGCAAGATGGTGAGCAAGACAGCTTCCCTGGTGCCCGGACCTGAGGTTTGACGTTTCGTGGGTGCGGTGCTGAGTGCGATACCGTTGGCTTTTCAAATATGGTTTCGCCAATCAGGGTTTCGCGAACCTCCAAAGGCCGAGCGTGAACGGTACAATGCCTCCCTTCCAATTCTTTCTCTGCACTGCACCCAACTTGACTGTCACTTGCCGAGAGAAGACATCAGAGAGCATCAGAGTCCGACTGCTATACGGTAAGTCATCCAGATTTCGCTCTTCGAGGGCGGTGAAAGTAGACATAGGTTTGGAAGGTAGGATGGCCGGGGAGTAATACGATGGATTCAAGAAACTTGACGGCTCGACGCTGCATGCAACTTCAGCCGGAATGAGTGATTCAAATAATCGTAGCCATAGGCGCAGAAGAACGGCTGGCCGTGATGATAGCGTGGAGAGCGACGTGGCTGTTGCTTACAGTCCGGTGCCTAGCTTTACACTCTTATGCTCGGGTCGCAGTCTCTGTGGCATGCCATACCTTGCCATACTCATGCGTCCAGCGTCATTGATATGAGCAAATTCTAGAGAGCAAAGAGGGTGGAATACAAACAAGGAATAGGTGCGACACCAGTGGCCAATGCTGGTGCATTGGATAGCAAGGATGCTCTAGACGACGTGAAGGTAAGTAGTCGTGGTTGAGTTGGTTCAAGTTGAAGTACTTACCAGCTGCCCTCAGCGCGGTCACCCACGTGGCCAGCTGCGATCACAGAATCGGGATGATCGCAGCTGCACTGATGACTGTAGATCTCATAAGTTGATCTCTTTCTCCCTCTTAGTCTCTACCACACCACCCGGTCGCACCTATCATATATACATAGCAGGCCCAGCATGTCATCCAAACGAATTGGGATCTTTCCAGCGAACCCCGTCACGACGCGGGGCGTCTCCACGAAACTAAGCGCAACGAGAGATAAAGTCATCTATACCAACGGGAAGACAGTGATCGTACGTCTCTCTTGTATGTTCACATCGTTTTTGGTGTAACGCGTTAGTACAGATACGCGATTTGAAGGTGACAATAGCCTCTTGTCAGAATTGCAGGATCCACTGAGAAACCGGGGTGCAATAGAACGCCTTGCTTTCAACGACGTATTCGGGGCACGTCCACAACGCGACCGTGGCTAGATTTTCACCTTCAGGATACTACTGCGCATCTGCGGATGTTAGTGGCACTGGTGAGTAGTTGACGTCCGAGTCTTTGTTGCTGATGCCAAGTCGCTTCTGATGCAGTCAGAGTATGGGATACAGTCGGAGAGGATCAGACGTTGAAAGGAGAATATAAAGTTATCTCAGGACGGATGTAGGTTCTCAAGTTTACATGCTATGTTTGCTCGTAACCAACCTTTCATCCAGTAACGATGTCGCTTGGGATGGCGAGAGTAAGCGCATAATTGCTGTTGGAGATGGGCGAGAGAAGTGAGTTCACACCTTCACGCCGGAGCATTCATCCTTACAGGCAAGCCGTAACGCAGATTTGGTCACGCTTTCATGATGGATACTGGATCTTCCACTGGTGAAATCAGCGGCCACTCCAAAGTATGTTTATGTCTAGCGTGATCATGTCTTCCGCACCCCTCATGTTTTAGGCTGTCAATGCTGTGTCTATTAGACACCAGAGACCTTTTAGGGCAGCTACTGCGGCAGATGATGGATCGATCGTATTTCATCAAGGTATGTCCCCCGCCAGCTTCATCGAGATCTTGTTTTGATTCCCAGCCCGCAATTCAGGAGTCCCCTTCAAATACGACAGAGTACTGCAAGATATCTCTCGAGAATTTATGTGTCTGCTAACAATCAATTGCAGACGATCAAAACACACACGAAATTCGTTCAAGATGTACAATATGCCCCATCCGGGGACCACTTTGTTAGCGTTGGTAGCGACGCGAAAGTCTTCCTGTACGAAGGCAAGACAGGCGACACCATCAGCGAGTTTACGGCAAGCCCGCATACCGGGAGCATTGTACGTTTCTCCATTCCGGGCATGAGTTATGCATCGACCCTAACAGTTGTAGATGGCTTCCAGCTGGGGTCCTGATAGCACTTCTTTTGTCACCTCTTCGGCAGATTGCACAGTTGCGCTATGTGAGTGAACTCCAAATATCCGGGTCTCGGTGTACTTACCATTTTAAAGGGGACGTCCAGACCCAGAAGCCTGTCACAACCTGGAAGCTTGGTGCAGGTGTTGAGCATCAACAAGTCGGGAACGCGTGGAGCGGAGAGAGGGATATAATTTCTCTGTCGAACTCTGGTGACTTGAACATCTTTGACCCTAGAGTCGGGGACAAGCCTGCGAGGATCATAAATGTAAGCCATCCTTTAACTCTAGATGTAACTCGTTCATGCTTTTCTATTAGGCACCTCAAAAAGCGATTACTGCAATGGCACCCCTAGATAGCTCGGCTTTCCTCGGCGGAACCGCTGATGGGCGTGTTCTCTCATTTTGGACAACTGTAAATTGTTCTTGACTCGTTCTCGACCAAACCTATTGATCTCTTTTAATTCTCTGTTTTTAGGTACCTCCGTCGACCTTTCGTCAAGCGATGTCCATGGACAATGATGAGCGGGTGCTCCCATCCCCTAGGCCTGAGAACGAATCGAGGCACATCGCAGGCACTGGCCATTCCAATCTCGTTTCTGGTTTGGCGTCGAGTCCCGAGGACGAACATATATTTTCCATCGGATACGACGATCGTGTCCGCGAAATTCAAGTACCATACGGTGTCGCAAGCGACTCACTCTTGCCATCATTCACGCATGTCGCACTTCTCTGTGACAGCAGAAGACGAAACTGAATGGAGTTTGCTCAGGTCCACCTCGTTACCTACGGCTGCCCAGCCGAAATCGATTGCAATTGCCGGAGACGGGACCGTGTTTGTTGCCGAACTTAATTGCATCGAGGGATTCCGGTCCAATCAACGCGTATCTGAACACGTACCGAAGTTTGTGCCAAGCGCAATTGCGGCTTCAAAGTCGATGGTTGCCATAGGAGGAGAAGTATGCCCCTTGTCGTGCAGCTCTATATATTCTCTTGACACACACCCTAGGACCAGAAAATCCGTCTCAATGAATGGGACGGCCAATCTTTGAAAGAAGTGGCTGTCTTAGAGGGGAACAAAGGCATTGTATCTGCATTGGCTTTCTCTCCGGATGATAGCTTGCTAGCTGCAGGCGATGTGAGTCCGATTCACATTGGATCGGAGGCTGTACTGATATTTTCTTTTCAGTCCAGCGGGAGGGTCATTCTCTTCAACGTCAAGGAAAAGAAGGTGAGAGCACGGCATTTTGATCAAGTCATTTTGTTCATACTCAAGCGGCGTTGCCCATAGCTTGTCACCTCGCGTTGGTCATTCCACTCTGCACGTATAAACTCCCTCGCCTGGACTTCAGACTCTCTGCACTGTGCCTCTGCCTCGCTCGACACTCATGTATACATTTGGAGCGTGGCAAAGCCCATGAAGAATATCGCGATCAAGAACGCGGCTCCTGGAGGGGCGAATGCAGTCTTATGGCTTGGCCAGAAAGACTCGGTCAGGTTGGCCACGGGTGGCGCGGATGGATGTGTCAGGTTGTGGGAGGTCGCTTTTCATGCTTGATGTAGATGTACGAAGGATGTGTGCAATGTATGGACTTCGGCAATGTGATTTGGGAAGTTGGTTTGAATGGGAGAGCTCGAGAGTATGCTAGACTCGAGCACTCTGAACCTATGCAATCTGTAACCGACACATCAACCCAATCGAATATAGGCACAATGTTAATACATACATACCTGAAACGTGAGATACAGGACTTGGGCTCCCGCACATACAAAATATATGCTTCGTATATCGGTAGTCAACAGATTTGGCGGATGAAAAAGAGGACTCAGAGTAGGTATACTAAACACATCGGTGTGGTAGTCCCAACATGGATGGAGAAAGGCATCAGACGGTCCTTCCACGCCAGAAGCCATGTTCCCACCAGCGGCCTTCGAGTCTAGCAGGTTGCGCCGCTCTTCCCGCAGCATTCTTAGTAGTTGAGCTCTGCAGGTACCACAGTTCTTCCACGCCCACCGTCCTCAGATACTCCGCCAGTCGATGGTAGTTCAGCCCCACGGCGTGCGGCCCATGGCTGTCGTCCGATAGCGCAAACCGACCGCGATGCTTCAGGATCATCTACGACGACCAATAGACTGTGAGCACATCGTTTTAAAATCACAGGCAGAGGCATGACTTACGTCGACAATGTCCCGCCCAGGGTACGCCGCATCCCAGCCTTTCCTGAACGCCGCCGCATTCACCTCAAACAGTGCCCCATACTCGATAGCATACAAGACATTCCTTTCCATCTTGGCCCATGCCGCAGGATAGTCGGCGATCTTCAGCCCAGGGTCGTACAGTCTACAGAGATCGAAGTGCCCTATAATTTCTGGGCGAAAGCGACGAAGAACCTCATACTGCGCGTCAAAGTACGCCGATAAGAAGGCCTCCTGTGACGAGGCACCACCTACGGGCGGCGAGCCCACACTGCGCAGTGCTTTGTGGTAGGTGGGGAGATCGAAGTCGATGGGCATACCGTTGACGTGATGCACGGACCCGACGATGTATTCGACGCGTGGGCCGAGGCGCGTTAGTAGCGTATCAAGATGGTCGAGGTCGGGGCCTGTGATGTACTCTGTCTCTAAGCCAACTAAGAGTGTAATCTGAGAGGCGTATTGCGCTTTGAGTCGGTGGGCTTCGTCGAGGAATGCATAAAACTGTGTCGCGAGGGTATCGAGGGCTATTCCTTCCTAAGGTCTAGAATTCAAGATGTCTGAATAACGAAGGACGAGTGGGGCTCACCTCTTCTGGATATAGATCCTGTGTTCGATACCGGGGAACGTGCTCTGTTAGCCCGTACACTTCGAACCCCTGTCGAATCGCTTCGACAACGACCTCTTCCAAGAGGCCCTTTGCATGCTTGCAGAATTGTCCAGAGTGAGAGTGGTGACTGTGTGGCATAGCAAAGGATGCTTAGACGCAAGGAGTAAGGATTTGACTTGGAGGCATTTAGTTGTGATCGGCGACAGGTCCATGATGGCGAAATTTCTGCAAGTGGATTGGGATCGGTATACCGTATCTTATCTGATGTTGCACATCCTCCTTTCAGAAATCAAGACTAGGACGAATGCATAATCTAAACTGTACGGGAGGAGCTGGAGTGGAGGTGGAATACAGAACAACACGTAAGACGTTGAGAGAATAGTACAAATTACGAAGGAAAGCCAATAGATAGCTAGCATGTTTATGCCATTTCGACATCCTGTACCGCTGCCTCAGGCTCCACCAAAACCTCTGCCACAGCGACAGGTTCTGAATCTCCCATGAACGCATCTAGCTCCTTGTCCAACTCTTCAGCCGTCTTCGGCTTTTTAGAGACCCGCGGAGCACGGGGTGCAGCGCCACCACCTCCACCACGCGCCGGTCGAGATCGTACAGGGCCAACTCCTCCTCGACTACGGATGAAACGAAACGAAACGTCAATGGGCGGGATGCACATGGTGAGCAAGGGAGGAGACAAACGGGCCGGAGGGAGTCTTGACTGTTGAATCGTCCCGACTGAGTCGTTCGGAAAGCGGGGGCTTCTGTATTCTGTTGATGAGCGAGGCGGGAACGCTCGCTGATCGGCGAGGTTGGCGGGGCGGCATCGTGTCGAAGGCGATCGACATGGGCTGTCCTATAACGGTGACATAAAGATGAGCATTCGGACGTCGTTTTCCCAGTGACACACTCTGGATTTGGGATGTGTCATTGAGGGGAGAGGAGGACGTTACCCTTGGCAAGGATCCCATCAAATTGCTTTTTCGCCCGTGTTGCTTCGATCGATGTCTCGAAGGCGATGATGGCGGTACCGGAGGAGCGGCCGCTACGGTCGTACTTTAAAGAGTGACGCAAAAACCGAATGCGAATAAGCGAATTTGGTCGACGTTGGTTTTTTTCAGGTGAAGCTCGGGGCTGGCCGTACCCTGATAAGTGGCTCACGAACTAGCGTGCCTATCTGTCCAAAGATGGCCTATGAAGGATTGGAGAACATGTTGAGCCTTCCCGCTAGTGTTGAAAGCAGATGAAAAGAGCCACGTACAGTGAGGTCTTTTGGGGTGATGTCGTAATGCAAGTTTGAGACCAGAAGTTTGCTGTTCACGGAGGCGATGTTGGCTGGGGCTGCCGCCATTCTTGAGCGCCCATTGTCGCCTCGAGGGCCAGTTGGAGCCTTGTCATGAAGCCACTGCCCATCCGCGTCTGGTCGAGTCGCAGGTCGCTGCGCATTGAAAATGAGGTTGAGTGACCTGAAATCACGATAACGAATGCAATATGAGACTCACAGCATATGGTTTTCTGGCTCCACGGCGGAAAGAAGACATGATAGTTAGAGTGGTTGAAGGAAGAGGATAAGAGGATGAAGATTCGTATTGTCAAAGTGGCGACGAGACATTCCAACACAGCATCGGCGGAGTCGGCGGAGGTGCAACCGGAGTTTGAAACGCGTTCCTTTGCAAACAACGTCCCAATTACGTCCCAATGCAGATGCAGGTCAAGAAGCTCGTCCACAACACCGGTAAAGCTTATGGTAACCTTTCCTTAGATCTCGCAAGCTCCAGGATCCAACGTTCCGTCGGACACCCTGTTTTTTTCTGCGCGCTGCTGGCTTAGGCGTCCCTTCGAGCGTCACATCTCAGCCATGGAGTAAATATCGATATTATATAGTCTAACGTTAGCAATGCAGAATGTAATCAGAAGGGTAGTTTTCGCGCTTTCATAGAGCTCGAAGCCTTGAGTGGGTCCGGCTTCCTCTTTTGATAGTACTGCAGTACGAATAACACGCGTGAGCGGGCCACGATGGAAGCCATAAACATTGGGACGTACCGCCTTGTAATTCCTGACACGACGAGCCATATCCCTCATCAAGATCTGCCTCTTGCTCTCCCGAGCCTCCCTGAGCCTCTCCCACTTATGCCCCTTGAACATCCTCTTCTTGGCAGCGTACAACCTCGTCCCAAGCTCTGCGCCCGCAACCTCCTTCACCTTGGGCTCACCAACCCATTCCACTGGATTCATCCAAGACTGTTGCAGCTCCCCATGATATCCCTTCTCCGCCTTCTGTGTCGGGATTCCTCCGAATCGTTTTTGAGCTATGACCGAAGCTTCTTCTGCGGTAAGGCATGAAGGTCGAGGAGCCTTGGGCCCAGGTGGAAGAAGATACAGGGTGTCGTTCTGCTTCGCGCGTTTGACAAGGTCAGCTTGACGCCGCAGGGAGACAGTAGCTGGCGCCCATCGTCCGGTGATAGGGTTGCGGTGAGGGATAAATGGGTTGGGAAGTCGGTGAGGTGTTACGGGATCAAGCGGCTTGGTCGGTGGTGGCAGAGGTCCATTATGTATAACGTGCTGCTTAAGATTTTTGAGCTGTAATAGACGGAAAGACTTGACTGTCTTGACGCCTGCAGACACACGCGCCGACATGTTGTCCTAGTTCACGCAGGTCGAAAGCTCGTGAACGAAAACGGGTCAGTGTTTGGCTCCGCCGCCGCGACCAAACATCTTCGTTCCTGGCCGCCACCGCAGAACCTCTTCCGTTTTTCTTCGCTTCTATTTTTTCCGACAAATCTAAATGCATCCTGCTCTCCACACGAGCTGGTACAAAGAATCCTTTCAATCTAATGACAACCCGGTATGATCTTCTTTCATGACCCAAGGTCATGTTCAGCCATTCACGTCGGAATCGGATTATACCACGGTTTTTTATCCATGGTTCCACGACGTCTATGCGTTTGCATATCATAACCACTTGAAGAGGTTGAAGTCCTACGCAAGGTGGATGCGACGTTGAGGGTAGGCCTCATACTTTGTTTAATGAAGCTGACATTCGCCACTGCATATTTAGGAGCGCACTTATCACCCACTTGTTCAACTAATCACAGGTTCGATAAGCGAAAGCTTTGTGCTTGCAGTATTCTATCCGGCCGAGGATTTTTGTCTCCGAACCTTTCTTTGCCCACTGCGTCATGCGATGGATCTCAATTCAAGCGTACTTATATATTGGCGTGCTGGCAGGCCTTATTCCTCTCTTCTCGCCCTCACAACCGAACTTAACCCATGACTTCACTCTACGACTCTTCTGGATGCTACCCGAGCTTGTGCCGCCCGACATGAAGAGGGCGCAGTCTGAGGGGATGGCACGCCATATGCTGAGCCTATCAAATATCCCGTTATCGGCGGATTCTTGAATGCCCATGGTCAACTGAATCAAGCCCCGCCGGATATATATGGTTAGAATATGGTCGCTGATGAGGATGTGTAGACATAAAGGACTTCAAGCAACGCCGGGAAGAAGGCAACCACTTGGTTCGCGAGGGGACGGCGTCTTCGCCGCTGTGGGAACTTACTCTGGACTGTTCGTTACTATCGATATGTTTACTTAGCTAGGGGTGCGTACCCAGCTGCAGTTGACAATGTGCCATCTCCTCTTCGAAGTTGTCGTCACCAATCTGACTCTGAGTGACCAGCTGCGGGTCCGGTCAAGGTCAAGTCAAGGTCGCATGATCTAAAAAAAGAAGTTTCTGGACCGCGACCCTACTTTTAACTTTGAGTCGTCGACTCTGTCGGATACTATGTACCAGGTTACTGCTCGAGATGGCAAACCGAGGAACAGCATGCCAGAATACGTATATGACAACGCCATTACCACTGTATTTTCAAGCGATATCGCGCAAGTTTTGTACCGTACATATGTTTGTGTTGTCAAAAAGCCTAGGTACCTCATCTCTAAGATTTGATTCTTATCTTATAATCCAACAGTGTGCCTGATTTCATGGAGTAGCTGAATAGCCGGCATATCCAGGCATATCCCAACTTCCACCTCTTTTGAGGTTGAAGGATGCTGCAAAAAATCGTGGACATAGCATGGAAGCATAGATAAATACGCAGTTCTTGGCCGCTCTATGCACTCGGACTTCACGGAGACACTCAAGGGTCGGCGTCAGGCTGCGATGTGCTGCGATGTTTGCGGGCTCATTCATTAAGATTGATATGCAACGCATGGTCACCTTGATCGAGTCATATCTTTCTGGACCGAGCGCTCTGATAAAGCCGCGCCATGTTAAATCGAGGGGGGCATCTTCTGAACGGCATCTTGAAGCGTCTTGAACAGAAGATTGGAAGTGAGGCTCGACCGGGACTTCTGTAGTCCAACATGGCCCCTCCGCACCTGCTTATACAGGACTTGCCAAATTTGGCATTCTCATTCTCCTCGATCACATCCGAGCTGTCCGATAACCCTTGGCAGAACGGTCACGCACTCTCCGTCTACGTCTCGCTGACCTCGGCAGTCGTTCTCTTCATCCACGCACTTCTCGTGTCAACATATACAAGACCTGTCTTTGCTCGACTTGGTCTCGTCAAAAAGGGTGATTCTGTCCCCCAGGTCACCAATGAGGGTCGTATCAAGGCACACGGTGGACGCGTCATCTTCGGGGCAGAGGTTGTGACTCTCATCGGCGGTTTGGAGCTCTTACGCGTATCGTTATCCAGGGCACTTACCTTGGAAAATGGACCGAGCGAAGTAGAGAAGGTCGCGTTTATACCTTTCGTGAGTAGTGTTATCTTTCGAGTCCAGATCATCTTACAAGGGGCCGCACAGGCCTATGCTACTCTTCTCGCACTTTTTGTCGTCATATATCCTCGTCCTACAGCTGTCGAGAATCATGTCAAATTGGTATTGGGTACTTCGTGGATAGTGTATTTCATTCGTGATGTCGTGCCTCTCATGACTTACACGAGCCTTCCTGCCGACCCTTCGCACATGCTGTGGCAGTTGATCGGCGTGCTGACCTTCGTTGGTGTGCTGCTTCCGCTCATTACACCACATCGTTATGTGCCCTTCGACCCCTCTGTAAGTCGGTTGATGCATCCCTGTACACTGGTATTAACAACCATCTCAGGATCCAATGCCACCAAATCCTGAGCAGACCGCATCCTGGTCGTCTCTTCTTCTGTTTGGATTCCTCGATTCGACAGTGTGGAAGGCTTACAAAACCCCGCATCTTCCTCTCACGGACCTTCCACCTCTTGCTGACTCGGACCACTGCAAAAATCTTGTAAGCGCCGCCTTCCCACATCTCGACCCGTACGCAGAAGACGCATCGAATGCGAAGGGCAACAGACCTAGAAGGCAGAGAAAGCCACCAGGGCACATATTCCTTGCAGTTGCCTCGGTTTTTCGAAAAGACATCATTACCGTGATAATCCTTCTACTTCTCAACAACGTCGCAACCCTGCTATCGCCATATGGCCTTAAGCAACTGCTGGAGTATATGGAAAATAGAGGCGAGGGAGCGACAGTAAAACCATGGGTCTGGATCGCATCAGTACGTCTATGTGTCTGGCCAGCTCTGGAGTATGAGTTGCTAACAAATATCCACAGCTCTTTTTTGCGCCATTCATCAGCACGTTGGTCATGCAGCAGTATCAAATGGTACTTGCACGCGCAACAGTCCATCTTGAAGCTATCTTCACCCAGCTCATCTTGCAACACGCCTTACGAATCCGTGTCGTCGCTGACGGCAAGTCCGAACAGCCAGCCAGCACCACCACCTCAACCGCGGCGCCTTCCGTTGCCGGCTCTGGTTCTGGCTCCGGTTCCACGACTCCATCATCTGAAACGGCAGGAGCAGTATCTGCTGAGCCAGACGCGAAACCCGCCCCAGCCGCGTCCGCTGCTGCAGAGACTGACAAGGGCAAATCGCTTGTTGGCCGCATGAACAATCTGATCTCCTCAGATTTGCAGACGATCAGCAAGGCGTCTGAATTTGTGCAGGTTTTCGTCGCTGGGCCAATCATGCTTGCCCTAACCATCGGCTTCCTGTACACCATTCTGGGGTGGAGGTTCGCATTTGAATTAAATTGAGATGTTTGCGTTACTGATCTATCCTGCTTCAATAGCGCCCTCGTCGGGGCTGCTGTGCTCATTGTGCAGATGCCGTTCCCGGTCATGTTCTCACGCTTTCTGCAGGGCGCTGCCAAGGAAGTGTCGAAAAAGGGCGATGATCGTGTGGAGACTGTCACTGAGAGTAAGATCCCCTTGCTTGGGTGCTATATGGATACCGCTTACTTATTGGAGCAGCAATGAGCGTGATTCGCATGATCAAGATGTTCGGCTGGGAGAAGAAGATGAGTGAGCGCATCGACGAGAAGCGTGAGCTCGAGCTCTACTGGGTATGGTGGAACAAGATCTACAGCCTTGCGACTCTGAATTTCCAGTTTCGTGTTTATCTCTATTTTTCCTTCCGCCATCAGTTCTCACTTTGTTCTCTTGCAGTTTCATCATCCCTGCGGTGACGATGTGTGTTACGTTCTCTGTCTACGTGAGCTGCATGCCGTGATTAAGTGACATCGTTCCAAACAACTGACCGTCCTGATAGGCATTAGCTATGAAACGGACACTGGATGGTTTGTCTCCCTCTAATATTTCGGTTCGGTGGAATCTCAACCTTCCGTCTCTTCTCTCACAGCGGCTACTGTGTTTTCTTCCATCGCTTGTAAGCCGCTGTTGTGTTCTTTCGCCTTTAAGCATGGAAAGTAATTTGTCATCTTGTCTGTCCCCCAGTGTTCGACATCCTCCGGTACAGAATGGCGATGCTCTTCATGTGGGTGCCCATGATCGTCAAAGGCAACGTCTCCCTCCATCGTATCAGCGACTTCCTCCAAAATGTAAGGCCCTGGTTCTCGCCTCACCCTCAGCGACTGTGACTCATTTGAACTGGATGTCAGACGGAACTTCTGGATGAGTTCACCGAAAGCTCTGAAGAGGTGCTCCTCGATCTTGATAATGACAGGGACGAGATTGGTTTCCGTGCTGCCACGTTTGCTTGGTCAAACGAGGAGGGGGCTTCATTGGGTACAATGACGCCTTCGAGACGCAGGTTCAGGTTACAGATCGATGAGGAGCTGTTGTTCAAGCGTGGATCCATCAACCTTATTGTTGGCTCTACAGGTATGTGCTCTCCCGATTTTCCTCATATGCACCTCTAAAGATGAACTCACACTAGGATCCGGAAAAAACGAGCTTATTGATGGCCCTGCTTGGTGAGTGTACTGGTACGGCGCCAGTGTGATGCATGCTGAGTTGATAATAAGGGGAGATGCATTTCGTACCATCTGGCCCAGGTGCATGGTTCAACCTCCCTCGCCAAGGTGGCGTGGCGTACGCTGCTCAGGAGTCTTGGGTCATGAATGCTACCATCAAGGTGTGTCTTTCTTGTTCAAAGGATTGCTCCTTGTTCAAGCCGACTTCATGCAATCAGGAAAACATTCTGTTCGGCTCGCCTTTCGACGAAGAGCGGTATAATAAAGGTAGACCATTTGTCTCTGCCGACTTTCTCAAGTGTTTATCCTTCTGCCAGTCATATATCAATGCGCCCTAACCCGCGATTTGGAGCTCTTCAAAGCTGGCGACCTCACGGAAGTCGGAGAAAAGGGACTGACGCTAAGTGGTGGACAAAAGGTTAAGATGGGTCACCATTACGCGGAGCTTGCACAGAACTGACACTGTCATCTTCCCAGGCCCGGATTACCCTAGCAAGGGCGGTCTACTCTTCTGCTGAAATTCTCCTCTTTGACGACGTGAGTAGTTTGGATGACGTTTGAGAGCGTAGCTCATGGAAATGCCCAGGTGCTTGCCGCACTTGATGTACATACGGCCAAGTGGATCGTCGACAAATGTTTCGTCGGAGACCTCATCCAAGGCAGAACTGTACTTCTTGTCGTAAGTTTCAGAACAAACCGGTTTTTGGCTTGTGACACATTATCGGCCCACAGACCCACAATGTGAGCATGGCAGCACCGATTTCGGAGTTCGTTGTATCGCTCGGGTCCGACGGCCAGATTCTCAGTCAAGGCACTATCTCCGATGCCCTCGCGAAGAACTCAAAGCTCAAGCTCGAGGTAGCCAAGGACAACGAGATCAAGGAGAAGGCTGAGGAGGAAATTGATGGAGCGCAAGAAGCTGAGGTGCTTAAAGAGACGGAGGGCAAGCTCATCCTCGAGGAGGAATCTGGTGAAGGCCATATCAGCTGGGAGTCAAGTGAGTTGTCTAGGCATATTGACAACATGACAATATCTAAGATGATCTGGCAGTTAAAATGTATCTTGTTGCACTCGGCGGCCGCCACTGGATGTTCTTCTGGACTGCCTTCACTACGGCGACGTTCTTTGAATGCACTGTGGAAGTTTTGCAGCCTTGGTTGCTTGGTGCCTGGGCTACACAATACGCGGAACATCCACCTGAGGAGGTCAACGTAACTTTGTCCGTGATTTTCCTGTTCATAGCACTCACCTTCTGACGGAGCCATATTTCAGCTACCTCACCGGTTATGTATTCCTCGTCGTAGTCATGCTATTTGTCTTCTGCTGCGCCCAAACAACGTTGACGCTAGGCGCGCTGAGGGCGTCCGCCTCCCTGCATAAACGGCTTATTGAGAGTATCCTTGGCACGACGCTGAGGTGAGTCAAGTTCAGCGATTCCTCTCGACTTGACTCTAACCTTGCGCTATAGGTGGCTTGACAAGACTCCCACCTCTCGGGTCATCACGCGTGTCACCCAGGACGTCGCAGCAGGCAAGTACCCTTTCACATTCTCTACAATCAACCTAAGCTAATGATGATCCTTTACCCCCCTTCATTTTCTACTTTCTTTTCATTCCATCCCCATCACTGCATTTCGTTTGATATCCCAAATCCAGTCGACACAACTATCCCTGACCTTTTCTCACACATGTTCGAGATCGGCGTGATCATCATCGTGCGCTTCTTGGCCGTCCTCTTCTACACGCCCACCGTCGGTCTTTTCGCCATCGTCATCTTCGTATTTGGCGGCTTCGTCGGGAATATTTACATGAAGAGCCAGCTGGCTGTCAAACGCGAGATGAGCAAGGCCAAGGCGCCCGTGATGGCGCACTTCGGGGCGTCCATCGAGGGCATTAGTGAGTTGGTTTGTACTTTTTGGCATCCATAGTCGGCTGATGATAGTATGTAGCGTCGATCAGGGCTTATGGCGCACAAGAGTCAATCCTGCTCAAGTCCCTTGCAAAAGTGGACAATTACAGTCGCGCGTCGCGGGTCTTCAATGACCTTGCGAGGTAAGGTTTCTGCCTGCAGTAATCCTGCTCTGTGATTATAGCTGCTGATTTATACACTTGGCTTATAGATGGATCGGGATCCGCATAGATGCGTTGGGCGGTATTTTCGCAGTCCTCCTTGGTATCTACTTCGTTTACAATCCCGACAACGGCATCTCGACGTCCAATTCGGCCTTTACCCTCAGTACATCCTGTTCACCTTCAAGTTCACTTTATCCCCAACTGATATCTTGACACAGCTATGGCTGTTGGATTCGGCCGCATGGTACTCGGCTTTGTGCAGATACTGAACATGTTCGAAGTGAACGGTACGTACCCTCGCTGATTTTCTTCTCCTCACATACAGCATTCCTAACACCTTGGTCACTCCGTTTACAGGAAACAGTCTCGAGCGGCTCCAAGAATACATGTCTATTGAGCAGGAGCCCAAGCCGCACGCGGGTGGCGTGCCCGCCGCCCACTGGCCCTCCAGCGGAAAGCTCCATGTCGAGAAGCTCTCTGCACGCTACTCCGTCGTATGTCACACATCGCTACCCATGCGAACACCGCTCTAATAGGCTCATTGTCGCCAGGATGGTCCAACGGTCTTGCACGGACTCTCGTTCGACGTGAATTCAGGCGAGCGTATCGGTATCGTTGGGCGGACAGGCAGCGGCAAGTCGTCGCTGACGCTCGCGCTCTTGCGATGCATCGTCACGGAAGGCGACGTGTATTATGATGGCTTGCGCACGGAAGATCTCAATCTCGACGCGCTGAGGGGCCATGTCACGATCATACCACAAGTGGTGAGTACTAGTGCTCGCCACTGCTTAGCAGATACTAACTGTCGACCGATACGATATAGCCGGAACTGCTGAGCGGAACGCTGCGCCGGAATTTAGATCCATTTGACCAGTTCGGTGCGCGCCACCATCCCTCACCTCGTTTGACGGTATCTCAATGAGATGTCTAACAACAGACGATGTTACCTTGAATGCGGCTCTACGCGATGCGGGACTATACTCTCTGCAGAAGGAGGACGACGAGAGCCGACTCACGCTCGACAGCGTGATCGCGCGTGGCGGAAGCAACCTTTCCGTCGGCCAGCGCCAGATCATCGCATTGGCGCGTGCTATGGTCCGTGAGAGCAAGCTGCTCATTCTCGATGAAGGTGCGTCTTACTGGCTTCCCGCATCTATGTCTACCAATTCTGACATACCTTTCTGGAACACAGCGACCTCCGCGATTGGTATAACTTCGCTCGCTACTCTAGCCTTGGATGAAACGCTGATAGGATGAGTACTTCCAGATTATAAAACGGACGCGATCATCCAATCGTCGCTGCGCACACAACTCGGCAAAGATGTTACGGTCATCACAGTCGCTCACCGCCTGCAGACGATCATGGACGCAGACCGTATCGTACGTTTCCTTCTGTTTATCTTTGCCTCCACCTCCATTTAGCTGATTTTTCACCTCCCCTTCTGCTGTAGATGGTCCTCGATGCCGGAAACATCGTAAGCCCCCCTCACCATCGTTTTGAAGCACGTCATTTTGACTAATTCTTTTTCCCATTAGGTGGAATTTGACCATCCCCGGATATTGCTCCAGAAGCAAGATGGTTACCTCCGCGCGCTCGTCGATGAAAGCGGCGACCGTGAAACGCTGTATGCAGCTGCAGGCGCGCAGGCCTGAATTTTGGACTCCACTCCGCGTATATGATGGATGGATGGAAGGACTTTTCGAACATTTTACTACCCATGTTTTGGTTATATTATTATCTTAACGGTTATGTATGGTAGGATTAAAGAGGCAATATCAAATCATCGAGTGTTGTTCTTATGCAGCTGCATTGTTGAGGGCTTGGGTCTCAAGGAATATGCGATTTCGCCACCGCATTAGGCTCGAGGCCAGCCGTTCTGGTGGTGGAAGAAAAATTGGTAACAACTTTTTTATCCGCATCCAGAGAGACTGGATGCGTTTGTCTATTTCGGGATATCCTCCGATCAGCGCTTGGCGGGCCGCGGCGGAGCGATCACGCACCCTGCACGCACCTGTGTTCGGCAGGGTGCAGCCTTGGTGCAGCCTTGGTGCAGCCATTCCCTTCGTTCACGCACTTGTCGCGTCGAAGTACGCAAAATCGGCCTTTCTTACCTTGGTCTCATATGCATGTGAAGGACTCTCGTGTCGATCCTCGAGTGACTTGCACAAGAGTCCCGGCAGATCCCTTGGACATGCTCTAGGAGGTGATTGGAATGCTGAGCATCACAGGTTTACTACTTCCCTGATTACGTCGCGTCTCCATGTCCCAATGGATCTGTGTCTGTGAGTCAATCTATGCATTTCCCCGCACGTTTCAAAACCACCCATTCAGGACCGAATGCCATCTCCCCTCGACAAGCAGCATGCGGGCCATCTCGACGCAGCCTTGTCAGTGTCATTTCCACCGTTCTACACTGTTCCTCTGACGCGATCTTCACAGGATATATTTCCTCGTCGCGCTCACGTTCGTTCTCTATCTCAGGACGCAAACACTGCTATCACAGGATGCGACGAGCGCGTCAGCCGTCCTGGGTGAAAGCCTTACCAGGTCTATTCTCGGCACGACCAGCGCTCAAATGAGCGAATTTCGACCCACACCTGCTCTCTAGATGGCTTGACTTTGACATGAACTCCCACCTCTCACCTCCCGCATGATCATCACGCGCATCAGCCATGGCCAGGACCCGTTTCCCCACAGGAAACAAGTCCCTCCCACACGCTCCATGATTAGCCCGGACTAATAAAAACTTGTCCCCCAGGCCCTTGCTTCCTTACCCACACACTTCTCTTCTCACTCTTCTCTGTCCCCTGGTGTTCCGTCGGTTCGGACCCGCAGCACCCACGGACGATATTTTGGAATGTGGGAGGCAGGACGGTTCCGGTGACGTCCTGGTTGTTGTTTGGAGCAGACATCGTCGGCGTCGTGCACTTTGTCGCCCTCTTCATCTACCCCGGGTCTATTGGGCATATCTGCATAGATTTTCCGTCGGGCAGCGGCAGAGCATGGCCTTGGCATGTGCGATGGTAAGGTCCGGGTGAGAGCAAGCTGCTGATTCTCTTTCACTTCTGGATGTGGGTAGTACGTTCTCTACATTCCCTCCTCTGCTAGCGACCTCTGCGATCGGTTCGTGCCCCCTATAACGTAACTGGCTTTCAAGAACTCGTGCTGCGCAGAGCATTCATATGAATATGAAACAGACGCGATGATCCAGTCGTCGCTGCGCGCGCAGCGGGTGGCGCATGGCTTGTAGGCGGTCATGCGCAGTATCTCCTTTCTTTTCTCCTTTTCTCCCCTCTTCCCTATCCTCTCGTTTCTCCTCTTCCCTTTAGCTCTTGTTACTGGACGGATCTTCTTTTCACATGTGCCCCACCGACCGATCCCCCTTTCTAGATAGTCCTCAATGCATGGCGCATCGTGGAGCTGACGGGCTGCGCCCTCCATGCTCTGGTTGACTAAAACGAGTATCAGGCGGGGGCGGGGGCGGCCTAGTCTCGCGCTGTACGATACGGGTGTTCATTATAGGATACATTTGTGATTTGGACGCGGTTATAGCTGAATATAGATTGGTACAATGATCACATCGGCTTCATGCCCACACCCCATGAGTTAATTTCATGCTTCAAGGCCAGGCGGGTGGTCGAGCCCCACCTGCTTGCTCACGCCCACCCACGTCGATGTCTGCTGCTCCAATACATCTGAGTAACTTCCCGGACCCCCAGCCTTTCATTCGACTCGATTCGCCGGGCCGGCGTTCACTGTCCGCTGGTACGGAGGCTATATGGGAAAGCGAATCATGGGGTGCCCTCGACGCATGTGCGTGGTCGCATCGATGTTTGCGGTGGGCTGGAAGGGGAAGGTAGGGGGAGGGCCGGTGTTGTTATCAGGATCTTGATCATGATCATGATCGTGTGTCGCGTGCCGCGACGTCATGCGCGATCATGGGCGCCGGGAGGATTCCTGGAAGCATGCTGAGTGCTAAATCGGAGTCTTTTGTGTACCCTCGACGTTGTAGTTGGAGACGTAGTCGGAGGTGGTACTCGGGTTAGGGTGCGCGATGGGTAGCGACGGTGGTGATGCCGAGCGGAAAGGTTGTGACGACAGCAGGGGTGGATGATGCCAGCAGGGTTGATAGTGTGCCAAGCCACGGAGTATTCGCTCGTACTTTGGAATCAATGATGTCTGTGCCTTTGGTATCAGCGCCGACACGGTGAGGACTGCCCTAGACAGAGGTGAGGCAGTCTTAGAGGGGTGGGTACAACAAAGTGAGACGTGGAAGTAAAATGTGAATATTGTTCCTGGGCTATGTTTAGCGGGGACTGCGGTGGCGGCAGTCTCGGCATGTGCCAAGAATAAAGTGACGACATTTCAAGTAAAGGTGCTTCTGCTTTTCATTTTCGACGCTCTCCGTCTGCCCACCTCGTCGTTGTTGCCATGCCCAACGATGTATTCCGTCCCCGCCTCCCCCTCGATCCCTTTGCCGCCCTCGACCATCCCCCGCCATGGCACATCACATCCCCCGACCCTCCCTCTGAGCCACTCGCCCACATCGTCCTCGTCCTCGGCGCACCCTCACACACTGACCTCGTTCCCCTCGTCACCTCCTCTCACCTCGTCCACTCCCTCATCATCATCGCAACCTCCACCCCCCCGCCCGTGCCCAACTCGCCGCACGCACACGGCCCCGCCATCATCATTCTGCACCTGCCCGCCCCACTCGACATCCACGACTCAGGCGCCGTCCGCCTCGTGAGCCTGCTTGACCGCGCCCAAAGGGTCGCTCATTCCTGGCGCACTGCTACGTTACCTCAAAGGCACATCCAGCAGTTTGCAGAACTTTACCCTGGCGGAGAGTTTACCATCTCCGAGGACCCTGAACTCGCCGTCTCACACAACCCAGTCTTACCTCGAAAGACATCCTCCTCGCCTCTTGCTTCAGATGCAGATGACAGTGCCTCCCTCTCCTCCTCCTCCACCGCCTCCACCTCTTCCTCCTTCCGCCGCCCCCTCAAATCTCCTAAACACAAAAGCTCCAAACAAAACCAGGCCCAATTCTCAGCTCTCATCAACTTCCTCCCCCCCTCGCTCCCCGACAAGGCCCTCCTCAAACACGCCATCCTCGTAACCACCCTCTCCGCCCCCTTCCTCGCCTCTCCAACCTCCACCCCCTCCTTTTCCCCCTACCAAAGGTCCATCTCCAAGCGCCCAAGCATCTTTTCCTCCCTCTCGCTTACTTCCGTCGCCTCGCAAATACAATCACAAAACCCGCGCCGCTCCCGCCTCTCCTCCCTATTCTCCTCCGCCCCCGCGCCTTCCCCTTCCGGCCTCACCCCGCCATCGGCGTACTCCTCCCCGCCGTCCCTATGGGCGGCCTCTCGCGCCCCTAGCGTCGAGAGCCTCGCTCTCACAGCGAAGCACCCGCACCTCGTACACGTCCTGCCGTACTCCGCGGCTTCCGCGTCTTCTTCACTCGCGACGCTCGTCCCCCCGCACCCGCACAGATCCACCACAGCCCCCGTGCATCTCACCCCGCACGCCGCCTTACCGAATAAGCGACAGAGCCTCATCCCCGGGGGCGCGGGCACACACAAGTCGAAGTTGGTACAGAGCATCGAGCAGTTCCTCCTCTCCTTCGCGTACCCGCCCTCTGCCTCTGCGTCCTCCCCCTCCCTGGGGGGTTCGACCTCGTCCACGCCCCTGATCCCTGGGACGGGTAGGTCGCCGCTGCGCTCCTCGCCGCTTGCGAACCAAAGCGTGGGTTTGTCTGTTAAGGACGGGAAGAGAAGGTCAGTAGTCCGGAGCAGCTCCATACTCATGCCATCCGGGCCCATCACCACCACTACCTTCCCGCCCTCCCTAGGGCACCTAGGGCAAGAGCCAGGCCCGTTCCACGCCGTGCCGTACCTACTCCCCGCTGGCGTCCTCGGCGCGGCCCCTTCCTTCCCTTCCAACTCCTCGTCCATGGGGGCGATATCGATTGGGGAGCTGATATTACTGGGAATGATGGATGTGGTTGCGACTGGGTTGGGGGGTGGGGAGGAGGGGAGGGAGGGATGGCCGAGGGCGTGGGTTGGGATGGGGGGGGAGGTGGAGGTGGAGGTGGGGGCGTGTGTGTCGCCTTCTGGGTCTGGGTCGAACTCGAGGCAGGGGTCGGTGGGACGGAGTGTAGGGTTTGGTGTGGGGGTGAGGGAGGATGGGAAGGGTGGGGTTGCGGCGGTGGGGACTCACGAAGTTGAGGAGAGTCCGAAGCCGCAGGTCAACCCCGAGATTCCGCAGACGCCGCAGACACCGCAGAAGGGCAAAGGCCAAGGCAAATCCAAGTCCAAAGTCCGGCGCAACGAAGCAGGCCTCCCCACCCCGCCTGAATCCTCCTCCTCCCTCGACGACGGGGAGTCCGACGATGATGTGTCGTTTGTCGAGTACGAGCGCGCCGCGCCTTCGTTCCCGTTCTTGCCTCCCGGTGATCATGCCGTTGTGGTCGGGGAGGAGATGGAGACGGGGACGGAAAAGCTTGTGGTAAGGGAGGGGGAGAAGGAGAAGGAGAAGGAGGGGGGGAGGAGGTTGGGGGGGAGGGTGTCGAGGTTCTTTGGAGGGGGGAGGATGGAGGTGGGGAGTGGGGGGGAGGATGAGGGCGGGGGTGGGGGTGGGGGGGCGTTTGGGAGGTTGAGGAGGGTTTGGGCTTAGGCTTGGGCAGTGGGGAGTGCGGGGTTTGGTGAGTTGTTACTGGTTTTTTTGTGGGGGGGTTGGGCTGATTCTTTTGGGATGGGTAGGGTGTGCGTTGTTCGTGGCCTTGGTTCTCTCCCCCCCCCCCCCCGCCCCCCTCCCGTCCCCGACTCTCTTATATGGTTCGGAGCGCTCGCAACTTTCGTTTTGGTGTATATATCCTCTCCTCAGTCTGCGCCTCTCTCCTCTCTCTTTCTCCATCTATCTTTCCTCGCTCGTTTCTATCTCTCTCTCTCTATTGCGTCATAGATCCCGCACCGTGACCATCGCATACCGAACTCGCACACTCGCACCCGAACTCGATCTCGCTTCGACATTTATCCATGCACCGTCGACTATTTTATCATGATGATTACGATTTTATATAATGCACCCTCTCTCTCTTCCTCTCTCTTTCCCTTTCTCTCTCCCACTCTATCTCTTTCTCCTCTCTCCCTCTCTCTCTCTCTCTTGGGTTTCGAATTACAACACACCGCGCACCCACTCATTAAAATGGACAGATCACAGACTAGATCACATACTCAAAAGGACCCGTCATATATATATATACACGCTACATACCTACATCTCTCTTACTCTCTTACTCTTACTCTTATCTCGTATCTTAGGCTCTTTTTTATACTATTTTGGACTCGACTCGATGCTATGTTTCCTTGGCCGGTTTTATTTTGTTGATTCTTTTTGGTTTGGTTTGTGGGTTTCGAACTTGGCATATATATGCGTGTATAGAATTTGATATTGAATGAATGGGAGGTCTTTTGTTTTTGGGGGTGTTGGAGGATGGAGGGTGGTGGTGGGGTTGGGGTCGGGACTGGGGTATACCGCCTTGGGAGGGTTGATCTCCCCGCCTCCGCCGCCCGCCCTTCGGTGAGTGTAGCAGAAGGGCGAAAGATGGTGTGTAGTTCACTTGTGCGATATTCGGATAGGCTTCGCGGAGTTAACCAAGACTAGTTGTCGCTTACATGCCATCAGTTGGATCACTGGCGTCCACGAATTGCACCACTCCACAGACAGAGCACCATAGATCGGGGAGCCCAGTACACAAGCCCGACATTCGACATTCGACACTGCAGGCGTCTGATCATCCCCAGTACCTCAGGCTGCCGAGATATGTCTATGTCGCAACTTTCCAAATTTCAAGACTTGCTAAACATAACTCAACGAGACTCAAAAAGACTCAAAGAGACTCAAAGACCTGGAGTCACTCAGTTGCCATGAAACTCGCAGAAAACTCGCAGAGAAGGTGAAGTAAGAACAATGCAGAGATAGATAGTCTTGCACAGTTGTGAGTACGAGGCAGTGGGACTGGGACGAAACTTAAACCGAGTCGAACTTTGGGACTCGGGGGGTCCCTGGGATGGGGTTTTTGTGGACACCGACTCGGATTCGGTGCTTGATGGAACATGAGGGTTGGAAAAGTGAGTCAGGAGTAAGAGTGACTTCAAGTCTGAGCAGTGGCAAAGGGTGAGTTTCAGAAGATTTCTCGAGGTGGGGAGGTATATCCCTCTCGTTCTACGACATTACTGGCCGCCTCCGGAGATGGTCAACGGGGGCTCGCTATTCGCCAGCACTCTATTCTCTTTTTCCCTTCCTCCTCTACACCAAACCCCCGAAGTTCCCCAGCCTTCCCTCCAAAATATTTTACTCACCACCCGGTTTAGATGAGACGAAACTGGATCTGGTGCCGTTCCTCCTACTGTAGTACTGTCGAGTACATCCCACCTACTAGCACTCCGCAGGCCAGTTGCCTCTGTATATCCCTACGGTAGAATTCGAGAAAGTACTGAGCTGAAGACGTGAAATATATTGGATCTAAATTTTTCGTTTGAGAGATTGGAGCGGACCATGTCGACGGTGAAGCTGATGACGAGGCGTGTGCCAAGTGGAATGTTAAAGCCTAAGTGCAGCAATATAGTATTTTCAAAAAAGGCAGTCTGATCAGAGACAGGCCCGCGGATGCCATACTTTCGAATGGGCATTCAATGATGCGCCTTGCGCCACCTCCGACTGTGCACAACAATTCTTTCACAGCCAAATATGTTCGCGTAAGAGACCTATGCCAGACTCACAAAAGATGTCATTTATGTTCAGTTATGGCCACAGTAATTGATTGCTGTACGAAAGTCTGTTGTAACAGCTATGAAGGTGTTCTCCCCATTACACAACATACAAGCTTCGAAAGAGACGTTACTTCAAGGCTGCTAGATGGGCATCTCAGCATCCAAGAAGCGGGCAGCGGTCCTCAATTGACGGTGTCGCGAGGAGCGTACGTATAGCCCTCCCGTTCGAGGACGCTGATTCTCTCCAAGAGATCATGGATAGTCTCGTCATTCAATACCCTTGCCCTCGCTCCTTCCTCGTCTTCATCACCTACGCCGAACCCCCGAGGCTCCGCTCCATCTGTCATCCAAAAGATGTCGCCTACCACCCAATGTAAATGGAACCAGAACGGGTCTGGATCAGCGACGCCACAGTCTGGACTGCTAGGCAAAAGCGGGCGGCCTTCTAGTGAATCCCCCGTCCGCTGCGTCACGTTAGTGTTCATCCCCAAAAGCTGGTCTAGAGCCTCCTGCTTCGGTAGCTCTCCGTCGCGCAATGTGAGAACAAGCTATTGAAGTGGCGAGCAAATACGTTTATTCATCACTGTGTGCCAGTCGAAAACCACTCACCAGACTGACCGGATCAGCCCGTCTGAAGCCGATGGAGAATCTGCAAAATAGGCTACGCAGTCCTGCATGTAAGAGTAGAGCGTTCTCGACACAGTCAGGTCCGGAGGTAGGTAGTCGGACACCAAAAAGTGCCTCGATCTGAGCTTGGTACTATTTAGCACAACGAGAGAATTTAGTTGCAGAGCGACAGTCAAAGGTCTTATCAGGCTGACATTTTCGCGAGGGTGCGGCGGGGCGCCATGAGTCACCTCAAGATCCCAACAAATGCCTGACAGCAAATCAACGTTTTCGCGTGGGAGGTGTTTGAACTCGCGTTTGAGGGCGCCCGACATCTTGCAGAGATATTGGTCCCGTTCCTGAACCTATGGGGTACGAGTCATTTTTTGCTGGAATACATTGCGTCGTGTAATGGCGTACTTTTTCTTTCACGGTTCTGCTGGATTTTGGTGTGGATTTGCGGCTGGCAGGTGTGGATAAGGTCCCAGCTTTTGAGTCAGCACGAGCTGTGGAGGGTAGCTATAAGCCATTGATTATGTTGCAGGGTATGAAACAGACTCACTATCCTCGATAATAGTATAGAGATTCCTAAAAAGACGATAAAGCTGGTAGCGATATTTAAATATCGTATTCTCAATGAATCTTCGCTGAGCCGTCTGAGCGTCAACCACGTTGACATGGAGAAGTTCTCGGGAGACGAGAACGAAGGCAGAAAGGTACTTCTTAGCCATGGTAGTCTCTGCAGCGTCGGCAGTGATGGGCACCAGTTCTTTCGAGGACACAGGGTGGGAGAGCCGCACGGGTCCTTCTCCAGTATAGTCGTGCGAGTGTATTAGTCGGATGGCGGCGTGTATCAGGACTGGCAGCGAGAAGTGAGATGTATTGGGAGTGTCGCTGGTTTGAGCATCGTGCAGGAGCTTGACGATGAGTGCTGCATTGGCTTCTTCAGCCTTTGTGGTCAATTCAGGGGGATTGAGCGAGAGCATGAACGACGCCAGTGAACACGGACGTCTCTTGCAGCCTAGATTTATCAAAGCATCTTCACCGAGAAACCTGGTTTCAAGGGCTACATCTGGTTCTGTCTGTCATTCGTAGAAGTTGTTTGAAAGAAAGGTTTAAGGTCGTCGAAACTTGAACGTTGGAGCTGAAGCTGAAGCCTCGGCCCGGGAGCAGTGCCCATGAGCTTTGGCAGTGTTTGACAGCTAAACCGTTCCTATTTTTAATTTCGGTCGCTTCCACTTCTGTCACATAGTGGCGTTATACGGCATGCATCCTTGCAATACGGTAAGTCGACCTATGAAAAAATCCAAGTAATGCTCTTGCATCAATCCTTACGGGGATAGGCTTATGTTTCCCGAGAGTCGACTGAATTCTGGGTAGACACAAGATCCACACGCTCTCAAATTTGACTGGCAGTGCACTAGTTATGTACAACAAACGGCCCTACATTTCGTTCCTGTGGATGCTGCTCGCCTTTTTGAGACGTCAGCGGTGCCAAGGCGCTGAGAGTTACTTTGCCACGTCCACTTCTCTTGCTACTGTTCATCTGCAACCATGGTCGCACTCGAATACCCTCTTTCCCGAGACTTCTCAGCCGGACGCTGGTTTACACCTCTCGTTCTCGCGTGCGCCGCACTGTCGCTCGGAATACTGACAATTCTAAATGGTATCTATTCGATTAACCAACCAATTCAATTATAATGGCTCAATCCCAATTCCACGCAGTGGCCCTCACCGGGTATGAGACGACAACCGTCTTCCAATCCGACTACAATGCGACGGAGCCCCTGTGGTATGACCGATGGTTCCCCAGATTCGCAGATAAACCAGGAAGTCTATGCGAAGAACACGTTTTCAACACCGGAGACTCTTTCACAACAGATTACGAGATATTTCAGTGGACGATTGAGTCCATCAGCAACTCTACTGCTGGTGAACCTGGAATCATTTACAAGGGGACCAACTTGCGTGATTGTGATATATCCTCGCTATATATCAACGGAGACCTGCGGACCCAGACGATAGATGTCACCGCTGTCGTATCTTGCCGAGATGACAATTTTGGAGTCAACGCCAGAACATCCGTCTCCATTTCTTCGCTCCCGGGAATCCATTCTCCGTTGCTTGGTGGTTTACGCGCGTTCAAAAATGGCAACCTCTCAAGCGAAGGGAATTCCAGAGCAGCCATCATTGATCAAGTGTACGTCAAGAGCAGTTGTAGTGCGAAAGGTCTGAAGCTTAAACCTTACGAACAGGACTGTCATGGCCAGCATCGACATAGGTAGCCGCATGGAAACCCTCTACAATGCCACAAATCAGCAAAGCCCTGTGGTCGTGTCCGTACAGGCAGATTTCGCACCGTGCCCTGCGTCGCTGGGGCCTAGTGCTTCATGCGCAAATCAGCCCCCACCTTTCAATATCACACTCTCCACTATCCTGTTCTCAAACTTGACTTACTTTGAGCATTCTATGTTGGTACCAGACAACCCACGCAACATTCCGGTCATCCGTCAGAACACTTTCAACGCACTGTCTAATCTAATCCAAGCCTTTTACGCTGCCGTCCGGATTGATCTGGGAAATCCCAGCCCCAACAACTTCTTGCTCAACCCAGCAGCAATCAACACCACCCTGTACCCCTTATTCCCTGCGACACCAGACGTGTTCGCTAGTCCATCCAACCTGTACCTCGCCCTTCAGCACCCCAAGGAGTTCGAAGTGCAAGGCGCTCTTCCAGTGCAGGTAGATGACCTTGCACACGTCCAAATTGTGTATTTGTGTCGGTTCCAGCGTCCGAAAGCGGTTGGCCAAGCCTTTATTGCAGTACTCGTCGCGACTCTGAGCATGTTCTCGAGCGGGTGGGCCATATTCATGTTTGTTGCGACGTACTTCGCCAAACGAAATCACAAGACAGGTATGGCAGCACAGCTCTATCGCATTGAGATCGCTCATGAAAATTGACATGAACAGCAAACGTATGCGAGGGCCATTCGCATCATTATCCAAGCCAGACTAGCTACTCCGACTTTGCAAGGATTCCGCTGACACGTCAATCACCCACATACGCAGACTGCGATCCTGGCATTGGCGAACGACCTCTCGGAGATTCAACGCGAGTCTGAGACTGCACTTGGACTTGGAGCTACTGTACGTCCAGCAGACTATGACATGATTTCTTGCGCCACTGGCTTTGAGGTTGGGTTCGGTTTCCATCTCGTCCGCTCAATCGGACGTCCCAATGGGTAGAATAGCGAAGGTTATAGGGAGAGGGCCCCGGTTGATTATCCTAGGCTGAGAGGGTCGAAAGTTGACTCAAGAGTCCTGTAAACTATATAACTCGTCTTTCGATCGTTGGGTCGCTTCGAGGGACCACTCTATACGAGCTTCAATATGCGCGCGCTGAAGCTGGACCAATACCCGTTCCACAAATATTCCAACGAATTACGAAGGTCCCGAAGAGATCAGTCTGTTAAGTGGGCTAGTGCAGAGGAGCAACAATCCGCCGAATCGCGCCAACTCAGTGAAAAATAGATCGGGTCGGAATTCATATTCAAGTGGGCTATGCAGTCTAATGCCAGCCGAATCATTTCTAGATTTCTAGATTCTAAGAATGCGCTCAGAGTCTCAGACCCTAGCGTTGGTCTCGGGAACAATGGCATCTGGTTTGCCACCCCCACCAAAAAAGGCACGAGCGTCGCTGTCCTCATCTTCTGCAACAACAGCCCGGGGAATGATCTTCACGACAATAATGAATGGCCCGTTGAGATAAGGGCAAATGGAGTCAACTCACCACATCGGCAAGATGGTCCGACCTGTTCACGTCAGTGACCTTGACTTGCAGTGCAGATGAGGCCGGATTCTGTGACGTAGCCTGAATGAGTGTTATGTCCTGAAAACAACTGACATAATTACCGGTTGGGAGATGGTCAAGCGCGTCCAAGCCGTGTTGAGAAGCCCAGTATAAGAAACATTGCGTGTCGAATTCGGATCCAGACGAAGGAGGGCTGCTATGAGTTCGCTGATGCAAAGTCCATGACTGGCAATCGCGATGTGAACGCCGTGTTCTCCAATGTGGGGTAGTACACATTCCGCGACAGCTTCCTCAGCACGTTGCGCCAGGTCCTCGAGGCTTTCGCCTTCCGGGAACTTATCACCACGTGTCGGCAACACGGGAAATATTTTCTTGTCCATCAACTCCTGGTCTGTTAGGCCTTTCGGCACCTCCATGACCCATGGATTTCCTTCCGCGATTCCGAAGTGCTGCTCCCGAAGCTTTGGGTTCACGGAGAAGGGAGGGCCCTGTGGTTGAGCTTCGTGGACTGCCTTGCCAGTCGCATGGGCGCGTAACAAAGGGGACGCGTATACATAATCAAAATCGGTGAGGGCGAAATATTTGCCAACGGCCTGCGCTTGCTGTAGCGTCGCGCATGTCAAGGACCATATATCACCAACACGATTATGGCTGGCCTACCCTGCGCCCTGTTAAAAAGAGGTCAGTACCTTATAGCACAACCAAGACATACACGACTTGCCTAGCTCCGAAAGGGGTGCATCCTTCCACCCTGCCCATACGCTTCGCTGAAGAGCCGCAGCGCGACTTGAGTATATCATGTACTAGGACGTTATCAATCGGTGACGTACTGTGTTGTCTTCAGACTCTCCATGACGGATCTGTGAGCTGTCTGTCAACGGTCCTGACAGGCCTTGGAGAAAGGGCCCGGGGCGACATACAAATGTGACGGTAATCATCTTGATGGTCCAAGATACTCGAGGCACTAATCAGCATTTGACTTTAAGTAGGCAAGTAAGTGCGTCACGTGTAAGAATGACTCGTGCATGGTGGGGCAAGGGTTGACGGCAGCCAAGGTGATGGCTTGTCCTCCGATAAGTACAGAAAGGTTCACGTTGAGAAAGGGCGTTGTCCGCCATTACTTGCGAAAGAGGCCGATATTGCCAACCCAGTTCATCCCAAGTTGCCTTAATCAAAGGTCTAATTATATTGTGAGGTTCACAACTCTTCTAGGGACTTCAAATTGCTCTTTGTTGACAACAAGATTATCGAAATAGGACACCGAGTTACAGCTAGAGCGCCTAAACCCAGGATCAGAGGATAAGCACAAGTATAGCCAACGATATAAGACGTACGATGGCCAGTCGGGAAGTAGCTTCTCGACGTCTTGAAATCATCCATGAGTTGTACCGCTGTAATGCGCTATATATGATGCATGACCTCTAGGAAGGACATGGCAAACCGGAGCCCAAAGTGTTGTTGAACCATGGAGGTTGCGTCAGGAGAACAAGCCGATGGATTATGTAATGAAAAACCTCAATCGCGGGCCGTGCTGCCGATGCATACGGGTCGAATTATATTTTCCCCGAGCAGTCCGCCCTTCAACTTGTCCACCTTGGGCTTGCCTTGAGTCAACCTTTAACATGATACCCTTGTCTTTCGTGCCGTTGGAGGCCGCTGGGCTCTCCTCCGACCTAGCTGCGTGGGAATCGAGGTTGGGCTGCCGAGACCGAGCGAGACGAAGCGGAAACAACGAAAACGAGTCGAATGAATGGATGAATGTGTCTACAACATGCTGTCTGCTGTGCTAAGTCCGTTGGAAGTCCGCTCGGCTGGCTCCGCCAGCACAGCCACACCGTACTATTACATTCTATATATGATAATACCTTCCCTTATACTTCACCAAAGGCCCGGTCACTTGCGCACTAGGTCATGATGAATCCCCACCGCAACGCGCATACCTGTGAAGGTAAACAGTCGATGTTCACGACGAAAGATCTTTTGAAAGCTGAATGTTGTTACTTGTAAATGACTGTATAAAATCCAACGCTATGGTGCGGGCCGACTAATCACCGCTACTTTTGTACAGCGGCCAAATTGGCTGGAGATTTTTTTTTGAAAAACTTACCCTTACCCAAGCAAATTAACTATATCTGAAAACACGTATTCTGCACACTAGAACGTGGTTTGAGCATGCTGTGAACGGGGCGACGCAGTAGAGCAGCACGATGACTTTGTAGATTACAGATCGTTATCTTATCTGGACCCTTAATTGCCTTATAGGGGGACGTGGCCAAATGCGGTCAGGTCAAAAATTAATACCTCTCTCAGTTTTTACTTTTTTGACAATCGCTTTAACAGTTCTCTTCGTCTCATCAAACCAAGCCGTTTTGTTAAAGGAATAAGGATTTCAGCCTTTTTTGGACCCTCTATTTCGCTTGTACAAAAGTAGTGGTGACTAGTCGGCCCGCACCATAGTATGTAAGTACCAGACGACAGCAACGCGCATCATTGAGCGCAGGAGTACGCATCGCTATTGCATACTCATGCGGAGTATATGGAATTTCTTGTTTACCCACATTTCCAGCGAATTATGCGATCAAGAGATTGCGCAACTTTTCTTCTCGCCACACTATGTCGCGAGTCATTACGCGTCCTGAGAACCATGTCCGCCCCGAGCCTGATCGGAATTATTCTTTTGGAGACACCGCCATCTTTCGACACCATTTGCCAGAGCCAAACCGTGCTGCTGTGCAGCTTGTGTGCAGCCATGTCGGATTTATGGAAAACACGCCCCTTCCATGCTGCGTGCCTTCCTGTGCTTTCTTTTGACTCCCTTTTCTCATCCGACCGGGTCTACTGTTTCATTCGAAGAGTAAATGGACATCGCCCGCGTATCCGAGTTTGGGGAAATCAAGTCTGGTCACCAATCTATCAACGAATCTATTGTTCAGCTTTGTGCTGCTTTGATCTAGAGAGCCCACAACAAGTCTGAGACAAGTACTGTAGCGGGCAATCTGGCTCCAAAAATTCGGGGTCTGTACCGTTGTCTGTCTCACACCTCATGTGCGGTTTTCACAGCCCTTCCAAAGCGCCAGTATAAGAAGCGCTAAGGTAGAGATATCCGAGTACAGGTAACTTCAATCCAACTCTAGTGGACATGCAACTCTACCTCTCGGGCACCTCGCCCTTCAACTCCACCTTCCATAGCCCAGACGGTCAAGCCATTTACAAAGTCCAAACCAGTTCGAAGACATTTGGTCGGACAACAACCATTTGTCGTATCCTACAGAACGACGCTCTTTTCAACAGTACCATGCGCGACACATTTGGCCATCTCGCGCAGATCGAGTGGAAAACCCTCCGCTCCTCGGTATTGCGCTTTCATGGTAGAGAAATGAGAACTAGATCCTTTTTCAAGAAGGAAGGTTGGGGGTGGCGTGGTAGGTAAGAAGCCACTTCCGTGACTGTAATGCAACCTTTCAACCGGATACTAGCGATCGAGTATTTGTTGCACCCGATGGTCGCCAGTACAGGTGGAAGCTTGGCACAATGGCCCCCGAGGTGAGCTCTGAAAATGACGTGGGCGGCGGGCTTCCTAACCATGCTCTCAGTTAACGGCCCACAACGCCACACAAACTCCTATTGCTCGTTTCCACCCTAGAGGGCAGACCTGGTTCTCATCCCGAAGCCCGTTCCTAGAAATTCTATCGGCTGGAGAACATATCGCGGACGCGATTCTCGTCTCCTTTGTATATATTGAGAAATTGCGCGAGGACGAGTAAACGTGGTCATTCATTCTCTTCCCTATCACCGCTCGCTTTCAGCTGACTTCTCGGTTCAAACTGTTGTTGTATTCCATTGCAGTTGTCGAATGCAAGTCTCCGTCCTGAGCTCAGCAATCATGCGGCAGAGCGATCCATGTCAAGTTACATGGGGCTGTAACCTTCGTCTTTTGTATTTTACAATACCGCACTAGTAACCTTGTAATAACTACTTGTAATTGTGACTTGCATCTCACGGCTGCTCTGTCCACATCAATCAGTGGGATCGTTGTGATCAGTCCTTGTAAGGCACAGCCACCGGGGGTAGAAGATGCTTGCTTACAGATACCCATCGAACATTCCGCGACTTTCTCTGGCTCGGCCAGTACATAAAGGGTGTGCTAGGCGTTCTCCAACTTCTCTTATTCTTCTTCAGCATGTCAGAGGTGCGTGGGCTTCCGCTGTTGAGCGGACCGCCTCCTTCAGTGGACTCGGGCGACTCCTGTAGGAAGTGCAACAAAGAATTCAATATGTTCCTCAGTCGGTCACGGAAGTGTAATCATTGTGGTGGGTGGTCAGGTTGTTCGCGAGAACATATCCCGATGAGATCGTCTATGTGCCTTACAGGTTACTCGTACTGCCACAACTGCTCCGACTATCAGGCCATGATGCCGCGTGGTGGTCAAGAAGCTGGCTACGATTCCATGCATGTCTGTGCGTTTTGCATAGAGTTTCTCAATGGTGCGTCTTTCCCAGAGTAAAGGAGGACTTTTACCAATATGGGACACAAATGAACAGTCACCGCTGCGGGAAAAGGGATCCTCAAAGCGATGCCACTATCGAAATTGAAGAAATATGTCGACGCGTATAATATTAAGATCGATCGTGCGGTGGAAAAGGATGACTTGATTGACGGAATGCTGAGGGCGAGGGTGAGTTGTCGCACCATATTCTTCAGGTCCTGTGCGATCTCATCTTGAGACATTAGAATCGGGAAGGATGTCTTCCACGAGATAATGAGGTTTGTTCAGAATTCTACATCTTGTGCGGGAAACCTATCAGCTTCCTTTCAGAACTATTACAGGAAGTATTCTGTCCCAAACAGGTCGACCTCGCATACCCGCTCTCGACTATTCTCCCGCCCAGGCCAGAGCTCTCATACCCCCACTCCACCCCCGCCTCCACGTCCAGCTAATTCGCGCCCAGCCGCCTTCCCTCGGCCAGATCTTGCTCCTGACACACCGCCCCACCATCATCAACGCCAATATGCACCTCCCCCAGGCCCACCTCCACACCAAGCATACCCTCATCAGTCACCTCAGGTGCCGCCACGTTCACGACCTTACAACCACCCACCACATCACCCTCAGTCATACCCACATACCCAATATCCTTCACATCCTCAGGGTTCCCACTCTACAGTCCCACCACCCCCAGTTCCTCCACAAGCGTCGCGCCCGCAGCATCAAGGATACCCGCAGTACCAACGCCCATCTGCGGCGCGCTCCCATGATAACCTCCACCACTCGAACGCCAGCCAGACTCCGCCGCGTCCCCGTGCCGCCACGGCAGCGCCGCCACCTGCAGTGACCCCTCCTACTCTTGATCAACTGCTGGACATGCCCATACAGGAGATTGGTTCTTTGTCCATCGGCGCGTTGAAATCTATTCTATTCACGAACCACGTCAACGCTGGGATGATCCTGGAGAAGGGTGAACTCGTCGCAAAGGTGAAGGTGCTGGTGGAGGATGAGAGGCGCGATCGCGATCGTCAGCGGGCGCAAGAGGAAGCGGAGGAAGCCGAGCGGATTGAGCGGCAGAGAGAGATGCTGGAGGAGCATAATCGTGCGCAGAGAGAGCGAGAGGAGAGGATCAAGGCTGAGCAACAGGCCGCATCTGGCGATGGTGATCAGCATAAGGATGAAGGCCCACGAGGTGAAACTGAGAAGGAGCATGCCTCGGGATCCTCACCCGCACCGTCGTCAATACCTCCGCGGACACCTCCAAAGCCTCGTGGAACTGCCGCAGATCTGGAACGCACTGGTCTGTGTGTGATCTGTCAAGACGATGAGGCCAACATTGCTATCGTCGATTGCGGGTTCGTACCTCTATGCTGCTTAGAAGCACCACCAGTAATGATTGTGAAATCTTATCTAGTCACCTGGCCATGTGCCGAGGGTGTTCAGACCTCGTCATGGCGAGTTCGAGGGAATGCCCCTTATGCCGGACAAGGATTGTCACTGAGGCTCGACTTCTCCGCATTTTCAAGTCATAGACGGATATCTCTTGGACGGCACGCTTTTTTCCCTTTGTTTTTGGGACTCTTGCTTATCTATCGCATCGTACTTGCTATCCTCTTAATAAACTGGAATCCTCATTGAAAAAAGTGACGTCGTAAGACCACGCAAAGAGGAACGGAGGGAAGACAGGTGACAAATACCCCTGGATCTCAGTAAAGCAGTCGGGAATCGAACGCAAAACGAAGTCCAAAACAGAGAATGAGCGCTGCGGTGGTGACTCGAAGGTGGTGGTGGATGAATCAACGATACCTATGGCGTGTTTAATTTCTCAGGACAAACGTGGGGCTACTGATCGGGGGCCAGCTCTTGCAGTGACTCTGACATCTTGGACTCAACGGTAGCGAAATTGCCGATTTGTTAAAGCTCTTGGTAACTTGACTGTGTGGAACGAGAACGCGTATCCCATGCATGGTTGGCGCTCGGCGCTCCCGGCTTATGCGCTTGCGACTCAGTACGGGGCACGGCGGCGACACAACGTTGATTTATTCCACCAGGTAAAATGCAGTCACAGATATACACTGACTATCGACCATTCTGTACCACTAGCGCAACCTGAAGACACAATCTCAGCTCCCTGTAGTGATGGAACAAAATAAAATCTACTCACCACTTTCCGTCAACGAGCCATGGTTCATTTACAGGTGCCACTGACGCATCCCTGACCGTCAAAACCTGAGGGGAGCAAGGACTTAGCATTGAGAATATGGCAAGACGAAGACGGTTATCAGCTCAAAATTCCTGGATTTCTTGCATTTGGTGCCTATGCGTCGGGCAACAAGCGTCTCAGGCTCGAAACTCTGTTAAATCTCCCACTCTGCGACATGATGCGCCACGAGGGAGGACGACAGGGAGAGTGAAAAGGATGGCAAAAGAGAATTTCATGGTGATAATCGGACGGTTGTGTGTTGTGAAGAGACCGGCTCTAGAAATCATAGCTTGGATAGAGGTGTTCTTATGCCTTTTCCGCCTGGGTGCGTCGGTCAACTTAAGCCGAGATGCGAACATCTGGACAAGGAAACCCGCTTGCCAACTTCATGGTGTAGAGCCAGAGCGTGTTTTCATGCGTACTGTAGAATGATGCAGTGGTTAGCGCTCGGCGCTCCCGGCGTATGCGCTTAAGACTCAGTGCAGGACATGGCGGCGACACAACGCTCATTATTCCACCAGTTACAATGCGATCACAGATATACACTGACTATCGACCATTCTGTACTACTACTAGTGGAACCTGGAGGCACAATCTCAACTTCCTGTAGCATTGAAACAAAATAAAAGTTTACTCACCACTTTCCATCGACGAGTAGTCGTTTATTGGCAGACGTTGTTGATGCAGATCATGCCAAGACCTGAGGGAGCAAGGAATTAGCATCGAGAACGGGGCAAGACGAAGACGGCTGTCAACTCACAATCCTTGGAGGTCTTGCAGGCACGTCGGGCAACAAGCGTCTCAGGCTCGAAGTCCCTCTGGTAAATATCCCACTCCGCGGCGTGACGCGCCACGAGGTTGCTCGCGGTGAGGCGCGCAAGATCGCGGCCCTCAACAGTCTTGTGAGACTGGTGAGCCTTGTGTTCTGACCCTGGGGCAGCCATAGCGGTCCAGCTGGCGAGGACGACGGGGAGGGTGAAAAGGATGGCAGAAGAGAATTTCATGGTGATAGTTGGGTGGTTGTGTGTTGTGAAGAGACCGGCTCGTAGGGAATTCATAGCTTGGAGGGGGGGTTTTTATACCTTTTCCGCTTGGGCGCGTCGGTCAAAGCCGAGGTGTGAACATGTGGACAAGGAGATCCCGCTTCGCGTTCTTTCAACTTTGGAGTTTCATGTTCACGGAAGCTATGAGTTCGCGCTAGATCAGGCTAGATCTCAGCCAGAAGGGGGTGGAACAGGGCGAAGCGCAGTCGACTAGCCGTGGCGCCCCATGGCTGAGCTGCTTGCCGAGTCTTCCAGCATGATCACCATGCCAAATGCGCATAGCACAGCAGCACGAGTCCTTGATCAGCGAGAAATCCATCAGATTCCTGCATCATCAGGCATCATCGTGTTGATGAAGTCCGTAGCGACAGCGATAATCTTTGGCATGACTAGATGTTGAGTTCTTCCCGGAAATAGCTAAGTCTGTCAGAGTCCGTCGCATAGAACTGGAGGGGCTCGGCCGAATTTTCGGACGAAGACCCACTAAAATTGCATTAAAGCATAGTATGGAATGTCTGCCAGTAATAGAAGGTCGTAGCGACGCCGTCGAGTCTATAGCATGAGTCGATAACACGAATCGATAGCAGGGATTTACTGACACAGAGCGTCAAATGAGGGAAGGACGGCCCGTGTAGCCCTAGGGCAGCATGCTGCAGTCGACGCATAAAAAAGGGCATGCCTTCTTCCGCGGGAGACAGATGTCAAAACGCGCCTGCCTTGATATTCCATATTCAATAGGCGACATTATCAAAGCTGCCTGTTAACCATGCATGTGTATAACTTCAAGCTTCAAGCTTCAGGTTTGACTCACATTCTGGATGCACAACTTTTGGCTGTTTCCCAATGCTTGTGCCATTTGGCCTATCCCGTCACCAATAAGCTCCATCTTTTTCAGCCTACCACTCGTCCATTCCATGTACTTCTGCTTTCCTTTTCAAGCCCCCATGCCTTGCTCTGCGGAATCGTCACGCACCATGAGTTCGCAGGATGGTCATATTGCGGATGACGGTTGGATGACGGTCATTTCACAAAGACAAGATAAGATAAGATCGAGCTATGTACGATTATTAATACCCGAGTAGCAGTCTGCCAAGCAAATACGTTTTCTTTTGCTTCGAACAACCATGTCCGGTCTAGCGCTCTTTCAACGAGCAGAGACCTTCTATCATCAAGGCGACATACAGAGTGCTTTCGACTACTACCAGAAAGCAATCAAGAAAATCTTGAAGGACGAAAATGTCACCGCGAAAATTCCAGCTATCGTCCCAGATAACTTTCCCCAAGAGCTCTTGGGCGCCGTCTGGCGTAATTTCGTAGGATTCTTCCGCGATCCTCAGATGAATTTCACAGAGGAATCGGATCCAGACGCCTTCAAGCTGCTGAGCTCCTTTCGCCCCTCCGCCTCGAAGCCTCACCCACGGCTCGAAAGAACCCCACGTGGGAAGGTTCTACTGAAGGGTATGCAGGTCACGGCAGGCTTGACGCTTGGCCTCCTGGCATGGGACAAGCGCGACCGTGCTACCGCAGCCAAACGCTACCGTGAGGCTCTCGATCTTGCAGAGACGTACCCTGCATTCTCTTCTCTTCCGCCTGGTATGACGGGATTGGAGAAGTACGTTCACCAAGATTTGATAGATGTGAAGAAGAACCTCGGATACCTCATCAGGAACGATACCGTGAATGCGGAGCTGTGGGGAGCGCAGACAGGGGAAGGGAAGGTCCCAGGCAGGAGGGATGTTGCAAATCTGCCGATGCCTCAGGTGAGGATAGACAAGACCGGGGTCGCCACGGCGGAGCCTTCCATGGTGTTTGCGACGAATGTCTGTGCGGCTTGCGGGAAGCGAGATGTGAAATTGCTGCGCTGCAGTTTATGCCGGGAAACGCATTGTGAGTTTCATGTTTCGTTTGAGTCGTCGGCTTCACGCTGACCAATCCCCGTCCGAAAGACTGCAACACTGATTGTCAGAAAGCACACTGGCCGTGCGTCTACTCTATTGCCTTCGGCTATCGCCTTGAAGCCATCTTTACTGACTTTTGCCTCCAGGGATCATAAGAAGTCCTGTCCCGGCAGATCCAACAAATCTTGAGACGTTGATGTTTTTTAGGGAGAATTCTTGTGTATACCGCTTAGTAACGGGACAACTATATTGTGCTCTTCAGAAGTACGTACTTGGGCCTTGCATCACGAGGTGAATACATTTGTGCACGCTGGACTCATAGAAGTTAAGGCAAGAACTTCAGCTCACAACGAAGCATGCATTTTAGGAGCAATCAAGGACTGAGCAGCCTCGTGATCGATACGGTCGTCTTTTTCGTCTGATTATAGCTCTGTAGCTCACGTCGTCCCATGTCCGCAGTGGAAGCGGGTTATGGCTAAGATGCTGTTCTTCTGGCAATTTGAAGTTAGTGCAGTTCGCGTGTCGTCATCTGGGAATTGACTGTCCGCAGGCCCATATTCCGTGCGTAAACGTCTCCTACATCCTTCCATATCTTTGACATTAAGCCAGTGTCAGAAATTATCCCCCTTTCTGTTGAAAACACCTTCAACGGCTATCAATGAGCCTCGACGCTATGACTGACGTCAAGATGTTAACATATCATCTCGAGCAGAAAAACATCCTACTAGTACCTCGGGTATCGTGGCTCTGGTCAGATCTAGGTCTAAGGTCTGTCACATCGGGCTCGATGAGATCATGATGTGGGATGTGGAGCATCCCTCGGACAGATCAGCGAGAGACTCTTGCGCAGGGTCTTGATTTCAATTTCGTTCAGGCGATTTCGTTTAGGGAAAAGCATTGGAAAAGCAACACCTTGTCCGACCAAGCAATTCTTTTTCAATAGGATACCTACACAATTTACGCACAAGCGCCGTTGACCGCTCTCCTCTTCGGTTTCCGCTGGGGACTGATTGGAGCGAGTGAGTCGACTTGAGTGAATTTCTGTCTGCGAACATACCTACTAGTACATTGTTTTCCGCTATCTACGGTCAGGAGTGCGCGTCCATATGCATGAAGCCACCGAGAAGCACGGTGGACGACTCCTTCTGACCATCTCGCTGTTGGGAAGTGCAGTAACCTGCCTTGTCTTTGGCACAGCGAATCCGCTTCACTAAGCTATCTGCCTTCGCCTCGTAGAACGCATCTTCGCAGGTGCTGTAGGCGTTGCACGGAGACTCATCTGTGGTCCTCACCGCCGACCTTGACAATGTAACAATGAAAACACTCCCGTGAGTCGTCTGTGCACGCATATATTCTGCTATTGTGGCCGTAGTTGTCAATAAGAAAAATAGGTCGTCTGTACAATTGTCTCCCGCATGCATGTTAATTACGCCAACTAACTCGCCTCTATGCAACATTGCTTCCTTCCATTTCCACTTCCGCACCCAAACCTGCCTTCCACATACTGTCTCTTCCATCTCCTCAACCTCCGCCACCGCGTCCTCGAGTTAGTAGACACATGCTTCTCCTGCCTCTTCACACAATCGCGCGACTGACGAACCCACTTCCTTCGGACGCCGCGGCATGAGCTGCACCAGTCCCGGGCGGGCGCAAAAAGGAGGTGGACTAGGATTATCTGCGGGGGCGGGGATTCGAACAGAGAGAGGGTATGTATAGTGGGATATGTTCTCAAAGCACCATATCGCAGAGTCAGAATACCAATAACGCGTGTGACGCGTCGCCGGAGCGGGAAGTCGGCCACCCAAACTCGAGCCATGAATCACGCATCGCGACGCGTCACATCACCTGTTGCGTCTGTGACGCGACCAGCCCAACCCCATCCATCGGCTGGGACACCGAAAAGGGGTGGAGCTTCTACTCTGTCGGCTTCCTGCTGCTTTCCGTGCGGGTCGAAACGGTCTGAGCAGTAGCTGTGGCTAAATGTTTCAGGAGAGATGGATAGCAGAATATCGCAAAGGACATACAAGTTGAAGCTCGGTACCCTTCAAGCTCCTGCCTCCTCTTCCCCGCTATATTCCGCTTCGCAACGTAGAACGTCACCCCCGCAACGAGGAGTACGCCCGTGAATCCAGCACCCTGCAACCCACATCTCGGCGTCAGAATTCTCGTTGGTAGCTCGTAGCTTTGCGAATTTAAACGGGGGTGGAGAAAATGGTGTGCTCACCATTCGTCTGGGCGTGTCTAGTTTGATATTGGGCAACATGATTAGGGGTGGGTTTAAGAGGGTGTTTGTATTCGAAATGGTTGCCTGCGCGAGGGGGGGCAGCGATCGATGTTGTTGACAACGGGCGTGGTCAGGAGGTGACACCTTGTTGTTTGCCAGTATTTACCTACGCCTTCTCTTTCACCAATCGATCCAGTGGGAAGCCCACAGAATTTCGATACTGCAACCACATTACAAAAAATTCCCCAGGACAACCTCCTCGCGCTTCAAGATTCATTAGGCACAATCTGCTGCGTTGTTACAGCGCCGTTGTGGACATGCTGCTTTTCAATGCATTTGAAATCCGCTTTCGAGGGCTGATCACCCTGGTCCCCGTTGCGCAGGTGCTTGAGATTAAACCAAGCACACTACCCCCGATTTGAAGTAGTTTGAAGCACCCTAATACCAGGATACCTGCGGTGGTCGGATTGTCACCCTTTCCTCTATACATTCCTTTGCTAAACAGGAAAGTGCGGTCGCCGGACCGTCACAACTTCTCACAACTTCCCTGCTGGCTCCGCCTCAAACACGTCTTTACCTTGAGCTTATGTGGGAGCATTTTGAAGAGTCTGCACAATTCCCTACGAGCTCGGTCCTATCGTTCCGAAATAGACTATAGGACGTGCTGATGAGTCTAAACCTCGAGGCAGCTCCCCGGTGCCCACGTTCTCGCTCAAGACATGGTCGCATGGACACACCCCGCGCGGGAGAAACAAACCTCCGTAACCAAGCTCTTCGTCCCGAACACTTGCGAACCAGGAACCCGCGCCGCCATTTCGAGAAATCCAGCAATAATGGAAGTGCCTGAAAGCGCCCTTTTGCACAATGAGTTCGCATGCTGCTTCCATCGCAGTTCCGAGACACTGAGTGCCCACACGATTCCGACATATCGATGGTGAATCGCTATTGTGTGACCGCTCTGCCTGACTGTCGTGCAGCATCGATATCGCGATGATCAGGAAGCGCAGCGCTGCGAGACTGCCTGCATGCTGAACACGTTCCCGAGGACCAGGTGGGAGTTTGCGGGCAGCTGGGTGGTGACGTCGTTGTCCCGGTAACCGTTGTGTCGGGTCCATATGCCTATTTTGAGAAGATATATCGAGTCATGAGCCGTGCCGAGCCGACTGCAATGAAAGGTTAAGATGAGCCGCAAGGATTCGCTGCACCTTGCCTCCCCTTTACCTGCAATGGTAGGCTTCAGATATGGGGCGGTGGATACAAAGCATAAAATTATCAGTGTACCGTCATGGGTGAGGAGGATGGGGCGGCACTGGTTCATGATTGATGTCACAGGGATGGCTAGCGTGGTGCCGATCGAACTTACAATCCGATAATCGCAGGCAGATCTGGGCCGGAAAAGGTAATGGGGAGGGGGGGGTTAGAGTATGTCATTAGGTGATTTAGATTGCAACAACAAAGGGCTGTGTTTTTAGCTTCAACGGACGGGAGGCGCCGCTACATGTCATGCCCTATATAACCCAGCCCTTCTCCCTACCCGGCCCCCAATATCCCCCTACCCGACACACCACCCACTCCAACCCACCCCTCACCCCACGCAATGCCTGGCGTAGTCATAAGCAACGCGACACGCATATGGGAGACCAACGTTCACTGGAGCGTATACAGTCAATGCTGCATCTGGGACGCGCGAGGTCGCGGTGTCGACATCTGGGAATGCATCAGAGACCGTAAGTCCCCGCCTGCCCCATGTACCCCCACATCCTCTGACCACGAACATATCTCCAGATGATTCTAAACCCGGCACAGAGGTTCGTCCACATTTCCTTTCACTCCAACTCCCAATGACCGTCATCTGACCGTCCCGCCCGCCCCACAGCCGCCCAACTCGACATACTGGCGATACATCGCGCGCAGATAGCGGGCTTCCCTCTTGGGGCGTCGTACATTGGTCGCCCTCACGACCATCACGCTATGCCTTACCACCACCACCATCGTCCACCTATGCGCCATCTCCCTACTATCTATACGCGCACCTGGGCGCCGCTTGGTCGCTACCAGTCCGAGCACCCCCGCTTGCCCCCAGTCCAACAGCACTATGCTCAGTACTCCGGAATCATCCCCTCCCACGCGCGACACGCTGGGCCCGCGAAGCACAAAGCACGCCACTTGACACTTTTGGAAGAAGTTGATATCACAGGCAGGCAAAGCAAAACTCCGCCGACGACGCACCGCAAGCCGGGCGCCGTACGCAGTTGTGGATGGAGGTTTTACTAGACACGTACACAACCACCACCACACCACCTGCCCTCTTGTCCAGCATAGTTTCCGTTCTCCTTTCCTCTTTGTTCCTTTCTGTTATTCTCTTGGGTTTACTCTGTCGTCATCTCTCCACGCACATCTATCACTATTGGCACTAGAATACCCTTACATAGTCGGCCCATGGCCAACCGTACACGCACATAATTTATTGCACTTCCCACATACCTCATACCCATGCATGTCGTCATCTCGTCCGGTTCCAGTTCGGAATTAGCTCTTGGACATGTCAATGAAGAATGGACGCTTTCCATCACCACGACCCATAGCGAAGGGTGGAAGCCTATCGGCGAGAAGGGGGCGCGTATGACGCGCGTGTGACGTCAGTCCCATCTCATGTGCCCTGCATTCAGCCAATCTCCTGGGCCGGTTCAAGTTTCGTCGTAACGTGGTTCGTACACTCTGCTGTTAACCGCTAGGAGTGCGCACCTAAAGTTCTTCGTCGAAGCTTCTACCGAGGCGTTCATATGTGTACACTGGCACCCATACACTCGATAGCAGGCCCCACAGAGCACACATAACGCACAAACGCGTGAATAAGATACTACGTTTGCCTATAGCTAGAGCTTAGATGACTGCATCCCTAGGAACACCGGTCCCGGCTCTTCTGAAGCCGCGATCGTTCAACTGTACTGCATCTATTCTCAGTAGTCTGCTCACACAGAATGACAGATCCCACTCGCGACAGATCGACTCTGATGGCAAAGAAGCAGGATCAACCAGGGTGCGTGTGGGCGTATACTACTCGAACGGACATGTATGGACCCTGGCAGTGGGAATTCGCGTGTATCAACCAGCCAGTAAGGAAAGTCAAAGGATGTATAGAAGTCGGAACTTGGAATCGAACACTGGAGGGCAGTGTCGATCATGATTAGTGCTATTCAATGGCGTATCGTTGTGCCAGGCGGGCCAACCCGATACCCGTTAGGTATGTATGGTGCTTGCCGATCCTCCCAGTGGCAGCAGGTAGCAGCTAGCGATGTCAGGCTGTCGCTAGGGTCCTTGGTCCTGTGGTCGATGCGTTGTCCATATTTCGGAGATAGGCAAACTATTGAAGCGTCGAGAGCGAAATTAAACGGACCCTAGGTCATACTCACCAGCTCTGCGATCGGAGCTCTTCCAGCATACAGTAAAATTCAAACCATGACGCGGACGCCCAGTCCTTCGCGATGACATATGTCAAGTCGGTAAGACATGCTCAACGGAAGATGAGAATACCCAAACAGTGAGATCTACCTCTATCTTCGCCTGGTTTGACGTGTCGTTCCCATGATTCGCGATGAGGCTCAGACAGGATCACGAATCACGTTTTCCGAAGGGCACAGGAAACGGGGACTTCCAGTCAACTGAAAGGCACAAGGTCACATTCACCCATCGTTCTCGTAAGTACGCATACGGAGTAAACACAGTACATACTTTACAGGGAAACGATAGGACCCGGGAAGACCGTCATAGCTATTTTAGCCCAACGTGGACCAACGACGGAGATTCGGAATCCAGAGAAAGGGGTTCGCCCTCTGTACGTCTGATGCATTCATCATGATTGGAAGTGACGGAGATTGAGAATGGGGATAGGGATTTGCTCACCGAGCACTGCTTTATGATGTTGGGAAGAAGCCCAGCCTGTGAAATCTGATAGTGTGTGTAAAGGATCGGACGGCTTTTGGGTTGATCGGTCGGTGACGTCGACAGATAAAGAGAGCATTCGAGTCTGAACTCTGCAATGGGCGACTGATGTCTGATATATCGGTCAAGGCAAGGCGTAGTGAGTTCAACTAGATCCTAGCCCATGCGCTCGGAGACGCCCCAAACCCTTGATTGAGCGAGACATCCCGCATATATTTATGAATGGATATTGCGTGCTGGGCTGCGAGAGATCGTGATATCAATTGCAGATGTAGGGGTCATAAGTCAAAATTAGGCCTGGCGGAAACACTATAATAGCGGTCGTGGTCGTTTTCGCGTCGCAACACCCGCCTCCAGGCGAACAGACAAGTCACCGCGGAGGCGCCCTGCGCGTGCACTTCGTCACCGTGGCAGATTTGATGTGGAATTCGAATCTCATGACGGAGTGCTAAGCTGAACGCACGTCGCGTCGTATTGCCAAGTGGACGATGACGCTGTCGCTCTGATCCCCAATCTCGGCAAATAACGAGCGCTGGGCTTCCAAGCTACAAATGTCACTGAGCTTGCTGGAAGGGATAAGAAGTCCACGGGGTTCAGGAAAGTCCGATTGGGGTGGGGTACGTGCAGCAACTCGAAGGGCCATGACCGTCTATATCGAATCCACGAGGGAGCTGAGCCCAACTTGGTGTATCTCGTCCATACTATTGGATCGAATCTTCGAAGAACCGCCGGCAAGGCTTAATTACGAGGTCACTTAACAGGAGAGCGCAACGACGTCAGGATCTGGATATCGGGCGTATCGCTTCCGGACCGGGAAATGAGAATGAGTGAAGCATGAGTCGGGGAACTGATATTGATGACTTCATTGGAAGTGCGAGTCGTGGGGAGATGACGAGCTTAAAGGCGATCATATTCGTTTGCGGCCACGAGATGAGCTTGGACGCCGTGTGTACCACGTTGTAAGGCTCGCTGAGAGGTAGATTTGGTGTAAGGCAAGAAAAGAGCAGTAGGCAGTGATGAAGCCTTGGCTGCCTAGAACCGCGGCACAAGACTTCCAGACCGAGGCGGAGCTGCGTGTAGTCGCAGGGCAGGGTGAGGCTTGGGTCTTGGCCGTGGTGACTTCATGGGAAGTGCAAGTCGTGGGGAGATTATGAGTCTAAAGTCGATCGTCTTCATTAGGCCGACGGGCTAAGCTTGGATACCGTGCGTATCGCAGTGCGCTGAGTTATAAACCTTGACTGAAGTCGAGGCTATTGAGAAGGCGCGTTGCTGCGTCGCTCCAACTGCCTGCGAAGGAAGCTGGTTACGGTACGTTGTTTTCCGGGCGTGAGATCCACAGTGGTGCACGTCGACGAAGAGGCCGGATGACTTTATTTTAACGCACGACGCATACGAGTCTAAAATCAACAGTCATGGTTATACCCTGAAAGAGGAACCAAGCATGCGAGACGTACCATCTCGTGAGCTGTAGACTTTCGCTGACGCGAACCCCCAAACGAACCGCACCAATGGGGCAGTCGAGCAACGGGAAGATGGTCATCTCGGACGACGGAAATATGGATATCTCAGGCTGTTGGAAGTTGGACGGTTTGTTGTTCGATCCCAAGCCAACGACGTGCCCAACCTAGGGACACCATACAGTGGCATAACCAGCTGACCGTACATTCGACTGCCGAGATGACGGCGACTATCCTTGAGGTATCAATGTCGCTGTATTCTTCAGGGCAAATCCGTGTGCGTCGCGATGGTGAATAAGACCGTACACTTCGTCCGTTTCAGCATATCGCAGTGCCATTTGTGGAGCTTGGAGCTCTCGAGCTCAGGTCTGGCAGCCTAAGCTCCGCGGACATGTACGAGTATAGGCCACTGCATAGAAATGAATTGTATCCGGAAAGATACGTCTGGCACGATGTAGAATTGCGGTGGTAGACAAAAATAAGAGCTGCGCGCTGCGGATGGTGATGAACTGCGGTGATCATGGGTGTTTGTACGACTTGTAGTTTTACGCTTGTTTGTTTCCGCCACCTCACGGATTTGAAGTTGCATGCCGTTGAGCGGCCTCGAGCTCTGGACTCTCAATTGATATCCAACCTGTATAACCCCATACCGGCCACGCAGCGGTAGAGAGGAAGAGAAGAACCCGCCGTTGCCCGCCTCTGTCGATGGACTTCTGGCGTGGAATCTCACGCAGACTCACGGACAGCCCAGACCGCCGGTATTCAGAGGAGGACTACGAGCTTCTTCCCAATGAAAACGGTCGGGAGAATGGTCTGGCGCATGGCCCCTCGCGCAGGCGTCGTTCCAGAGTCCAAGCGTGCTTCCACTTTTGGACCTTGCGACGGATAGTGATATTCATTGCGGTAATACCCTTCCTCCTGGCCTTTGGCGTGCTGTTGTCAGGAATACCCCCGAGCTTTGAGGATATCCGTGCCTTTGAGCGGCACCTCCCCCAACATAATACCACGCGGGCCCTGGCGGAGCACAGGACGTATCTGCGGTTTCCAGACCATGTATGGGGGCATGGGTTGAACAATGTTCTCCAGGAAGCGTACGTCCCCCACTCATCTTTTCGTGAACTAAGACTAACGCGACCGCGTCTTTGCAGTCTCCTTCTACACTACATAGCATTCATGTCCAATCGCACCTATGTCTTCGAGGATTATGTCTGGTCCCACTCGCCCCTCCCTTATACACTCTACGACTTTGCATTACGCCCCGCGCGAATACCCCTCAATGCATTTATATCCGGGCCCACTGCTGGTGGACCCATGCCACGCATCCCTGCTGTCAGCGCCGAGTTCTGGGAGTCCGTATGCCCGCCCGACAGGCGGCGGATCATCAGCTCGAAAGACACGCCGGACAGCGTACCGGGAAACGTCATCCTTGAGTGGTGGGTCTCCCACCTGAAGGATGTCCTCGACGAGTGCGTCGAGATAGATTCGAAGGACAAGGCCATCTTCGACTTCCCGTGAGTGACCTTCCCCTCTGATTTCCCCTTTCCCCTTTCCTTTCTTCATTTCTTCTGGGGGTCTGACCTGACGCGCATAGCTTCTACGCTAGTGATCGCATAATATCCATGTGGGACGGCATATCCATTTCACCCATCCTGGCCGACTACCTCTGGTCGCCGCTCGTTCAATCCGCCGTCCTGCGCAATTTCCCCGTGCTCGAGCCTGCCTCCGCAAAGGCGCTTTTCGACGTCTCTTCGAAGGGCACGCTGGAAGGCCTCGTAGCGGTGCACCTACGCCGTGGTGACTACCGACGTCACTGTCCACGTCTCGCAGGATGGATGAGCCTGTACAATGGCATTAATCAACACCCTGACCTCCCGGACAAGTTCGACCCTGCACCGTACCCCCCGAAATCAGAGGCTTTCGAGAACTACTATCTGCAGCACTGTCTGCCGACGGTCGAGCAGCTGGTGGAACGGCTCCGTGCGTTGAGGAAGGACAACCCTAAGCTGAGGAGGGTGTATGTCCTGACGAATGCGTGGGGGTGGTGGTTGAGTGGGCTGAAGGCGGCATTGCAGAAGGATGGGTGGGACGATCTGAGGAGCAGTCTTGATCTAGAGCTGGATTCGGCGCAGAAGAACGTTGCGATGGCTGTGGATATGGCCATCGCGGAAAAGGCGGAGGTCTTTGTGGGTAATGGGGTAAGTGCATCCCTGGTCATATCTCTTTCTGTTGCTCATTTTACTTTTCTGAATCCAGTTCTCGAGCTTGAGCTCAAACATTGTCATGCTACGTATGGCTAAAGGATTAGATGTGTCATCAAACCGGTTCTTGTGAATTTAGACTCTTACTAGTACCACTAACAATACCTACAGTATTTCCAAGTTATTTATTCGCTTTCACGTGCTTTTCTCTTAGGAGTCGAGCATGTAGTGTTTTGCTGCATATCTAGGAGATCCGGGCCATTATGTATACACAGGTGTTTCGCTGCTTCGTGCATATTGAAAGAATGTTCTTGGCAATCGCCGTAAATGATGACGTCGAATGACCCAGATCTATATAATACATTTCCACATGTCTCAATCGCAGAACCCTCTACGCACACTCACCAAAACTACAGTTCAACTCCTTCCAACTCGAAGATGATCCGCCCCACCGCAATTCGACGCCAGGTAGCCGGCGAGATGAAGAATAAAGGATACTTCGCTTCGCCACGTAGCAGGGACGCCAACATTGTGCGTCCGAGTCCTATCCCTGCGTGCCGTGCTTTTTGCTGAAAGAGCTCGATTTGTAGGTGCTCTTCCTAGGGGGCTGCGTGGTAGCTACCGCTGCCGTGTACTATTTTGCATTCCGTGAGGTAGAGGAGCGGCACAAGCCTGAAGTTGAGGCTGGTAAGTCAGCCGACGCTTACAAGTCGCGCCCCAGAAACTGATGGTGCGTGCATACAGCACGAAGAGCGAAAGGGCAGCAGAGTACATGATTGGGGGGATGGTCAATGTTTTCAAGTTTGTATCAATAGACTGACGGGTATTTCTGTTGTAATCAATCTGCACCATGACTAGCACTTGAGCAGGGAACTGTCCATAGTCCTTGGACTGGCCCTCGATCCCAGAATGGTAAGATAAGATAAGCTAGCAGAGCGCCACAGTGCTTCAATTTTGTTCGTAAATTACTTCTCCTTTCTCACAAGAACACGAACTTATTCTTTGGGACGCGCCTATGCAGCCTGGTCGAGGCGAAAGGTTTCCTTAGGATGAGTGAAGGGGATGTACATGTGTTCCATCAGGTCTTCGTTGAGATTATTATAGCAATGACCATCAGGTGAGTTGCCTCAGCCCCCTATGTCGTTTCGACTAGGTCTACATTCGTAAGGGAGCCTTTTAGTGTTCCCCGCCCAAAAAGAACGATGACATTAGTATGCAGTAGTCAACAAATCCAAGTCGAGTGGATATATCCATACATTTATCGAAACAGGCGTCCAATGCACTATCGATATCATATATCCATCGGGCTGCTCCGCCACTGGTCCATGAGATACGCCAAGGCGGAAGAGTTATCTTCACAACTAGAAACACTGTCAATATAGACTCAGAATCATGTAAGGAAGAACTTACAGTTTTGATATCGACTGCTCAGAGTCCGAGAGAGCTTTTTGTACGACTCTGAAGACGCTGGCGTACTCCCCTGACCTATCCCTCAGAATCCTCCCGTGTGCCATGAGTAACGTGTTGACCCAGACCAAGTCAAACTCGATGTGTGGTGTTTGTTCCAGATGTTCTGCGACGAACCGCAGAAGCAGGGGAACGTACACAAACGGGAGCTGACGAGCAACGAGTCGAATATCACCCCTCGGGATGGTTTCGTAGACTCGCTGGATCAAGGGCTTCTCGTTCAGGCGGAACGCCATGACTAACGCCTTGAGATATTCCCGTGCGACCAGCACCTCGAGCACGGATTGGGGTGTAAGGTCCATGGAAAGGTCGAATGGATCGAATGTGACAGAGTCGTCCAGCGAATATATAAGCAGGCCCTCAGTCGATGCAGCCGCCCACGCACGTCCAGTCGGCGAAAACCGCACACACTTTGTTCGTGCTTCCTGCCTGTACCGTCGTATCGACATGTCGCCAGCGCCCCGGCTCGCACCCGGCAGACTAACATCCATTCTGTCCTCTAGATCACTCTCGTCCCCACGCGTGTCGATAAGATCGGTATTGATGCCGGCATCGTTGACCTTCCTGCTGTCTAGGAACTCTTGGGTCCCATCGAGCGAAAGGTTCTCCGAGATCTGGAACTTCTTCACCATCACCCCCTCGCCTTCTCGGACGTCGTACAGAACCACGTATTTGCTGTTACCGCCGGCAATGAGGCAGCGCCCGTCGGCAGTGTAGGCGAGGCTGTTGTAGGCCTTGCCGGAGGAACTGTTCGCCGCAGCGACGCGATCGTCGGCTTTACGACCGCCCGAGACATCCTTCCGTCCATCGATGACGTTCATTTGTTTGCTCTCCTGGATGTCAAAGAATGTGATCTGGCCGTCGAGGGTGGATGCTGCCAGCTCTTTACCGTCTGGACGGAAAGCGAGGGCGAGAACATCTGAGGTGAGGGTCAGGGGGTCTACGGCACGGGAGCGACCAAAGACGTTCCATACGCGGACGGTCTTGTCCCAAGAACCACTGGCTAGCTGGTTTGCCCCGGACGGAGAAAATGCAAGTGTACTTATAGGCCCTTCGTGGCCGGCAAGTACATCGAGAAGCTTCCCAGTCTGCACTGACCACAAGAAGACCTCGAATGAATCTGTCGAACCGGCGGCTACTACTTCGCCTGAAGGGTCAACGGCGAGGCACGAGAATTGTACTGGTGATGGGGAGGTGAAGGTCCGGAAGTTGCGATATCGTATCAGGTCGTAAGCGCGGACAGTGCCATCGAGGGAGGCGGAAAAAAGCACACTTCCGTGCTTGGCGAAGGCAACGGAGGAAATGGGGGCTGTGTGTTCCGTGAAAGTGACGAAGCAAAAGCCTGTGTGTGTCGACCAAACTTTCACTTTCCCATCGTCTCCGCCTGTCGCTATTGTCTGGCCATCCGGTGCGTAAGCCAGGGTATTCATGTCATAGAAGTGGCCCTGCTGCTTCAACACATATGACTCCGACTGCCATTCCCATACTAGCAGTTGGCCGAGCTTCTTTGCACCGAAGGCAAGCCATTCGCCAGAGGGATTGATCGCGACCGACGAGATTTTTTCCTGTGAGATGCTCAGGGTATGGATGTTGGAGAAGGCTGGCATCTCCCATAGGCCGAATATGCCTGTAGAGAAGCCAACGACCAGGAGATTGGAGGATGGGTGGAAGGTTGTGCAAACGACTTTCGTGTTGGCTTGGTTGAAATAATTTCTTTTGTTGACACCCCACCGGGTGTTAGCGATACGGTTGCCCATGCCGGTACCATTGGAGGTCGACGCAATGGGTCCGTCTTCAGCGGAATCCGAGTCGATGTCCGATTCTTTTGCTTTCCAGGTGAAGACGGCGCCGTCTCGGCTCACGGTATAGATCTGTCGAAGTAAAATTGGTATCTCAATGATTCCAGCGGCAGTATACACTCACACTAGTCCCATCTGCGGAGAAGTAGGCACCCAGAACTGCGTCCCTGTGTCCAGCAAATGTTTTTGGCCGGAATCCTTCCACGGGGTCCAGCGTAAAAAGTCGGGCGGTCATGTCGCGGGAGGTTGTGATGAAACATCTTGTTTTGTCCAAGTCAGAAAATGTCGACATGACAGAGCAGCACCAACGCACTTCGAATCTGGAGACCACTGAATGCTCAGAACCTCGTCATGATGGCCTGTGTATGTTCGATGTAGCGTGAAAGGCGCAAATTCGCGAACTAGATGGTTTGGCGTTCTCCAGACTTGAACGTGGGCGTCGTGAGTTACTGCAATGTATCTTGCATGAAAGTCAGCTGGTTTTCATAGTGCAAATCGAACCAACAGCTAGCTCACTTTCCGTCGGGCGAAAATTTGATATCTTTCACAGGCTTTTTGAAATTAAAGTGGTGAAGGACCACCCCGCGTCTGAAATTGACCAAAAGTGCCCGTCCATCTATATGGCATAAGATTGGAGTTGCAATAGACGCTGCATATGCGACGCACCTTCATCCACGCTCACAAGCACATTAGAATCAGGGCTCAGGGCAATCGCAGCTACATTCTTCCGGTTCTCAAACGCAAACGTGAAGGACTTGTTACTGGAATGAAAAGGGTTAGATAACTACTAAAAGCAGAGTGGTAACTCACTTGACGAGATCAAACACCGAGACGCGATTCCCGACTGGACTCAACAGCGAATTGCCATCGGACGCAAATACGATGTTCCCCTGTCGGTATACAGTGCCGCAAATGTTAGAGAACTGTATGAAAGACTAGTCAGTCGCATCCCTTGCCCCCCCGAAGACGCATACTGACCTTGTAGTTCGCCTTCATTTTTTACTTGCACAGCCACAGACCGATCAAGAAATAACTTCAGCATAAACAAAGCTCAGATAAGATTAGATTCTGCGAAAGCGTCTTCTCTGCACTCATCAAGAGATCCTGGTGTAAATTCGAAACAAAGGCAATAAATACAATACTCCACAACACTTCCAGAACTAGGATCGCGTTAACGTTGAGAGCAAAAGACTCTGAAGAGTAAACATGAACAGAATGTTACCTGCTGTTTGGTTTCGAGACCGTCGACAAACAACCTCCTTCGCTGTTTGCGGCGTTGACCCCATCAACACGCTGGACACCGAACTTATACCGCCTGAACCTGTCTAGACTGCCCGCTTCTCAAGTCACCGTCCATTTCGAACATGGCCTCAGCGACGACAGCATCACGAACGGAGCTGAAAGCAAACCAGGTGCCCTTGGCTTGGAGAGACCATTGCTCCGCGTGCGTTTACTCGTGTCCTTGGATCGGTGACAGTGAGCTGACCTTCGCGATATGAATGTCGTCCTTTCAACTTTGCTTTATACCAACTGCAAATTTCTTGGAACAGCCTCCTCCTCCCACTCAACGTCTGTCGCAGGGAAAAACTCTACATGCCCTGGGAATGCGACCATGAACGGCATACATACGAAAAGTACGTCTTCCAGCTGTTCTCTACTCTGATGGGTACCCTAAACATCTTGTTCCTCAATAGGTGTCAATATGACGAGTGCGTATTTATGCTGTTCTTCGTGTCGGGTGCTCTCGGAGTTGCTAACTTCGACACACAGCTATGTTCGTCGAATGAAGGCATTGTCAAGACAGAAGTTGGCCGCCCTCGAGGCAGCAGAGTAGATGGCGCAACCAATAGACTCATTTTGTATACCATGCTGGTCCTAGCTTCCACCGTCAATCCTTAGGCAGGCCTTCTCCACTAACACACCTCGGAACAAGGCGTACAGGACTCCTTATCTCATCTACTCCAATGCAACATCGAGTTGCTTGTGGATACTGATGATATGCGCCATTTATTTGACAGCGCTCCACCTTGGAGAAGTCCATGCAGTGCCCGAAGGCTGAGGAGTTCTTCTGAAATGGGCAAGACCAGAAACCCGAACTTCCGATAAAATGACACGCAGAACCAGCGTGAAACACTACGCCTCAGCACTAATCCCGTCCCATTCCTCGTGTTCCTCCTTGGCGGGTTGCTTTTTCTTCTTTTTCTGCACGACCAGATTACTCCCAGCTTCCTCTTTCTTTAAACCCACCATAGTCTCGTTAGCTGAAAGAATGTGTTAGCATTCGTCCGCGAATGTTGTTCAATACTCACTTGCACCGGCAATAAGATCATCCACTATGGGGCGACTTCCAGAGGTTATATACCTCGCTGAGACTCCCTGGGCAATCAATGGCTGTGAGAGGAGGTGCTTGAGCTCAGCTTTCAGAGCTGCGTTCTTAGCATCCTTTGCCCGCCGTTTCTGGTTTGAGAGTTTTTCTTCGTTGTCGTCGCTTGTGGCAGCATGTCAGGCAGGGTTTATACGCCCATGACAGAAGTAGGAAGGGTACCTGATGTAGTCAGAGTCGAGTTCGATCTCCATCGCCGCCGCTGTCTCCTTCATCCAGTTTCTCTCGTGATTCGCCTTTTTGATTTTGTGGTGTGTAGTCTCGATCTTCCGCGCCAGCTGGACTCGATACTTGAGCTTGTCCAGCATGTTAAGCTCTATTGAAATCTCTGGGATTTCGTCCTCATCTATATCCACACATATAATAATTCAGAGCCGTGGAGGTGCGAAGAATCAATGGTGCTTACGGCGATTCAGATTTCCCAAAAGCGCTCTCACAACTCGTCTCTCATCGGGGGCGCACATAAGCAAGCTAAAGCCCTTCCTCATGGCACGCGCCGTACGCCCATTTCTGTGAACGTAGGAATCTGCAGATCGTGGTATCTGGTAATGGATGACGTGGTCTACGGCAGGAATGTCAAGGCCTCGTGCGGCGATGTCGGTCGCCAGTAGAACAGAGTTGGCAGTGGTTGTGAATCTAGGTGAATATGAATTAGTTGAGGAGAACAAGCAGAGTATCCGAATATCAAAGGAAAGTCGAATAAGCTTACCTGTCGAGGTTCTTTAGGCGCTGGCGCTGCTCAAGTTGGGAATGTAGAGGGAACGCATTTATGTTCAGCATTTCCGTCAACGGCATCAGTCGTCGTATCCCGTCGATCGAGGAGAGGAAGACCAAAGATCTCCCGGGATGTCGCAATAGGAAGTAATACAGATATACGTCCTGTGATATGAACCGAATAAGCCTTTAGATTAGCTTACGTCTCGTACAGGCGAATGACCTGACCTTGTCAGCAGATAAACATTCAATCTTGCTTTCTTGCAGGGTGGAAACGACACCGCCAACCGGACTTAGATCTATGACCTCTGGGTCTGGATCTCGGAAATCGAGACGGAGAAGCAGATCGTCTGAAATTAAAGGTAAATGAGTAACCGAGATTGATGCTAGGCCTACTAGAATCGGGGACTTACCGAGCGTCGATGCCGGCTTTTCATCGCGTTTTTTATACTTTCCAGCGCCTTTCGGGCGCGATCGTCTCTTCACATTTCGTTGTAGATCTTTGCTGAGGGTAGCCGAGAATACAAAGGTCTGAAGGCCGTCCTTGATTCCCTCTTTTGAGTCTTCTTGTTCAGCATCTCCAGATTGTCCATCGAATTCCGCATCGATCTGGTCCTCCCTAAATTTTCGGTAAGGAGCGAATCGCAAAATAAGAGATAATGGGCTAACTTGTTTTCTCGAAGCGTCAAACGTAGGATGTTCTCCAATTCTGCAAAATGTCCAGCTTCGATCATTCGATCCGCCTCATCCAACACCAAGAAACGGAGGCTCTTAATCTCCCTCGATAGAGTGTCATCCTGTGGAGCGAATCAGGAAGCCGAGTAGAGGGAAGGGTGCTGCGACATACGTGTTCCATGATGTCCCACAATCTGCCAGGCGTAGCGACTAGGACATCAACGCCTCGATCCAGGATTCGGCGCTGCTTTTGGGCAGACATTCCACCGACAATAGCAGCAACACTGACATGCGGCGGAGACTTGTGGGATGTAGGTTGCTGTGGTTCTTCTCTCGCCTTGCCCTTCCCTTTCTTCGGGACCTTACCTTCTTCTGAACTTTTTTGGAGATCCTCGGACGCAAGTTGCGACGCATCAACCGGGTTCAGACAGGCATTGAGATGTGATGAGACTTGTAGTGCCAGCTCGCGTGTGGGCGCCAGGATGAGAGCCCGAACTGGTCTCTTGGTGCCTGGCGTAGGTCGCGGCTGCGATAACAGATAATGGAGGATGGGTAGCCCATATGCGAGAGTTTTACCAGAGCCCTAGAAGGCAATGAAATGGAAAGGTCCGTCATTTAGATTAGGGTGAATTTGAACGCACGGTTTGTGCGACTCCAACGACATCTCTGTCGGCGAGTGCGATTGGGAGGGACGCTGCTTGGATAGGTGTGGGCGAGTAGAAGTTTTTCGAGTAAAGTATCTTCAGCAGTTGAGGGTGTAGCGAATATTTGTGCCATGCGGGCAAGATTTCTGCTGCTGTCAAAAGAGGTTATCACAAGACCCAAGGAATACGATATGGCCGTACAATCGAATGTCTCCTCTACGTCCTCTACGAGAGGGATATCTCTTGATTCTACCTCTTCAAGGACTTCGTTGCTCCCTTCGGGCTTGGATTCCTCGTTTACAGGCGGCTCCTCGTCCTCGATAACCTGCGCGATAGTTTAATATCCCAAGGTTGAGCCGGACGCGTTCAGGGAATGACTTGCCTTGAATTTGATGACTTTGCCACCTTCAGTCTCTTCGTAAACCACCTCTACGCCTTCGACCTCCTCAAGATCAAGAATCCCATCGTCTCCGTCGAGACCTGCTGTCTGCGGTCTTACAACCGTCTTCCATGGTAGTTCGTTGAGGGTAGTATGTCGAGTTTTGGTCCTTTTCCGCGTAGACGCAGATTTATCCTGTATCTTGCGTTTACCAGCTCGTTTATCGGGTATATCAGAGGGAGACATGGGAGGAGCGTAGGCGTCTTCACCGAAATAAACAAATTCACTCAAAATTTGACGGTCAATAGACTGGTAACCGGATATCTGTGTGGCAGCGGTCTTCAATCCAAACTCTTGACAATAGCACCTCGACTCGGAAGCAATCCGAAAAAAAAACTGTCCATTGGATTCATACATAGGCAAGTAGCAGTGTGAGGATCGGAAATAAAATAGGGAGGTAACATCTGAGGTACATCTATCGGATCAAGAAACTCTGGAGCACGGACAATCCACAAAAGCCGGCACAAACTACAAATCCAAGTGGATAGCCTGAAGGGTGATCTTGAATACTCGTCGACCATAGCTATTGGTTGCAGCATTAGCTGCTGGAATTGCTAGAATTGACACGGTACTCAAAATGACTCACATAGCCGCCGATCACCGGTCCGATACAACGCGCAAGACTGACAATACTCTGTGCAATTCCGTTGGCGTAACCAACAGCACTGGGTGGTGTCACTGTATCCCGACGTCAGGCACGTACTTCTGTCTATGATGGAAGGTTCCTTACTATAATTTAGAAGAATAGATATAGCGGTGTATCCGAAGGTTATCCCGCAGTACCGCAAAGCTCTGGTTAATATGCCGAATTAGCAGACTGCGTGATGGATAGGAACAACGTGAAACTCACGTGCTAAATGCCAAAGCTGGAGATCGCAAAAATGTCAATATCCACGACATACACAGCCGAGAAACGATTACCTGTCATGACAAGGAAGTTCCCATCATCATCCGCGCTGGCGAACGGCCGGTACAGGATCACGCTCAGATAGGCGGGAATGAAGAGAAGAGATCCCACTCGGAACATCGCCAAATGTGAGAAACGTCCTCTTGGAGGACTTTCAAACGCTGATTAGTCTTCGGACATGTAGAAGGAAGAGGAATCATACCCGATATTGCTAGCAACGCCAACGAGTTCAGTAGATGGATCTCAAGAGCGAAAGCACAACATACGGATAAAGGTAGAATTGATAGGCGATCTGTGCAAGGCACATCAATGCGACTTCAAGTCATGTCAGAAGGGCGTCGAAGGATCAGGGACCGTAGAGCTCACTGAGTTGAGCAAAATGTCCGGCATTGAGGTTCAGGCCTCCCGCTTCATAATCCCTGATGATAGGTAAAAATGACAACCTTTCAACACGCCGGTAAGCAATCACACTTACGAAACAAGGTACGACATGAAGATTTGATCATGAGTGGTCGTGTGCAGTGCCAGCATTCCATACTGGACGATAATCAGTATAGGCAGCTGGGACGACAACGATGGTGGCTTCTCAATAAGAGATTCGACATCGGACTGGGGATCTGCGAGTCCAGGCCGCGACTCTGAGTCGATGTCGAGAAGTTCGCCGGTGGGAGTTTCAGCATCATTCCTCACTAGCAATTGTTGGGCATCTAGGACAGCGGACGGAGTCTTAACGCCTGGATGGGCGAAAATACTTGGAACTGAGGACGAAAACCGGCGTGATGTAGGAGTTCCGTACGCCTGTTGAGAAAACGAAACAGAGGGATGGCGTAAAGGACCTTGTTGTGTGTGGGATGGTCGTCGTGGTGTCCCAAATGACGTCGTAGGTCTTAAGGATGATGCCCCGTTCGACGGTCTTTGGAATTGCCCAAGGCGTGGAATAGGCACGGCGTGCCTATTAGAACTTGGTCGTGGTCGGCCATCCCCAGGTGCTTCACCGAGGGCGTCGTCCACCTCTACATCTTCACTCGAGGCTTGTCCGAGGTCAATAGGCTCTATATCGTCGTCCGAGCCAACTTCTGAGTCGCTCTCAAAAGGATCCTCATTATCGACATTCATGGCGGCAGCGACCCAGAGGTCAGCTATATTCGTCACAGCATTTTCGTTCGCCATCAGTAGCCGTTGTGCGAAATTGAGGTCAGGGGTCTCGCCAGTTCCTTCTCGTACGCTATACATATTGCTGCCTCGGCGCCGCCGAAGAGAGCTGGTGTTGCTGCCTCTTCTAGCATTGATAGTGGCATTGCTCGCCAAACGGTTGCGATAGCTTCCAGTGTAACCGTAAGCTGATCCGTTCGCGCGGCTTGAAAACGTCCTCGTTCTCTCCAAGCGCGTTCCGGGAGACGACATAGGTACAGCAGATGCAGGGGTCGGCGTACTTGGTGACGGGTTTGACCGGTGGGCATCATGGACACGCTGAGCAAAGTATCCCGAGACTTTCTGGGAAACTTTCCTTCCCATTGATCCCATAAAACTTGGCCGCTGGCGAGATTCGAAAATCGGGCTGGGAGGGGCCGATTCCTCCTCAGGAATGGGTGGGTGCAAGTCGGTCTTCTCAGGACCTAGTCGGATCGCACCTTCTCGAGGTCCACCATCGCGACTCAAGAAACAGGAGAGGATGGAGCCTAGGTGTATGAGGTTATGAAAGCTTTCCAATATACGATGAAGACCTACCAGTAAACGTGACGAGCGCAGCCAAAGCACAGGGCAGGAGGTAAGGGTAAGTGGTAAACAATGGTATGCTCCCAAACACTCCAGGCCACTTAGCAGCTGGTCTTTCGACTGTAAGATAGGTAAGCGATAAGCGATAAGCAACGATCGAAGACTCACAGGATCCTCCTATGATAGCCCCAGCCACACCACCCAATCCCCAGCAGAATCTAAAAATACGAAAGGATATTGAGCGTGAGTAGGTATTTGTGGCAATGTCGACGTTACCCCAAGATAGCGTAGGCTCTGCCTTCATTGCTAGGATCGGTAATGAAGGCAACAGATCCACGTGCCACACCGACAGCACCTGCGAAGATGCCTTGCATAAGCCGAATGCAGATAGCTTGCTGAAGCGTCGTCGCGGTTCCAAAGATAAGGCAGGTCACTGCACTTCCCAGCAGCGATATTGTCAAAACGAGTCGTCGACCGTGCTTCTCGGCGACTGTGGCCTGATTCCAATAATAGTCAAATAAGCGGCAAAGGAGAGGCAAAGTGCGCGGTTACCCAAAGCAAAGAAGTTACGAACTGTGTCAGGAAAAAGGTTGATACTGCAAATGGTGAGTAGGGTAAGACCTGCAGCAAGACATTATAGTCACCTAATATTCCTGTCCAAAACGCGACTTCAGCTTCATCCCACTGCTCGTTGAATCCTGTTGGTTCATAGGGTTGTTCGGCAAGGATGCGAAGCAACGTCAAAACCACGCACCCTTGACCATGAATAGCAAAAATGGTGTAGATACGTTCGCAGATAGAAATTCACCCAGCATAGTCTAAAATGACCCAGTCACCATACGTCAATATTAAACCTAAACCGAAGGTTGTATAGGGTCCCCACAATTGAGAGTACGATCATCGAGAGGGTTGGAAGAGGAGTAGTATAGATTTCTCCAGATGGCTGTATCATAGTCGGTATTGGCGCCCGTTCAGACGTCGGTGAGAGAGTGGTGTTTGTTTCATCCTGAATTGTGGAAGTATCATATTGAGAGGATATGCTTGGTCGGTGTTGCTTGCTCCTGAACGAAACCCGACTCAAGAGCCTGCGCAAGAGCGTTGGTTCGTCCTGGCCATCGCTTTGGACATCTTCAGGAGGCTCCTGCACGCCAAAAGTCCGAACTGGAAGGGTTATCCTGACAGGCCGTTGTGCGCTCATACTGCAGCGCACAGTGGGGAAGAGGCCGTCGTTGTAATGGAACGGGTGTGGAGGATCACTACAAACGGTGACCTCAGTACGCTCGGCGTTCTCCACTAATGTTTGTGTACCTACGCCAAGAAAGTCAATCATGAACAAAGTGAAATGCTTCCTCTTTTGGTCATGGTCTTCAAACAACCTTCGTGACCCTCGTGAGGATTGGCGGCCCCAGCGTGGCCAACTTGCGAGCGATATTTGATCAGTAAGTACTGCATCTTATTTTCTCTTAGGCCTTCACTATCTAGGGACTCTGATTACGCACACTCGATTTACGGCATCGATGTGCCATCTCCACCATCTATCATAGTATCAATATCACATAGCAGTTTCGGGGATCCTCTCCTTCCACATAGCAGGAGCATATCCATGTGCAACCAACTTCCTTCGAACCCCTTACGCGTTTAGGTGCTTCTTGCATCCTTTTTGACGCCTTACACGTTCACCGATGACCCATCGCGGAACTCGCGCACCCTGTTAGCAACCATAAGCAACTGGTGAACAGTTGGTTTCACGCTCACCGGACTCCTCTTCAGTGGTCCAGTCGCTCAAACCTTGATGATGCGTCTAAAATGCTAGCCCTCACCGTGCACGATGTCTAGTCCTGACGTTGCTCATCAAAAAAAAAACACCGGATCACCCTGGGATCACCTCAGCCTTTCTTCAGCAGGTCCATAGCTCATCCGGCTCTGCTTCATCAGGCTACGTGTTATGTGGTCTTCCACCCGCAGCGTCAGAGCGTCAACGTCGTACATACCGACGTCGGCCTACTTCCTCCGCACCAGCGCCTAAGCCTAGAAGCTCCTTCACCCAAGGATTCACAGGCACCTACTTCCATGTGGACGCGCGTCATATTTTCCCTCGGATGCTTAGATGTATCAGTAATCCCTGAGTAATCCCATGGCGTTCTGAGTCCAATCCAACGTGAAACTCGCAGCAGATTTACCGTTTTCCCCAATTGGGTACCATAGCCGCCGGCATCATCTGGGCTCTCGGTATTTATCCCATTGTCCTTCAATTATGGTGCCTGGTGACGCCAAGTAATATGGCCCAGAATTATCGAAATTATTGATACGTGGTGACTGTGGAGAGTACTCATGGCAATATGTACTTGACAAGATATCCGCGCGTACCAGTAGCGCCGATGTTTTTTCCCTGCCTCTCGACCTGTCGAAGTCCTGCACTAGATGCCTCATCTTCACCTAGAATTCTTTCGCTGGCACGCTCCGCTGTCTGGAGATTACATTATCTTTGGTGTACAAAGCAGAATCAGCTGCTTCGTTTCTCTTCGGGGGCCCCAAATCGATATTCGTAAGATCCGCTAGGAATTTACCGAAAGGAACGCGATCCCGAGGTAGTACATATGTTTTACCTTGCAATTTTCGCACAGTGAGCGGGTGTATGTCATTGAGCTCCAGGCTATATGTCTAGCGAGACAGCTTATGTGATTTCTCCGGCGAAAGGCTTGACATATGTTTTGTGAAGAATGTGGACGGTGAGATGGACCGGGATCTCGGAACAGGGTCGCGAAGCTAAAAGGTTATACCTTCAATATACCTTCTCATCGCCCCGTACAGTCCCCGAATCATGGGCGGGAGAGCGCGATCGTCAGCATCTGCATTGTGCGAACTTCTACAAACTTCTTTGAAATGGTGATAATTCGGGGTTTCCTTGATGTCTAAGCATATTGACGGAGTCGAGATTGGAGGAACTCGTTCTGCCCCGATGCCGCCGAACGGAGGCTTTGCGCTTAGTTTCGAGTCGTTTGGGAAGGGCGGTCGGGACGGAAGGCCCGAGAAAACAGGCCCTATACTTACATCGGCAACTGCGGTGAGCCGACTCAAGTCGCCATGGGTTTGCCTCAAAGGGCGTGCAGTGGCGACGGATTGTAAACACGAGGAAGAAAGCAGAACCCTTTCAAGCGGAGAGTTTCGACCATGCAGTGCCCACCGTGGACTGTTCCGACTCCTTGTCACGGAGTACCTCAAGAGTACCTCCCAGTAAAATTCTGCATAGCCACCAGACGGAAGTAAAATACTAAAACACATTTTTCCATGATTCACGTGGCACGTTATAATTAGCAACTGCCTGCAACTGCCCTTGTACAACTTGTTGCTCATCACCACTGCTGTGTCCATCTCCACCATCTGTTGCAGTCAAAAATCCACAGTCCGATGCCTCTCGGTGCCGTGCACGGAGGCTGAGATGTCTGCCATTCATTGGATGGACATCAGATCATGCCAACTCCTTGCCAGGCAATGCCAGCTGCTTTTAGCAGATGGCGCGGTGTGAGCTCTCACTAGCAACGTGTCACAGACTGAAACATAGCACGCGCCAAGGAGCAAGCGACCCTTTGGGATGACAGACTTGCAATTTCTCTCGGCGGTTGTGATTTGACTCAACCCTCCATTACGCCGAAATTGTGCAGTGAGCGTGCGAGCGAACAGGGGATGATGATGTATGACAATGAATCTCACTGCAAGGATCTCTCGAAACCTTTTCAGACAAAATTATGTTAACCCCGAATACATATTGCTCGCAGAATACTCGCAGCCAGACAGACTTTCAACCTCGATTTCGGATCTGGCTGTACGGCACATATTCCTGACGGGCATGTTAGATCTGGCTCCGCATCCGTGCCTTCTTTCATATCCTTTAAGTGGACACCGCACTGGCCCTGACGCGAAGCCCGAAGCCTGAAACTCTGTTTCCTGAAAGGAGCTTGCCAGTCCAGTTGAGAATCGGGCGAGCGATCACATATGCCATCTATAAAAGGTGTGTATGGCTCACCTCCGTCTTCCACCTTTTTGTCTTCCTGACTCCTTCTGGTTGCTTTTTCTTCCTCCTCTTTTGTTCTCTTTTCTTTCAGTTCGCTCGACGCCTTCGACTCGACATGTCAGCCGCTCACCCACCAAACAAATCGGCCACCGCCTCACCCACCAAGATCGTTCTACCAGACCTCGTCTCTCACTGCACCTTCGACAAGCGTGTCAGCCGCCACCGAAAGCAAATCACCACCGAGACCAAACGCTGGCTCTTCAAGGGTGGTAACCTCAACGGAAAGAAACGCGATGCCTTCCATGGTCTCAAGGCCGGACTACTCACTGCGATGTGCTACCCGGACGCTGGCTGTCCCCAACTAAGGGTATGCAACGACTTCCTGACCTACCTCTTCCACCTCGACAATCTCTCCGATGATATGGACAACCGTGGCACGCGCTCAACTGCCGACGTCGTGTTGAACTCTCTCTACCACCCTCACACCTACCGTTCTCCCGCGCGGGTGGGAAAGATGACTAGAGAGTACGTGTCGCCGTCATTCTGCTCAATAGATACCGCGCTAATCTTGTCTTCATCTCCCAGCTATTACAAGCGGATGATTGTTACTGCATCACCCGGCGCACAACAGCGCTTCATCGAGACATTCGACTTCTTCTTCCAGAGCGTTACGCAGCAGGCCACCGATCGTGCGGCTGGTGTGATTCCAGATCTGGAGTCGTACATTGCTCTTCGTCGAGATACTTCCGGATGTAAGCCGTGCTGGGCGCTCATAGAATGTACGTCCGCCCCTTTCATCGTTTTTGGGCTCTCGCTAATTGAACACGTTGATAGACGCAAACAACCTCGATATCCCTGACGAGGTCATGGAGCACCCCATTATTCAGTCCCTTGGGGAAGCCGCCAACGACCTTGTGACATGGTCAAACGTATGTTTTTCATCCACATCACCACGCGTCAACCTCGTGCTTATTGTTCTTATCTGCCTGCAGGACATCTTCTCATACAATGTCGAACAGTCGAAGGGCGACACGCACAACATGATCCCCGTGGTGATGAATGAAGAGGGTCTTGATCTTCAATCCGCCGTTGATTTCGTTGGAAACATGTGCAGACAGTCCATCGACCGCTTTGTCGACGACAGGGCTAACCTTCCTTCATGGGGGCCCGAAATCGACAGGGACGTGGACACTTACGTCACGGGCCTCGCTGACTGGATAGTGGGGTCTCTACATTGGTCATTCGAATCTGAGCGATATTTCGGGAAGGCAGGGCGGGAAGTCAAAGCCACCCGCGTTGTCAACCTCCTTCCTCGCCGCGCCTGAACAATGCGTGCGCATGCAAAGTAGGCCTCTTTCTCTTTTCCTGACCTGTCCTTTCTGACCATATTCGATTCAGATATTGTTGCTTTCCCAGCATGATCAATAACTCGGAGACACATCAAAATCATCCATTCATCGACCTCAACTGCCCAACACTGTATTTGTTACCAAGTCCACACCACATCTCTCATTCCACATCAACACATGTTGTATTTATTTCGTTTTGTCATTTTTAAACCACTGTATCTTTACTCGCCTTCCCCAATTACCCTAGACGTAAATATGTAGTATTCTAAACCCCCACACTCTTTTTCGCCTTCTGCTGGACATATTACTCCTTCGTACATTCCTTCGTATACATACAGTACTAGATCTTGGATATAGTTGATTTATCTCCTACCTACCTACAATGTACATACTACCTTAGATTACTTAAATTTACATTGATATTATGCATCGGTCTCTATTCCGATTACGATCAACAAATGGACGAGCTCATTGTCAAAGATTGGATCACGCGCAGTGCCAAATGCAACCATCACCTCCTTGATACCACGCTCAGGAGATGTCGATGCATACTTACATTCAAACCGGCGTTCCCACAACGACCCGTGCTATCTCATTTGACTCATATGGACAGGACACGCATTTCCAGGCAATATGGATATTTGACCACTGCGTATCTGTCGGAACCACCGTTTCCATCCCAATGGCACATCCTCAGGCATAGGTTTACGGCCATCTCACCGCGTCGGCTGGATGCACATACACGACGTTGCTGCGCTGCTCATGGCATGGCATGTCATCTCAGCCAGGCACCCACGACCAGGCACACACGACCTGCAGATCTCCCCCATCTCATATATATGATATAGGCACGACCATCTGCCTGCATCCCCCGGGGACCAACAGGTGATGGACACCGTAGAACGCAGGCATCATGTTGCCATCTAACCTTCGCAGGTCTCGTCAAAACCTGCATTCCACGCCCTGCACACGATGGATAGCTTGGCTCTGTCGTCCTTCATCCTTTTGACATACATAGGTGCGGATCATGCGTGTTTGATTTCCTTGACTCGTTCCACGGTGATACCTGCCTCCCCGCGCATAGCCCTCAGGAGAATGCCGAGCCTCCTGGACCATGGTTCTAGATGTCGCATTTCTTGCCGGCGTTCGCGCAATGAGAGAGATATATCTCGGGAGGACCCGATAGAATCAGTTGCTTGGGAGTTACCAGAGATGCATCCGAAAAAGCCGAATAATAAACTAGCTCTCAGCAATCCCACCGTACAAAGGTTATGCAAGGTTATGGACGTCGCGGGAGCTTAAATAAGGCCCGTTGATGTCTAAGAATAAAAGTACCGCCGGCTCACACCTCGTTCACAATTCCATTTGGGTTTAGGTCTTTGGCTGCGATATGTGGGTGCACATATATGTCACTAGGCACTTATGATGATATAGAATGGAAACGGTGATAAACAACTGGTGGGGCCGCTGAGTTCCTAGAATCGTACTGAGCAAAACTTTACACCAAGGGCCGCCGTAGATCGCCGTCTGAGTTGTCTGATATAGCGTAGTGCATAGTTGCGACATAGTCTCAACTGGTGCATCAGTGAACAGTCTAGAGCAGAGATTATAAGCGTGTAATTATCCTTTACGGGGCTGATGGTATGGAAATTAATGGTAGTATGCTCCCGCTCTAGATCAAGACGGGCAATATTCACGGCGGCCTTCCCTCAAACAGCTGCGCTCTTTCCAGGCGCTTCCCAAAGCTGCTCCCGAATGACCCACGGGCCATCGTACCACATCCGCTTTTCGAAAACCAGGTATTCCGTCACGCGCCTCCTCTCTGCTGGGTGATTTCCAAATTTCAGCTCAGTCGCATTTGCGGGCCGGATATGCACGGGGTCGCCCTGGCGGTTATAGATCTCGAGGCTCTATAGCCGAAGAACAATAGTGAGTATATGATGTTTCATTGACGTCCAGACGCGAGAAAATTAGAGAGATTAAACGAACCTGCTCTGAGTCAATCCGAACGAGCGCGTGAACCATCATCCTGTTGCCTAACTTGGGGTCCTCAGCTGCGAGGTATCCTTCAGTCGCACGGATGGAGATCACTCGTGTATGCGAGATCTCCTTGTGGATACGCCAGAGGTATGTATGGTGAGGTTGCTGTTTCTTTCTGAGGCGCATCATATGATCCTGGTATGTCGATGTCGATAGCTCCTTGATCGTTTTCTCGTCTCCTCTGAGATACGACGGTATAAGTACGGGACGTCGGACCGCGATATTGGCTCCAGGCGGGAATATCACTCACTTAGCAAGAGCAACATTCAATTGGCAATATGCTTTCAACGCCGACTTGCAAAGGGTCTCCATCCAAGCCCCTTTCGCGATGGATGTTGTGGTGAAGATGCGCCAGGGCCATTCGGTTAGGTATTTTTGTTTGCGCGTGGCTTCAGAGAGGTCGACACCAGGAATTGCGTTTGATTGGGCAAGCATAAGCATACTAGAAGAAAGGTAAATACTATGGCTCTTCAAATTGTGACATGTGTGATTGACCTCGTTGCATTTTTGGCACCATTATATCGATTCTGGATGAATTGGTCGAACATGGCGCGCCAGCTTGGGTAAGCCTTTCGGTCACCAATCGTAGAGTAGGGGATCGCGACATCTTTACTTGTGGGGTTATACCGTCAGCATTCTTTCAACTTTTTGACGATAACGAGAATGGAAAAGAATGGAAATGAAAGCGGCCAACGACGCGAAACCTGCGTCGGCCCGAATGCATCGAGCGTGTCCCATGGGGTACCAATGTTGGTGGGGTGCACACTTTTGTTGCATTTCACGCTAAAACATAATTGGACTACTAAAGCCAACACACCTAGTGTTTCAACCCGCTGCCCCCACGGATCAGCTGTCGGCATAAGAGTCGACATAGCCATGATTTGCTCGACCTGCGCCATTTGCTCCTCTTCCGTCAATGCCTCCTCCTTCTTCTCCGGCATCTTGTATGACATCCCGCCAGATGTCGTGCGTAAGTCCTTGGCCGCGGTTGCGGAAGCCTGAGGCGAGGAAGCGGTCGAGTCTGCGGATTTGGTGGCCGTCCTCCGAGAGCCTCTGGCGCTGGAGGCAGATTTCAATGCGGCATTTATGGAAGGACTGGCGGCCTTTTTAACTTTCTGTTTCTGTTTCGTGGCAGTGGCAGCGTAACCCCTCGCAGAGAAGTTCAGAGGCGAACAACCAACTCGGGAGGGTCCGGCGCGCGTCAAGCTAGGGCCTGACTGAGAGCACAGAGCACCGACACACCGACGAGAGATCGCGAACGCCATGGTGGCAGCAGCCTATGCTGTAGGAAAAGACAGGATGCTCAGCCAGCAGCTACCTCGAACCGTGAACGCGACCAAGAATATTTTTCGAAGCGAATGATAGTGTGGTTGTGTTTATTTCGGCATCGATCGGGATTCGGCCACGCAAGCGCTTACGGAAAGAAATTCTTGCACTTTGCAATTTGTTTGTTTTCTCTCAACAACCACCACCTTCAAACCACTTAATCCTCTCCATAATGCCTGTAAGTCTCTGTGCAGCTCTGCACGCCCCTTCCAGTGATTAAACAACCTCTCAGCGTCAATCCCGTGGACGTTCTGCACCTGCTGCTCGTGCTGCACCCGCACCCTCACAATCTCGCGGAGCTCATACAGCAGCTGCCCCTGCCGGCTACGCCGCCCCGCACGCGCCTGCACCCCCTGCACCCGCCCGCCCTGCTGCCGCGGCCTCCTCAGGTCAACCAGGTATGCTTGCGCAGATGGCCGCGACAGCTGGTTCGGTAGCTGTCGGATCCACCATTGGACATGGACTTTCCAGCATGCTCTTCGGCGGTAGCTCTTCTGCACCCGCAGAAGCCCAAGCACCTCCAGTGCAACAACAGCAGCAGCAACAGCAGTTCCAAAGTGGTGTGAGCTGTGAGGTCCAGGCCAAGGGTGCGTTTTGATGATTCAGCTTGAATTTTTTCTTGATGCTGACGGAGGTTATCATAGACTTCACGAAGTGCTTAGAGAAGGCGGATCTTCCTTCGTGCACGTGGTATCTTGACCAACTGAAAGCTGTACGTCGTTTTCTCTGCCTTCTCAATTGAACGCTGACATATTAATCCTGTCGTAAAGTGCCAGGCAGCGGCTGCCCCTTACTAGGGCTATATAACACAAGTTACGTGGATGGAAGTTGCTGGACGGATGGAAGGCTAGCTCTCCATCCCTGAAGTCCGATGTATTTAGAGCATAATTGTAGTGCGTATTCAATGACCATGGAACCCCCATTCACCCATCTTGCCCGAGCCCAGCACAACGCTGAGACTTTCCGAAGATATATTTCTTGGACCAGAGCATGTTACATTAAAGTGTGATGTTTTTACGGCTTCTCAAACCTGCCGACCAATTTTACAGTCTATATTTCAAGAACGGCTATATTCGCAATCAGCCCAAAATCCACAAGTCAGTACAGCCGGATGTTCGGGTCTAAAGTAGACGACTGTGGACGGATTGACCGTCTGTAAGTATGGAAATGTCATTGATGCTTTGTCTTACCCTTGAACGAATGTGCGGCAGGTTATATTTCGGAGGACGCACGTACCTCGGCTTGGGCGCGGATCCAGATGGCCCCGCGATGCCCTACCACAGGATGCACTGCGTAAAGGGCTTATACAGTCATATGAGTGGGTTACCCTTCTACTTCACCGGTCCATCTTCAACATGTCTACACAGTTGGCTGCTCTGTCGGTTCCAATGAAGAACTGCTTGATGCTTCCCAAATCGAGTGATTCAACGACCCCCCGGTCCGTCCATGATGACTCCAGAGAGTCTGAGTGCGACAAATGTGTGGATTCGAATGCCGTAAGCGATAGGTCAATAACTAGAGTGCGTCGTTGCGTCGTCGTGAGTGAGCCAGGGAAAGAGTGCCTACAAGTTGTTACTACTTCTGATTGTGGGAAGTTGACTGACGGGCCGATCTCGCTTATTTGCCAAGAGCATGTGAAATCAATTCCACGGAGCAGTGCAATTGGACCAGAACGAATTCGTTCCCAAAGCACCATTATGTTGCCGACCATTCAACGATGCATATTCTCCTCCCGGTGCCATCTCCTGTTCTCCAAACGCCCCTTCTCCGTCTCCCTTCACCGCCGCGCGGACCCATGGCCTCTCCCCAACACCCCAGAACACCTCGCCTCGACAGTGACGGAGGACATCCAGCCCAATCCATTGCCCCGACACAATGAGTCCACCGACACGCTCCGCGCGCGCCTGGTATACCAGTCGCGCAAGCGCGGGACGCTGGAAAGCGATCTGCTATTGAGCACTTTTGCACGCGACCACTTGAACACGATGAGCGAGGCGGAGATGCGCGAGTACGACCGGGTAGGTATGATTCCATTTTGTCCATTGGATGAGCACTGACACGAGTTTGGATGGCAGCTGCTGGACGAAGCAGACTGGGATATTTACTACTGGGCAACGGGGAAAAGGACGCCACCAGAGCGCTGGACAGACTCAGAGATACTCGGGCGGCTGGCGGTGCATGCTAAGAATGAGGGCAAGGTGGTGCGCAAGATGCCTGCACTGTAAAATATCTGGTACGACATGAAATATGGTCAACACTGTATTTACCAACACTTGTATCAGCATATAGAATGATCTCGAGGGTCCATCTTTTCCTCTGCAGTCTGCTACTGATCCAGAAATTACATGCATCAAGGCAACGCCAACCACTTCTTGATGAGCAACCCGAGATTGGGAGTACCCACCCCTATTGATGGCCGTCAGCTCCCTGCATACACTTTCAATGAGGAATCAACCTACCTGAAGCCGGATCCCATCCTTTGTCGCTATCCGAAGGCAGTCAGCACAAATCAGGTCACTCGAACATGTAGAAACTTACGCCTTGAACCCTCCTCCCCGCTGGCCTTGCACTGCAACGTTCCAACACATGCGTCAGACGTGGAAATGGGATAACCACGAATGACTCCACTACTCACAGCCTCTGCAACCTTGGTTCGTTCCTGACGTCACATCGGTGAACGCGCTTGCAAAGCCGGAGGAGTAGATCTACGTGTCGTGCCCCCTCGTCAGGACGCGACACCGCATACCAGACATGAAAGTACGCACCACTGGGTTAATGAAGCCGACGGGTTTCTTTCCCGCAGCGAGCCGCGCGTCGTTGACCAACGTGATGATGGACGCGACCGTTGGTACCGCACCGGACGTGCCACTACTTGCAATGACCGAACCGTCGTCGACATTTAAAAACTGGTTCCTACGCATCGTATCAGGTACGCTCCTTAAGGGAAAGCCATCCAAATGAACTCACGCAACGACACTCAAGTCGGGATACGCGCGCTACACATTATACTCAGCATATACTCGCCCGCATGCAGAGAACATGAAACGCACTCCTTTCGTGTTGAAAAGCTTCAAATGACCCGGGTCACTCTTCCTCAGCCTGGCTACATACGCGTTCACGGCTTGCTTCTGGTACGATGGTATTGGGAACCGGTTACTGAACCCGCCGCCACCCGACTCGAAGAACCCTGGAATAATTTCCTCGTTCCAGACCTCCTCCGCGCCAGGTGCCGCGACAGAACCGGCCTTGACCTGTGTACCGCCGACGGCTGTGACCCACGGACACGATGCCGGCCAGGAAGGGTTGAAGAGCGTCGCGTTCGCATTCATTGACCCTGGCAAAGGCAGACAGCATTTAGAACACAAATAAGCGAGGACGAAGCAAAACGTACCATTCCCATCAAGACAATACCCATTCGTCGCGCCGCTCGTACCTGCATTACCCGCAGAGTACACGACCGTCACGCCCATCAGTCCAAGCTTCGCGAACTCGTTACACTGCCGCTGCAGATAAAACTGCGGGAAAGCGTGCTCAAACAGCGCCTGCGAGTTCGATATAACGTACGGAGCCTTGACGGACCCGCATGTATGCTCCTTCAGCCCGCCAGGAAGCGGATCTGGCAGCACGGGGTCGTAGGTGAAGTCGTCTCCGCCATCCGAGGTGCAGTACGAGCCGTCGACGGCGTCAAGCCATTCGTTGAAGGAGCGAACTCGCTCGCCTGTGGGAGGGTTTAAAGTTGAGAGTTGAGCCTCAGGGCGGGTGGTGAATATGGCCGGACATACCCGTTTGCTGATTCCCGACCTGGAGAAGCTGGACGGGCTGGGGCTGCACGAGGGACATGGCATATTGCAATATATATCCCGTCTCCCCAACATCGGTGTTCTGGTCTTGCTCATTGGATCCTGCAAGGTCTACAGTCAGTGTGGCTCTACGCGCGCCTGAATGGACTTACCGCCGTCAATCGAGATCAACTGGGGCGACTTGCCCACAAGCGCGGGCGAAAAGTTCCGGAAGAAGGTGTCGAGGTCGGATTGGAGATACGTGTTGGCATAATAGCTCACTGCAGGAAGGGGCTTGGGGGTCAGCAACGACTCAAGATTCAAAGTCGGAATCGGACGTACCGATGCCAAAGGTGTTACGGTCGGTGGCCTTTGGGACATATGTCATATTATAAAGGGCCTTGATGCAGTCTGGAGTCACGACCTTGTCGCACCCAGTAGGCGCATCAGTCGTCGCTTCAGGTGCCCGCTTGGAATAACGCCTGGCCACTAGGCTCCTCTCTCTGCGGGTTCCGATATCACCTAACCTGACGTTAGGCTGCACCGTAGGCGTGATGAAATCGACGACTTCCGAGATACTTCTCGGCAAGGAATACGAATCGCATGCTACCCATCCCAGCTTGTATCAACACCACCTCTAGTTCAATAACCAACGAAAGAGGCTCTCACCAACATGCTCATACTCCTCTCCCCCCTCGCCCTCCCTCTTATATACATGATACCTCGCGTCCAAAAGCTCCTCCACCTCCCCAACAGTCGCACCCCTCACCTCAAGCCACGCCCTATTCTTACTCCTCCGTATCCTACCCGGGTGCACGCCCTGCGTCTCCAACCACCTCCGCACCTTACGCGCCGCCTCATCGGGCGGGGCGAACTTTTGGACGACCTGGGCGGGCGTCCAGTGCTGGCCGTAGGAGGGCGAGGCGGGGTCGGAGACGGCGAGGAGGAGAGAGGGGAGGAGGTCGAGGGATTGCTGCTTTAGGGCGATGCGGAGGGGGAGGGGGCCGGAGGCGGGGAGGCGGCGGATGGGGGGGATGGGGTGGGGTGTTCGTTTCTCGTGCACGACGTGTCCGGACCGAGTGGGGTGATTGAGGAGTGGGTTTGCGTTTGAGAGTGGGATGAGGAGGGCACCGAGGAGGACGAGTGCTCGAAGCATTGCTTGGATGCTTGGTTTTAAAATTCCAATGCAGAGATTGGGAGGTTTATATGGGTTGCGTTGGAGGGAGGCATTGCTCTGGACCATTATGGCTTCAGAGGATGGTTGGAAATCACGGCTGCGCATGTCATGGCTGTCTACTCGAACCCAGGACTGGCGTAACTTGCACGGATGTTTGAGCAAGATCGCGGCTGCGCCTGTCAAAAGCAGCTCCTCGCACTGCGCAATCTGGGCGACCTACGAAAAGTCTTCCTATTTGGCTCGAAAGGCGCCTGCGGGGGGTATGCGCGCTCACAGGTTCTTGTTTCGAGGTACCGATGCTGTCATTGTAGGAGTAGTCTAACTTCGTTGCTATTTCGATATGACATGTCCGCAGGGATTGAAAGGCGAGACTGGGGCTTTGCCTTTTGCGTGCGCGCGTTCGAGGTGGGATTCGAACTTGACAGAGTATTACCGCAACTGATGGACGTGCGAAGTTGTCGGGGCACTACACGAAAACCTGTCCTGTAGGGGAAAAAGTGAAAGTAATGAAATGAAGTAGGACGTCGACAAGATGAGCCCGTACGCTAGGAAGCCCGGAGTCAAAGTAGTTCGTATCTGATATAAACCAGGTTAGCACTATTGGAGGAGTATCCTAAACCCACTCACCGGTGAATCGCACCTGACGTGGTTGAACATCGAAGTTTCAACGAAAAGGTACAAGGGGACTCATAAACAAAACACATCTTGCAAACCAAAGCGAATATGATTAAGCACAGCGACACGCGTCCGCATTAGATGGAACATAATCTTCTCTACACATCCTCACCCCATCTCCTCATCTCACAATTCCTCTCCCTCCTCATCCCCTTCCAACAACCCCCTCACCTCCAACCCCCTCAGCCTCTGCTCATACTTCCTCAACAACAGCCTCTCAACCCACCCCCCACTCGGGAACCCCTTCTCCCACTGATTATGCAAATGCACCCCAAACACCTTCCCCAGCACCTCATCCAGCCCGCCGCCCTCCTCCAGCCCCAACCCCATAGTCCACTTCCCCGCGCGATTGTCCGCGGCGAAGGGGTCGGGGAGGCGGTTGTCGAGGCGGCAGGAGCGGCCGTCGCTGAAGCAGAAGGGGAGCACCTTGAAGGGCGGGATGGCGTGCGCGATGAGGCGCCGCCAGAGCTTGAGGTAGAGGAGGGAGCCCCAGTCTGTTGAGTGGATGCGCGGGGGCGGGGAGTTGGCCATTATGTGGAAGGCTTCGCAGAGGTAGGGTGAGTTTTGGCGGAAGCGCATCAGGGCGCCGTTGAGAGGCTGGTAGGGTTTGTCTGTATATCCAGTGAATTAGTATATAGAATGTAGTTCTGGGGTGAATTGGTAATAGACCGTACCGTAGCAATCCCATTGGGTCACAAACTCGTGCTCGAGGAGTGGGGTGAGGTCCCGGGTCAGGAGGGAGTCCATATCGACCCATACGCCTCCATAGTTCCACAACAGCAAAAGCCGAAGCAAGTCCCCATCCAACCACGCCTTTTTATCCTTCATCTTCAACAGCTCGCTCCCATGGAGCTCCGTCGACTTCGCCAGCATCGGTATATCCACCACCCGCAGCGCAAACGCCTCCGGATACCGCGCGACGTACCCCCTCAGTATCTCGTTCTTCGTCAGATCCCCATTGGACCACACAACCAGCCTCGACGCCGCCACGTCCTGCGTCGCAAAGAACGACTTGATCATCCACTCCTGGCGCGGGCCGAACGGCACCAGGTCCGTCCTCCAATACGTGTGGAACTGCGTCCGCGCATCAGCAGGCACGCGGTGCCCCCGCCCCCGCACGTCGTCGCGGTGCACCTGGACCGTACCGGCAAAGTCGTAGCAGTCCAGCCCGCGCTTCAAAGGGAGCCCCGCCTGCACCTCCGTGCGGCGCCGGCCGTAGAGGGCGTCGGACACGTTGTAGTTCGGGCTGACGCGCAGGGGCTCGAAGCAGCCGGAGAGCGGGAGTATGGGGTCGATCTCGCGGTGCACCCATGCGCGGGAGTAGAGCGCGATTTCGATGTGGGGTTCGTAGAGGTAGAGCCCGATGAGGAGGACGAGGAGGGTGATGGGGATTGCGAAGTTGAGGAACTTGCGGACGGTGCGGCGGCGGGGGAGGGGGACGAGGCTGAAGGGCCAGCGGCGACCCCGGGAGCGGTAGGTGGGGGAAGGAGGGGGGAGATACGGGGTATATTCCTCTTGGTCGTGGCCGTTGGCAGACGGAGGCGGGGAGAGGTTGTGGGCCTGGGTGTCGTAACGGTGGTGGACGGTTGCAGAGCGTAGGCGCGGTGCAGACTCTTGGAAGGTGTACATTGGGAGTTTATGCCGTGGCTCCCCCCCTCGTGCCATCTCGGTAGTCCCAAGAAATGGTGGGCCTCCCTCAGGCTCAGTTTTGCTGGCCGCTAGTGTGTGTTGCCAAAAGTGGCTCGACTCCGGCCTTCGTGTAATTGATATAGTGTCGTAAAAGTCCGCCTGGTGGGTCGTGGAGCACAGCGAGGAAGAAGGGGGAAGACGGAGGAGAGGACCAGCAAGAGCGGCGCAGGCGCGTCTCAGAAACTGAGATTCCTCGCTTCCGCCAAATTTTCGCGTGGCGGACACCCAATTCAGTTCATTTGCGCCTATTCCACAAGTCTCATCCGTTTCAGCCTTACCCGGGACGGTAACCAACACGTAAGAGGACCGTAGCCGTGCAATTGTCTCGCAAAACAGTAACGACGGTACAAGTGGTAAAGTACTGCGCCCACGTCCTCTTCACCTCCACCACACCACGTAAGCGACAACACAATCAACGCACAAACAACTCCAGCAGAAACCAAAAAGCATCTCAAGCATCATAGTGACAGTAAAAAAGAGATAGGTGTCGCGCCGCCGTTATATATAATAAACGGTAACATAAAATGGGCAGGGAGGAGTGAGGCGAGGTTGAAAGGACCTCGCGGCGCACGACGACAGCGATGTAAGATATATAGTGGAGGGGGAAAACCCGGCTTGGGAGTGAGTGGTGGCAGCGTGACGATGTGTTGGGATTTGTACAAGATGGGTAACGCTGGCGGAAGCCGCCTGAGAGTACGAGGATTTAAAAAACAGACGAGAAAAGATGCTGAAGATTGAGATGCTTAGACTGGCTGAACGTATGCGGCTGGATGTCGGATCCTTGATGTTTGTGTTTCGCTTCCCGCTCCCTCCCCACATTCCCCGTCCCATTGACCGCCCAACCCCCCACCCCTACGATGAACTCAACTACTCCCGTCTCTTCATCGAGCGACTGGCACAGCGCCGCGATATCCAGACCGAGGAGGTCCTGCCGCTCCATTCTGGCGAGCCGGCTGGGCCTGCTGTCCATTACTCTGATAGACCACCTGCCCCTGCCCCTGCTGTTGCTGCTGCTGCTGCGGCCTCTGCTGAGCCCCCACGGCCTGCTGTCTCTGCTGCTGCTGCTGCTGCTGCGCCTGCTGTTGTGCCTGCTCCTCCGACGCACTCGGCGCAACATACAACCCCTTATCAATCGTCTGCGGGATCGGCTGAATCTCCGTCCCAAGCTCCTGCTCAATCCTATAAAGGTTGAACCTATCCTCATACGTCACAAGATTGATCGCCAGCCCCAAGTGTCCAAACCGTCCCGAACGCCCGATACGATGGAGGTACGTCTCGCTGTTCTTGGGGAAGTCAAAGTTGATGACGACGTTGACGGCTTGGATGTCGATGCCGCGGGTGAGGAGGTCCGAGCAGACGAGGTTGCGGCACACGCCGTTGCGGAAGTCGTGGAAGACGCGGTTGCGGTGGGATTGCAGCATCTTGGCGTGTGAGTAGAAACAGGAGTAGCCGAGCTCGGTCACTTTTTTGGCGAGGAGCTCGACGCGGTTGGTGGAATTACAGAATATGATGGATTGGTTGATTTGGAGCTGCGGAGGAGCGGGGGTCAGATGATGAAGGCTGCGATGGGGAAGGAGGAAGGGGGACTGACCTTGGAGAAAAGGGTATTAAGACAGTGCACCTTTTGCCTTTCTTCGACGTAGGCATAATATTGCGTAACTCCACGTAGGGTCAGTTCGTCCATGAGGTTGATCTCATAGGGGGACTTCATATGTTTGTCCTAGATGATCGAGAGATCAGACAAAGATTCATAGGGAGCCAAGTCCGACGCACCTTGAAATCTTTAACAATCATAGGGAAGGTAGCACTGAACAGCATCACTTGTCGCTCAGTAGGAAGATAAGAGAGGAGCTGCTCCATTACAGGAGCGAATTCAGGGGAGAGCAGCTTATCCGCCTCGTCCATGACGAAAACCGGACACTCGCTGAGATCAGCGACATTTTTACCCGCCAAATCCAAAATACGGCCCGGCGTGCCCACCAGAACATGCACAGTCTCAGACAGACGCAAAATATCGTCTTTGAGCGTGGTGCCGCCGGTGGTGACCATGACCTGTATGCCCATGTGTTTCCCGAGGGTCTTGCACACCTGCGACGTCTGCAGGGCGAGCTCACGCGTCGGCACGAGGAGGAGCGCCTGGATCTTGGGCTTGTTGACGTCGACCTGCTGGAGGGACGGGATGACGAAGGCGGCGGTCTTGCCGGTGCCGTTCTTGGCGCGGGCGAGGACGTCGCGTTTGGTGAGGGCGATGGGGATGGCTTCTTCTTGGATGGGGGAGGGTTTCTCGAATCCGGCTTCGAAGATGCCCATGAGCAGCTCCCGCCGGAGGAACATGTCCTCGAACTCCATGCCTTTCGTCGCGGTTACATCTTCGGTCTGCGGGCGCATGTCTTTTGGTGGTGAGCGCAGACCGGTTTTCCAGGAGTCATTGAGGGAGGGTCTGGAATGGTTTGGAAATGAATAAAAAAGTCTGGGCCGGGGTGCGTGGTCGCGGAAATGAAAGAAAGACGTACGTTGATGATGTTGAGGGGCCGGTTTGCGACATGATGGGTGGATTGAGAGGTGGGTGCCTCAAGGTTCAAATTTCCAGCGACGAACAGGTGAGCGTTGGTAGGTGCTCAAGATTGGGTTGATATTGGTGTCTATTGGATATCTTCTGGCGTCCGAGTCCGTCGACGGAGATGATAGTGGTTTCTGCGTCAAACAGGGCGGTGGGCCGATAAAAGGGCTGATGGTGGGTCGAGCGGTTGTCTGGAGCAAGTGGGGGTTGGGAGCAAGGTTCGGAGAGACTGCAAAAAAAGCGGGCCCAAGGGTTGACCTTGTTGTTCACACGCTCTTTACAACCCGATCACCACGACCAATGGCTCTTTATTCTTCTACATCGCCAATGCAAACGGTTTCTTTCCTGTCAGGTCAATTGCCCTTTGTGAACCCAATTATCCGTAACTGTTTCCTCAGTCAATAAGGTCGCGCGCGAGCAACTTGAAGTCGGTGGCCCGTGACTTACATAAGGTATTGTAAGTCGGTACAAAAAATTAGTCGTCGAGGTGCCCTAGGGTGCCCTTTGGCCTCGTGTTAGCCAGGTATTGCCGACTCGGAGTACTGGCTGAGACTACCTGGGAAACCTTGCTTAAAACATCTGTCCACACGGGGAGTAGCCGCTTACAATTCGGTCGCTTGGACGATATAACCCGCCTCAGATACCCAAGAACTGCTGCAGGAAACCTTGACAATCGTAAGAGCAATCGGAAAAGCAGTACGCCTGGCACCATGCTACTTAGAACACTACTCATCTTTCGCTACCACTAGCCTAGTCTCCAATTATGCACATTCTAACCTCAGGCGACATGTCTAGTCATCTTGGACCTGCTGTCGAAGACATCACCTACTCTTCTGGCTACCATCAAGAGCCTTCAAGTCCTTGGGATGTCAAACGTGTTCCTGGAAGAGGGATTGTGTCGTAACTACACTCTCATGCCCTGGATGCGGCCTGCGAGGCCGTCTATGGTCTACGCTGCGTTGAAGGGAACTTCGCAGGTCCTCATCTTATTGATACACACGTGCAAGACTGTGCAGTGATGCTCGCTTGTCCAAGCTTAGCGAGTACCTTCTTCACCATTCAAGTTCTGCAGGATGGCAAAGTGTACAGACGGCCTTGAATGATCAACGACCTCGCTGTGGTGCACAGATTCCAGCCCCATTATAGTGTCAGTCACTGTAACCGAGGGTGTTGGACTTACCATGCTGTTGTGTCGCTGGTCTAAGCTCAGGCTGGTCCAACGCCGTGACACGCAAAGAATTGCGTGTATATAACTTCGATAGGTGACATACAAGAAGAACTGTTCTGTTGTACTGAAACCCCACCTGCGACTGTGTATGGTGCGGTTCACTTATGTAGCCACCGCTACTTCGTATAAGCCGATGGTCTTGGTCAAGATTGATTAAACTTTTTGTCCCTCTTGTAGAGATGCCCTTTCCAATGAGGAGATCATTCCTGTAAGACCGACTTTCGATATTTTCAAAGCTGAGCGACGTAGAAATTTTCCAAGGGTCTAATTTGGCAGTCTCAGGGTAGGCCGTGATCTATCGGTCAATTGGTCAAAAGACATTAGGCATAGCTGCAGAATCGGGAATGCGCCTGGTATGTATATTTGGGTATGTATTATCTTTTGGTCCGGTCTAATTTCGCAGTGGCACAAGATACGTAGCGGTGGCTAAGTGAACCGCACTATAGCTCGTCCAACTTTCAAGTACATTTTAAAAATCAATTCAAATTCCACCATGGAAAGCAAACTTGAAGCGAAGGCGGAACTCACCCCTGACACCTTTCCATCCTCAAATATCCACTACTCCCACCAAGGGGGCGGAACCTGGATCCCGAACAGCGGGTACACCCAGGGGGCTTGGGTGGGTGGCACCTATTTTCAGAACAGTTCCTATTAATTCGAAAACTCGTCACCTAAATTCATTTGCCTGCAAAATTTCCGAGCAACACTGATCAAAGACTCAATAACTTCAGATATCCTGGCAGCATATGAGGTTATAATGTCGTAAAAAACCGTCACATTGTTCTCAACACCTGCAATACCGTTATTCGCAGAAGTCCTGTCACTGAAATGGTAGGTTGTGCCAAGTTTTCGACATCCATTACTAATTTTTGATTCTATCCATCTTCAAGCCAATACGTTAGTGGCAGGTATTTCTTGAGGGATAATCGTCGTTCATAATTTAAAGACGCATGCTGAAGTTGTCTCTCCTAATAGACAAACACCATCAATCCTTCCAATGTTGAGGCCCATAAATCTAGCGTACCTTTCCTCACCGACCTTCTGATGTTCACCATCGAGGCCAAGGCCAGATTGGAAGTCTTTGCGTAGGTATGCCTCGACGTGGGCCGAATGATCGTTCATCAAACCCCCAACCGTGGTGAGTGCGGCTTTCGATGTGCTGAGGTCAGTATTAATTATGTCATGGTTGGCAAGGGTAGTGCTTTCATGAATCAGCTCGACGACGACAGCCTATCATGAACGTCGCCAAACGACATTGTGTAACCAGCACACACGCCGCCAACGCGGTATCTTCCTTTGTCGGATGAGTGTTGGCGGACGTCCTGTTGGTCTAGGCCTCGGTCCTGCTTAACTGCGCCAGGGATCGTTCTATCGATTACTTGTGCAGCTGCATCATATGCGAGGATGTTAGGGGTGGGTGCGTTACATGCTGACATGCGACTGGTTGTTATACGTACTTACTAGTAAGGCAGGATGCCGTCGGCGAGTTAATGGACGAGTACGTTATGAGCACTCACCTTCTCCAGTCTCAAATCGAAGGGGAGAAACAAGGCACCACCACTGAAACTTCTAAGTAAGTAGGTTCCAAGGAAGGCAGGTCCGAAGAGAAGCCCCGGTAAATAGAATCAAGCGACTATACCATGTATAAGTATCACTTGCTAAACCACATTAATTAGAGGATGGTCGGAGCGGGTTCCATGTTTGCTGCGCTATAAGATATCGCCGCCTCCATCGTTTCAGGCTACACAATGATCATGTTTCACTGCTGGGATTACGCGGGGCATCCTTTGCGGAATCCTGGAGATAAATTTCAGTATGATGCAGGTATGATGAAGAATCGCACCCCAGTTTTCTACTGAGATCATTGCCCGTCACCTTAGCTCAGGGCGAATATCCCGAGCGTCGGCGCTTGGGCGTCCTGTGCAGCGTAAATGTCGCCTGTCAGTCGTTAGCGCGTCGCTACCACTAGCGACGCCTGGCAGACAAGCGGGTCATCTATAAATTGTAGCAGGCCCGTCAAGTCCCAGTTGGGCGTCCGAATCATCGCGTCTGAGTCTTCCGATACTGAACACTTAATCCTTGAGCGCCCAAATGCAAATAAGCAGCGAGCGGATCTCCCATCATTGTCCTTCGTCCTCGGATCTGTTGACAGGCAGCCGGTCCTCTTCGGGTGCCAGAGGTTGAGTCACGTCAAATATACCGCATGTTGTAGAGGGCGAGCAGTGGAATAGAGAAGAGAGAAATAGTAAACTGGGACTTTCCTCACACAAAGCATACCGGGAAGCAACCGGGACGGGCGCGAAAAAGGCCAGGGCAAGAAGCTTGTGGCGTTGTGCCTGTTTAGAATTCGAAGGCTTCCAAACATGTGGCGATCGAGATTGATCGATTTACTTCATGGGAAATTACTGCCAAGGACCCTCAGGTCACAGTTGTCTTCCTGCCACTCGCGCCTGCCAGCTATCGACGTTTGACGGTACTCAGTACTCCTAGTCCCGCCCACGTAGCTTCTGAAGAAGTCGCTGCAGGTGCCTCCGTAATCACGCAGCTTTCCCCGGTCATCCCAGGTCACCCATCTCGTCTGATCTGGCCTGATCAAAGCAGTGTTTTAGAACCGGTCATCTTCTTGATTCTCCTTACACACGCTCCTTCTCCTTCACACTCTTTTCTTACCTGTTAGCCCTTTTTTGAGGCCCTCTTTATTCCGCCATGTTTACCCCTCCGCCATCACCCCGACCCACGATGAGAGACGACACCCCACGAACACCCGTCCTTGAGGCCGGTACCACCAAAGGCTTTCCCCCTCTCGAAGAAAAGCGTCGTATTGGCCGCAGAACTAGATGGACGGTGATGCTTGTGCCATTGGTTCTCGTCCTTATCACAGCCTCCACGCGATACCTCATGCACCCGACGGCCTTCGATATCTTCGCCGATGCCCCGGGGGCTGGTTCATGGAACAAATTGGCCTCACAAGCTCTCAACTGGACTCCCCATAAACGGCATCGCGACTTGGAACCCCGGCAGAATCTGGCATCGATAGCTTCCGTTTCTACGAGTGCCACTTCATCCATCGCGTCGCCGACGGCGACCGTCAACGCACCAGTGCCTACTATTCCCTCAAGCCCCCCAGTCCTTCCTGTACCCTTCCTCCAGCCCTTCGACGCGGACCTCACGCAGAATTACTCGAGCGCTTCGTGCTTCAACTTCTTCAGCAATATGACAAATGCAGCGACGTTTCGGTCCTGCCGTCCGCTGTCATTATTGTTGGATAGTTCCTCAGCGTTCATAGACGTGTGTCATCCTCTATCAAGCTGTGATACAAGTCATCACTCATCACTTTTTTGCTAATCACAGGCGCAGACGAATCTCACTCTCCTCAACTCGGTTGTATGGGGTACGTGCAATACCAACACCGCCAGGGAGCAATGTGTCGCGAACATGGGTTGGTTTGCGGAAACTCTCAAGACGGCTTGCGCACAGGACTTGACGGACCGGAATGCAATGGCGGTGTCAACCCTCATCGGTGAGTGAAGACCTTTTTAAGCATGAGACGGCCTCTAATAATGTCTCCACTTCCAGATTTACAAGCTTATTCAGTTATGCGGGACGCTGGTTGCCTTACCGATCCTACAACAAACACGTACTGCTACCTGAACGCCGTGCGCAGTCCTACTCCGTCGGATCTATACTTCTACGGGCTACCATTAGGGAATAAGCTTCCGAACACCACGACCCCTTCATGCTCGGCCTGTACGAGGAGCTTGATGGGGACCTACTCAGCTGCCCTGGACGATCCTGCCCAGGCCGCAGATTTGACAGGGCTGAAGAAGACTTATAACGATGCAGCCGCGTTGGCCGTTACTCAGTGTGGGAGTGGTTATGCAGCGACGACAGTCGTGAACGGTGCTGTGTCGACGCTGACGCGAGGTTTCTTGGGGTGGACTGGTGCTGCGGTGCTTCTCTGCACGCTACTGCAGATATTGCCCTGATGCTATGTTGGTTTGCTCCGTTTCATACTCATCTACCCCTTTCCTTTGCCGTTGCATGTAATTTATTTACCTCATATCCTTCCTCCCATATCCTTTCTTTCGCCTCCATTTCGGTCTTTTCTTTTTTGGTTTCTTTTTTGGTTTTCCAGGTTTTCGACTCGGTCCAACGGCTTTCATCATAAACGGCACTTCACGGAACATCAGGACCCTTGCTATTCTACTAGCCATCACCACTATCACCTGTCCTACATCCTATACCGCCACTCCCTGACACGAACCCACGCGCTTAAATTTATTCTATGCACGCTATACCAGCACTAATACCCGATCTGTCACGTCTTATCTTGCGTTATCGCCCTATTTATTTACCACCCCCCGCTTCCCTAGCTTACCGCACTCATCCTTTGTTGATAGCCCTAGACTCTCTCAACGGACCTCCCTGTCCCCTATCCCCTCTCGCCCTGTCACAATCAGTGGCAGTCCTGTATCTAGCTTATCATGGACGCTACCCATATTTTTGGGCAGCTCGCCGTCGATATCACAGTCCTCAATAAACATATAACATACCGGTGTCGTCTGCCTTAATAGTTTATGGCTGAGAATTCCATACGTCTATTATAGATCTTTGGCATTGATAAATGCATCATATTGCGACGGCAGCCAATAATGAGTGCTCAGGGTACTGCGGTTTCTTCACCTGCTAGCATCACCCGATACAAGCTCGATGACCGAAGCTTCTCCAACTTTTAAGTTCCAGTACAACGGCTATCCATATAGAGACGCGGGAAACACACGTCGAACGTTCTTCTCTGACTTTCTCATGTGCCCATCATGATGATCAATTTTCTCATGACACTTGCGTCTGTAGCTCAACCCCGGCGGCTTTAGGATGGCTTTCCATGGCCTGAGGCTTTCCATACCCTCAGGCCATCGCACAATGAGCAAATTATATGCACTGATGCTATATAAGTCATGAGCTGTAAGTATACATAGGTACATCGATATGTCACAGACTGGTCAGCCGCAGGCCTTAACCCAGGGCGGTAGGAAATGATAAGTTGGAGGCTACAATACAAATTCGAAGGTTATAGTACATAGGAAGATTTCCGCAAAGCAGGGTATAGCTGCGCCTCGATATATCGTGAGAGGTGGTGATAAGTACAAGGGTCCAACATGAGAGAGAATCCAGTGAGAGGGGATATGGTGCTCGAGAATCCCAGTCGGGAGTGTTCAACAAAGGGATTGAAGATAGATGGCGCAGTCTTGAAGCAACATAATGCATTTCAGTCGTTAAGGGGAGGTTGGTTCCAGAAGAGATCATCAGGTGGACGCCTTGCCAGGCATCCCAACGTCCCGCGTCGTAGAATGGTCATGGGAGTTCGGTATATCGGAATCAACCTCCGAGTCCAAGTCCGAATTCATGTCAACATCGTCAACAGTGGACACGCGTTCCGGGCCCTGCGAATCATTGTCGCACGACGCCACTCGAAGCACATTCCTTCTCTATCAAAGATTTAAAAACATCAGGAACGTTCTCCAGTGATAAAGAACACACGTACCCATGCTCTAACAGCATTCGTAGCCATACTCCTCAACAGCAGCGAAAACCCTCTTGTCCAAGAGCCGCAGCAAACCCGCCGCGAGCTCGTTCGAACATCCAGGCGGAATCATCCATGGCCCTCGAGGCCTCCCCGTCGTATGCGTCATCCTCCACCGTGGCTCTGGGCCCGCATTCTTCATGTAAACATGGCACGCCCAGCACGGTGGCTGGTTCATCCCTATCGACTTACCTACGACTGGGATATCGCGTCGCTCGAGGTATTGAATGAGCTGCAGCTCGGAATGAAGGATCGGCGTGACAGCCTTGCCCTTGGTCCATAGACTCGTCACTTCCTCGCGTTGAGCCATGTTATCGTAATAGTGACTTTCCATGGCTTCCAGCGCCAAGGCATCGAGGCCAAGGAGGCGTCGGACTTTGACTTCCGGAGATGCGGCCCAGTAATATGTTCGCGGGGCCTGTCTGTGGCTTCGCACAATCCACTGTACGGTTATACCGCCTTTGCTCCTTAGAAATTGGTCGATGCCTTCGTCACCGAGAGCCTCAGCGAGGAATGGGATGCCAGTGGTAGAGAAGCTGGAACAGCCGAGCCAGTAACGCGCAACATCGTAGATGCGACGGTACACCTCATACATGAAAATAACTGTATAAATCTGTGTCAACTCGTGGCGGGGAAGCTTGGCAAAATTTTACGGACGGTCATCGTGGTCTAATTTCTCATGGAAGCGAGCTCCTGGTGTTATGAGGTCGTTGAAGAAGTCTGAGGAGATCATGAGTGCGCTTGTGACCATCACGAGTGTCGTGAATCTCGACTTCTCCTCAGCGTTCATCTTCTCGATAGGCTTGCCTTGGTCGTACAGTATGAAGCTCTTCATGGTGTCTATCATCTCCGCATTTGCGTATTTGGCACCATGTACCACCCCATGGATCCTCTTCGCCAGTTGGATGAAACCAGGCGATCTCTCACCCTTCGAACGGCTTTGTCGCCATATAGGTAACAAACTGAGAAAATGTTCCCAGTTCTTCTCTGGAGCGCGGCCCTGCACTGTGCCTATACGATGTAATTTCCGGGAAATCTCGGGCAACGTGTCTCCAGACATCATGTCCGTAAATCGGTTGGCCATGAGGTTACTGTCGCATTGGTCCAGTTGTATGGCCAGGCGCAGGGTTCGCATCAGGGTAGCGAGACGCTCGCGCTCCTCTCTGGTGGGCAGCTGTGCGTTTGCCTTCGCTAAATGGATGGTAATGCGACCTCTCTCGGCAGAGAGTGCCACCGCGATGTCGCGCTGCGGAGCGGAGGAGTCGGTTTCGAGGAGGAGAGAGATCCAGTTAAGGCTGCTAATCAGCTCATCATCGTGCTCGAAATAGCTGTCGTGCTTGGTCGGTCGTGCTGTCCCCAGCTGCTCCACTATGCGTAGACCAGCTAGGAAATCAAGCTGCAGGCTGTCAAAGCCGCCCCGTAGTGCTGCTGGATCGCGACGCTTGCGCTTCAGGCTCGGTGGAGGTGGCATTGGGGAGCAGCTGAGAGTTGGGAATACAACGACATTCGGCTGTGCTCCAATGGTGCTAAACTTCTAAAATCCATCATACTAACCTCAATTCAACCTCCGTCGGAGCGGAGTCAGGGTCGATGAAAAGCAAATATCTTCCAACTTCTCCCGCGAACTGGCAGTCTCCGAGCTTTTGGGCGCCTCCTGCGTAGACTTACAGAACTTACCTCGGCGAGGTCCTGTGCCGTTTATGAACAGCTTCTGGAAGTCTTATCAGCTCTCCACGATCATCGATAATCGGGCGCTCAATCGGCGTCTGATGCCTCATCAAGCATATTCTCACCCACCGAGTCTCCCAAATCTCGTCTCACGCGTCGTCAGAACATGGATGTATCTCGCAGCCTTAACGCTTACCGCTTACTGCTCACCCGTTATTGTGACTCACGATCCCAAAGAACCAATGGAATGACTCCTTTCTGTGGTCCCGCACCGCCTTGGTCAACGAAAACGACCAAATTCGTATACTCGAAGCCTGGACGCTAAGTAAAGAAATGCAGGTTCGTGTGTCTTGATCAGCGCCCGGCCACAGCAGTTGATCGTCTCCTCTCCATTTTTCCTATAGAAGGTGAAGTCGTGCACACCTTTAATATTGGCTTCTACGTACCGCATTATGATCATGATGCTTCTTTCCTCGCCTCTACTCGCTTGCTTACCACTAAACCGGCGAGACCAGATAGCTATCATGGCTAAGCTAACATCGATTTTCTGTCTTGCTTCGACTATCTGTAGGACCAAGCATGTCAGAACTCTTGGACCTCGACTCCATAACCCACTAGGCGATTTGAGTTGCCCTTCAAATTAGTGCTCTTACTTTAGCATCTTCTTGTGGCCAACTGGCACACCGATGAGGACGGTATATGACCTCACGACAGTCATCCGCTTAGGCCTCTTCAGGTTCACCCAAATCTAGAAAAGGGCTTATTCTTCCGCCACGTGAGCCCTTTTCTCAGTGAATGAGCTTTTCGCCTGACGGGCCCCGCTCACATAATATCTGTTTGATCCACTTTTCGAGTCGGGTTCAGGCAATCCCACCGCCGCCTCCCATCTTGGGCATCACTGTGAATCCATTGGTTTATCCTTCCCTATCCTTCCTCGTTCAATCAAGTCAACCGCACAAGGACGAAAGATCCCTATCATTTCGTGCCTGATGTCGCTTTCTATGTGCTCGCATTGTCCGAAGGACGCGACGTTACGAGGTGCCTGGACAAAATCCAAGGCACGCATCGAAAAATGAAACCCCCATTGGAAGTTTAACGAGCTATAGCCGCGTGTTATATGGGTGCGATCCTTCCTCTCGAATGGACTTTTCTTCCTTCCTGTTCTTAACACGTACAGTCTTTCACCAGTCCTTGACACACCCAAATAAAGATGCCCGTCGGAAATTTCTTTTGGAGAGGCAAAAGGAAATCAGAGTTGGCAATATCTTGGATTAGGGTGTCAACATGTAGTGTAGCTATTGAAACTCGCTATCGACGGAGAGGAGTATGGACGATGAAGAACATCTGTGCAGAATGTCCTTATCAACAAAATTTTAGTCCTTGACACACAGGTCACATCAGGCGTGACAACCAAAACAGGCGCAGAATTTCGAGGCAACCGACGTTCGATGAACTTTGATCATCATACGCGAGACCCGATTTAGCAACTGTGACGTGACTGTGTGGAGGACATTTCATCGTCGAAACAGTCAAACCCTTCAGTTTCCACACCTAAGTCAGAGGAAGCACATAGTATGCGATGAAAAGGGACCATTTCATATGACTTACCATCTATGAGTCAGAGTTTCCTGGAAGTTCCTCTGCATCTGCAGATATAGCACAACAAAATTTCATGTTTTCTGAAATTCTGAACTGATGTCTCAACACAGATGGACCGAGGCAGCAGACATCCTCTACGTTCAGAGATCAGATAGATATATTATATTATTTGCCTATAGAAAAAACTCCGAGGCAGTTGAGCAAGTTGAAGTGGAAAAATCGGCCTTTGTGTCAAGGAGTGGTGGTGTGTCAAGGACCGGTGAAAGACTGTAGCTGCCTTCGCGATACTCGAATCACCCTGGATAACGGGTGTGCAGTGACGTATCGCCTTCTCGCAACTATTTCTGTATTGCATTCTCCGAGTCCGTAATGGTCGACTCTGATGAAAAATGCCCCATTCTCCCTATGTCCCAATAATTTTTTGCCTGGACAAGGACTGCTAATCATTGAATAGGCAGACCACCATATAATCTGTTTCTGGAAGCTTCAGTCCCCCTGCTGTGATCTTGACGATGCCCCACCAGAGTGCGACCCCTCGCACTCAGCTCGGGCTAGTATCCGCTCAACACAAGCCTTGAATCCGCTACATGCCCCAGGACCGTCCTTAGCAGGAGTGCATAGGCTTATGCTGGGAGCGCTCCTTCGATCGCTCCCGCGTAGTATGGCTTAAAATTCGTGAGATGCGCTCCACGAGCATCCTGCACGGCAACCCCACTCTCACACTCGCCGGACTCCTCTATTGGGTCAAGTCAAGCATGTATCTCTCCCACATAGCCTTGCGCCATGACCCATCCTCCATCGTTTGCTGGCGCAAGACGAGATTCCAGTCGCGCCACACGTGAAGACTCTCGATGTGCGCGCTTCGTCGATTTTTGACGGGGTAATCGGTGGGGTCACGATGATGATCGCATTGGCGCCGGCATCATGAGTCGGACATACTCAAATTCGGGTGGTACGTGAACGCTGAGGATAAGAATGGATACTACGAGGACTTGCGATGGTGATGGACTTCAAGTTGGAAGGCGCCCTTTTGGTGGAGCAAATACTCGATGTAAATGATATATGTAGCTCAAGCTAAGCCCTGCTAGAATTTATCTGTGAGGTCTGTACTGAGTACATGTATGCAATGACTTTTGATGATAGTAGAACTAAATCCTCAACGTTGCACCAGATTCCAGTCTTGGCATTCGCCGCCGCGGTGCATGCTTCCTGTTCTGCTGAAGGCCCTAGAGCCCGCAACGGATGAAGACTGGATGGAAGGAGCGTTGTAGTCCTGGACTATCAAGGCGCCTTTTCTTTTCGTCAGGGTGATTTTTTGAGTATCTCCTGTGGGTATTTCGTAGCTATAGCAGTCACTATGCGAGGAAGAATCTTCAAGTTCTGGCCTAAATATCCTGAGCGTGCGTGGTGAGAGCTGGTGAGAGGACCTTGAACGGGGAATGTCGACCAGCGCGCCACGGCCGGGATGATGCGCTCCCGGCTTGATCACTGCTTGAGCCTTGATCCCGGCCTGCGAAAACAGCTTCCGCTTTGGTTGCGGGGTACCCACGACGTCATGATCAGCACCTTCCTTCCTTCCATTCCCTGGATCCTTCCCCCCATGACCATGATGACTCCCATGGCCAGAAAATCTATTATTAACGCTCGATCCCTATTTCCCATACGCGCTATTCTTAAATTCTGACGTCGTCGTATCGTACCATCTCGACAACTTGCACTGTTGCAGACGATTAGGGAAGTTGGATCGCCACAAGTAACCTTAGCATCCGCGTCGAAGCGTCGTGACTTGCTTTTCCGTGGCGATATCCGGACGGTTACCTGCCACCTGCCACCGTGACCTGCATACATAGCACCCAGCCATTTTAACATCAATCCCAACACCACCACCCCACCCCACTCACCTTCCCCCACCATCACCACACCCATGTCCACCACCCCCACCCCTGGAACGCACCTCCGCGTCTCCGCCGGCACCTCCCTCACCCACCTCCAAGACATCACCCACCTCGTCAACACCGCGCAGCCGTACAAGCTCTCCTCCCACCGCTTCGAGGGCGAGGTCGTCGCGTATATCAAGGGGCTCCCCGGGCGCGATGGGGATGGGGATAGGGAGAGGGAGGGGGAGAGGGGGAAGGAGGGAGAGGGGGAGGGGGAGAGGGGGAAGGAGAGGGAGTATTTTGAGAGGGAGGAGAGGAGGGGGGTTACGTGGAGTATTCAGGTTCGAGGTGGGTTTTTTATCTTGTAGTGTTGAGTACTGGTATCGATATTTTGTGTTGGGGGGGGCGACAGGCCGGTTTCTGCACCCCATCTCGGCGGACGACATCTTGTTTGGGAATACGTTCGATAGGCCTCTGCATCTCCCCTGGGGATCCGGTGCAGCACTCAAATTCATGCAGTGAGTCCCAGCCGCGCATACATGTGCCCCTCAAATTATCTGGAAATTGAATGAGAGTATGCTAACATCACGGTATGGTATGGTATTAAAGCTATATGGACCCAACGCTCGAGCACGACCTCACGTCCCCGACGAAGCCGTGGGCTCTATCCCCCCTCCTCTCGACCATGCCACACTTGAAGCACCAGCGCCTCCCGCGGGACCCCGGACAGGGAGGAGAACGCAAGGAAGAACCCTTCCCCCCGCGTGAATCGATAGAAGATGATACGTCGCAGCTGCATCTTGCTGGGGGGCGATCGTCGGGGAATGAGGGTGGGGACGCTGCGAAGGGGTCGGAGGCGGAGGGGCTGGGGCTGGAGGACGCGGCGGCGCGGAGGGCGTATTTCAGTAGCAGTGAGAATCGGAAGAAGATCACCTTTGGGCCGGAGGTACGTCTCTCTCCTGAGTCTTTCTCTTAATCGCGCTCATCTTATCATGATTCCTTGCAGGACGTGATTACGACGGATTTCTGCTATGGCTTTATAGAGTTTACCCCGACGTTGTCGCTAAGGTTGCCGGGTGGGATATCATTTGATCTGGTCAAGTATTGGGATGGGCAGCCTGTGAGGTTTATGTGCTGTGAAAGGAAGAAGGAGGGGGAGGAGAGGGGGGAGGGGGACGGGCCGTGGGGGGCGGTGTTTTGGTGTGTGGCTATTGAGATGGTTAAGGATGAGGAGGGGGAGGAGGGGGGTGATGATGGGAAGGAGGCTAGCGCTGGAGGAGACGTGGATTGAGAATGAATGCGCGCGCCTGGCAATGCGCAGCAATAGAGTTAATTACAATGCACTGCGTCCACCGCGAGGCACAACGTCAATTTCGAATTTGTCCGACTAAACTGACGTCACTGTCGAGAGAAAAAAATGATGAAACGAGTTGATAGAGGTGCCGCTAGTGCAGGCGCAGTGGTTTATTAATGGATAGCAAGCATGAGGCTGGTATGTAATGACGCAGGGATGGGGTGGGTGATGGGGGAGGCGGGTGTATTCTCCGCCGAATGGTGCCGAGCCATTGTATACACTTGGTAAACTATCTGTCCCGACTGTTCCTCTCGCCCAATCTACACGAGTATCCCTTGGCAGCCGCACTGCCTCGAATTAACTGTTGTCATTGATATCTGCCTACTTCAAACCGCAGCCTCCCGTGCACGGCGCTTCGCTGTCTGATCTGATCGTGATTCAACCTTATATGTGCATCCACCTGCCCGCCAATCCATGCCACCTGGTCTCGTCCAGCCCATTGCAACCATGGACCACCACTCGCGCTCCCAATCCGTCATGCAGATCCGCCCGCCCAATCCACCCGTAAGTCACACCCCTCCCCTTCCTCGTGATGCTTATTCTAAATTCTTGACCTTCGGCAATCCACCATAAGTCCCGCGCGAGCAGGATCCTGCAGCGAGTGACCAACTTCAAAGGCCGCCTCCGCCTCACCAGCCGCAAATCCTTGCTGAAAGATGAGTCCCGCGACCACCCGTACCCCGCCCACACACGCTCCCTCGACGGCCCCGGCGTGAAGCCGTACATGTCCCACCCCATGCTCTCGATGGGCAATATGCTGGTGGAGCCTTTTGTTCCTGGTCCTGGGTCGGGCGACGGGGAGGACTCGTCCCAGTCGGGCTCGCCTTCTGGCAGCGAGTTTAGAAGGAGCATGGGTGGGGCGGACCAGGGCACGGCGTCGGCGTCTACCCCTCCGGCTACTCGAAGTTCTCGGGGCCCGAGCATTGACGGACTCCCCACAAGGGGGACGGAGGCGTCCTCAGTGTGGCACAATAACGATAGTGGAAAACATAATAATTCCCAAACTACAACTAATTCCACACCCACACCCACACCCGCACCGCCCACGAAACACAGGACAACCCCCTCCATAGTCATATCCGACGTGCCCGAGTCCTCCTCCTCTGCCTCCCCCGCGCACACATCCCATGCAACATCATCTCCGCCATTACCCAGGCCACGTTCGTCTTCCGGTGGAGGGAAGCAAGCCAAGCCCAAAATTGACACGAACACGTCAGGAACGGGGTTGTCCCCTGCACGCATCTTCACACGCAGGGCGTCCCGTTCGCGCCTGCAGGACCCGCCGACCCCGCATTCCAATGTATTCGATGGCCCCTCCACGCGATCCGAGCCGCCACCGCCGATGCCGCCCCCCAAGCCCCATACGCACACACCGACGCCACCCCAGGCTCGGCTAGCTCCTGTCCTAGCCCCAGCCCTCTCCCACCGCCCCGCCTCCGAATCAGCCGTCCCACCCCCCACCGCCCTCGTCCCTTCCACCTCGCACTCCCACTCTAACTCTAACACCAGACCCCACGCCCCACCCTCAACGCGGCGCGACACAGCCCCGCGCCTCACCCTCCCCCCGCACTCGCACCGCTTCAGCCTGACGATGTACGAAGGCACGAGTACAGGCGGGGGGGCGGCGGCAAGGCTCTCCCCGAGCGTTATACTGCGTCCACCGCCGTTGCCCTTGCTTAACCTCCCTACCCTGCCCCCTTCGTCCTCTTCCTCTGCGACGCCACGCCCGGGGGTGGGGACGGGACTGAGGAGTATGCCGGAGTTGCCGCATGATGGGTTACGCCGAAGAGATGAGGAGGATGGGGAGGGGGAGGGGGAGGGGGAGGAGGGGGAGGGAGATGAGGATATGGATGGGGATGGGGATGGAGATGAGGATGTGGATGATACAGAGCGGAGTGGGAGTGCGCTGAGCCATGTCTTTGAGCTTGGAGAGTCGGATATGGATGAGGACCACCTGCACAGGCCCAGCGTGGATAGTGTGGGGTCGAGGATGAGCTTGGATCCGCACTCTGCTTCCATCTCGGGGCGGGAGCGAGATCGGTTGCCGGAGGTGGACACGACGAGGATGGATTTGTCGTTCTTGGATCGTCCGCCTCCTGGGGATATGAAGGGGAAGGGGAAGGGGAAGGCGAGGCAGCGGGATGACCTGGAGGATGGAGAGGAGGGGGCGGGGGAGGAGGAGGGAAGAGACACGACAAAGACCCCGACGTCCGGAGCGCCGTACGGGGACTACTTCTCTGCGCGTGCGAGGCTGCAGTTGCCGCGCCGCACGGACAGTTTAGGGTTGCGGACGCCCAGGCCCGAAGGTGGTGGGGGCGAGGCACCCACGCCCACGAGGCCGGGGATGTATAAGCGTGCCTCGAGGAGTTTGATCGATATGAGGGCGGTGGAGAGGAGGGAGGGGGTGGAGATGATGGTGCGGGTTGAGCAGGGGGTGGCGGAGGAGGAGGAGAGGAGGAGGAGGCGGGTGTCCAAGGCGCTTGCTTTGCGGGAATGGGACACGAAGAGGGACACGAGCAGGGATGGGGATACGGCTTTGGCTGGCACGACTGTTGTGGAGCACAAAGACAAAGACACGAATGTGCTTAAAGCCAAGGGTGGGGACGAGGCGGGTGGTGTGTCCCCGATGGACGGGTCCACGCCCCTCGCAACGCACAAACGCACGAGCAAAGCCCCGCCCTACGACCCCGCCCCCCCGCACCCCCTCCGCCGCCGGCGCTCCATGCCCACCTTCGTCTCATCCACCTCCCCGCCGCCTCCCTACCCCTCCTTCCCCTCCTTCCTCGGCCCGGGACCAGGGCAGCACCCATTCATGCACCCCATGTCCGCGTTCATATCCATCGAGCCCAGGGACGACGAGGGGCGCGAACGCCTCCCGGCGTACACCAACGGGATATATATGAGAGGGATCGTACCCCGGAAGATGGAGTTTGCGGCGGCGGGGGTGCAGGCGAGGGATAGGAAGTGGAGGCGGGTGATGTGTGTGGTGGAGGGGACGGCGTTGAAGGTGTATCGGTGTCCGCCGAGGGGCGGGGGGGTGGGGGCGTTGGGGGAGTGGTGGGAGAGGAAGGTGGGGGTGGGGGATGTTAGTGCCGTGGTGCCTTCTTCGGTTGGAGGTGCGGTGGGGATGGGAGGGGTGGGAGTGGGGGCAGGAGGGGGAGGGGGAGGAGGAGGGGGGGAGAGGGTAAGGAAGGTGGGGGAGGGAGATGGGGAGGGGGGAGAGGGGCAGACGGAGCTTGTAGTGCGGCCTTCGACGCCGGTGACGCCTGTTACGCCCGCGAGGACGCAGCCGCACCTCAGCGGGGAGCACCCGTATGTCCCTGGGCAGCCACCACCACCCTCGCGAGCCCAGCCACAGCCGAACCCGCCCGCGACGCGCTCGAGGCTTAACTTGGCCGTGCTGCTCAGACCGTCGAAGGGGCATGGACATGGGCGATCGAGTAGTGAGGCGGCGGGGGCGCAGCCTAGGCCTCGGTCGCCGAGGCCGTCGCTTAATATCCCGAGCTCTGGGTCGGGGTCGGCGCTGTCGGTGTCGGATTCGTCGCACCTCTCGGTCGCCTCGCCCTCGTCGTCGTCGGTGAGCCACGCACCAAGGACTGCGTCACGGGAGGAACAGCCACTGGACCCCGACCCTAAGGACCTGATTCGGGCGTATACGATGCAGAACGCGGAGAGCGGGCTGGGGAACGATTATGTGAAGAGGAAGAATGTGATTAGGGTGAGGGTGGAGGGGGAGCAGTTTTTGTTGCAGGCGCGGGATGTGGGGGATGTGGTTAAGTGGATTGAGGTGGGTTTTCCTTTCTTTGGGTGCTTTATCCTTTATTTTCTGGAGATGGGGACTTATGTTTTTTTTGTTTTTTTGGGGGGTAGGCGTTGCAGGCGTCGGCGAATGTTGCGCTGGACTTGGATGAGAGGCTGATGCCTAAGGGCCCGTTGTTCCCGAGGAGGAGGAGGAGGAGGAATCGGAGGCCTGTGACGGATACTGTTACTGTTGCGCAGCCTGAGGCGGGTGAGGCCAGGGCTGGAGCTGCTGAGAGGGGGAATGGTACAGCTACGAATGGCGTCGCGTGAACTACGTGGAGGAGGAGGAGCATCACAGCATTTGCACCGCCTAGGTGCTACTTTACTATCTACACTTGCTTTTTTTGTTATCACTGACCTGATCTGCTACTCATGTTTTAATTGCTACTGTATGTACAACGAGATAGCCTGTATGTACACTGCTGGAAAAAAATTGTACACGTCCTATTTAGAAAGAGGCGCCGTAATCGACGGCCTGCGACGGATACTGTCACCCAGCCTTCGGCGGCTGAAGCTTGGCCTGTAATAGCTGATAGGGTGAATGTTACAGCTACCAATGAGTTCTGAGCGCGTCGCATGAGCTACATGGTGTTCAGCATATGAGTATCACAGCATTTGCACCGCCTGTGCTACCTTACTATCTGCACTTGCTATTTTTTGTTATCCCTGACCTGATCTGCCACTCACACTTTTATTGCTAATGTATCTACAACAAGATAGCCTGTATGTACATTGCTAGAAAAAAAACTGTACACGTCCTTTTTAGATCAGCTGTTGCATGCCGGGATTCAGGCGCCGAGAGCTGCGTGACAGTATCCCTCGCAGCTACCAATGAGCTCTGAGCGCGTCGCATAGACTATAGGGTGTTCAGCATATGAACATCACAGCATTTGCACCGCCCCGGGTGCTACCTTACTATCTGCACTTGCCATTTTTTGTTACCCTGACCTGATCTGCTACTCACACTTTTATTGCTATTGTATCTACAACAAGATAGCTTGTATGTACACTGCTAGAAAAAAAATTGTACACGTCCTATTTAGGAAGAGGCGCAGTAATCGACGGCCTGCGACGATACTGTCACCCAGCCTTCGGCGGCTGAATCATGGCCTGCACCAGCTGATAGGGTGAATGTTACAGCTGCCAATGAGCTCTGAGCGCGTCGCATGAACTACATGGAGGAGGAGGAGGAGGAGTTCATAATGCGTTCATATATGAGCATCACAGCATTTGCACCGCCTTTACATACTATCTGCACTTGCTATTTTGTGCTATCCCTGACCTGATCTGCTACTCACACTTTTATTGCTACTGTATCTACAACAAGATAGCCTGTATGTACACTGCTAGAAAAAAACTGTACACGTCCTACTTGGAAAAAAAAATCGCAAGTGGCGCGAAAAAAGAGTTCCCACGCTCCGATGTTTGCCGGTTTTGGACTTGGGAAGGGATCAACAAGACGTTATCTAGTACACTGCCCACCACCATCGATATTCTCAAAGCCCTGCTCACCGTCCCACCCGACCTCCTCACCGCCGGACACTGCTAGTGCAGGTCATCTCTGCCCACCCCGCCACTCACCCTCCCCCCGTTCGTGCCCCGGCCGTCTACTCCGTTTTTTTTTCACGTAGCCCACCGGTGGTGAGAAGAGCCATCCCAGCCCCCCAGGCACCCACCAAGACCCCTACACGACAGCGCTAAAGGCACCTGTGATTGGAGACGGAATGGCGGACTCGACAACGGAGATCGATCTGGACTCGGTCATTGACAGGCTTCTCGAAGGTGAGCTGGCACACTACCTGACTTAGCTCTGTGGGTCGCAGGCGGGCATGAGCATGTGTGCGGGTCGTTGGGTGCGCTGGCACTGGCTAGGGGCGGGGGTGCGCTCTGGGAGGGGGTGGGTGCGGGATTCTCGGCTGCGGGTGCCACCTGGCGCTCCAGCCCTGGGTTTGCCTCGAGGAGATCGCTTAGGTGCCCGTGTTTGGGCACGGGGGCGGCCCTGCAGTGCACATGTAGATGGATGGGAGGGTTGGGGGGTCGCTTGGCCTTCCTTTCATGACAAAGCCGTGGTTTTTGACGGCGTTGCTGATGTTTTCTTTGTTCTACTTCTAGTCCGTGGCAATCGACCTGGCAAGCCAGTGCAACTTCAAGAATACGAAATAAAATATCTATGTACAAAAGCGCGCGAGATCTTCATTAACCAGCCCATCCTGCTCGAGCTAGAGGCTCCCATTAAGATTTGCGGTGCGTGCACTCCTTCCTTGATCGTCGGACAAGACTGACTCGTGCGATTAGGCGACATACATGGGCAATATTACGACCTGCTTCGACTCTTCGAATACGGCGGCTTCCCGCCAGAAGCCAACTACCTCTTCCTCGGCGACTATGTGGACCGAGGAAAGCAGTCTCTCGAGACGATCTGCCTCCTGCTTGCCTACAAGATCAAATACCCCGAAAACTTCTTCATCTTGCGAGGCAACCACGAATGCGCCAGTATCAACAGGATATACGGTTTCTATGATGAATGTGCGGATGCCCTGACTTATCGCATGGCATGCCCATCAGCTGATGTGATGTATTTGTAGGTAAACGCAGATACAACATCAAGCTATGGAAGACGTTTACCGACTGCTTCAATTGCTTGCCAATTGCCGCCATCATCGATGAGAAGATCTTCACAATGCACGGTGGACTAAGTCCGGACCTGCAGTCGATGGAGCAGATACGGAGGGTTATGCGTCCGACGGATGTTCCGGATACAGGTGTGCCTGGGTTATCCTGCTATCGTAGGATAAGTGATTGACGAGATGGTGATTCAGGTTTGCTGTGCGATCTCCTATGGTCGGACCCCGACAAAGACATCACGGGCTGGTCAGAGAATGACCGGGGGGTGTCGTTTACGTTCGGGCCTGATGTGGTTTCGCGGTTCCTCCAAAAGCACGATATGGACCTAATTTGTCGAGCGCATCAGGTGGGTGGCATTTCCGAGCACGCTGGGCACGCACCGCGACTTGCTTCTATCTATCTATCTGTCTATGCGTGCCCTTCCCTTCCCGTCTGGTTGATCGGATAACTGAGCAGTGGTTGATGTATTGCTTTCCTTCGACAGGTCGTGGAAGATGGATACGAGTTCTTCGCCAAGCGGCACCTAGTGACGCTGTTTTCGGCGCCTAATTATTGCGGAGAGTTCGACAATGCCGGTGCGATGATGAGTGTGGACGAGACATTGTTGTGTTCATTCCAGGTATGTCCAGTCGTTCTTGCATACGAGTCCGGCGTGCTGACGAGATTGGTCGTGTAGATCCTGAAACCAGCAGAGAAAAAGGCGAAGTACCCCTACGGCGGGATGAATGTGGGGCGCCCTGTAACACCACCGCGCAAGCAGAAGAAGAAGGACAACAAGATGGGTTAGATAAACAATGGACTACGTACGCTCTTCGCACGCCGTTGTCTCTCGACCTCCATTTTGGCTCCTGATTCTCCTCTGCTCCTCCCTTACTACTATCTCTGCCATTCCTTTCTTCTTCCCTTTCCTTTGCATTGGTTTTATATTTTTTTCAGCTCTTTATTTGTCTCGTGCGGCTTGTTTCGCTAGTACAGTATGGTATTTGGCATTTGCAAGGCATGGCGTTGTGGCTGCGCTGTGTGATCGTGCGGGGGATGTGGGGTAATGTCAGTTGTAGGATAGCGGTTTCGTGAGGCTGGGTGGAATGGGGATGGGGATGGGATGAGATGGCTGGGATGAGGATGGGGTTGGGGCGTGGTATCTTCCCTGCCCCTGCACCAGTGGGATGGCGAAAAGGAACCGCGCATGATAAGCATCCTAGGGTCTGTCATGCGAATCGCAACTTCTCGACTTCGTCGCCGCCTTGAATGGATTTCCACGAACCTGCTCGTGGCTTTCGCACCTCCACTGGCCAATGCATGCACCCATCATTGTCAAGATTCAGACACGGTGTCGGCTACCACTGCCGTTGCAGGTCTGCACTCGTGACTATCGGAATCCATGTCCGCCTCTCCTCCACCGACTCCGCACCACACGTTCTTGCATCCCATGACCACCATAATCTCGACACCCTCTTGCGCACCTAGTAGCAGTGTTACCTATCTATATTTACCACTCTCGTGATGATACATTTTGTTCATGCCCTTGCCCGCTCCCTTGTCGGTACAAGTAAGTAAGTATATAGATGTGCCTCTCCGGTACCTGCGTACTCAGAAATTCAAGCCAAGGACCAGTGTCTCTCTACCCCCATCCACTGCGAGCAGTGTCTGTTTTGCCTCTATATGATTCTGCCTTCCATTTCCCATCTGATTTCTACCCCTACGGCTATTATTATGCTAGGGGCGTCAAGGGGAGTTTGGAGCTATTAGTATAAGAATAGCAGTGAACCTTGGTGGTAAATCCTCGTGGTGTCTGTGAATTAATTATAGCCAGCACAGGACCCCCGCGCAGTTTGGAAGCAAACGTCTGTCCTTATTATTGTCATGGTAGCCTCGCAGCCCTGTCATGAATGCTACATAACCCTGACAGTGACAGCGTCCGACACTGACTTCATTGACTGCCTAGGGTTCACGTCGATCACGTCAACGCAGGGCAACGACGACCGTCTGGGAATTCTCCGCTGGGTAGGAGGAGCACATGGGAACCAACCCCTACAAGCCCCAGCATGGTGATGCGCTCAGACACGGCGTGGCAACTGAGAAGACCATGAAGAAGCATGAAGACCATGAAGAAAGAATTTAGGATTGGTTCCGAGAATGGTGGCTTATACTGTACAAGCGATGAGATCCGTCGTAGCCGGCGGAGCGTGCGGCCCGGGCTATGGTGGATGCGAGCTTGAGGACGAGGACGAAGACGATGATGTGAGGAAATATATTTTTACAAATACAAGCGCGTGTAAAGCGACTCAGTCGTGGTGGTGCATGATATATACGGCGTCGTGAAAGCCCCCACCCCCTCCCAGACGTAGCACGCAAAAAAGCGGGATATTAAAATATGTATGTTTCCATGAAACTGTTCGCTTGATGCGTGTACGATGAACTGCCCTAACGAAAGAAAAGAAACAAGACTCGCTAGCCTTTAGTCCTTCTCCAGCTGGGGTGCTTGCTCGTGGAACGAGCCGGTGCCGGAGCTTTTCTCGTCCCTGACAACGTCGTGGGTGACACCAGCTTGGTGGGCGGCGACGCCGGAGATCTGCTCCAAGGCCTGGTCACCATCGAACAGGGCGGCGGTTTCCTCGAGCGTGCGGTTCTTGGTCTCGATGATGACTAGAGGAGATTTATGAGTGCGTGGAAAGGGGAGGTGGTGACTCGGGGTGTGACGACTTACAGAAGTACACGAACACAAGTTCGACGCACAGCCAGCAGCAGTAGACAACATAATATTTCCACTTGATTGCATCTGATATGAAGGGTGTAAGAAAGATGCTGGTGGAGATGAAGTTAAACATACCGAGGGCAACAGGGTTGACGTATTGGTTGAAGATCAGGGACAACGAGATGGCGAAGTTGAAGATGTTGAAGCCCTTCGCGCGTAGTTGGTAGGGGAGAATCTCTAAAGTATACGAAACGATGAGGGGCGTGAACGCGATACTAGAAGGGTAGCATTAACAGGGTCATGGAACTTGTGAACAGTAGGGGACGCACTCGTAAGAAGCGTAGAAGAGGAAGATGAACGCAATAACAGCGTGGGCAGCTGCCGGAGATTGGTTGTTCTGGAACACAGCGGAGCAGGCGGTTTGCAGAGTGAAGAAGATGATCATGCCGACAGTAGAGGTAATGAAGAGGACACGACGACCAATCTTATCCACCATTGCAGAAGCTGCCAAGGCCCAGAACAAGTTCCAAATTTGCAAGATACCGTTGATGAGGAGCTGAGTGGTAGGGTTGGTGATGCCAATACCGTTAAAGACCTTGTTGAGGTAGTACGAAACCAGACCGTTTCCTGACCACTGCGAGAAGAAAGCAATAGCGACGATGATCCTTATACGCTTCCTGTTGCCGGCAGTGGAGATGAAAGCCTTCCAGCCAATGTTCGCGGCCACAGTGCGGTCAAACTCAATGGCGGCCCTGATTTCTTCGTACTCGTAACGAACAAGAGGGTCCTCCCTAATCAATAAATACTAAAAAAATGCAGAGAAAAAATCAAACAGGGCTCTTACTGGTTGCCATCGGCGTGGTAGTATGCCAGTGTCTTCAATGCTTCAGGCTCCCTGCCTTTGCTGATCAACCAACGCGGAGATTCAGGGCAGAACCAGATCATGGCAACCTGGAGAACGGAAGGCAGGGCTTGAAGGGCGGAGGGAACACGCCATGCCCAGGTGCTCTGTATCTTGAAGGTACCGAAAGTTGTCCAGGCAGCACTGGTTATTAACAATGAGGACACCGTTGTCGGAAATGGCTTGTAGCAATCTTACACAATAGCTCCAGAGTACCAGAGGGAGTTGTACGTCGAGGTCAGGGGTGCACGATGTGTGGGATAGGCAATTTCGGTGACCAACATCGGGGCGGCGTTCGCTGTCAATTATTTTTTAGTGATCTAAGAAATGAAAAAGGCGAGGCAGGGAATGCTAACCGGCGAAAGTGAGACCGAAACCGATTAGGAAGCGAGCACCAATAAACATGCCCACGGATTGAGAGGCAGTCTGGACAGCGGTTGCGATACACATAATAGCGGCACCAATGAAGATAGTGGGTCGGCGTCCAAGACCGTCAGAGAGGTAGGGGGCAAAAGGGTAGGCCGCGAGCGCGCCAATGTTCTAAAGCGTGTCGTAAGCCTCCCAAGACGTTATAGCAGACGAAGAACACGTACTTGTATTGCATTAAGCAGACCGAGCTTACTGCCAGTAGGAGTGTTGAAATAGCTCCTCCACTGGGTCAAACTTTGCAGACCGTTCATCATACTTCCATCGTAACCGTTGGTGGACGAAGTGATGAGTCTGGAGGCGATGAGGAGTCAAACACGGGGAAAAAAAGGGGGGGGTCGGGGTAAGTAAAGGGGTACTAACAGCAAGACGATCCATGCATTGAGGGTGATGATTCTACAAAGATTTGACGGTCAAGAAATTTACAAGAAGAGGGGTTCGCAAAGGACATACCGTCTGTTATTGTACCATTTCCTGTTGGGATCCAGAAGATGCCCGTAGGCTGCCTGAATGCCAGTCGATGCAGCAGCGCCTCCACCCATGGTAAGGCTGAGTACTAGAGGAGTGGGTGGGAATGGTTAAGAAGCTCAGCCGAGAAGTCTCGGGTTTTTATATCATTAGTGGGGTTAGACTGGCAACGACATGGAGTGTGTTCAGATGACCGGGACTTGGCGAATTTCTCCAGAGGTACACCGCCTGGAAGGCGATCACCATTTCGCGTGTGCCGCCCGGAAGCTTTCCTTTTCCAGCTATTTGCTCCTATTTCTTCTGCCTGGAATAGACGGGTTGATGGAAGCCAGTTCGATAGATCTTCTGTTATAAACTTACTTACAGGATTACAGTGTCCATCTCTCCTGGGTCATCAACTAGCGCTTCACCATCTCATAACTGACCAACACTCGAGTTCTCCTTGTTACTGGCCTTTGCGGAATGTCTCCTCTTCACCAGCTCCGGAAATACGACGTTGGCTTGATGTCAATTTCGACGAGGTTTCTCCACACTGAAATATGGGGTAAATTTCCAATGCTTGGTCCCTACCCGATCTAGAATCTCACGTTGAATGCATCAAGAGCCATCATCAAACACATCACTCTACCAAAAATGGACGCATGCGCCTCCGACATTCCCCCGCATTTCTCTCATATACCGTCGAGGAGCGGTCACAACCACCAAGGATTGATAGCCAGTCCCGTAAGTCTCGGCGCATCAGCGAACTGCCACCATTTACGGCAACGAGTTTCTCCGACAAGTGGTCGAGCAGGGCGGTCGTGAATTGGAAAGGTATTACTGCTGGATTACGGTGGGGAAGCTCCTGGAAGCTCAAGTCTATCAAACCTTGATGAAACGACATATAGCCACCGCGAGCAATTTCGGCGTGCCCCGTGGGTGGCGCCATTGGCCAAACCTTGCGTCGTTAAGCATAAATTGTTCGGCGAAATGTCTCTGCGAACGCTTTACGTGTTTGAATTCGGTGATCACCGGGTAGCGCGGACGTGTCCGTCCCCGTTTTCAGACGCAGCGGTGAAGAAACGGGTACCTCCATCTATTGAAAGGTATCTAAGACATCGATTGTATTCGTAAAGCCAAAATGAACAAGAACATGATGCAAACCCACTTGGCAAGACGCCGGTCAACCAATTGACGGGCTTAGCGACACACGCGGAACGCCAGTTCCAAGGTCTCAGAATCGCTTCAGCAACTCACTTGCCGATGGATCGGGAATAATGGGTTCGTCCGTTGGATCCATGATATCGGTGGGTCCCTCGACGGCAGATGAGACGTTTGCAGCTTCTATTTCCGCCTTCTTCCTTCTGCTAAAGGCGACGCCCCAGCTGCTCGCCAGATTCACGAGGGTACTGGTCGCGGTCAGAGACGTCCGAGTGGCTTGGCTAACTTTGCCCTGGGCTGACGAGCTAGCGGCCAGGGGAGACGTCTTCGGGATATGATACGACGTAGTCCTTCGCCTATTCATAAGTGCGTTCGCCATACCGTCAGATATAGAACCATCAGGGGAAGGTGTAGGGGGAAGGCCGAAGGGGTTATCACCCGAACCCGACGTGGGAGACGAAGAAACCATCGGCTGTTCAGATAGTGCGATCGTGGGAGCTGCTTTAGCCATTGGGGAGCTGGCCCCAGCATTTCCCAACGCCGGAGGGCGGCTTACTGAGAACCTCGAGGTGGTGGACATACGGGATGCCCGCGAACCTGGGCGCAATGGAGATGGGGCGCCTGGAAGATGTTGTGGAGCAGACCCCGTGTGCTGGGATGAGGAAGCTTGAGGTGGGGATGTCGTGGGGGATGGTGTCCTTATCGGTGATTGTGGCACAGGCTCCAACTGGGTTTCTGGAGTTGCTTGTGCAAGAAGCCTAGATAAGGAGGATGGTCGCGCGGTGGGTGAAGAGTTTGCCCGTGTACGGACTGGGAAAAGCGCTGAGTTAGGGGGGTGCGTGACCAGGAACGACTCCTCGACCTCAATTTCCGGAGGACCGGGAGGAAGCGCCGGGGGACTGCTTCCTGGAGCAGCTTCCTTAGCTTCTATATCATCAGACACCTTCCTAGATGAGACTCTTCTTTTGTTGTGGCTGGGTTGTGTCCAATCCTCGACCTCGAGCATGTAGTATTTGACACCTTCGCCAAGCCCATATGGATTGCTACTTGGATCCTTCACGGGCACGAGAGGTCAGAAATCAACACTCAATTGCCAACAGGGGATTTCCGAAAATTGACGGACCTGATGATCAACAACACGTTCCGTTATTGAGGTGATCCTAGCAACAATCCACTCTCGAGTCTTCAGTTGTTCGGCGAGATGCCCTGTGGCCTGAAGGAAGTAGTGCGGGAAGGATACTGTCAAGGAGGGCAATACCTCGGATCTCAGTAACGTCTCGCGTTCCCCAGAAAAGTCACGTACCATTGAACGCGGCCCACGGTTTAGAAACCGAATTCCGCGTAGGAAGGAAGAGTGCTAGGTCACCTTTGGCAAAGTTTCGGAACGAAATCTTGCCTTTAGCACGCTCCCTATACTCTTTACACTGTTTTTGCCACTTCCTAATCGTCGAGCCAGACTTCGCAACTGCTTCGAGGAAGTGATCATGATCGAATGCTCGAAGCGTTTCAAGCGCCGTCGCGGGATCTGAAGGATCGATGGGGGAGGGTTCGTCTGGTTGCCCAATGATGCTATGCCGCATCCCGGTCGAGAACATAGAGTCAGCAAGGTTAGTCGATTGCTTAGAGGTTGAAGGATGGGCAACCATTTGCTGAGCAGAGTTTAAGGCCTTCACATGCGAGTTGCGAAAGCTGATTGCGACGTCTAGAATCTGTGCGATCAACCGGCTGCCATTCTCCAAGCGGTGTTCGAAGTCGGATTGAGAAGCTTGACCTGTTCTAAGGTCGTCACGCAGCAGACGTTCGACATGACGGGCTTCCCGAAGCTCGTGTTCCACACGCTGAAGCTCCTCACGAAGACCGACGGCGTCAGCATTCGCAATTTCCACGTCAGCACGGAGGTCTTTAAGTTGACGGTCGGTGTGCTCTTGGACAGCCTTCAATTCGAAGAACTGTCGTTCGAGGACGGCGCGGTCCCCATCGGCTTCTGCGAGGTGATCCCGGATGATGCGCTCATGTTCAGAGGCCTGAGCGCGGAGAAGCCGATCTTTCTCCTCTTTGGACTCCTTGAGGGCTGTATGAACGTCCTCGCTCTCTCCGCGAAGTGCTTGAATTTGTGCCTCCAGATCCTCGCCCCTTGCCCGAGCACCCTCCAAATTCCGAAGGTTGATGGCCTGATCCTCCAGCAGATGGTTGACCTTCTCTGCATTGCGCGTCTCGAGGGCTTTGACGTCCTCAAAGTCCTCTTGTACCTGCGTCAGCTCTTGGCGTAAGCCTTCCGTAACCCTCGACTGCTCAGTCGCATCCGAAAGAGCTCTAGCGAGCTCCAAGCGTTGTTGCTCGATATCAGCCTGAAGCTCCGCGTTGCGCTGCTCCACAATTCGACGAGCGGTAACTTCCCCCTCTAATTGTGCCTTGACCTGATGAAGTTCTCGTTCAATACGATCTGAGCGTTCCTGCTCTCCGGAGGTATTAGACTCGGCCTCTTGAGCTTTAGCTTTCAATTTATATATGTCAGCTTGTAGCATCCTGCGCTCCTCGTGAAATATCGATTCCTGATGGGCTTTGAGGTCTTGTGCTGCTCGAAGCTGCTCGACGACATCTTGATATGCCTGCTGGTCCGCCTCGATCGCTATATGAATGTCAGGTGTCCCGATCACGGTAATAGAGTTGACAGCAGACGAGACTTACATCGCCGCCGAGAAACTGAGATACGAGAAGCAGATAGCACTGCAGAGGCCTTCAGTGATAATTAAAGATGATGTACCCAGTGGACAACCCACATGACCGTTCCGCGATGCGGTCAAACCCGGACTCCAATCCATCCATCTTTGCCACGAGTTTGTCAAGGGCAGCCCGACATTCTCGGACGGCCCTAAGTGCGGCAGCGTCGCTAATGGATTGCGAATATTGTTCGAGATCGTCTAAAACCCGGAGAAGGCCTGGAGATTCCTCGAGTCAATGATACGGATACGAGCAAGGGACTGTTCCTGTTACCATCAACATCCTCGCGCTCCAAGGTATATGAGGCATCTAGGTTGCCTGAAGGGGAAAAATCGATGGTAGGAACGAGATCATCCATACCACGTGTCTCGAAGGGCAGCTGTCCGTGTAGTTCTCCTCGATACACTTGGCGTCGTTTTCGTTCGCTGGTGCTGTATATTGCAGTTTACATCAATCTCGAAGAATATAAAGGATATCATTGCACGCACGAGAGTTTGGCCATGACCTCGAGGATGCTTTGCGCTCGCTGATAGAAAAATCGGGCTTCAAGAACAGTCAGCCATATATTCGGCCGAACGTGCGAGAAAGACTCACAAAATTCTTTTCGTCGCACTATCTCAACCACCGTTGCGCCGTACGCGTACAGCATGTTGTGTAGTCGCTGGATATGCGAAAAACTGTTCTTCCCTCTAAAACTTGCCTGCAAAGTTGCGAGTGTAGGCGGTATCTGCACCATGTTGTTGTTCAGAACGCCGATTTCTCGGAGGACGAGGATGCATTGACGTGTGAACGCGTTCTGCACTGAAGGGGTGAATGAAGGGCCTCAAAAGGTGGGACTAGGCAGATGGGTACCTTAGTGTCTGCTATGAATTGGACTTCGTTTCGATGTGCCGTATCAAAGTGCCGTAGATCTTCGACTCATCAGACAGATTTCAAGAGGAGTCTAAGCCTATCTCATACCTTGAAGCACCTTGCCAGGATCCACCACAGGCCCTGTCTGAGAGTCAGAAGACAAGACCTCGGAGTTTAAGAACGAGACCATACCATCCAGTATAGACACACAAGTGGTAATTTGGTTGAGGATATCCCGAGACCTTCGAAGACAAGCCTCCGCATCGTCAAGAAGCCTGTGCAAAAATTAGCAAATTGGTTCATTGAAATGTGAACATGAAAGACCTACTTCTTCGTTGCCACAGTGGACCGTACAGCATCCGCGCCTTCCGTCAGGTGTCTCACAGCTCCTTCTGCTTGGCTGAACCTTGATTGCAAATCGTCTACAAAATCTTTAGCAAATACTCGTGTCGCAGTGGATGACCACAGACCGTGTGTGCGAGCGCAAGTTTCAGCCACTTGCTTCATCTTGACATTGGACACATAGTCACCCAGAGTGCGAGACTTCTCCCCAGCTTCTATCGACTTCCGAACTGTCGGGGACAAGAATTCGCTGTGTATTCGGACCCGACTTATAAGGTCCAGGTCCGCTTCAAGTCCAGAAAGGAGAACTGCCTGCTTATCCAACTCGCGCCTTGACCCCGCCGCGATACCTTCGAAGGTATCTACTATGGCAAGTACATTGAGATCGAGATTAGCTGAGGCTATCCGGATCGCCTCGTGTTGATAATGTAATGAGAGGACTATATGATTGATGTGCTCATGGTGAACATGGGCGGTACGAAGATATGATGCAGCAAGTTGCGATGGTCGTATGGGTGGCGTGGCTGAGATGTCCTCTAACCTGGGCTCAGCAATGCCAGTGTTGCAGATGTGAGGCACGTACCTTCAATGGGTGACTGAAGTGAGGGTTCTACGAGAAGGTCTTGCAACACTGCCTCCAGATCGTAGTCAAGGTAGTGCTTGTTAAAGACGAATATTGACTGAACGGAAATGTCAGTGGCACGCGTACTCCGATACATGGGATCGTACTTGGTCGTGCGAGCCAGCTAGCTCACGCACGTTGCCGTTCAAGAGGCGCCGCCCGTCGGATAGATATGCTAGAATTGCATCCTGCTCTACGCCAGTCTCCTGGTGTAAGAATAATTCCAGGCTGCCGGTCCTGCAGAGATAATTGAAGGCTTTCGCGGCGTATGAAGACATAACGAATTTACCGTTCTATGTCGCGTAAGGTGGCATTAACCTGAACAAAGTGAGACGCGAGCCTTATTCCTCAAGACCTTGAACACACCTGGAAAACCTGTCCATCCTCCGCCCGGCATATCTGTATCATGTCCAGCCCAGAAGTCTAGTCCCTCGCGTATAGATTATTGTAAATTGAATAAAGAAGATTCCGTAGCCTCGGACCCAGATAGGTCTTGCAGTTGGTCGACAAGAAGGTGATGAGGATTGAGGTTGCTACCGAGTACAAGCCGCGTTTGGCCAGTGTTGGGCGATGCCTGCAGTGACGTTGACAAGTGGGGAAATTGATTAGTCAGCGAGCGCTTATTTAAAATTCAGGCACCTCCACTTCCGAACCATCCAGAAAGCAATCATGTTGCAAACTCGCCTCCCTCTTGAAATATTGCGTCCAGTGAGCCAAAATATCTATGCACTATTGCAGTGCACTGAATATTTATTCTATATTATTCTATAGAGTCGGTCCATGGCCCTGTCTACTCGCTCAGCTGACCATTCATCATTTCAACTCAGTATTTGTGGGGGCCTGTGCTCACCGCCCAACCATGATAGCTCTCCTGTCTGCCTGCAAAGCAAGTCATGAATGGGTCCTTCCTGTCCTTTATCGCTTTGTTACCTTTTGGCAGGCGGAGCAAATATCCAAGTTCTACGCCCTGCACAATGCCGAAGAGTTGCTCGGCCGCCTTCAATACATTCAGCATCTATGGATTGGCTCTACCCCACGCTGCAGCGGAGATCTTGAATACGGCTCTACATCTTGGCCAATTACCATCCTTGACCGTATACTCAACGCAAGCACCAATCTCCGATCTCTATACATCATCAATTTGTCCCAGAACCAGTGGTACCGCCTAGAGGACGCGATTCCTGAGTGTGTAGAGACGCTCGCCATGGGACCAGTACATGGGCCCGTCCTTATCAATCATATGAAACACAAACCCCGTATCCGATATTTCACTAGCGCACAGACCTTCATGCGGGATGACGAGATTCAAGATCTCGTTCTTTCACCTCACCTACGAATATTTCGAAGGGTGATGACACCCAGTCGGGCTTGGAACTTCTCTTTCTTAGACCAGGTCGCTTGTGTCTCAAAATCCGATGCTTTGAAGGAGATGCAGCTCGTATTCTGTGGTCGTTTGACTCCACCAATACCTGAGCTGGAGGTACACTTAAAGACCACCACCAGCGATAGTCGCGTAATCGTGTCCCGGAGCCAATACGACAATTGGATGGAAGTTCTATATTCCGAATTTCAGGCAGAAGAAGTGGCTCACTTAGGCGAGTTGACCCGACACCGCTGCAGTCTGTATTTTCGTACTTAGACTATCTCTCATCTAGCGTCAATATCACGCCCCGCCTGAACTGATTAGAAAGGAGTTAACGTGCTCATCAAATCCTTTGCAAGGCCGTTCCCAAATTCATACCGCCCCTCCACGGTGTCTACACTTTACTGCATTATCTCTTCTGTTTGTATTCTTCCATTTGCTTCGCTTGTCGTATATAAAATGAAAATACACATATTTCTTGATTTGCATTGGCGTGAATATGCAGTAACATCGTATGAGAGGCACTGTGGCTAACGCATTTCTATAACTGAGGAGATAGGGCGTATACAATACGCGACCGAAAAATGCGATGAAACCATCCAATGACACAATTCGGAAGGATGGCACGTCGTCCAGATCACAATGAGGGACAGCGCGATGTTGCTGGCCATCTGGAGCATGTCGGATAGAACCTCGTTCAAGGGAGCGGCCCGGGCGCGCTCGCATTCGTTCCCGAGTCCCGACACCTATTGACGTCAAGCGCGTCCAGGTGGTCTGCTTATCGATGCCTGCCGATCCCCATACGTCCATAACCACGCAACTTCTTTCCCTGTCGCGCCATTCTTATACCAAGGCTACAAAATCCCACCCCTTCCTCCTTTCTGCAGCAAATGGGACTTTAACCGACACACTCCTTTCTCTCTGGCTCTCACAGGATTACATCTATGCCGCGCAGGCCTATCCGCGTTTCGTCGGTTCTCTTGTATCCCACATTCCGTTTCGCCCACCCACTTTGAGGTCATCGGTGTCTCCCGATCACTCCCAACGCATTCTGAAGATTCTAGTTTTCGCGTTGGAAAACATCGTGCGCGAAGTCGGATTCTTCCACGATACGTCAGAAAAATGGGGCTTGGATCTTACGGGATGGAACGAGAGAAAAGGGACCAGGGACTATACCGCAGAGATGGCAAGAATATCGAGCACCGGGAAGATTGAGGAGGGTTTACTTTTCCTGTGGGCAATGGAGAAGGTAGATCTTGTTCAAGATGTAGCTAAAATTCGCTGACGCATCACGTTAGGTGTACTTGGATGCTTGGTCCAACATCGATGAAAAGTTGTCCTCACGGGAGGGAAATTCTGCGCTAAGATCCTTTGCCACAAATTGGAGCACTCCCGAATTCAAGGTTTTTGTTGATGATCTTGCACTTCTCGTAGATGACGTCTATCGAGAACTTGGAAGCGACGCGTGGACGGTGGCTGAAGGTATATGGCAGCGTGTTCTTGAACTGGAAGAAGGCTTTTGGCTGGACGCAGAGGAAGTCTACTAGATCCAACAATAATAAGCCGATCCGGTATGATGTTATCCGCTTGCTAAACGGCTCATATGATTCGATGGTATAAGTATGATAAAATTATCCAGAAAGATTTCCTACTGACTGCTGCTGTGAGACCTGAAAGAGGGCACGATCCTGCTCAGCGCTCACCGTCCGTGCACATTAGGTGCTGATTTGCGTGATGTCTTCTACACCCCAGCAGCGGTATACAATGCCTCCTTATCACCACTCTCATCTACTAGAGATCGCAGGAATCCATCCTCCTTCTTGAGTAACTCCGATGGCCGATCGAACTCGACCTGCGCAAAAGGTTTCTGGATCAGGACCACATTATTACATGAGGAGTAAGAAAGGAACAGACGATTCGTCCAGCGTCAAGCACCATCTAACGAAATAGAAGTCAGGGAATAGGAAGGCGTGAAGGAGCCACAAGAGCTTACGATACGGTCGGCGTCCATAATGGTCTGCAGTCGATGCGCAATGGTGATGACTGTCACGTCATTCTTAAGCTGAGTGCGTAGCGACTCTTGGATCACTGCATCCGTCTTGTAGTCTGGTTTTGCCAATTAAGATCTTATTCTATCTCCCTAATGCAAATGAGAAGGCTTACCGATAGCTGATGTAGCTGCCCGCGCCGAATTGGAGTAAATTTGGTAAGAACGATTGTTGCAGCTAGCGAGATGCACATACCCTCGTCGAGGATGAGTAACTTGCTCTCACGAACCATAGCCCGCGCCAGTGCGATGATCTGTCGCTGCCCGACCGAAAGATTGCTACCGCCCCGCGCCATTGGACTAAATGATGATAAGCAAGCTACACGTAAATTTAAACAGTATGCTGTGATGCATACCTATCGAGCGTGATTCGGCCCTCTTCACCTTCCATTCGAAGGGAGAATAATCCAGCATCGCGGAGTGCGGCATTCAGAGTTGCGTCATCTACATGCACAATAGGTCTGACATCCAGCGTAAGGTATTATAGATTTTACGTACCAAATTGATCAAAGGGATCGAGGTTTCGTCTCAGTGTTCCACTGAGAAGCTCGGGCTATGTGGCATATGAGAATTTGGACAACAGGCCAAAAAAAAAAGAGACTACATACCACCTGAGGGATAATCGTAATTTGACTCCTCAACGCATCGAGATTGATGCTCGAAGTCAAAACGCCATCGTAGAACACCTCGCCCTCCGTGGGGATACACCGCAGAAGTGATAGCGTCAGTGAACTTTTCCCGCTGCCCGTGCGGCCAACGATCCCGATACGTTCGCCAGCTGTGGTAGCGAAGGATACGTCGTGCAACACGTTGGGGCCATCCTAAGGTATCAGGCGGTAAAGCTAGTAAGGATTCTAGCGAATGAGGAGCCGCAGGAAAAGCCGTACGGAGGAGTAACGCGCAGAAAGTTTTTCGACCCGCAAAGAGCCACTGGAGGGCCAATGCGCTGGTGGAAGACCACTCTCGTTCGCTTTCGCCTCTTGTTCAATGTTCATGTACTCCAATAGACGCTCAAGGCTGAAAGGTGACGCTGTTTAGTCGCGTCGTTGCGCAGTTGAGATGATGGGTACCTGTTGCCTGTTACTATATGAGAATCTCCTCAGCACATATAAATGTTTGTCAGGCTTACCGCTAACTTCAAACATATTGAAGATTCGAACAAACATTAGGACAAGTTGCCCAAACAAGACGGCATTGGCTATACGCGAACGTCAGTACATATCCCTCGACATCGCAACAAGATCAGATCATACATAGCGTGAATGCTTGATTTGAGGTTGTTATTCCTGACTTCGGTCCGTATACAAAATACCATCCTAGGCTGGCCGCAAACAGACCTCCTAGCGCGTCGACACGGATACCCATCCAGCTGGAGTCACAGTTTATCCGTTTTGACATATCGTGTAGGTTGAGCGATAGTTACCACGTAAGATCATTGAACACACGAGAAGCACGCGTGTGTTTGTCTACATTGATCATCGATTTCGAGAGAATCGACTTCTGAGCGCCGTAAGCTCTGATAGAGGCTAGATAGAGGCAATTCTTCTTAGAGAGTGGGAATCAATGTTGTTTGAGAGATTGGCTCACTGATACCCTCGATTGAAGCCCCGAAATGCGCCATCACAGGAGCCTTGGCCTTGCTCATTTCGCGCTTGACTGACAGTTGACTCTTCATGTATATGTTTCCCATCGTTCCGCCAAAGAAAGCGATGAGGAGCCCCAAAAGCCCTGCCGTGGGTACGAAGTATAGAATCGCAAAGAACCTCACTGTAATGACCATAGCAATTTCGAACAGATTAGACAAGTGATCCGGGATTGTCGTGTCAACTGCAACGGCAAGACAATACATGATGAGCATGAGCCGATACTATGGCTAGAACTGAGTGCCTGAGTCCACTTACCAGCAGCAACATCCTGCGTCACGCGGGTGATAACACGGGAGGTGGGCGTTTTATCGAGCCATCTGCATAAATAGTGGGATCAATGGAGATAAGCACAATGGGAAAATTGGCAGATTTTACCTGAGTGTCGTGCCGAGAATTGACTTTATGAGTCTTCTGTGCAAGGACTCCGACGCTCTGAGTGAACCCAATGCCAGTGTCATTTGCGCACAAAAGAAGACCACAAGCATAAGCACGACCAGCCCGACATAAGTCGTGAGGTAGCTAGATATCAGGAAGTCATACTTATTGATGAGTAACCATTCTCGTACGAGGCAAAGCGTCACTGACAATGATACGTTGACCTCTTCCGGCGGGTGCAATGAATACTCTGTAGCCCAAACACCAAGCAACCAGGGCTGCACATTCTCGATCGCACACTCAAAGAACGTTGCCGTTGTGAAAACAAACCAGAAGAAGCCCCACCGTCGGCCACCCAGGGCCACCAGGTACATCTTGACTATGTGACACCATTTGAGCAGCTGCGGTGGAACTTTGCGAACACGGTAACTTACTTGACTCCCAACCGATGTGGCCCTCACTCACTTCCTCCTCGATAATGAGCTTTCCTTCGACCTCCTTACGGACGTCGGCCTCCTGCCCACCGTCAATCTCGTCCTCCTCCTTCAGTTTCATCTCTTTGTCCTCGACCACTTCAAGCTTAAGCTTCGAGTTCTTCGCAAGCGCATCCGAAATTGTTCCCTGGCTTGATATGCGGCCATCGGAGTCGAGCGACACCACGAAATCTGAGATCGGTGCCGCCATGTTCACGTTGTGCGTCTATGGATCCCCAATTGTTTACAAGAGAACTCGAGTCAGCGGCACACATACCACGAGAAGGACAGTTCTGCCCTTGATCAGATCGCCTACGAAACACTTATCCACGACCCATTTAGCCGTGTGCACATCCAGCGCAGCAAGGACCTTCCATGTGCCGCGTCAGGCCCGGCAATGAATAGGAAGAGGGGAATGGGATTCTCACGTCATCGAGAAGAACGATCTCAGCAGACGAGTAGACCGCCCTGGCAAGAGTTATGCGAGCCTGATCCATGCACATCAGTACGCCTGTGAATCAACACAGAAACTGAAAGCGTTGCTACCAACCTTTTGGCCACCGCTGAGGGTTAACCCTTTTTCACCCACTTCTGTGTGATCTCCTGCTTGGAAAAGCTCCAGATCGCGGGTAAGGGCGCATTGGTATATGACTGATGGATACAAACATGCAAATGAGCTCTGATATATATGTACTTTTGAAGCCGCCTACCTTTATTATACCGCTCTTCGTCGAAAGGCGTGCCAAACAGAATATTTTCCTATATCATACAAGACGTGTCAAGATGAGACCTGAATATAGGTTTATATAAGAAAGGAACCTTAATAGTGGTATTCATGATCCAGGACTCCTGGGCTGCGTACGCTATGCCACCGCCTCGCGGGAGCTTGAACCAAGAGCCGGGTCCGGACGGTAAGAAATGCATTTCCCCTATGACAGAGCTCGGTTATAGCAAATGATCCAGGTCGTAATACCCTGTCACTTACCAAGCAAGGCCATGAGCAGACTTGTTTTGCCAGACCCTAAGACACATTAGTAGTCAAAAACACGCCAATTCATTTGTCTTGAGCACCCACCTGTGGGACCGATGATTAAATTAATACACCCGGGCTGGAATAACAGCTCTTCGTCAATACGCAACCTAAATCGGGGCTTCGATGGTGTCGGGGCTTCCAAAGCGTCACACTCTTCATTTGACCAGGAGAAAGTAGCTGCCCTGAGCCCAATTTCGTTCGCAGAGGGTTCGTACTGCACAATAGCCTCATCATTGGTCGTAAAATCATCTAGAAGTTCAGACTGGGATCGTCATTTGAGCCGAAGTCAAGGACGGAAGGCGAAGCAAAATAGCTTGTACGTTTTGAAGGAAGTCGTTGAGACGTCCCAGGGAGACCCGAGCTTTGATGACCATGGGTACCCATATGAAAAACATGTACATTCTTCCGGAGAGAATTCCGAACACTGGAATGAAATAGAAATATTCGGTTTCGCTAGAAATGAGAGTAAGAAAAAACCTCACATGCATAGGTAGAGAAGACGGTGGCCGCTGCGACAGGATTGCAAAATATGAGCCAGGAGCCCAAGGTGTGGCAAGCTGATACGAACCGTCTAAGGGCTGCTTCATAAGAAGTGCCTATGTAAAAATCAGATGATATGTAAGGCCTAGGGAAAAGGATAAGGTTTACATAGAAAGAGAAGGTGGCGGCCATAGTCACAGCTGGAATGACAAAACTGTCATAGGAGTCAGAACGATGAGATAATGAGAAGGCAAGGCGTGGGAGGGATACGAAACTGAAAGTTCATCGTGAGAAGAGTGTAGATCTTGTTCCACCACACCCATAATAACTCGATCTCCCGTTTCTCATTGATACGCTCAGACATCCTGTTCTCCCAGCCGAACATTTTAATCATCCTGATAACACTCATCGCTGCAAATGCACAGAATATTTCTCATGATCAGGGTGGTTCAAAGCAGAGAGAAGACAGGAACAAACTTTCGGTGACGGCCTCCACGCGATCGTCGCCCTTTTTTGAAACCTCTTTTGCTGCACCCTGCAGCAACCAAGAGAATGAAGCGGGTAAAGGCGACAGAGCGACGAGCACAGCAAAGCCAGCCAATGCACTTGTGAGAACAGACTATCAGATAGCTATCTGTCAAGGAGCCACAAGGATATGCAAACCTCCATCCGAGAATAGTATATAAGAAGCCAAGCGTGAGGATGATCAAAAGCGGCCCCGTAAAGAATACCTGGATAAATTCGGCTCCCTGACTTATCGCCTGTAGATCTGTAGATATCAAATTGTTCATGCGGCCCACGAGAGATGCGCCCTTATCGGAGGTTGACGAAGTGGCGGCAGTCTCTGAAGCCGTTTCCATGTGAGGTTCCAGTGGAACCGCCCCGGGTGCAGCTGGTCCGGTATTGTCGGTGGCTGCTGGGGTCGATGAACCAGAGGCTGTCGTGGACAGTGGTGCAGTAGAGCTCACGGCAATCCTTGGAGGATCGGATTTCCCCTCAGCGACAACGCGGATTCGTAGAGCTTGCTGCAGCATGAGCTGGGTGAAGATAGCTTCGAGCCGCACCGTCGAGCGCGCGAGGATTCTCTTGTACTGTTGCGTGATCAAAGTGCTGGCGAACGGGGCAAAGAATAGCTGTGCGATGCTACTCAGTATGACCATGAGGTTAGAGTGGATTGGTCTCGTACAGATGCAACCCAGACCCAAGGCTTTACGGTTGCTCCCCGGCCCTCATTTTCAATGTGCTCCAAAAGGCGCTTGAGACCATATGGCGAAAAGAGTGTCACGACATTGTTCAGAAGAAGGAGGAGTGTAGCGACGACGAATTCTCTTCGGAATACACCTAGCACTGCGAAAACAATGCCAGAAGACTTCTTGCGGGTGGAGTTGTGCTTGGTGCCAGCATCGCCTTCCGCGTAGGGATCAAGATACGGAAAAGCATCACGTACGAGGTTTTTGGAATGGTCAGAGTCAGCAAGGGGAGGGAGTTCCGAGAGGGGGAGATGCGGAACCTGATAAGCCTTCCATACCGTGCCATCAAGGAAACTGAATAGCAATAAAGACAGTGGTGATGCTGTTTGCACTGGATTTGGTGGCAAGGGATACTGCGATTGGCATTAGGGAAAAGTAAGGTTCCAATTGATGAAACTGTACCGAGGGGTTGAAAGGCGTGTAACGGCGTGGCGTTACGAGTGGTAGAAGTATAGCAGTAAAACTTAAGGTGCCAACCAGCTCCCAGAGCTTGTATTCTGGACCTGCTGGGGATCTGGTATATGTCATGAGAGGCATAACATCGTAGATAAAGAAAGCTGTCCAGGATGCCGCCAGCACCAAGGTAATATGGAGCGAAACAGATGTTGGACGAGGATTGATTATAACGAATAGTGCAAGGAGTGAAGTGTATGCCTGCATATATCATTACGAGATGTTATAAGCTCTCAATGGAACACAGTCGGTGGTGATCAAGGTACTCACGAATACAAGGGATACGAAGCCCAACACTCCCGTCTCCGAACCTTCTAGGGTCGAAAATCTATATAGAGAGACGCGTAAAAGCTCCAAACAGCCAACGAAAGTCAAAGCCTCTGCTGCGAAGATAATGCGACCCCCATGTGCTTCGACGTGGCTCGTAGTTACGGACTCCGGCGCAACTTCGCGCGTTTTCGCAAGCCCGGTGCGCGAAAACACCACCTTGCTCAACTTTGACGCGATGAGGACACGTATGAGGAGGACGCCTGCTGATGCAAGGGAGACATAGACTGGGATTGCATGAAGACTGTGCCATATATTGCCAGTTGGAGAAGTTGTCGAGGAGATAGCGTGAACGTCCAGATTTGGTATGTCCTGGATGACGAGGCTATTGGAAGCCATGCGAATCGAAAGTCCTGTCTTGACTCGCAGAAAGAGTGAACGTTCTGGGTGAAGAATAACGCTCACTTGTAGGTCAACAAGACGCTTAAAATTCAATCCTCGCGTATGATGGTGACTCAATCGATCAAAGTGACCACGCGTTCAATATCTCCATTAGTGATGCAATCTACTCAGGGCAGTTGTGGTTCGCACCCGGTCAATAGGCCGGTTACTTTCGATCCTCAGCAGAAGATTCGTAAAATACCATATCAGTCCAGCTCGAAGGAACGACTGAAGATGTCTGGCTGAGAGACACTGCGATTTTCTCAATCCCAGACGGGCCACATTAGTGAAAGCATTTGCGGACTGATAGTGGCTGACTGACCACCGTTGGATGCAGATTGGATGTTTTACTACAATTGGCATCATGACTCAGACACACAAAGACAGAATGTTATAGGATGCAGTACGCTGGATCAACAAAATCTCAATGCAGCACCCGTCCAAAATACTCGACCCCGAATGAACGTGACTATGGTCGAAGGTCCGAAGAGTTACAGCGAAGGGCCATGCTAGAAAATAAATTTCGAGGTTTGCTTCCCAATAAAAGTCTTCACAAAGAAATGCACCCAATTTTTCGACGTATGGGCTGTACTTACCGAAAGCAACGTGTAGAAACAGTCCAGCTTGAGTGGTTCCGAGGCATGTCCAGGGCTCAAGGCCATACGCAGAGCGGTGAGTGGCGACCTGGCCTGCTACTGCCATGCTTGCCACAGGATACACGACAAAGAGGGGTTGTATTTCGTTGTCAAGTTTATCTATGGTGCTCTGTAGTCGTCGCTCACATCCCTGGGACGCGTCAGCCAGAGTTTCCTCAGACTGCATGGGATGACGCAACTTACAACTATTCCTCAAGACCGATGCCCTCACTAGCAGGCTTGTCCTCAAGACCGATGCCCACACTAGCAGGCTTGATAAGATGCGATGGACAATAATTTGTCGAGTCCTTATCTTTAACTCGTGGTACCGGCCAGCATTTGACAAGGGTGCCTCGCCTTGCTGCGCACTGAATAAATTCAGAGTCCTTGGAGCACCCGCATGTGTAATCGATGTATTTCTGTTGACACATCTGGTAAAAATCACAATGAGGGAAGTGAAATGGAGGAGATGATCAGCACGAACCATAGACACCGTCTGAGAGACCGATGGGACAGTGATAGATACTATCACTATGCGACGGGTTCTCAAGCTTCAGGACAGTGAAGTATTCCAACCGAAACAAGAGGAGGTGACACTGCTCAGTGTTGTTCTTAGGTTAAGGCAGAACCAGCCAGAATCAGGGAGAAATTGCGATGATGGAAGTGGAATCGCGTGGAAAGCTCGGAACTAAAAATATGAATCCGAAATGGGGTGGTGAGCTATCTTTAGATGAATCATCGTCGGCGACAGTCAGGGTGCGTTAAAAGGGTCTGTAAATTTTTACTTCAGAGACACTGCCGCACAAGAGGATAGAGCTACTGTAAGCTCATTGGCAGCGTGTTCCCTGCGCAGCACGGATGCACTGGTGGTCGATACCTGTGGTCCTCCAATATTCCGGCAGGCCATACATAATTATAAATGGCAGTACCCCGCATTTTGAATTGAGTCAATCTCTCGATCGTCGATCACATTTGCAACTCGAACGCGAACCAAATCCGTCAATGCAAGTCATCGCACATTCGCTCTGAGTGAGTCCCTTTCCAATAGCATCGCTAATCTCGGAAGGGGGCAGTAGAATGTCTATACATAGCGGATGGAGAGGAGCCTTTGACAATGAGACATACCAGTTATCAGGTGTTAAATACACGATTGAATGCGCTGCTCTCCCTTCCGCAAACCATCCCGAAGAACGTTGCTGAATATTGTCCTTGTGAGTGACTTCCAGATTTTCGATTACTCGTGCCTATCAAGCAGGTATGAACCACTTCCGCTGTCTCAAACTTTTTATCCCGCACCATGCTCTCGTCGTCGCATGCACTTACCGCCTTCCTCGCCAGGTTTCTACCTGATGTCGTCGAAGACCCCTCCTCGACTACAACTCGGGAAGCGTATCGACCACGACTCTCTCGAATTCGTTGAGGTATTGGGCGTGGGGGGCTACGGCATCGTTTATCGCGCAGTGGAGACAAATGTCACCAACCCGCACTCCTATGCTGTGAAATGCCTCCTGCATTCCAAAGAACAGCCACCAATACGCCGGCAGTTTCACATACGCGAGATTGCTCTTCACCAGATCTCCTGCGCTCATCCCGGTGTCGTCACTCTCCATCGCGTCATCGAGGACTACGACTATACCTATATCATCATGGATTACACCCCCGACCAAGATCTTTTCACGCAGATATTGAATCATTCCCGTTATCTCGGCAACGACCTGCTCATAAGGCACGTATTCCTCCAGCTAGTCGACGCTGTTGAGTATTGCCATTCCCTCGGGATATATCATCGAGATTTGAAGCCGGAGAACGTTCTCTGCTTTGAAAGTGGGTGTCGTGTTGCGATTACCGACTTCGGGCTCGCCACTACCGAGAAGATGAGCGAAGAGTTACACACAGGGAGTATCTACCACATGAGTCCAGGTGAGCTACCTCTTCGATAACAAATAGGCTGTTAGGGGCTGACCGATCTTTTGCACAACTAGAATGCCAAGGAGGGGCTTTCGCACTTGAAGGAAGCTACTCCCCGATGTCCAATGATATCTGGTCCCTGGGGATCATCCTCCTAAACCTAGCAACCGGAAGGAATCCATGGAGGACAGCGACAACCGAGGACCTGACGTTCCAGGCCTATCTCCGCAATCCCCTGACCTTTTTCCCGTCCGTCCTTCCCGTATCACTCGAAATCAACGATATCCTCGTCCAGATGCTGCATGTCGACTGGAGGCAGCGAATCACCCTGGCAGAGCTACGCCAGCAAATGGAGGATGTGACCAGCATTTACGCAGCCGATGTCGTCTTTGAGGGCAGCCAGGCTCGGTGTGCGTGGGAGGCTCGGATGGACGTCGAACGGGTCTCCTGTATCGCCATCGAGGATGAGCACAAAGCTGCTCCCGTAGAAGGGATGAAGTCCTTCTGGAGCGAAGACTCCTGCTCAGAAGTCAACGTCACAAACCCCACGGCTCCTGACCCAGGTGCTCGGGCCTTCTCCTATCAGCCGACAGACCCAGGAATCCTCGATCCAAATGAGATGCAGTTGGATAGGCAGGACTCTTGGGATTCTTCCGATTCTTCCTATTATTCTTATTCGACCTCCCCGTCTACTCCTGCCGACAGGACCTTTGGGAATGTTCGGATGGGGGAATTGACCATGGAGGACATCTACGAACAGCAGCCGGAATTGGGATCGACATCTACAGGACTATCAGCAATGGATACCGGGGAGCGGTTGAAAGCGCCTACCCATGCCTCTCAATTCCCCAGAAGTCCAGGTCCTGCGTCAGATACATGGATGCATGAGCCCAATGACTCGTATTCCACGACGGTCGGGGGCAGCGCAGGTTCTTCGTGGGCGTCCCCTGAAACGCATATTTCGTCCTTACCATCGACAGACTCCGAGTCTGATTACACTTCCGAGATCACCTTCGCAAGATCGACCACCCTCTCCCTGTCTCTCAACACGTTTGGCGGACCGGGACAGTATTCGCGCTCTTCAGCCGAGTCGGAATTATCACCCGAAAACCACGACAACAAAGTCATGTTCAACCCCATGAAGTTCTTCTCCCGTCCGTCGCTCTTTTCCTCGTCCGCGCCTAAGGACTCCCCTTGCCAACACCGCACGTCCGGAGACTCGTGGCCATCACAGACTTGTAATCTCCAGCCAGTGCAGACAGCACCAGGCTTAAGCCAGACAGTTGAAGGGGCTCCGCAACCAGAGACGCAGAAAGAAGGAGAAAGCCGCTGGAAAATATCACGATTTGGTCCGACTAGGCATTGGTTTTCACCTGGGAAGTTGTTTTAACCTTCGTTGGCATCGTCGTAGAGTTATCGTATTGATATCTTTAGAGTCGTTGGTTTTATTACTGGCATCATGCATAGGAAGATGTGTAGAGACTCATGATCAAAAGAAATCCATGATTTCGGTGAAATATTTGAACTGGGTGCCTATGCCAAACACAGGGAACGAATTGGGCGGGGGAAGGGCTGGGAAGGGTTACTGGCTCGACTGGTTCTTCAACTCTATCTGTCCGGCATTATCTATGTCTTGTCGAACCCATGCCATCCCTCCTTGGCACTGTATGGTATCAATATGATGAGCTACAAATGTCCAAAAGGGCTCTGCTTTAGATCCAAGTGATATTGGCATTACAATAACAACGAAAATTGAACAAAAAAGTTCAGGAAGCGTCTCTTCTTTCCAAATCGTTATTAAACGGTGATGCAAATATGGTTTGGAGCGATGAACGATCTCTCGTCCATGGCCCGTCCATTCCTGAATCCAAAATTGGAGATGATGCGGGGACTGTTACCGCGACAGAGTCGAAGGTAGCATGTCGAGAGGGGGTCTGCGCGCCTGAGGGGACACTGCCTGCAGAGCTATACACACGACGCTGGTTCGACGACGACCAGTGTACTCCAGGAGCCTCGGCTTGCCGAGATCCTGCATCAGCAGACCTCCACGACTGCGGGTTGCGGTCGCGGCCACGATGATGAGCAATAACGGATGTGCCAGAGCTCTGCTGATAGTCGACCTCTCTGATCTCCGGCCTTTCAGGGTGCAACTCTTCCGCGTCTCGCTCACGAGTATCCAAGGGAAGGCGTGGAGTTGCAGAATCGGATCTCGAAGAAGAGCTGCTTCGGAATCGGCTCTCGGGGACGGACTTGAAGGACTCCGAGGAGGATCGACGGCGCAAGTCGTTGGGAGCTTCCCAAGAGGTTGACGGTGCATCCTGCGGTTCTGGAGTTTTGACATGCCGTTTAGTGGCGTATCGGAACCATGCATTATCAGTGATGGGTTGGGGGGTCGCAAGTACTTCGGGGTCAAATGGTTCTGAAGTTGGTCTGAGCCTAGAAAAGCTTTCAGGGGATTTGCGTGGTGAAGTGGGAATAAAAAAGGGGCCTATGAGGTCTTTCGTCCTTATACGCCCCTCCGCGCCTTTACTGGGCGCATGTTCATCTGAGGAGCTGTTCGGCGGAGGGAGAATCAATAGGTCAGAGTCAAACATAGCACTTGAGGACCTAGACGCGTACTTTCTTGAATGCGATCGGGGTATCATTGGAGGCTCCGGACTAACGCTGGAACGTCGTCCGTCCTTTGTATGAGGGGACCGTGGACGCCCGGGAAGATCTGTTGGTGGCGACGGCAACCTACTTCGTGATCGGCCGCGGTAGACGACTCCTGGGATGTCTGTGGGCTGATATTGAGTAGCTGGGTATTGTGGCCACCCCAGTGGTACCACCGGAGAGGAACCGTATGACCTGGAGGGGCGTTTCGAGCCTTTCTTATGACGAGCGTGACGAGAAGGTCCAGGAGTTGCTGTTCCCCAATAGGGACGAGGCGACCGACTCCTCCGCGACGGGCTGCGGGAACGAGAACGGGAACGGCCTCGACCTGAACGCTCAGGATCCCGACCTCCAAAGTGGACCCGCCCATCCACTGGGTTCTGCGCAGAGAAGATTGAGGTCCTTCCAAGGATCCTCCTCCTTGACTCCCCCTGGCCAGGTTGGTCGAAGATATCAATTCGGTCCAACCCTGCGGGGACAGGACCGAACCGGTCCGCCAGGATGAATGGTTGGTTGTCAATGGTCGTGATATCCAAGAGATAGATGGCAAATGTCGGGGAGTCGGGGGCCAGGTCCGCGTACTCGTGGCAGAGGAGCCCCATTGTTCTTCGAGGGTTGAAGTAGTTCTGGTTCCATCGTGCAAGGACTCGGGCTGCACTGTCCTGGGGTCTCATGGCTGACTCGAAGGCCGAGCTGGATAGTCTGCCCTCCGAGAGCGGAACCTTTCCGTCCCAAGCAAGGGATTCTTCCTGCGCAACAAGTTATTGAATATGAGTACGAATAGAAATATGATCTCACGTACAGAAATGAATCTCTCCCAATCCTCGTGTTCGAAGCCACGATCGACAAGATAGTCGGGCAAGGGATAACCTCCCCGATCGTTGAACCGCAGATCCATAACCTTCGTCGTCTTCAATAACGATGCCGTGCTGGAATATACTGATGGCGGCTTGCTATGCGGCGGATTGCCGAATGAGGGATCGCCATGTAAGCCATACCATGCGGGTGGAACGCCAGGTGGAGCTGAGTATCTCATAGAATCCGGGTAATGCGTTGGAGGGCTCCCGGTGTGGCCGTAGTGTTGAATCTGCCGCACATAGCCCACCCGATGGTAGTGCCGTTCTTCCTTTTTCTCCACCACCAGTCTTTCCAGCATTAGCTTAAAGTTCTGATCCATGGAGTTACCATATCGACGGAGAGTATTCAGAATGAGTGTGAAGTAGAGAACTCCCAATGCGAGAACGACGGAAATTGCGATACGAATACCAAGCTCGGCGCGAGGAGTCAGGTTTGGCGACACTTGTGATCCTGCCGCGCCTGTTCGCCAGACAAAGGCCATGATACAAGCAATGTAGAGCACGATCGACCTGAAGCCAGGCCATAAATGTCAGGTTGGGTATAATGATGGCGTTAAAGATGTACTTACCATGCAAGCCATGTTGCAGGCATTGCGAGAAGCACCCATACGTTCCACCAGATGAAGGTTTTTGTCTTTTGAGCCTCCTACATGAAATGCACATTAGTGAACAAAAATGGAGACGTCGGTGGATCCACGCACTTGAGCCCATTCCAGAGCCTTATAAGCTTTTCGCATGCTTGAAAAGCGTATTATGTAGATACATCCATAGAGTAGGCTCATCAGTGCACATATGAGGGAGAACAGGGCGGCATTCCGCGTGACTGGGTCCGCAGCAGCACTTTCGATCTGTAAGATTGTGAGAATGGCGCTGAAGGGGAATGTGAGATGATGGGTACACACCAAAAAAATTAGCCGACTCACGACAACAATAGAACAGAGACAATATTAAGAGTCTTCCATTCCCTCAGCAATGAATCGATGAACGCTTCCCAAGTCGATTTCAGATTTGCGCTGGATGGGCTCGTCCACGGTAGCTGCTGTAGACTCATCGGTTCCATTCCTTGAAGCGCCATGCCTTGGATCTCCGGCATTGTCATCTCGGCTTCTTCGAAGATACGCGCAACGCGAGAGAAATAGAAACTGGGCAAGCGGAGAAGGAAATGCAGGTAGAGTTGGCGAGGTAGAGTATCGAAGAAAAACGTGAAGAGCAACGCAAAGAAGTCAAAAAGCAGGGCAAAGCAAACAGTGCGGCGGCGTGAGTAGGGATAAACAACGTAGTGGGACGTAGAGCTAGTTGGATGTTGGTCGTAGGCTTGGGCTAACGGGAGAGAGGAGTTGATTATGCTCGCTTTGCCACTGGACCGGAACGGGTCCACCGCTACGAAGGTGGACGCGACTTCTGGAATTTCCTGTGATACGGACTCCTCGGAAGACTTGTCTTCTTTATAGCGACGGTGCCCGTGATGCGTTGGTGGTCGGATGATTGCTGTTTGAGGAGGGTTATATGACTGCTGGGGCTGACCAGAAGCATTGTAACTGTAAATGGGTTGCCCAGGCGCATTGTACGATTGTTGGGGGGGGTGATAATACTGTTGATCATATTGTTGACTCGGAATGATGATCGGAGGATTAGAATGCGCGCCATGACGACCTGGTTGACTTTGAATGATAACGGGAGGATTATATGGCGTCGAGTAATAGGATGGTTGCTGAATTATCATCGGCTGTTCTTGGCGAGAAGCGCGCTCCCGGGAAAACGACGAAGTGGAGGGAATATAGGTGTAACGCTGCTGTGGTCCATCCGGCACATGAATGTCAGGCTGCTGCCGCCCTTCTGTGACGTGAATGCGAGGCGAGCGGCTACGGGGACGAGGGGACTTGGACTCGGAGCGGGGGATAGTGACAATTCTTGGTCGTTCTTCGCGTTGCGAGCCTCGGTCGTCGTGCTCGTTCTTGGAGTCATGATCCTTATAGTGTGCGTAGGACATTTTCGCCCTGGTCCTAGCGGTAAAGGGAAAGAAGGCAAACCAACCAATTCCAGCATGTCTGTGCCGTGTTTGACGGATATCAATAGGCGCCTGCAAATTGTGAGCGTCAAAGCCATCAAGAACTTCAGCCTAATCCGGTGACAACTGATGGCGTTGCCAATAATAGGACTGTCACCACGCCTTGTCTGCCCTTGGTCTGCCCTGAGTATGTACATAGTCTCCTCCAGTCTCCTCCTCAGTCGTTCTTCGGTTCTGTATGTCTGCCCTGACTTATTAGGGCAGTGGACCAACCATCGATGAAGGCTTCCTTGCGATCAATTCTTTGTCTGTCGACTGTGCCCGCTCAGAACCGTTTGCCAATGCTACTTTAGCCTTCTCTGCCCGGAACCCAAGCAGCTCCAGGATTCCTGCGGACTTCCCAACAAAACCACCTTCTCAACGATGCTTTATCCCTCCCTTTAGAGTCCGGAGTTTTTAAACTGCCAGCCTCCCAGACCTTTCGACATACATGCACAGCGCCGTGCTCAGGTTCGCTATAGACACGAGGCTTACTGTTCGCCAGAATAAGTCTGAAACGTATTCTCCTCGTCTACAGGACAACCATCAATAAAGCCACTGTCAGTTATGCCCCGCCTCCATGGAATGTAACATCAGACGTTGCCTCTTCTTGTCATACGCGTCAGCTTTGCTCTGGAGGGTTGAGGCTTTGCTGCCTATACTATTGGTGCTTACCAGTCAGCCTTAGCTGCACCATTCCCAGTTATTGAGGTTCCTATGTCGCGGGTTCCCCTTTATTTTTCCTCAAATAAAGTCGACCACCCACTAGAGGACATACTAGCCCCCCTCTCTACCAAGTTTCAAGAGGAACGAACAAGAATTGGTAGAATCCGGAAGGGTTTACAAAAAACTTTGCAACTCCCATCCAGTGATAGTAGGCGCTTGCAGATCTGATTGAGGTGAGCATCCAAGCTGTCAAAACCTTATGCGGTTAGATATGGTTTATTTAAGTTGATGTGGTTGATGATGTGCTGCTGTTTTCAGGCCTTCACTGTCACCACACGCCCTCAGGACACTTAACCAATAACGGTGGAAGCAAGGTAAATGAGTACTTCCTTGCGAGAAAGTTCTTCTCTCCTTCAGTTGGATCTGCTCAGAATCTTCTCACTACTGGCTTCGCCTCCTCTTTTCAGAACGGGTTTCAGGCTTTTAGGCATACCCAGCACGACGTTAGTGCCCAACTACATGTATTGTGCGTATGAGTGCGTCAGCATTCGCCAGAAGACGCGGGGCGTTCGTTCTTTTACACTTTTGCTAGCAGGACCCCAAACCAGAACGCTATCAGGAGTGTTTTTTCTATCTTTATTTGAGCCGTGGCCCTTTGAATGTAACATAAATGGTGCCATCTGTTTTTGCCACATGCGACCGCTTTACTCTGGAGTGCAAGGGTTGGAGCTTTAACGCAGATGACCAGAAGGTTCCTTGGCAGAAGTTCGGGCTAACATCATCTCGAAGACCGTCCTTCTACCTCGATTGTCAATCGCCCTATTCCTATAGGTCCCCGGCATCTAAGGTAAAACATAACCTATCCTCCGGCTACCACTGCGAATTCGCCATCGAAGCAACTAAACAATCCTTGGCAGGACTTGGCACACCGATTAGGCGTACGTCAAACTTTTCAATGTGATGCTGCATGACGGCGCCTTACCCCACACAACGTCTTCAGGATGTGTTCTGTCATCGGCAGTCGCGGCAACGTCATGATGGCGAGTCTTGTGCGATCTATCACACCACCGGTACTTCCCCGTCACCCTCGGCTGGACCATCCCTGTTATCGCGATTCCCAACCAATCATTTGCGGGTTCGTATGTATCAACTCCCCACGAGTGTGCGCAACGGTTCTATCACAAGGCATTGCACATGATGCACCCCGTAATGCTGCCAAAGTTATTTTTCCGACAACATAGTGCAACGCTATCATGTAGATGCGGGTTGCGCAGCCCGACGACCAAGGATCGCTTCACACCGTACGGCGTTCCCCAAGTTGGACCACTGTGCTGCCTAGATCTATTATCTTTCTCAGCCCTTTTCCGCAGTCGGCAGCGAAACAATGGACTAGCAGGGACTAGCTCGTGGCCGTTCGGAGATGGAGGCGCTGCCTTCTCGCCTTCTTCTTGTGCTTGGCATTTTCGTTTCCATGTGGTGAATGTTTTCTGAACTTCATCGTAGCTTTCTCCTCTGCAAGCATGCGGTCGTCTGTTTAGTAAGTCGACTTGATGGCGATAGCACCTTCAAGCATGTATAAAAGCATGCAAAAATGCCTCATTTCGAGGACCTCCGATCTTCTATCCCCTTGTCAGGATGCGGTCTCTACTTGTCTGTACTCTGGCTATAGCCACTGGTGCCTTCGCACAGACTATCCCAAACCCTCCTACTAACGAAGCCTACCGGAGCGGGAAGGTCCATGACGCCATCATGCGTAACAAGACCGCGCACTTCGACGCCCGGAGAGCCGCTGGAGCGTACGATTCTCGCAAGCATCGCCCGTTGTCATTCATTCCCTGCGTTGATGGCAAGTCTTCTCTTTCATTACGCGATTACCTGATTTGGCGCTCAATCATGTCTTTGTAGGTCGCGCTGGCGAATTCAAATGCAGCAATATCGACCTATATTCGTTCAGGTCGCACGCCGACCTAGGAAGCGATACTGGAGAGGGCAGGTATAAAATCTCAATCTATCAGCGTAAAATAGACACTAACAAGCTAACAGCTCAAGCTGGGGCTGGACGCATAAGGGACGCGACTTCGCAATCATCGCCCAAGCAGACGGGGCGGCTTTCGCCGAGATTACTGGAAAAGGAGAGCTTGACTACCTAGGCCGACTTCCTCGGACTGAGGGTGCATTGGCAAAGATCTGGAGAGGTTTGTCGTACTCTCTTCCCCTTACATCTCAGTGCCAAGTCCGGATGCTCATACGTCATCCGTACAGAGATCCGTGTGTCTGGAGACATTGCTGTCATCGGTTCCGAAGCCGAAAACCATCACATCCAGTTCTTCGATCTCAAGAAGCTTCTGGAGATCAAGAAAGAGGAGAAGCCCAAGACCTTCGACTCTATCAAGGATGCCGCCATCTTCCGCGGGCTGCCCATTGGCCGCACCCACAACGTCGTTGTTAACCCTGAACTTCCGTACGTCGTTTCGGTGGGCAGCCAGCCTCGTACGAGCCAGTTCGCTGGAGGACTCGTTTTCATCGACATCAAGGACCCCTCCAACCCGACGCTCATGGGCTACCAGGCCGAGGATGGATATGTTCACGAGTAAGAGTCGCGAGCCACCAATTACCCCTTTCCCATTGCTAACTCTTCTACTAGTGCACAATGTCTTCTCTATCGTGGGCCTGACAAGAATTTCGAAGGCAGAGATATCTGCTATGGCTATAACGAGAACTCCTTGACGATCTACGGTAAGCTGTCGTCCAGTATTCGCTTCAAACTACACCTGATGGAGATGTTAAGATGTTACGAACAAGGCCAACGCAACGATCATTTCTAACACGAGCTACGTCGGCGCTAGCTATACTCATCAAGGGTAAGGTTCTTGATCTCGGTCATCCCAGGCATGAGTCACCGACCCTGGCATTCAGATGGGTTCTTGACCCGAACAACCAGCACTACCTTCTCCTCGATGACGAGCTGGATGAAGTTAACGCAGCTGGGCTTGCCGCCGATGGCTTCCCCGTTACCTATATCTGGGACATCAGCAACCTCAGAGCGCCCGTCCTCACCGGCCATTACAAGACCAGCGTCAAGGGCATCGACCACAACCAGTACATCGCAAATGGCAGGTCCTACCAGGTGAGTTCATTCAAATATGATGTGACGTCCGCCTTCTTACATCTTGTTTTCCGAATAGTCAAATTACGGCGCTGGCCTGAGGATCTTGGACGTCAGCTCCATCCCGAGTGACCCGACGGGTGCTGGTGTGCACGAGATTGGGTTCTTTGATATCTACCCCGAGGACGATGATGTGGAGGGTGGAGGACTCATCGACTTTGCGGGATCCTGGTCGTCGTACGGCCTATTCAAATCTGGCTGGATCTTGATCAATACGATTGAGCGTGGCGCTGTAAGTACCGCTTCTAGACATTCGTCCGCTAATTCTGACGAGCTCGTTTCTAGTATGTCGTCAAATACACTGGCAAATAGGTTTGTGGGAATGGACTTGGTATGACGATCAAGGGTGAAGAAGGTGGAGAAATGGCAGACTGTATGATTGTATTTTTGTAAATGAGGGATGTCAGGAGGAATAAAGAACTTGTCACAGCCATGCTGACTGTGGAGTCGTGATCTCGGGGTACCTAGTCGACCCTAGACCAGGTTCAAAACAGAGCTGTCGAGTGAGGGCTCCCTCCTCATTCTCGGTTCACCCTTATCACCGCTGTTAATAGGTATGGGCGGTCAAATGACTCGACCAAGATAGCACCCAACATCTCTGACACATGGGCCCCGTGCCAAACGCCAGTCGAAAGGAGTCGAATATTTTATTTCTTAATGAGTAGGTGATAGGAATAGCTACTGGGCACGAACTTCAAGTCCTCAATCTTCCCCAATTCACTTTCCACCTGATCCAAATAACGCAATGATTAGCCGAATAATTTGAGAGAAGACAAATTCTTGGGATCGCCCGCCCCCTTTCTGGAGCTCTTCGCTAATGCCTTCCCATTGGACGCCTCTGCCAGCATCATTCTCGACACAATCGAGGAGGATGTTGACCATATCCCATGCACCGTCACGAGTGTCCCGGTATTGATGGACTTTGGACCCGTTGTCGATCCAGGTCTTCCAGCGGGTAGCCTTCAATTCCTCTTCACGTTGTCTGCCTTCCTCAGGAGTAACCCTTGCCCACTTCGTGGTCGCGAGAATAATCCTCTGGAAAGCCCCTTTCGATCGGGAAAACGAGTAACGCAATATGCTCATAGCTTCAGGGGACATGGAAGAGCTGCCACCACGGGAGATGTCCTGAAGGTATATAACACCACCAAGTGTGACGCCGTTGACAAATCTTTAATACTTGATTAAGTAAATCTACTGGGATGGCCATGTTAAAACTTACGCTGACTTGAGCCACGCAGCGAACTGTCGCAACATTTCTGTATCATTCTTTTCGGCGTTATCGAAACCCGGGGTGTCGACAATGATTAGACGACGACCTGGTAGATGATGACTGCCAGGGATTGGGCAGATTACGGCATAATCGAGTTGGGTGGTACAAGAGGTTAAGTTGTGGCCGACGGCCATGCGATTCTTACCCAGGAGGGTGTTGATGAACTGAAAGAGGGCATCACCTTGTAAATGCTAGACATTCAGACCAAATCTTGATTTGCATACCTGGCTTCTCCCGGCGCCTGTTATCCCCGCAATACTGGGATGTACGATGAGCGCTGGTAAAATCGAAGAATGAGTTGAAACGCACAGGATCACAATGTCGGTATTCCTCAAACTCCTGGTGCCCCGTTGATTAGGCTCCGATTTTCCCAAGCAAGCAAGTACTTTCTGGACTCCTTGCCGATAATCGATATTCGATTTTGCTTCAGATTCGTCGTTTGCGGCAACGGATCCGAGGAGGGTGTTGACGACATTCCAAGCACCGTTACGACTCGTGTCTCTGTATTGATGAACCTTGGACCCGTTGTCGACCCAGGTCTTCCAGCAGGTAGCCTGCAATTCCTGTTCACGTTTTTCGCCCACATGTGGAATAGTTTCGAGTCTTTCCCATTTCGTAGTCGCGAACATAATCCTCTGGAAAATCTCTTTGGAGCGGGAAAACGAAAGACGCAATACGGTCATAGCCTCAGAGGAGATGGAAGAGTGGCCTCCGCAAGATATGTCGTGAAGAAATATAACACCACCAAATGTAATGCCATTACCATAACTTCGATACTTGGTTAAGAGCGCCTATGGGAGTGACCAGGGTAAAACTTACGCTGACTCGAGCCACAGAGCCAACAGGCGCAAAATATCAGTATCTTTCTCATATCCATTATCGAAACCTGGAGTGTCGACCATAACCAGACGGCGACCTGGGAGACTCGGAAGATGGCTGCCTTTGGCAGGGATTGGATCGATGACAGCATAATCGAGCTCGGTAGTGCAAGGGGTCATTTCGTGGCCTACGACCATGCGATTTTCACCCAGGAGGGTGTTGATGAACTGGAAAGATACAACTTCGTATATGATTATCATTATGACCAGATCCTAATCTGCATACCTGGCTCTTCCCCGCGCCTGTTAGACCCGTAATACTGGAATGTACGGTGAGCGCGAATCACGATAGCCGGGCGAAGGAGCCTACAGAATCACAATGTCGGTATTCCTTACTGTCGGAGTGCTGGTGTCTTCCTTCATCGTCGTGCGCTGCGGAGTCTATGGTAGGCGTGATTGTGCAACACAGAGATAGCGGTTAGACCTCTATGGTCGTTGAACTGATATAACACTGTCAGAAGTCCTCAAAGATCTATATTTGATGAATCGGCTTGAAGACGTCCTCATGCATGAGTCGTGTAAGGGCATGTGGCATCCTGGTGGCATCATCCCAAGTTGTCGAGGTGAAGGTTGTGAATTCGGTGCATCTGCCCGATTCTGCCGTGGCAGTGCCGCCATGTGTAATTTCTGACTCCGCGATTTCTCCGTTAAAACTGCCCATCGACGATCGGGCTAACAAACTATGGCCGAGAAGTCGCAAAGCATGCCAGCGACACCTGTTCGGGTTCCCGGTCTTTGTTGCATCACGATCACTCGAACCTCTTCAATAGTGGCGACACTGGCTCTTCTTCCAGCTCGCTGCATATGGTCTCTAAGTCGTTCAAAAGTCGGAACGCGATAAACTACTTATTGTCAGAACTTCTGAGCCAATATGAGCTGGTAAGCTCCAAGTTGATGTGCTCTCTTCCTCGCAAATACATCTTCATTTCACCCTTTAAATTACTCAGACCTATCACAAACAGCAATGCTCCATCCTACGGTGAGTGGAAACATCGGCTATAATGACCTGAGACCAAAGAAAACCGTGACCAAGCAGATTAGGCGGACATCAGCTTCTCTATATGCACCCTAAGATTCTTCTATGTTGGTTCGAGATGACGAAAATCTTGCATGATCTATCGCATCTGCACCTACCATCGGCAGAGCCTTCGTTCGTTATCTCGAGTTAATCATACGGAGCTTGAGGATCGTGGCTATAGTGATCGGATGCGTGTACATGGTCATCCTCGCATATATGTATGCATAAAAGAGGTATAAGTCTCCACAGAGCGAAGTGACTTTTTGATATAGAACTTGCCCTGCAGGACGGCATGGATATTGCGATTGTTCAGAGAAGGACTGACCAGTCCAAAAGTACTCCTTCTCGTCCTTCGACACCATGCTAAGACGGGTCACCTCCTCTCGACTGTTATTTTTCGTGGGCTAGAGCTAAAGACGCTATTGCAGTCACCGGATCTGAAGCTGCCACCACCATAGATATCTATTCCGAGGACGTCAATGCGGTTGGTGGAGGAAATGTTGCGTTTGTTGGAACCTGGTCCGCTCATGTCTTCTACAAGTCTAGTTGGATCTTGATCAACATGATCGAACGCGGTGCTGTGAGTGGCCCAGAACACTTGAACACTTATTGTAAGCTCTGTCCAAATGATACGGTCTGGTTTCCCTCTACTATGTGGTCAAGTACACTGGCACTGGCAAACGAGTTTAAGGTGAATCATGACAGGTTAAAATCTAGTAGCTTTATTTACAACAGAAGAGTTGTAAGAAGGAACCAGAACTTTGCTTTCTAGCCTCAATTTTCGTAGGTGGCTTCGACCTGAGACGCCGGACGAGAGTTGTGACGACAAGTTCGAGGTTCTCTCCGGTTTTGGCAGACGTTTCGAAGAAATCACAATCCAGCTCTCGTGCGAGTGCTCTACCTTCCTCAGTAGACACCTCTCTCTCGGTCGTCAGATCACATTTATTCCCTATGAGTGCAGATATCACGTTGGGGTCCCGCTTCGCTTGGCGGATAGTCTTGCAATGACTGACAGTATCTTCGAAGCTGTATCGGCTTCCAATAGAGTAGACAATAATGAATGCTTGTCCTTCTCTGATGACATATTGAGCGAAGAGTAACCACTATGAAGTGTAATGACAAACTGGACTAGGTAGTTGACCCTCGTGAAGCAAGCTGGGTCCATCCATAGTTGTTATGAAACCGTTATGAATTCGTCTTAGTATATCCTACCCACCTTGGTTTGGCCAAGTATCCAAAAACTTTGTCTTGACGGAAGCTCCCTCTATGAGAATATCTTTGTGGTAGACTTGGTCTACGGTTGGATCGATCTCTATATTCTGACCGAGAGAGGGTAAGCGTCCCTAGTTCCGAACGCGCATGCAATACCACGGATTACCGGTACTGTTCCGCAAATTAGTTGTATGAAGTCTTTGAGAAGTAATCCTTACTGAAAGTGTCGTGTTCAAACTAGGACACGGAATGAACACGAAGGTTGGAGGTTGTCGCTTTCACAGGGTGGCACTCACTCGATGGGCAAGAGAGGTCTTCCCGACGCAACCATCGCCGACCAGAAGGATACGCCAAGATTCTTGCAGAGGTTCACTGGTGGTCATGTCTATGCCTATGACACCGAGGAGGCACAGCAAACAAGGACCATACTATACGGCCGGCATACACTGCATCTGATGGCCTGTCAGAACTCCATAGCTGTGAGCCTGAGACTCCAGGTGTATTACGGCAGAAGAAGGTGTATACATAGGAGAGAGCAAGGTGCTGTCAGGACGCTGATGTCACGGTGTAGATTATCTTAGATTATAGATGCCCAGTGAGCGAGGATGGTGACATTGGACGACATTTCAACAGATGACCTCCACGTTGATTCGGGTCGTAGATAAATGTCGTGTAGAAGGTTTTGTGTCTTGAATGCAAGATATGGCACGATGGTGCAATTCAAGTCAGATCCACCACTGACCGTGACTAACATCCTTCCAAACCACCACCGATCCACACACAACTGCTACCTGGGTCCTTTTCGCCCATTACTTCTACCATCGCGGTCGGTTTCCTGGGTGGATAACTGTAGCCGTCCACTACCCAGAAATCATCATGGCCGCTGAGGACTCGGAGTCCACGTCGTTTTCGGCAGAGGAGTATTTCGCGACACAACCACCGCCTCCTTCTCTCGAGGACAACCTCAAAGGCGTCAGGGAATTCGTGGCCAGGCAGGCTAAGGAAGGCAGGAATGTCGTCTTGGTGACGGTACGCAGTAATCACGATTCAAAGGAGGAGAATGGCTGACAGGATCTACTCAGAGCGGTGGTACAACTGTGCCGTTGGAGCTCAACGTGTGAGCGTTCAACTGTAACGCGCCCTAAACAGCTTGGTTGATGTTCATTCCGCCAATCTAGAGTGCGCTTCTTGGACAACTTCAGCGCTGGTGCGATTTCCTCCGAAATCTTCTATCACGATGATAAACTAGCTGACTGATACGGTGCTGCTCCGCAGGAACGCGAGGTGCTACCTCTGCCGAGTACTTCTTGAAGGCAGGATATGCCGTCATATTCATGCATCGGCAGTTTAGTCTGCAGCCCTTCAGCAGGCATTACTCCCATTCGACCAATCCATTCCTAGATTTCCTGGAGATCGAGCCCTCGAAAGATGGTTCTAACTCCACTCCAGATATCTGCGTGACCAAAAACATGCGCGAGGACCTGCTCGAGGTCCTGACTACATACAAGTCGGTGCACACAGCGGGGACACTGCACACCATGACCTTCGTCACGGTTAACGATTATTTATGGCTTCTCCGAGCTGTTACCCAGGAACTGTCCGTCTTAGGAAAGAAGGCGATGTACTACCTTGCTGCTGCGGTCAGCGATTTCTTCCTTCCACGACAGAAAATGGTTAGTGCCCCCCTCTCAATTGCCAAGGAATGGTCAGCGCTAATGAAGTCCCAACAGTCAGAACATAAGATCCAATCAGGCAAAGGCAGTCTGCATATCGAGATGGACCAAGTCCCGAAGATCTTAAAGCCCATGGTGCTCGAATGGACGCGGGGAGAAGGGTTTATCGTTTCTTTCAAGGTCCGTCTACGCCATACTCTATCCAGCTCATTTACCTATCACCTTACAGTTGGAAACCGACGGGGAACTCCTAGTCCCCAAAGCACGCGCTGCGCTCGAGCGTTACGGTCACCAAGTAGTGATTGGAAACGACCTCCACCGGCGCAAATACGAAGTCGTATTCGTATCGCGGAAGTCCCTTCCGGCCCTCCCAGCAGGCGCGGACACCGAGCCTATCCCTGACAAAGAACTCGAGAGCCCGTCCCCGTCGACCTTTGTCGAGACATGGCTGCGGATTCCATTCCCTCCCCCCATCCCTAACCCCGCCACCAACCAAGTCAAGGAGATCGAGGAGGACATCATCGAGGAGCTCGTGAAGCGACACGAGCGCTGGATCACGGACGGGCGATAGAATCGAACCCCGGATCCTTGATATTACATGCGTTCCGCGAAAGCATGAGTGTAGCAAATACGAAATGTAAACAACAACAGACTAAATCTACCCTGGAATACATTTTCAAATTATCTTCATCTTGGTTCTTACGTTGTGGGTGGCAGCGCAATGGCCATGAATGGTGGTGGTGGTGGTAATAGGTTCTGAACATGGGTACCATATATAGTTATGCAACATGAGTAAAATGGGTAAAAAAGAAATGTAGCCCACTCAAGGCCGTCATCTGTCCATGGCACTAACAGTCTTCTAAGGCCACTCACTCCTGCCTGAGCCCACCGACTCTCGCCCAGAACATCTCTTCTCTGAGCCGAATTATCTCCTTCCACGTCCGCTCCTCCCATGTCGCGTCTCCGACATAAGCCTGCTTCTCGTCATCGGCCTTCGTCTCGTCGTCCTCGTCATTAGATTTGACGTTCTTAGCTACGACCACAGACTTCTCCTTTTCCTCCTCGGGAATTATCGGCGTGGGCTCCTCGACACTTGCCTCCTTCTCCTCGACCTTCTTTTCATCTCCCTTCATTTCCTCCTCATTAACCTTCGTATCCTCAATCTCTCCAGAAGGCTTAGTGTCAGCGCCGTTCACGCTGGGTTCCGCAGCACTGGGGACGTCCTCCGCCTTCTCTTTTTCCTCTACCTCCTCCACAGGCTTACTATCCGCATCAGTAGAGGCCTCCTTATTCTCCTTCTCCTCAGCCACGGGATCAGGCGTCGTCTCCGCATCCAAGAAGACCTCCGCCTCATTAGCAGGAGTCATCACGGCGGATCCACTCTCCGACTTTTCCTCTGCTGCAGGTGCCGGTGCCGGTGCCGGTGCCAGTGCCTCGCTACCAGCGGAAGGAGCAGAGGTCTCCATGGAACCTTCTTGACCAGCTGCATCGGTGGCTGGTGGGGCCTTCATCGGCTCCTCAATCTTTGAACCCCCGCCTTCATCCTTCGACGCAGCGATAGGTTCCGTAGCACTAATCACAGGCGTAACAGGGCGCGACCCGCCATCCGCGAGTGTCCGGGGGGCACGCCCAGCTGCTCGTCTCGGAAGGGGTGGCGGCACGGGGCTGTCGGGGGCAGCGGCAACAGCAGCAGGAGTTATGGAAGGAGGGATAGGACTGGCAACAGGAGTATGCGGACGCGACTCGGGGAGAGGCACACTCGCAGGTGCAACTGGCCTGCGCGGCGGTCGCAGTGGCAATGTAGGCTGCTCCTTCGGAGACGCGGCTGGCTCCGTCGCGGGGGCGGGTGCAGGAGTGGCCTCCGGTAGTGGCTTGTCCGTGGGTTGACGTACTTCGCTGCGTTTGGGTAGAGGCGGGGGAACAGCGTGTTTCGCGGGTATGGGTGTTGCGGTTTGAGTGGGTGCTGGAGGTGGGGGCATCCGTCTGCGTTCGACCGATTTTGGTTCTGGTGGTGGCGGTTGTGGGGCCTGCGCTGCCTTTTTCGCCTTGTCCTTGTCCCCTTCGCCCCAGCTTGTGGCGCGTTCGCTGAGTGCGCTTGCCATGCCCCATATGCCCCTGCGTCGAGGGGGTATGGGTGGCTTCTCCCCAGTTGGTGAGGTAGAAATCGTCGCTGGGAGTAGAGTCGGGACTTCCTCTTCCCAGATCTTCTCGACGATACCTGTGCGCACGAAGGCCCAAAGGGTGCATGTGGTGCGGAGACGGGAGAGGCACCAGTTGTTCGTGCATAGGGGGTAGATCGTCGATGTTTGCGTGGTAGGACTTGAGGTGTTAGAGGTGTAGTCAGTTTGGTGGGACGACGCGGAGGTGGAGGCGTTGGAAGTCGTTGTTCTGTTCATCGGCAGAGAGGATATCGGGAGAGATGATGTGTTTGACGCTGGCGAGGCCAGTCTGAAGATGTAGATCTGAGGTGGTAGCGTTTGTTGAAACGTCTGATTACGAGGAGGTGGGGTTGGTGGTTGTGAGTTGTTCGACGAGATTGAGTAACTCGTCGAATGTGAGGGTTTCTTGAACAGGGAGGCGGACCACGACATCGAATTTGAGTTGGAGTGACCGAGGACTGGAGGTTGTGGTCGAGGGTGGCTATGGCTGGCTTCCTGGGTGGGGAATATAGGGGTCCCGCACAAAGCACACGAGATGGTACTGCTGCTATTGCTGAGACCAAGGGCACTGGATTCTTGGAGAAGGGCAGCCGACGACATGGGCTCTATGATGAGTTGCCCGTTATGGATGGCAGAAAGCACGGAACGGCGGGAGAGCCAGTTTAATGAAGGCGCAAGATCAAGCCGCACAGTAGGTTCCCTATGATACTTATATGTCAGAAGGTAGGAGATAATGCAAAATGATATATACTGACGAGTCTTCGTTTTGGAGCCTCGCGAGGAATGGCAAGGGTAATAGAGTGGTCATGGCAGGGGGCTGCGGGGAGGAGGGGTGTACAGACCGCAGATGCGCCATGAAAAGCATAAATTCTTGATAGGGGAGATGGGAGCTGAGGAGGCGTATTGAACGCGTTAGGTTGTTACTTCCACGCCTTTCTTTATGCTTGCCCTTGCCCATCGCCACCAAAGCTTCCTCAGCCTTTCGTTCAGCCTCCTCCTTCTCCGCCTGAAACGCCTGCATCTGTTGCTGCATCACACCAACAGCTTCCTCCGCGCCTTTCAAAGCACTCTCCGCGTCGGCGAGCTTCTGCTCGCTGAGGTATTTCGCGTAGCGGGCCTCGGCGACCATCGTATTAGCCTGTCCAAAAAGCGTCGCGCTGAGGTCATCGAGGTCTTTTTCAATATCCCGACGTGCGGTCTCTGCCTGGCCCCGCTGAGCAGCTTCCTCCGTGGCCTTCTCCATCAAACGGTTGAGCTCCGAGGTGACATGAGATTTCTCGACCAATAACCCGGTGTCCAGCGCAGACAGATGCTGTGTACGCTCTAACTCTAGTTGCGATACCTTGAGCGATGTCGAGCGGACGGCGGAGGATGCCATGTGCAAGTCATCTTCCAAGTCAGAGACTCTGTCGTACGATTTGACGAGTTTGCCATTGAGTTCGGTGACCTGAGTAAATAGGTCCTGTATTTGAGAGCGCAGAGATGAAATGACCATGTCTTGTGCATCAGGATCCCGCTGGTGTTTGTCATGAGTAGTAGTTGTGCCATTTGGAACAGCGTTCGTTCCGTTGATCTTCGTCGATGGGTCAACGACAGGTTCTGCCTCGGATTTCACTTCGAGGCTTCCGTTCTCTTTGTGCTCATCGTGAGCGTCCTGGGGGGCTTCAGCCATGGATATAAGTTCTGGCCGGGGATGGCAGTTGTCAGCTGTTGACGACGATGAGGTCGCTGAAATTCAGATTACGTAAACAAGTCCGAATACCGCCAAAATTCCGTTGGCAGGTCCGACCGACCTGACTCGGACGTACACATCGAGGTTGATCGAGGCTGCCCTTCACATCCCTTCCACCACGTTAGGTCCTCTATGATTAAGAAACTCATTCTACTCCACGAGTGCTATGGCTAAGCCACGCATCCTCAAGCACGCCGCTACAACTTGTGCTCTGCCATCAACTGGAAAAACCTCATGGCAGAATGGTTCGTATGGATATCTTTCTTACCAAATTCGGCTCCACATATCCTTTGCTCACATCTCAGCATCCCAAGATCTTGGAGTGAAGATATCTCGATTTGGTCATGGCGCATGACCTACGGAAGTAATTTCGGGATAGGTACCTGGGCACAAACAGTGCAATGAGTTCACACTGCACATGCATCCCGGGCCCTCCATGGCCACTGACAGTCGGATTCACAGGTCTATATGATTTACGCGAACATTTCAAACTTGTGATGGCGACTAGCCTCGAGCTCTGTCCCGTATCGTCTCCCAATCGCCGAACCATACCTCCAAAGCTCCCCGTTTTACTTGGCGCATCTTTGACTTGAAGGCCTCCCACGATAACAAATCGTCAGTGTCCTACTCGGCCGCGGATGGGCGTTGTACTTTCGAGGACAAGGCCCAGCAAGTGGGCCTGGAAACTAAAATAAAAACGATTCAAATATGGTACAACGCGTCCTCGCCGCCACTTCCTGGCCTACATCGTCTTGCACCCGTTCTCACGAAGCTATAGATCGTCGACCGAGTCACAGATCTGGTGTGATGCGCTGAAGTGGTGGAGACCCACGCTCCGAGTTCGCTGAGATTTTGGACCAAGCGCTAATAACTCGTGCTCTAATAAATGTCATTGTTTCCTCAGGGCGATGGGGCCAGTCACTGTAGTTTTGGCCGATCCAAAACCAGGAAAGGTAGAAGGGATTGCTCTTGCCGAGATTGATCAAGATGCGATCACATCTCTCCAGATCCGGTGCGGCTTGAGATTTCACAACAGTTCACAACCCTTCAGACTATCCTCGAGGCGTACACGAGGTGATATTAACGAGGGGTAGTAATCCTACGGCCTTGAATAGGAAGAACTTGCAGACAGGACTTTAACTAGAAAAGACGAGATGTCGGAAGGCCAACCCCCAACCACAACCCAGCTATCCGCTTCTACCTCACATCCAACCTACCTCACCCCATCGTTCTATGAACAAGATGCCTGCTTTTCGCAACTTGAAGACTCGCCGATCCTCTGGAAGAATCTGGAACAAAGTTCCCATTGCATATGATGGTTCGTTTTTTTTATTCTGTCGAGTCCCATCTTGTATTCGGAGGCTGATCGAAAACCTCTAGAGCAAGGCTGGGAAACCCTCCCAGCGATGATTGACTACACACGCAACGATATATCCTCACCTCATTCCACTGCGACTTCTCCATCAGCAACCTCAGCCGACTCTGACTTCGAGAACCATCCTGTTCCGAGTCGTAAGAGCAAGGGGAAGGGCAAGGCCGCTAATCCCTCCAACGCCGATTACGTTCCCCGTCCCAAAAACGCCTTCATACTCTATCGGTCTCACTTCTACCAAACACTGGGCGGCAATGATCAGAATCAAATCAGCGTCGCTGCCGGTAAAGCATGGAAGGCCCTCTGTGACGAAGAGAAGCTGCCGTTCCAGCTGATGGCTGAGAAGGAGAAGCGGGACCACCAACTCAAGTTTCCTCACTACACTTACGCTCCAGGATGCAAAGGGCCCAGCGCTAAGCGGAAAGCTGCCGGAAAGAAGAAGAGCCAGCCCTCCGTGAAGAAGACCCTCGTTCCCAAGCCCATACGCATGTCCCATCGCGCCTCACGCATCCTCGCTTCTCCTCTTACGCGCAATCTTTCTCCGCTTACCGATATCGTCCTTCCCACCCTTCCCCAAGTGCCTCACATCCTTTCCGAGACTTCTGAGTCAACATTCCACATCAAGCGCGAGGAAACCCCAGCTGAACCGGAAAGCCTGTTCACTGCCGGCTGGTCGTTCGTCCCGACCTCGGAGATACCGCCTCTGGAATTATCGCCCGTAAAGACCGAAAAGGTATGCCTCCGTTTTATCTGATCACCTCCACGCCGACTGATCATATCTTGATCACAGGACACGCACGCCGACTTGTCGTCGGTCCGTCCTTCCAGCTACGACGTTATCGATCATCAATTCCAGTCCCACACCGCTGGCGGTCCTCGGACGGTGGAGGACTTCCTCGCGGGCGAAACTCAGGTGGAGCTCTACTACAACTACGTGGACTTGCCCGATTTTAGCCCTTCCCCTCTCCACACCCCTGAGGCGGCATCGCCCTCCTATCCAGATTGGGCTATGGACACTGCGGGGTCGTCTCCGGACATCAAGTTCGAGCCTTCCTACTTCGACTACCCTCTCAACGATTTCCCCCATCTTAACCCCTACGACTCATTCAATCCCGCACCCTTGCACGCTTCGGATCTCTACGACGAGAAATTCCGCATGTCGTCCCATATATCGTCCCTTGGAACACCCAGCGACCATGATCTCGAAATGGAACAATACATCAACTACTACGACTTCTGAGCACATTCCTCGATCCGGACCTGCATCATATCCCATCACCACAGCATACCTTCACGACAGTCCTTCTACACACATTCACGTATCCATCATCATCAACCCAGAACACCGACATCCACTCCACGACATTCACGGCAGCATTGTACATTCCAACAATCACACCAACCTTGTATCCATCTATAGGGACCACTTACTTGTATTTATCACCGGCATCGCGACCTTGTACATTCGACGTGCCTCGAGGCACAGCTACCCCCAACGCGCTCAGCAACGACGCGCCATTCGGTTGGGATATGAGGGTTTATTGGCCTTCAAAATCACACTGGTACCTCATCTGACGACTTGCGATGTCTGAGGGTAGAGCGCGACCACTATATATTGTACAGCAGATATCTCTAATATACCTGACATTCTGGATGAAGTCTGCCCTAAGTTCTGCTCGTGATATGGGAATGAAGTCTTAAACACTTTCACCTTGGCTGTGCCTTGCAAGTGACGATGAAGCCTGGAGGCGCCCAATAATGTGCGAGCAGGTAGGCAGTGCAGGGTCGCTGACCTTGAATATGGTGATTATTTGATGAGTGGCACTCGTCAAGCGACCCAAGTTGGCAACTCTCAGCTCCGTGTTGAACTTGGCGGTGCAACACGCAGCGGCTGCGGGAAAACATCCCCTTCTCCTCCCCACCGTCTAACTATGCAGCTTCGAAGCTGCCTGGGATAGCATTCAACCTCAAGGATACAAGTACTCAGGCTCATCTGGTCGATCGCAATTGCCAATACTAAACATCCTAATGATGGGTAGTACGGGCTTCTTCCCCTCAGAAGAAGAACTGGACCTAGTCGCGCAGATATATGATCGCGTCGGCACCCCACGTCCAGATGTCATCCACGGACACACCGCAGCTGAGATCTTCGAAGCGTGCACCGACCTCCCCCCTGCAGTCCTCAGCGCAGTATGGGATATCGCAGACAAGGATAAAGCAGGGTATCTTTCAGAGAGGGGCGTGGCCATCGCACTTCGGCTGATAGGATGGGCGCAGAGTGGTGAGGAGTTGAGCGCGGGTCTGGTCGGAATACGTGCGTCTTCGTTGCCTTTGACGATGCGGGAATGCTCATTGTAGGCGTTGCAGCCGGCCCGGTTCCGCAACTCAAGGGCATATCAGAGGTGAAAGCTGGACCCAGCAGCCCCGCCGCCCCGCCGAAGTTGCCTCCATTTACAGAGAGCGATAGGGATGCTTTTCAGAAGGTTTTCGAGGCCTGCAGTCCGACATATGGCCTTCTTGAGGGTGAGTTGATAGCCTAGCTTGTCTCTCAAGATCAAAACCTATGTATTCACCCAGGCGGCACGGCTCGAGATACCTTCCTGAAGTGCGGTCTGGCCCCGAGGGACGTCTGGAAGATGTGGTAAGCGCACCTTGCCTTGCTTCAGCCAGCACGCACCTAGATACCCACACCTACATCTGACCCAGGGAAATTGCCGATACCCACAAAAGAGGCGCCCTCGACAGGCACGATTTTGCATTGGCGATGTATCTTATCCAAGGCTTACCGTCAGGCCAGCTGAGCTCCCTGCCTTCCACGAGCGTCGAGCAGATCTACGGAGACATCGTAGCTTCGTTCAAGACGTATGGTGCGACCTCCTCTACCCCTTCTTCGCCAGTGCAGAGGAAACCGTCTAGGCCCCAGAGACCCGCCCGAAAGCCTCCGTCTGCACCCGGCACCCCTACGCCCCCGCCGCTTTCACCTCGAGAAGCTGCCGCAGGGGACGAATGGGCCGTCACGCGTGATGAAAAGGCGTCCGCCGATGAGCATTTCGATCTCTTGGATACTCAGGGGGCAGGGTATGTGGATGAAGACGTCGCTGCACGGTTCTTGATGGGATTCCAACTATCGCCCGAGGATCTGGCCCATATATGGTACCTCGTCCATGACCCTCCCCTGCAAGACTTAGCTCATCATTTTCCAGGGATCTCGCGGACTTCAATAAGGACAATCGCCTCACCCGGGATGGTTTCGCGATAGCCATTCACCTGATTGAGCAAAAGCGGAACGGGGCCGAGCTACCACGCAGACTACCCCCTTCGTTAGTCCCCCCGTCCTTGCGGAGCAAGTCTTCAGCGAATCCGAGGCAACGTGCGTCTACCGTCGGCGCTCCGAAGAGGCCTCAGGCCGAACTTCGACGTAGCCTCAGCGGCGCACCGATACCCCTCAAACCCCCTCAACCACGATTGAGCACCAAGCCTTCATTGCGGCCTAAATCTACGTACACACTCTCGGAACATGGGACATCAACTACTACTACGGAAAACCCATTCGACGAAGTTCCGCCATTACCCCCAAAACCGTCCTCCTCACCTATACTTGACACCATTAGCCCCACAACACCTACTAGTACGTCCCTCCCCCCAGTGAATGTCCATCATTTTTCTGATTTTTACCACCAAGGTCCCCTGACGAATGCCACTAAGCCCCCCCGCCGTGTTCAATCCATGTACGGACGGCCTACCATCGATCCCGACGAATACCAGAGCCTCAAGGAACAAACTCTATCCCTCACATCACAGCTCGAGGAGCTCACAGCCCAACTTGCCGACCAGCGCGATACACAGGCCGCCAACGCCACCCTCACTAAAGAGAACAAGGCCCTCCTTTCGAAGATCCAAGAGATGGAGCAGATCACCTCGCAGCTTCTCCAGGCGAACGAGGCGGTACACCCCATGGCCGCGGACCTCACGCGGGAAAACACGGAGCTTGCGCGGAGGGTCGCCGAGCTCGAGCCGCTGCAATCGAGGCTTGACGAGGCCTCAAGGAGGTTGGACGGTGCGGCGCAGGAGAACAGGGACATCGTCGCGCGGCTGAGGGAGGTGCGGGGGGAGGCGGAGGCGGCGGCTGTGCGGTCCCTCGAGGAGGTTGAGGGGCTCAAGAGGAAGGTCGGCGTGCTGGAGGAGGGGAACGAGGAGTTGCGGAAACGCGCGGGGGAGATGGAGCGGACGATCAGTAGGAGCGTGCCGTTGGACGCGGGGACGAATGCGGGGGAGATGCAGATCCTGATGGGGGATGTGACAAGGGAGAACGAGGCGCTGAAGGCAAGGTTGAGGGATATGGAGGCGTCTACGGCGAGTTTGCTGCTGTCGGAGGGGACGGGGGGTGTGCATGCCGCGCAGGATGGGCTGAGGCGCGAGAATCAGAGGCTGAGGACGCAGGTGCAGGAACTGGAGGGGCTGACGAAGCAGCTGCAGACGTCGAGTGAGGATAATGAGCTGCAGAGGGTGCTAAGGGATGTGACGCATGAGAATGAGGCGCTGAAGAGTAGCTTGAGGCAGGTGAGGGGGCAGATTACGCATTTGCAGGCTTCGGGCGAACCGCTGAGGAGGGAGATATTTGGGTTGAAGACGGAGGTAAGGAGGCTGCAGACGGAGCTGCAGAGTCGGGCCGCACCGGCGCAGGCTGTGGAGGATCCGTCGATTCCACCGCCGGCTTATGAGGACCCCTCGTAGATGCTTTTTTCGCTTTCATTGGGGAATGTTTTTGGGTGCTTTTCGCTGGTAAGATCTTTCGTTATGTGGATGCTTGCTTCGGTTACTTATCTTGGATGATAGTCTGTGATGCATGCCGTTGCTGGGCCTGCTTCGCTCCTGAGCCTGCTTTGCAAGAAGTCAACTCTATATCGCCTAACACCTATACCCGTGGTTTTGTATGTGCCTTGCTGGTGCCATGGACTACTATCCCGCCATATCAATATCTAAACTTGCAACGAGGTTTCAAAACATGTTGTACATCATTATCTATCGGATTTCGAGGGGCTCGGCTGTATGACTTGGAGCCGGTCCAGTAGCGTGTATATGCACCCAGCTTCCTATCCCGTGCTATTTATTGGCATTTACGCAATCTATTTCAGCTCGTAGGCCTGCAGCACCTGCATCAATATCTAAATTACATCTTCGACGGCCTCGCTCAGGCCTGGCTTGTTGGATGGTAATCGCAGATCGGATACAGCCTGGCAAGCTCACACCGAGAGAGTATTGTCTGTTGCCCCTCTCAATGTATGCACCATCGCTGCCCTCGAGCATCAAATACACCAGGAGTCGTCTTTTCCAGCGCGGGCTTGAATACCATCGTAAAAAGTCAACAGTCCTGGGGGCTTGGGTCACAGCGGCAGCTCCAGCTCCATCTCAACATCGTTGTCCGTGTTCGCGTGGGTGCCGATGTCGATGGGCCGACGGCATTGAACATGTCAGAGATCATCACTCGAGAAGCGCACCCAGCTTCCTATCCCAGACTATTTTATTAGCATTTACGCAATCTCTCAACCCGCGTAGGTAGGCAGGACCTGCATCAATATTTAAAGCTACATTCATATCGAAAGGTCCTGGGTACTCCTTCCTCGTCGTCCACGTCGTGTCCTGGACTCCCTTCCTGCTCTTCCTCCTAGTCGTGGCATAGAAAGCCTGTCGGGTTGAGGAAAGACAATTCGATCTGAGCCGCTTGGATGGGGTCCAAGTACGCATCAGTGTGATATATTTCCATTGAACAGGTCGACCCTCGCGACGCGTTTTCTCTTGGTTTCGGCCTGGACAGCGTAATTAGCCATGTCAGAACACTTCTCGTTCACGCGGATGGGTTGGGCGAAGTGAAGACGGGAAGGGAGTTACGGAAGATTACGGTGGAGTGGAACATGGACCTGACGAATATCGATGTTGTGGTGCTCGACGTACATAGGCCACGAGGAGTTAAGGTTAGCATGAAGAGAAGCCAGGATTGTGGGCTTTGCCGTGGGATACGGGTCGCGGACGGATTCCCATCTAAGAAAGCCGCCTGTCTGCATGTCTTCTGAGATCTGGCCTATCGTTATGAATACGGCTGTAATCTTCGACGGCCTCGCTAAGGCCTGGCTTGTCAATGTCGGATGGTAATCGCAGATCGGATAACAGCCTGGCTGTTGTCTGCTGCCCCTCTCCGACATGTACACAGCTTGCTGCACCCGAACATCAAATACACCAGGGTAGTCTTATCCAGCGCGGGCTTGAATGCCATCGTAAAAAGTCCAGGGTCACGGTCCTGAGGGTCTTGAGTTTCAGCGGCCAGCTCTATCTCAATATCGTTCTCCGTGTTCGAGTGGGTGCCGATGTCAATGGGCCGACGGCATCGAACATGTCAGAGATCATCACTGGAGAAGCCAGGGTGAGTGGGTGCCAATTGCGACTTGGGGATGTGGGGTCCACGGCACGAGCGCCCGTCGGGTAGGCTGAGGGCTGCCGCGCAGCCGCTGTCGGTCTTCGTGCGCAGACCCTATGTATCAGAATCAGCGTATCAGAATCAGTTGTGGGGCTAGTTTGGGAGATTAATGAAGTTTGAGGGTTTCGTTACGGTGGGAAGTGAAAGAGGATACAAAAGGAAAGGCATGAGAGCGAGGGACTTATGCCGTTGTTATACGTACGAGGTAACGTACTTTTTAGTAACGCGCTGGGCGTTGGGGTGCACGACCGACGGGCGTGGGTGTGGGTGCCATGGGCAGGGACCCTGGACGGACATGATGGAGGGAGAGACGGGGATCAGATAATCTGTGATCGGGGTGATCGGGAAATTCGTTCATTAGCAGACTTCGGGAGTTGCCGGTGGGCCTGGATCGCGAACTTGTTCTTGCAGACACACTGACGGAAAGTATGAATAGCGCGTCCAATGCCATCTGTCCCCCTTCCTTCCTTTCCCCCGCACCATGGCCGCACACGTTACACGCCTACCACTGGAGATATTCGATGCCATCGCTCTCCAGCTCACCGACCTCGAGCCCATTGGCCCCCCCGACATCCTCGTCCCCCTCATGCAAACCTGCAGGGCTCTCCATGGCCTCCTCGTCCCCGAATATAACCCGGGGCTCTACTCTCGAGTATTCCGCCAGAAATTCGACGTTGCCGCCGTCACCCGCCGTGCATTCCGCCCGACGCCTACCCAGTGCGTCGATCAGATGACGCAATATTTTGCTGCCCTGCGCGTGTTCCGCCGCCGCGAGCTGCGCATCTCTGTCGCCCCGGGCGAGGAGTACCCGGACGTCGGTGTCGAGGACGCACTCCAGATCGCTGTCGTCATGATGCTCGAGGACGACGGGAAAAATGCGAGGCAGCTTGTGCAGTGGGGACACGCCGACGAGTTCGTGGACGCCTTTGTGCGGTGTCGGCTCTACGATGGTGCTGAGGATAATGACGGATGGCCGCTCGAGAATCACCTCAATGCCCATGCGCTTTGGCTCATGTGGCTGTTGACCACAGAAGGTATGTGACCATAACTATTTCATTCCTATCCTAACACGTCCCCACAGAATCCCTCCTCAACCAGACCCCCGCCCAACGCGCACAAATGACCCAACTCCTCCTCCCCTTTGTCTACGTCCCTTACCGCTATCCAGCCGCCCTAGCGCCGCCCAACCACTTCCTCGTTCCGCCCCCCATAACACCGACCTTCGCCCCCTCCACTATCCCCACTGCCCACGGGCCCTACCCCTTATACCCCGACCCCACCGCCACCTCCATCGTCCATTACACCTCCCGTCCCCAGCTCGCCCGGCCCCTCGCCTCCGCCGCCGCCAAGCTCCTCTTCTTCGCCCTCGAGGAATGCACGCCTTTCCCTATCCCGCCGCACCTCGACCGCACGAGGGCAGATCGCTTGGCGAGAGGGAATCATGAAATTGGCCCGACGAGGGAGGACATGGAGGAGTTCAATTGGTCCTGGAATGCCCGGTTGCCTGGCGGCCGATCGTGGCCCAGGCGGAAAGGCCCACTATATGACGACGACGACAAACCTTTTCCACCGAGGCCGGAGGGACAGATATTCCCGGGCTTTGAGGCGCCGCCGCCGATCGCGAAGTGGGTTGGGAAGGCGCCGCATTCCGGGGAGTATGTAACTCCTGGAGGGAGCAGAGGGAAGGGGAAGAGCGCGAAGTGGGACGTGGATTGGATGCGGCTGAGGATGTGCGGGGACCTCATGAAGATGCCGCCGCGTGTGCCGTATGGGAGGGTTTACGAGCCGTTCAGTATAGAGGGGCTGTGGGTCGGGCGTATGCAGGTGCGTTTCTTTTCCCCCCTCATTCGGATCTCCTGATGCTCATGCCAACCATTGTAGATCCCAGGCGAAGCCGAAACCCAAGGCCTGATTAACACCCCGATGCACCCACCACACGGGCTGTTCACGGAAGGCGCTCTCGGCGTCGCGCCTCGACCCTTTTTCGTGCGGCTGCAGGAGCTCCACGGCGTCATCGGGGAGGTCACGCCCGAGCCTGAGCCCTCGACGCTTACACCTCCCGCTTCTTCATCTTCTCATCACCACCACGCGGGTGCCCAGCAACCTGAGGACACGGACGAGGACGAGGAGGAGTGGGAAGACGACGAAGGCCTTCCTGTCCCCTTCGCGCTTGGTGCGGAGGGGGAGCACGACGGGATGAACAATGCGTGGTTTGCGGGGGACCGCGTCCCGCGTGTCGCGCCTCTTTCCTCCTCTTCCACGTCTTCAGACGGGATGGAGCGTGTGGAGGTGGTGGTGGGAAGGGAGCGGGCGGTGTACCGGCGTCGGCAGGGCTCGGAGGAGCTCAGAGGGCGGTTGGGGAACGAGGCGTTCGAGGGGCGCGGGAGGAGGTGTGATGAGGCTGCGGAGGGGTCGGGCGGCGAAGGGGGGACGGAGGCAGAGTGGGGAGGGTATGACCACGAGGAAGGGGCTTGTATCAGGTGTTTGCAGCGTGCGGAGTTCCGGCGGCGTCTGGGTTCTCGTTCTGCTGCGTCCCCTTCTTCATCGTCGTCGGAGGAGGATGAGGAGGAGGGAGAGGGAGAAGGAGAAGGAGGGGATGGGGATGGGTTGATGACGCCGTGGGATGGGGAGGATGCGGGGTGGGTGGGGTCTGGGTTGCCGCCGGCGCATGAGTGGGAGAGGAGGGGGAGGGGGAGGTGTGATGGGTTGGGGGAGGTGGTTGTTGTTGGGAAGGTTAGTGTCTTCTTTTCTCCTTCGTCACCATTCACGCTTCCTCCTCCTTCCTCTCCACCACCCCGTCCCTTCCTAACCCTTCCTCCCGAGTCCATACACCATACTGACACCCCCCACCCCCCCACGCAGCCCGACCCATCCCACGCCTCCGCCTTCCACCCCTTCACCTACCACGGCCGCATCCGGCCCTGGGACGGCCTCCTCCTCCTGCTGCGCACGCCCGCGCGCGCGCAGGACGCGTGGCTGGGGACGACGCTGTTTTGCGGGTACCTTGTGGGCGGGGATACTGTGGTGGGGAGTTGGAGGATTGGGAGTGCGGATCCGGGGGGGCCGGGGTGGGGGGGGGCGTTTGTTATGGGGAGGAGGGAGGATTGAGTGGGAGGGGGGTGGGGGGTGGGGATGGGTTTTTGTTCTAAGACCTCCGGTCTCCACACACGGCCCTGTTTGTGATGTACTATACTATACTGTACGATTCCATACTGTACGATACCACACGCAGTCCCAACGAACCCTGTATTGGACATTCGCACTATACCCCATCCGCACTGCACTTCTGACTTCCCGGCTCGCTGATTGTATATACATACCATCTCACACATATACCCTATTTATAACGACCACAGAGGGTGTTTATGCTACACCCGCCATGTCATCACTTGTATGTATGTATGCGCATATACGTGTGTAACTCATATGTATATGCATGTTCTGTGTCGTTTTGAAATTGCCGGGGTCTTCCGTCGAAGAACCGCCTCGCCTCCTCGAGAGCACTCCCGTGTCGTGACTGTCCTTCGAATCCACGCCGCACATGATTAGATGGCCCTTAGAGGCGAGGGACACACCACCGCCCGAATCAGCGATCGGCGGCATTTGCTTGGCCGCGCGAGTCGGAAGTGCGTCTTGGACGGCAACGTCCGAGTCGCGGTCAAGGGCCCTGTATTACCTGCGCCAGACAACGTTGTCCTTGTCGTATTCAAAAGTGACCAACTTCCACCACAACGATAGGCGGTCTTGAGAGTGATCTTATCTCAAGCTAAGGGTTGAACGTTGAAGCCTAAATATAATATTGACACAAGCCTGATGCACGACGAGGCGGTATAATGTCCAAAATATTGGTAACTAGCAGGGTATGATCCCATGTACATAGGGTAAGCGTGGGCGGTGTGATATCGTACAAATGGATCGGGAGCTATAAGTACTTGTATAGTTAATGACTAGTGGTAAACGGGTGGTGGTACACAAAGGAAGGAGCGAGTGGTAGCATCGGCGGAGCTAATTTTGAGAGAGGTGCGGTGTACAGCGAGTAGCGATCGTGGAGAATGGGGGCTGGGAGTGAGAGTTCGTGATGAGAGGCTGATGAGGGATATTAATCCTGGTTGCGTTGCAGGATGGTCATGCAGCCTGGGACGTTCTTGACTAGGTCAAGCGCGACGGGTTTGTGGGGGTCGGATGCAGTGGAGCGAACGGTGCAGGCCGTATAGGAGATCTACACCTTAGGTTAGAACACGTCTCCAGATAGTATAACAGAGATGCTGGGCTTACTTGAATGCGGAATGTGCCATGATGCTTCGGACCACATATGGTATATTTCCATCTGGTGGGAAGCCGTGGGTTTAGACGGGCGCTTTCACCTCGGAAGCAATAAATGACTCACTGCTCATCGACAAGACTATTTGCGCCCAAGGTGAAGGCGTATTTGAGGAGAGCATCCCGGGTAGCCCCAAGCAGCGTGAACATATTCACGGCGTCCGTGCACACGAATGTTTCCGTGAGCTTGAACGGCCCGATCTTGTTAGACGCGTTCTCAGTGATAGTCGGATGCGACTGCGGTGCTCCTGACGCAGACTCGATGTGATGTGCTTTGACGCGGTCCTGGCTATGTCGCATTTTCAAGAACATATTGGCTACGCCGCCCACACTCAAAGACCCCGATTTCTCGGGCGACGATGGTGGAGACGGTTGGGGAGAGGGAGTTCCGGACGCTGAGCGGGCGCGAAAGGGCATCGGTATAGTATGAATGCTTGGGGATGAAGGAAAGGGGGGGAAGGGATGGACGTGAAGACCAAGGAACTAGTACTAGTGAATCATTTATGAAGGGTCCGTGGAACGGTGGAACGTGTTCTGTATGCGGAGTTTGGAAGCTATTGTTACATCAGCCCAGCACATCTCGGGCAGCGAACTCATCCGGCGGCTCCAACCTCTTTGAAGCAACTTTGAAGGGTCGAGGAATTCCCGGAACCTTTCACTTGGTATGCACGAGGGAAATCCTTGAAGGCTCGGAATTTTGACTGGCATATCCAGCCAGCAAATACTTCTGTCGTGACAAGGCGATAGGGAGGCCCAGCGACTTACCCTTACCTAGCCTATCTAAGTAATACATCACGACCCGGCCCCACAGCGATCAGTCATTCCAGCCCTAGGAAAACGTGTCTTTCGAGGCTAAGAAGGGCGACAAAGGGCGCTAGGATGATGGCATTAACGTTAATTCAAGTCTTAACAAAGACTATAAATACATACAGCCTAGGAGAACGTTTTCATAGTCGGCCAGTTGGAGCGCGCACAGTAACATATGCGAAACACCAGAGACTCAAAGACGTAACTAAGGAGGCTGGAGCAACCATGATAGGGTGTTGGACTGATACCTCATCATCCGGCGCAGTCCACCAAAGAAGTCATTGGCTGATCGACACCAAGAGTCATGATTCCCTAAAATAGTGACGAAGCTTGTGCCTCTCAAGAGTCTCATGGCCTGCCGGATTTGGACTGTGTACTTGGAAACTACTTGGAATATTCCGAAGCCTCAATCCCGTCGCCTTTCCGCCGTTCCGAGAGACTCTGAAGACTCATGAGACGAGCTCTGCATCCAAATTGGCTCCATGACACTGACATCGTGATGGCGATGTTTTGATGAGGGAAGGGCTTGCAAATCCGCGATGGTAAGATGTACGAGAGCGAATCAGGTAGGCGAGGCGTGATTGTGGTTGAGACTCATCACCTGCTTGCGGCCATTGATTGGGAGGGCTGGTTAGCTCGATGACGGTAATCCGAAATGCCGAGGACCCCGCGAGCGCTAAGATACTCCACAGAGCGATATGCCCGGCGTGAAGAATGAGATAGGAGGTTCTTGCATTAATCTGTAGTGCCCACGTCAGGGGTGAATGCGCAGCACAGATGCCCGCGCCCATAGGCATGGCTGGACTTGAGAGAGATGGGAAGGGTCCCCGTCGCTGTTCTAGGATGGGTCTTCCAGGATGCAACAGTTGGACAATTGAATTCGAGTAGTCGAAACAAGATGTTGAGGTGATCTGCTTATGGGATGAAGGCAACAATCAAGAACACGTTCTAGTTTTTTTTATAAATACAAACTCGTCTTAATGTACATCCATCCATCAAGATGGCGGGCATCCCACATGCGACCAGCTGCTACGCAATTCCTCTGTCGCAAGCGCAAAACCCAGCGCTCGGCCTCAGTTCTACAGGAGAGGGATAGATTGGTCGTAGCGGCAGAGCGACGATTGGGGAGGTTTTTGACGGGTATTTTGGCGTTCTTGCCCGCTGGAGGAGAGAAGCGATCTATCGGCGTGGTGTGAGGAGTCAGACGCCGTGCTGTGGTCAGTAGTTTGCCTTGTCCTTCGTCCGCTCCATAGCTGTAGGAGGAAGAGGTCAGTCAGAACTTCCAAATGAGATGTGAAGGACCGTCGAGACGGAAGGTGGCCAAGACTCACGATTGTAGTGAAGGAGCTTTTCAATCAAGTCCACATGTGTCAAGACCATGCGCCTGCAGCAGTAACGTTTTAGTTGAAGTTCGTCCAGGGCATCGCTGCCATGCAAAACAATGAGCACAACTCCGTGAATATAGGAAGACCGATAACTCACCCCTCACTCGTATCCTTAGCCAACAGCTCCAAATACGCGTTCCACTTATCACCGATCACTTTGCCACAGGAAAAGCAGCGCACTGGGATGATCTGGGAGGTTCAAAAGGCAATGATGAGTATTTTCGTTGCAAGGGATGATGAAGCCTGGGTTTATCGAGGGAAACGGAATGACTCTGGTCTTTCTGAAGTCGCATAGCATTGACCGAGTTGGATAGGGCTACTGACCATCGTCGATGAGCGCTGGGCTTGCCAAAGTGATGTGGACACGGTCAAGAACTGAGTTGGGCGATAAAAAGTGGTTATGTCAGCCGTGATCGCAGGCACGTGCAAAACCAGGCAAAACCTGTGTCGCAACCACCACCTTCGCCGCAGGGATAACTTCTTCATTGAGCCAATTCACCTTAGAAATCAGATTCCTGACCTCACACCCTCACAGCAGTTGGTGCTTCCAACTTAAACCCAAACGATGTCTGTTGACCATCTTTTGGACAGCTTTCAAGATTAGCGCTGGGCGAGATGGATGATATAACTACCTATGTCGTCGCTTCCAATGTTGAATATCAGCGTTTCTCCCCTCGTCTTCCTATACGGCGAGTTCTTACTGATGAGCCACTCCCATGACCATGGTATGCCCTACCTTTTCATAGAGTTACTCTCTCTGATTCACGTTGATCCCAGATCGCACTAGTCCTACACTCGAAGAATCCCTTGGTCCATCGGCGAAAGTTTGGTCAGCGTATGTCTCCGAGACAGAAAAGCAGGACAGAACTCTTGCACAAGATTGCCAGCGCGACATGGATTCCATTCTTATTTTTGTGCGTTTGCATTTCCACCGACACCGTTCGTCTGAGCATCGGCAGCTAACGCCCGTGTGTACATCGTTTAGACAGGCCTATTTTCAGCGAGCTTGACTGCTTTTATAATTGAGAGCTACAAAAACTTGAAGCCGGACCCGAATGACGCAACTGTCGTTCTTCTCCAGCAACTTTCCCAGCAACTGGCCAACCCGTCCAACGGCACATCCTCCTTGCCTGTACACGCGCTGTCAAGCGCTCCATTTAAACCCCCACATCTGCCCTTATATGCAACTTGCTTTGGTTCCTCAGTCTGGGATTTAGCCTTGCATGTGCGCTTACTGCGACCCTTGCTGAGCAATGGGCGCGGAACTATCTCCAGGCAACCGAAACCCATTCTATACCTTCGGAACGCGCTAGGATCAGGGTATACCTATTCCAGGGTATTGAACGGTTTAGGATGAAAGCAGTGGTCGACACCATCCCACTACTCCTGCACTCGTCTCTCTTTCTCTTCTTTGCGGGGCTAGTGCTATTCCTCATCCCAGTCAATAAGCCCCTCGCAGTCGTTACGTTCACAATCCTGGCCGTTTCTTTCACTCTCTATTACCTGGTGCACACTGCTTCCAGTCGCGTTCAGCGATTGCCCATATCGCTCACCGCTATCGTCGTGGTGTTGGAAAAGCACTGGATATACTTCGAAAGTATCGTTATCCATACTTTCCTGCCATCCAGGGCGCGCATCCCCCATCCAGTATGGCACAAGCAAGTGCATCAGATGCCATTCGCAGGTCAACAAAGCGCGAGGAGCGTGACCTGAACGTTCTATCGTTAATCGTACAGTCACTGGACAACAGCGATCGCCTATTGGGATTCGTGAACCACCATGATCCCTGCAGTGCCGCCGACAACCGTCACTTGACGGCGATGCTTCTCCACACTGATTTGAGCGGGCGACTTGGGCGTATCCTCAAAACCTCCGAATTGTGTCATCCAGACGAGAAGGCTCAGCGTATCCCGGCTACTTACCTTGAATGCTATTTCCGTCGTTGCGGAGACGTTGATAGAGAACCATCATAGAGGAAACACGAACATCGGAACTATTTATTTCGGGGCGGAGATACTCGCACATCTCTGCTCGTCCGACGTCATTGACAACAGCGATAGAGTTTTGCGACACACGACCAACTTCCGGCTCCTGTGGCTCCTTCTCTCCGGATTCGTCGCCCTGGCGAAAGAGCTGCACGAAGTTCTCGCGGATGTCGTTAAGTCTAGTCACGACAATTCACCTGTAGTCGATCCAATGAACCGACTGTTTCATGGGAGCCTCCATGAACGGATGACGAGGATGTCGTATGAGTTGGACACGCTCCGGGACGACTTAAAAGCGGGCCATCTCCAATCGCTTCTCTGCCCCTCCATCATCGAGGTTGAGTTTATCTGGCCCTTACACGTGAACGTCATGCGCGTTCTACAGAGCTCACAGCACTCCCCCCCTCGTTGTGCGACCGCACTCGGATATGCTCTGGAACGATCACAGATCTTACATACGCATATTTACGACCTTCAGTTGTTCCTTCTGCACGATTCCCTGGAGATATACTCGCCAGCCAACACATCGGGGGCTGAGATTGCTTGGGACCAGTGCGTTGCGCAACTGGCTCGGTGCCCGATAAGCACACTGGCTCAGGAACAGCTCCTGTTTAGGCTGAAGTACAGCAACCACAAAGAACTGGATGCAGAATGTGGAGATGAGGACTATGAAGACGTGCATCCGTCCATACTGCTTAGGGGGTTGATACGTGATCCGGGCTTGATCAAAGCCACTCCAGAGTCTTGGAAAGTCAGGAGAGAGTTGGTGCTTCTTGGAGGCGGTACATGGCACGCCATGCAAACAAGCTGTTTGGGCTGACGCCGCGCGAGGGCATATGATTAGGTACTAATGAAAATCAAGCAGAACTTGCGGACAGACTGGATCTTGTATTGAGTGAGATCTTTTCGAGGCCAGGAGGCTGGAAAGATTATAAGACTGGAACGTGGAATTTCAAGTCATGTCTGAGCTGCGCAAGACGCTCCAGCAGGACCTCACACATGGATCCACATTCGTCGACCCCATGATAGGAGTGATGTCACCATGCGGCCGATGTGACGGCATCTAGCCTGAGTCAGAACATGAAAGCATCTCGATTATCATAACAACCGAATATCATAACCCATCGATTCCTTTCACCCTACAATGTCGTCTTCAGCTGCGCACAAGCTCACCGATCACAAGTATCTGATTTTCGATGTCTATGGCACTCTTGCCGACTGGGAGACAGGGTTATACGACGCGTTAAAACCCCTTCTCTCCCGTTTCCGCTCTTCTTCGCGCTGGTCTCGCAGTGAAGCGGTCCATGCCTTTATGTCGATAGAATCGGATATCCAGGGTCAGCACCCGTCGATGCGATACTCTGACCTTCTCGCCAAGGCTCATGAGGTCCTCGAAGCGCGCCTGTTGGCTAAAGAGGAGAGACCGACGAAAGCGCTGGATACCGCAGATACCACGACCCTTGAGGGTCACCTCCCATCCTTAAACGTAGCAGACAAACCAGGGGAGCCCTCATCAGCGAAGCTAGATTCGAGTCCCACCCCAAACGCACATACGGTGTTTGGGAATTCGATCAAGCAATGGGCACCGTTCCCAGATAGCTCCAAAGCTCTCCACGACCTTTCCAAATATTTCCACCTCGTCGTACTCTCGAATGTCGACCATGCGTCCTTCGCCCATACGCACACCTATCTCTCCGAAGGATCCTCCCCGTCGGACGTTGGGGACGGTCAGCCGGCCCCGGCACTTTACAGCCGCCCCGATCCAATCGCTAACCCCCGCGGCTTGTGGCTCCCGCGTCAAACCCCCAATTCCAAATCACCATTCTCCCTCATCCTCACAGCGCAAGATGTCGGGGCATATAAGCCTTCACTTACCGGCTTCCTTGCTGCATTCGAGGCGATTCGCGCGGAGCCTGATCTGCTGGCGCACCCGGGCTCCAGCGACGCTCCGGCGGTCCAATCCATCGATGACATCAAAGCTAAGACGCTTGTAGTGGCGCAGAGTTTGACGCACGACCACGAGCCTGCGAAGCAGCTCGGCGTTTCCAGTGTGTGGATCGATCGGCAGGGTGCTGTGTTACGACCCGCTCCACCTTCTGATGGTAAGGAGTTTGGATGGCAGTGGCGCTTCGAGACGTTGGGAGATATGGCTAGAGCTGTTGAGGAGGAGCATCGTGCTTCACTTGAGTTGTAAGGAGGGACTGAAGGTAGCTGGTGTGGAAATCCAAGATGGCGTCGAAGTAATGATCTTAGCAATGGACTGCTGAAATTATGCTTGAGCCAGGTGTGTGAATAGGATATGACATATGCCTAAAACTGGATATCGATCCATGGTCAATTGACCATGAAAAAGTTATCCATGAATGCAGCCCGATTTGGTAATACATCACTTTGCACATGCTTGCCACTGACGTGACGCGTCTCCGTCCTGTGCCCGCTATTTTTAACTCTAACCACCAAGCCCATCGATGCCATTGCATATAAGGCGGGAGCCACGTCTAGCCACGTGTTATTTTGACTGGACATCCTATTCCAGAGTGCAAGACTAAACGTAGGAGTCAGAAAATTTGGAGACTATGTAGCGAAGGCTGCAAAGGTGCGTATCATACAGCTTGGGCGGGAGGATGGCGTTCCGTGGATAACGCTGCGTCCCGAATGGCATCGCGCGAAGGCGTGATACTCTGTAGGCGGCCGGCCTAACAGCGCCCCCGCGTTTTCAGGACTGCAGAAGTAGTCCGGTCGCGAGATCAGTCATATCGTGTCTGATGGGTGACAGAGCACTCCCAAAAAAATCAATAATTTACATATGGGCGCATTATCTCCGGTGCATGGTAAATGACATTGTCCAACGAAACGTCGATCATCAATATCCTCTACCCGTGCTAGGGAATAAGGCGTTGGGTGACAAGGAAGAGTGCACCATACCCGCCCCCTCAAGCTCCAGGCCCGACCCGTTGCCACGTCTCCCGTGTCCCTGCGCATGCGGAATCGGCAACCCCTGGAGGCCTTCCCCAAACCGCGTATCATGGTCAAGTTCGAGATCTGGAAGGTGCCCTGCATCAAGACTCAGCAGCTGCCGGTGTTTCTGCGCCTCGCTTGATGAGGAGCTAGGCCGGTATATGCTCCCACTCGCATCCGATGTGCTCGGGAGATGGCCAAGTAGGATGCGCTCCGGACTGCTGACAGGGCTCGCGGGGTATGCGTATCCGCTGTCCGTGCGCGAGTGCTCATGTGCCAACCAGGGCTGGTTATCGCTGGCGTCGCGATGCTGGAAATCCTCTAGGTACAAATTACCCACGTCGTCGCCGCGATCTGGGAGGTGGCCGGCGTGACGACGATGCGCAGGAGATTTGCGGTTTTGCTTCTCTGTCGGTTTGTCTCGTTTTCGATCCTTGGCAGATGTTTCTTCTCTATCGGGGCTGTTGTGGATGAGCTCTGGACGCGTCGTTACGTATAATATCGTATTGAGAAGCCCGGAGAGCGAGAACACGATGCTTGAGATGATTGTTGCACCAGGAGGTACATATTTACCACTGAAGGCTAGCCAGCGCACCAAGCCGACAGGGAAGACACAGACTATGTACACCGCGGGATAGCTGGGTGCTCATTAGTTGGCTGCCAGAAGAATAGAGGCTGATGCTCACAAAAGCATAAGGTTGGCAATAGCCTTCGCTTGGCGCTCCTCTTCCTCCTCCCCATTATCATCCACAAATGCTTGCCTAGTTCGCTTCCTCCCACTCCAGTTCCATCTCAATCTCGATCGTCCACTCCCCTCAGACTCATCGCCGACAACCAGTATCCCGCGCATCACGATCGCAGTCATACCGTAGATGACGAGCATGATGAAGCCCGCAAGCCACATCCATAAGTACTCAAATATAATCTTCTCTTTCAGGTAGTTGTCTCCTATCCAACACCCTGTGCATATCAGTGATGAGAGGACTCCGCAAAGAGGGAAAGAGAAAGGCTCACAGAAACCTGTATTCCCATAGTACGGCCCCTTGCTGCTGTGTGTCCGAGTAGCAACACTGATACCCTGCATAAGGGCTATGAAAAGAAACACCGCTGCAATGATGTACTTGGAAGCGGAAACAGGCGCGTGCCATCGCAGGATAAGGACGGAGAATGTCTGGAAAGCTATGCACTGTTCCCATTAGGATTGAACGATTCAAATGAGCAAAAGAATCACGGAACTCACAAGGGACCTGAAAAGAGAATGATAAATACATAAAAGACTCGGACAAGGCAGAGCATGAAGTTTCAACTTACATGAACGCAACACTCACGTCACCGAGCTGTTTAAGCGCGCCCTGTGCAGTACAAAGCGAACCTTCCGTTACCGTCTGCACATCCATGCCCAAGAATCGATGAATCAGACTCTATCAGGATGACGGGGATAAGGTGAAGTGCGCTTACGCCGTCGATGACCCATTGAATGTTAAGCAAGCCGCCTATGGACATGCTTGTATTCAGCAACTTATATTCATATGTATAACGGCAACAGGAACCTCAAGGAACAGGAGAACTTACCAACGGCTTGGACAAGTTCTGCAAGCATGAGGCAGATGAAGAAACTGGAATCGCTGGCATCCTCCGTACGTTCTAGGGTGGCTTGGATGGCGGCCATCTGCCAGGCATTCATCCACTGAGTGAACATCTGGTTGCGCGCAGCTCTCCGTGCTCGATACCTTGTCAATGATTTAAACTTGAGGACAGGAACGTTAACGAAAAATGAGGGACAAATGGGCGCTGAGCTGGACATACCCCGACATACGTCAGGAGCAGTGTTACTGCAATTGCGGAAAGACTGACAGGGAGGTGAAATGCGAAGATTTGAGCTTCTTTAATTGGCGAGAAGATAGCGGGTCATTTACCTAGCAGATTCAACCATGATGAAGACCCCCAACCTCTCTCCAAATCTGAACTTCTCGACTGGTTCGAGAGCAGACATCGCGGCCTTGAGAGCGTGGACTCGAGAATTAAGGCGAGAATTCTCTCTAGCTAAAGTGATTCCTTGGCGAAGAGACTTGAACGTAGTTATACTTTAGCCTTGGAGGTGCGAGGGAAGGGATTTGTGGCAGGTCAAGCCTGAAGCAGAGCTGTCGACATCGGATTATATGGAATGTAGGCACTCCACAGCCTTTTCACCGACGGGGGAATGATGGATCGTTCTGAGCATGGCATATGTCAGACGCTACCCAAGCTTCAGGAGTTAGATTGAAAGTTGGAGATAAGGCCCAAGGACCGCTGAGGGCGGTGCGAGGGAGTACAATTCAGGACCAGGCACGATCTTCTGGAGGATGCCTGTCCAGCTCTGTCAGTGTCCAGTGTCGTCCGCGCCTGAGAGCACGTGGCCGTTCTAGGTTAAGCAACTTCAACTTGGCAATGATGGCATCGGTTCAGATTAACCGTCTCTATTCACAATCTATTCAACTCTGCAGAAGGACCATAGTTAAATGGACTTAGTTCCCAGGTGTACGATGAGCTAAGGTCCTGCACAAATGGACATTGTACAAGTACGCAGAACGTTATTCCACTATTCCTGTCAGGCTGTACCAGTGTACATAACTTGAAATACTTTCCCTTCGAAACCAACAACAGGCTTCACATTTTATCTCGAAACATGCCAGGTATTGACCCTCCTAGCTTATTGAAGGGTCCCTTGCATCGCGGAGGTAGTCGTAACGTTAGGGCGTCAATTCTACCTCAACATCATCCCCTTTCACAGCGTGGCAACTCATATCCCTATCATGGGCCTATCCCTGAAAAATGTGCGAAATCCAGCGGACCTGATCATGATCTCTTGTAGCTACAATAGTGGCTCAGGAACGCCCGTCCAAGGTGCCGTCGCGAGTGACAAGTGTTGGAAGCGAGAGCGGTACTTACTAGCCTTTTCCACCAGACGAGGACGATCAAGTACTTACGCTTCTTGCTCATTGGAACTTCCACCTTCCGATCTCACACAGTGTATGCTGTAAACTAACGAGTAGGCGATAGTTTACACAGATTCTTGAGATCGAGAACCTGCAAGCTCCCCGCAGCTCCCGATTTTTTTTTGTTGTTGGTTCAGCTTGACGCCCTTACTTCGAATTTGATCTTCGCCTTGCAGTCCCTCTTAGCTCAGTGGTAGAGCGCGTCACTAGTATGCATATGATGTCACCCAGTCTAACTATGACGAGGTCAGTCGTTCAAGTCGGCTAGAGGGAAATATTCCTATTCCTATGGCGTCTTTTTAAACAAGAATCTGTTTTGTTATCCCATCCATAGACCATCTGGACTGTGTCGTATTCTGATTGTCCCAAGTCCAAGGTCCCAACTTGAATCCGAAAGACATCGTATGAACATTACTATAAATTTCATTACATTATCAACGCTACAACAACTTGTCATGGACGCCCCAACGAGCACGTCCGATCATGGCCGCTATATACTGGCTCCGCTCCTGCCGGAACGGAACAGAAAAGACAAGAAACAAGGGAATAGCTGAAGGGTATGTATATATAATCAAGAAAAAAGGGGTAAAATGTATATAAAAGAATGTGTGGCGGATGCGAGACGCAAAACCGTTCAAAAAAAGAATAAGAAAGAAGAAGAAGAGAAAAAGATGAAGTGTTCCAACCCTGACCCACCCCAGAGAGGATCATACGTACAATCCAAAACCACCCTTACTCCTCCTTGATCAAATCCGGCGGCGCCCCCCTAATATCCACCTTCCCCTTCTCATTCATCTCCGCATCCGCCATACTCACATCCACCCCCGCCTCCCTACACGCCCTCTCCTCCTCCTCCGCCACCCCAAGCCTATCCCTCGGCAACCACACCGTGCGCTGCGGCCGCGACGCCGCGGGGTGCGCAAAGCCATAGTCCTCCTCCGTCTTCGCCTTCTCAGCCGAATGCGGGCCGGCAGGGTCCTTAGCATCGCCGTAGCGCGGTCGGAGCTCAATCGACCTGTGCGCGCTGAGTGGAACTTCGTCACTGTCGCGCTGCTCCTTGATGCTCGGTGTACCGCCGTAGGTCTTGTCCTTGAGACTCAGCGGGAGCGCATGCAGGAGGGGCCCGTATGAGTTGTTGATGATGAGGTTGTAGCCGGCCTACATATGCAGCGGGATCGACATGGTGGTCAGCCTAGGTCGACGGTAAGGTAGGACAGGGTGCTTACGGTGATGACGATGAGGACGACCATGAGTGCACCTTCAGCGACGGCGCTTGCTTTCTTGTTCTCGTCCTGTGCGAGGAAGAACAACGCGCAGAGGCAAACCTGCTGCACGTACAAACCCACGAAGACGTGCTGGATGGCCTTGGGGAAGAACAGGCCTCCGGTATCGCTCGTCGACGGCTGGCCGTACTGCCAGAGGAAGAGGTACTTGTACAGCTGGTAGAACATGAAGAATGTCGCGCAAGCAAGGCCATTGATGATGGGCGAGATGATGGAGTATCCCAGGGCTAGACGACCCAGACAATTAAAATTAGGACAACTAGAGAGGTGGTGATGCATTTATCTCACCGATGACTACAAGGAGAGTGACACCAGGGAACGTCGTTCCCCAAGCTACATTTCTGAGACCGTACTTGATGTTGTACACTGCGCGAGGTGTGCTTCCGAGAATGAAGAGCTTGACATAGTAGATGATCAACGGCACAATCTGCAAGAATCCTCCGGCAACACCGGACAAACCCTGGAGGACGATATACCTGAAGACTAACGTGAGTAAGGCGACAAAAAGGAAAGGATATAGTGCGTACGTAAGGAAGAACGTAGACGCGCCGGGTAGATTCTGTGCGAGAAGAGGAGCCACCGATGTCGGGTTCTTGATAATAGGATCAAGGGCCTTGATGATGCCGGAACTGAGCGTCACAATGAGGAAGGAGTGCTACAGGTTTCAACAGACACCTTAGCAGATTCCAGGAAGGCATGTCGTTGTTCTACTCACGATGACCTGGAAGATGAAGAACCGCGTCATCAACGACAATTCCAATCCAGTGTACTTTGGAATGCCTTCGAAGCGGGCGAGGAGGCGCAAGATGATGGGCAGGAGCATCATAAGAACCGCTAGCAAGACGGGCGGGAGGATACCGGAAATGATGCCGACAACGACGGCGGGGAGCTTGCAGATCCATGCGAGCCAAGCAGTGGATACGCATAGAGCGGGCACATTAGAGACGATACCGACAAAGGCAACTGGACGACAGTTAGTCGAGTTGAGCTATTTGAGTCAGAACCAACACGTACCAGGGAATGCCCAGAGGATGATCAACCCGGCTGTCGCTGCGTAGCTGATAGCTTTGCGAAGCTAGAGAGTATTATACTATTAGCTTCTGGCTTCGTTCAAGGGGACAGAAGCTGTGTACCTTTTGCTCGTATGGGTTCATTCCGAGGTTAGACCAGATGACATCCTCGGGGCTGACTTCGACATACTTTCCATCTGGTGGAGAGAGAGAAAAGTTAAAATGCTTCGACAGAGAAGAGGCACACAAGACTCACTCATCCGGTAAGGCTCGTGATGTGTCAACACCTGCATCGCCAAATGTGCCGCGATTTGCTTATGGAATGTCACGAAAGCGCTGTTGAGAGGTGGGTAGCTTTTCGGCTCCGCCTTGCCCTTCCCATGCTTTGCGCCCTCGCTGATCGCCTTGTCGTCCTCGATTTTGTCCCCGCGCTCATCACTATGATCCGCAACGCCCTTTCCATCGTTCTCAATGACAGCCCGTCCTTCGTCCAACAGCTCGGTGCAGACCCGGATCTCTTCTCTCGCCCACTCGATGGTGTCGACCTTCTTGCCGAAGAAGATCATCCCGAGCCGGTGTTGGGGCCGTTTATCCCGAGGGACAATCACAGCATTGGCATCTAGCGCCGGGGAAGCCTCGACATCCGCTGCTCTGGATCCTTTCTTCTTGCTCTGCTTGGTGGCAGCCAGACGGAGTTTGGCCGCGGTCTTCATGAGCGCAGTCTCGGCGGATTCGAGCTTGTTACATGCAGCGATGCGTCTGTCATAGATATCTGGAAGCTCCTTGAGATTCCTGAAAGGCCATCAGGTTAAGTATAAATGGTTTGATGAGACAAAGACGCGTACCTGTTGATCCAAATTTGCCTCACGCCTCCGGGAAGGTCGTTGAAAAGATTATGCAGGGCGTCTTTCGAAAGGTACTTTGCGGGAATTCCTGTGACAAGAATGGTATTCGCCTGCACGGACTTGGCATGCACGGGGTTGATCAGATGCTGCTGGCGCTCGAGTATAAACGACCGCATCTCGATCTTGATGTTGTAGAATATCCAGACTATCCAGACGTCAAATTAGGGAAATTGAAGAGGAGGTCGGTGAATGCTCACAGGTAAAGAGGTATACAAGGATGATATGTGCAGCGTAACGCGTTTGCTTATCGGGAGAAATGTTACCAAAGACGAATAAATCCAATCCCGCATTATTGTCAACGCGCGAGTTCACGCTTGTAACGGGCATAAGAACCGCCCAGGAAACGAGCCAGATTGGTAGGAAAATTCGGGCCATCATGCGGAGGAACCGCACAAAGAAATACGCGTCCATTCCATTGGCTCTGATGATGCCGCGATAGTCCGCTTTGTAGACCGCTAGGGGCCATAGGAATAGGGATTTACTGAGAGGCTGAATACGCTTCCTGTTAAAAGGGCATATGTTGAGTATAAATCAAAAACGAATCCAGCGAAAGTTAAAGAGTTCATTTAACCATGCTACGCCTACGGGTGGCTGCACTGCTGGAGGGATGTGTTCCAATACTGTCGAAATGGGGTACTCACGAGACTGGTGGTACATAGGTTCTTGGTTCGTAGATAGCTTTGAACCATGGTCGGAGTAGGGTGAAAGCTGCGAGTTCAGCAGCAAAAACGATAGCGTTGAATACAAGGGCAGTCACGAACGTCGCAGTCGAAGCCGACTTTGCGTTCGCTATATCGTTGCCCGACCTATACGGATGATCGTTAACTATAGAGGTAAATCGAAATTGGCGGGAGGACGTACATGGTGGGGGGAAGGAAGGGGGAACACTGGGTGGTTCATTTGGGTCTCGGTTAGTTGTATTTTCTATTCTTGACGTCAACTCATGGGTTATCCTAATCGGGACTGGGACGATTCGGCCCCATCCGTTGATGTCGATCGCTCCATGTTGTCCAGTCCATCCATCTTTTCGGTTGCTCACTCCAACCTCATAAATGATTATTACTCCTGGTGTAGGCTATCGACCTCATACCTGTATCCTCTTCAATCGACATGTATACTCTAATGTTGCCAATAACAATTTTCAGAGACCAGGCACGCCACTGCTTCGTTTTTTGACGGCGCTCGATGCTGTGTTTACTGTGCCTCTGACGTCTATCTAAAAGTTCCGTGTCTGTTTTCACCCGCACAAGGATCATTCAAAATCTGATTCCGGTACTTACTCTAGCACTCCCATCCTATGTACGTCCTGTGCCGAAGAAAAGGCAGTGGGCAATCAGAAAGCATCATATCACAACCCCTATGTCCACTTCGTTCCTTGATGGGCACGTTCGCTATGCAGGTACTCCTCCACACCCGGAAACAATCCAGCCTTCATCTCCCTCTCCAGGCGGGTCATCCCAGACAATCTAACTTTAACGCTCTCTTCGACCAGAAACGCGGCATTCGAAGAGCCGAAAAACTAGGTTGGCTTCCTCCTGAATATCGAACTACCTCCGACTTCTGCTTGATTCAGCAAGTCTACCTTCGACAAATGACAGCATCAGCTACAGCTCCAAGACGTGCGCATTCCTATGACGAGGATCGCAATCGACGCTAAAATTTGAGTCATGTCTTGATCATGCTACATAAGCGAAATCATGTCTATCCATAATGCACTTTTTGTGCCTAATGAAGGTTTCGCCAGGTTTATTGGTAGGCGACACTGGCGTTATTTTGTGATAAAGGTAGACCAATGGCCGCCACCTGTTTGCAATCGCGACGAAACTAATCTTATAATAGGTCAGTGGATGCGATTACTAGGAGCTAACCCATGCAAATTTGTTTCTCATAGTTTGACCCATGCGAAGATGAGATTTTACGCTAGTCCGCTCACCCACCCGTCCTCCTCTCCCTCCTCCGGTCCAGTTATGATACCGTATGTTCGCAAATGTCCGCCGTACGATCTTTGGGCGAGGTAAGGCTCAGGTCTGGCCAAATATAGATCATAGGCTTGCGTCTTCAAGACCAACTATAATTAATATTTCACCGATGTATATCCTGCTTAGACGTACATCAGGATTCAAATACAATCAAAGGTTCCTTGAGGCCGGTCACATAGAGGCCATGCGTGTTTCTGTCGGGAGCGTGTAAGTATTGACTTTTGAAGAATCGATGATAGACTAAGATAGACCGGGACGTGTTCGTATAAACGCCGGCGTGATCTGGCGTGATGTCAGAAACTAACTAGCGCCTTCCTCCTCAACCCCATCAGCATAATGTCAAGCAAGCCAGCAGCAGGCCCTATTCGGCTGCCCTCTAGCACAAAACTTCCAGGTCGGCGTCGACCTCCCACGCGTCTAGCCACTGGCAATGCCGGTGATGACAAGGCACGGGCAGCCAGGCGCGCCTCGCTCAACTCGGGCGGCCCAAAAGCCCAACGCACTTCGAAAACGTCGCAAAAGCTGGTGGTACTTCCCTCTGCGCCGCAGACGAAACCTCTCCTAGCAGACGTAGATGAGGACCTGACGCTGGGGTATGAAACGGGCACCGGGGTGCGGGAATACAAGAGTCAGGCGGAGCGGATGAGCAAGGAGCAGAGGAAGGATGCTGGGTTCAAGCGAATCACCGCATATTGCGTTGCGGAGTCGTTCAAGACAAAACTCCTAGCTACGTTCCTGAAGCGTGAGCACAACGTTGCGCCCAGGGTATTCGATGAGGCTATATATGCTGTGAGTCTTATTTTCACCCGAACCGCGGTTATACTGAACCTGTACGATGGCCACGTAGATGTACCACCTACCTCTCCTACCAGGGTACGGGCCAGACACGAACATCCGTTCCTCCGCACCAGCACATGCACCCCCTGGCAAGTCATTCCTCTCTCGCCTCTCCGAAGCCGAAGAAAATGGGTACCAAGGCTCGTACTTCAGCGCCCCCATCCGGCGGCGCTCCAGCGAGCTCGAAGGCTACGTCTCATCCTCCTCGCCCGTTGACACACGCAAGGCCCTGCCCTCAACACCCCCCGCAATCCACCACGACCTGTTCACACCCAGCTCCGAACCCGAGCTGATGCCTCAATCAGAAACGGAACTCGAACCAGAACAGTCGTGCGCTGCTTTGAGCTCTTCCGCGTCGGAAACGGAGACGCCCCCTCAGCGCTTGGTTCACTGGCAGACGCCGCCGCGCGCCAAGTCCCCGCAGAGCAATGAGGTTGCTGAGGCGGTGTTCTTCGAGTACGGGGTTGTTGTGTTCTTCGGAATGGAGGAACGGCATGAGCGGGATATTTTAGATGACATTGGGCGGGCGGGGATTATGAAACGACCGTTTGAGGAGGATGATTGGGAGATTGAAGAGTGCCACTTTACGGTACGCTTCCATTCACCTTGTAAAGAGCGACTCCTCCCACTCATGTCCACCAACAGCACGACCCACACATCGCGTACCCGCGGATTTATAACGACTTCTTCAGTACGTAAAACCTTTCCAGCACCCATACACCAGCTAAACCAGTTATAACAGCTCTTAAATCCCGCTCGCACCTCCTCAAACTCTCCATCGCCCACGCTCTCGCCCAATCCACCCTCCTCGCGCGGTACGAAACCACCGCCCAACGCGTCCTCTCCTCCCCCGTTGCGCGCTCCATCCCCGCCCAACTCGCAACCTCGGGCAAGCTGCAAATGCGGCGTCGCGACGCGCTCATGTTCACAGGCCGTTTGTTCAAGCTGCGCCGGGACGTGAACCTGGTGTCGAACGTCCTGGACGTGCCGGAGCTGTTCTGGAGCGAGGCGAGTCTGGGGGAGCTGTATGAGGCGGTTAGGGAGTATATGGAGATTAAGGGGCGGGTTCAGGTGTTGAATGAGAAACTTGGTGTGGCGAGTGATTTCGTAAGTCCCCTCCCTTCCCTGCCTGTTTGTCTTTTGGGTTCCTGGGCTTATGAGATTCTGGTGGGATAGCTGGATGCGATACATGACCATCTGAATAATAATGAGATGACGCGGATAACGTGGATTGTCATCTGGTGAGGGACTCCCTCCCCTGTCTCGTGATTCGTAATAAAGCTGAAGATACTTTTTCTTAAGGCTTATCGTGATTGCTGCCATGGTTGAGCTGGTAAGTCTCCTACCCCCCATTTCTCGCCTACATATAATAACATTCAATTCCTAGGGCGAGATCGTCGCGCGTCTGGTCGTCCATGCCACGTTGAGAGACGAGGGTGGTTCAACCGTGGCCAGCGTCTTGGGAAGGGATGATGCCCTGCGCGTATTGCAAAAGATCATGCAGTCCCCTTGATCGGGTCCCACCTAGTTGAGTATCGCCACTACACTAGGATTTACCCTCCAGCCCTTGCTATCGTTTTTTGCACGGTGTATTTTTATTCCTTAAGTGTACAACATCATACCAGGTCGGCAGCTATTAATGCTATTCAGTTTTGCGCGTGGTGCGCTTTAGAGGACTAAGTGCTCAGGACTCCTGCGATGAGAGCGTTCTACCCATACCATTTCGAGGCTTCGTACTTACTGATAGTTTCATTTTTCGTTGGTGTGATCACTCTTGGACTGATAAGCACGGAATGGTCTGCATATTGACTGCATTGCTGGACGGTGCACGACTGTCCAAGCTTGTGGAGGCGGTTAGTCGAGATTTCCGGCTAGCGGTATGTTAAGGATATATACCTCCATGCCTTTCGGATGCTGATTTCAACCCATTAATGTCTGTAGATGCGCCGCATCATTTCGAATGTATTCGCTGCCCTTCGCTCCGCTGCTGTCAACCCGTGGACCTCAACTCGATACCGAGTACAGAACCGGTATGACTTCTATCGAATTTAAAACGCCTCAGCAACAACGGAACTGACCAGTAGCGTGAGGGCCAATGCACTAGCGCGGAAGTCGAACCTGAAAAAATGGCATGTGGCGTAAGTCGCTCGCATGTCTGCGGAATTGCCTATTCTATCTTTAGTCTACCACACGGGACGCCAAGCGCCTTGAGATCACCGGATGCTGGGTGGCGCAGCAGCGACAGAAATAGACCGGCACAAGGCATCGCCAATGACGTCGTCACTGGGGCGCTGATGTCACTCCAAATCACACCATTGCCGAGTATAAAGTTAGCAATTACGACAAGGTCAAGTAACTTCAGCTCCCACTACAATCGCGAGGGTGATAACACGACATCAAGCGCCACCCATATCCTATACATCATGTCCACGGTTTCTGGAACTCAATCGCCCCCATTGGAAGCGACTGGCGAAGATAGACCCATGGGAGCATCATCAGTGCATAGAGTTGGAGAGAAGGTGGAATGGGTGAAAGATAGCGACCAGCGAAAGCGTGCGTATAATCCTTTCATCTCCCAAAGCGGGGGCATTTCTCATTCACTTGTCAATGTCAATCCAGAATATTTCCAACCGGAATCAGAATCAAAAGCTGAATCGGTACGTAACGAGCTTGAATTGTCGGCTTGCAAACGAGCAGAGCCTGACGAATAGTAATGATATAGGATAAACAGGCTCCCAGACGTCAGCAGAATTTAGGCGAGAGCATGGCCGACAAATTCGATAAGCAGACGTGAATTACTCCATCACATCATTGAGAGCTATGTACAGTACCCTTCGCACACGGGCGAAGTAGACCAGATATCCAGATACTACTTGTATGCAGTCATTATTTCCTTATCATTGTTTCCAAGAATCATTTGCGCAAGTAAGACCTCCACCACTCCTCAAACAATGATAGCCCAAGCGAAGGATCTCCTTCCTCAGTAACATGTAGATCTTCCGTTTCCCTTGTGTATAGCTGACAATCGCGGGGGCGCGTCGTTGCGCCAGGACCGCTTGGTGGTTCGGCGTCCGGAATGATGTGTCCATGCGGGAGGCCAAGGATCTTCGCAAAAACAAGGCAGATCTCGTACTTTGTGAACGGCTCAGCTGCGGAGTAGTGTAATATTGGGGGAATCGTCTTCTTATATCCTGTATGGGACGCATATCAGAAAACGGAAAGATGGAGGGGAATGCGGTAAAGGGGGGATGTCTGGATTACAGAACCGGTTCGATTGTTTTTATTCTTTTCAAACCAGACGTAGACAGAGGCGAACGCTCGTTACACGTACCAGATAGCCGAACCAAGAAATGCGCGATATCAACGACGTTTGTGGGCCAGCGCGTGGCGTAGTGGTCCATCTTATATGTCTTGCCAGATTGATCTTGTACCACATCTAAGAGGATGTTGATCGCAGAGTCGGAGTTCTTCGGGGAAGGTCCATATCTGCAAGCCATCTTCCGTTAACACGCAAGCCATTTCTACTTGAACAAGGAATAAGTACAGTACTGGAACGCGCAAGACGATGACGGGGGCGCCGACGACGCCGAGAACCGCGAGCTCTCCATCACGTTTGGTTTGTCCGTATAGTTGCAGGGGGTTCGTTGCGGCTGAAGGCGTATACGGTGGCGACGTTCCATCAAATACATAATCTGCGAGCGAAAACAGGATTAACATTCGACCGCCAGCAAGTGTTTCAAAGCGGGAAAACCTGTTGAGATATATACCAAAGTGTACTTTAGGCGTTTTGCGAGAGAGGCTAAGTGCTCGGGCACTCGTGCATTGAGCTATGGGCCGCGATATGGGTATATGTTATTGATTGTCGCTCAACTCCCGAAAGCAGAACCTCAGGCCAACTCACGATACGGGTTCCTTCAGGATCCTACCAAGTGAACGTTAGATGGGCCAGAGAAACAGCCAAGTGTCTCTAGAAGTGTGGAAATGAGGTACCACACCTTTTCTGCGACATCTGGACGTCTTTCAGCAGCACAATGTATCACCCCTGAAATGTAAGCAAGGAGCCTCGGCGACTCAAGCCCTAGGACGTACAATTAGGTTTGAAATCCTTGAACACCTTCTCAACTTCATCTTCGTTCGTGAGGTCGAGCTGCACCAATCCCTCACCCGATCTTGTATGGGAGAGCCCGAGAACCTCGGCTTGGGCTCCCTTGAAGTTGAAAGCCTCTCGCACTGCCGAGCCCAAAACGCCGGATGCTCCTGCAGATCGGTAATCGATTCAGCTTCACTATTTGACAACTGAATGAAGATGGACGTGTCCGGGTCTTGCCTGTGATGATTACTCTCAACGTCATGTCGGTGCAATTGTTGAAGACTCAAAGAGGCTCACTGGCACGTCTTTCCGGATCCGTCGTATCTGATCATAATGATATCGCACGGGTTTCCCAGGGCAAGGTACACATGGACACACAGGTGTAAATACCGCGACTTGTGAACCTCATTCCACGACTACGACGGCAACAAGAGCCACACGTTCCACGATATGACCATATACTCTGGAGGCTGTATAACTGTCCAATAGGAACCCCACTTCTTGCCTCAGGGGTCTCTCTCCTTCTTTCCACCGCGAAGTCGTTGTACCATTTCTGTATCACTGCCAAATGGATTTCGAAAAGAAGTGAGTCTCTCCCACCTCCTGACATGTTTATTCCCTTGTGAGCAGTGTGTCTAGGTAAACGATGCTCAGCTGATTGCGCTCATACGCCTCTGGAAGAGAATTGGTATCCGCCAGACGGTAGTAACGCGCTCAAGTTGTGGCATCCCTGCACCACTGCCCGTCCGAGGTGGACAGTTCATTATCTATATCCCCGAAAGCTAGAGGAATCGGAATAATCTTTCTTCCCTTTGCAACCGACAAGCTGCGGCAGCAGTTTTATTGCGCTCACGGCCGCTGGGGAGTGAGATGGAGAAGCCCACTGCTACAATTCGCCACAGTTCTGTGGTAGGAAAATCTTTCGGGTTCATATGCGATATTATATCTGGAAGCGTCATTATCTAGATTCAGAATTACCAAGATTCTCATTTTTGTCCTCTACCCAAGGCAATCTTCTACGCCGACGCATTCCCATCTCACACGCCGTATTTCGCCTCTTCGCAGTCAAACGAAAGCCAGCCACGTTCTCACCGACCTTCCTAATGTATATGTTTGTTCTGGGTCTTCTGCCCTTGTCAGTTCCTTTTTGATTTGTGGCGTGGTCTGATATTCTGACGAAATGCCTTTCCAATCTTATCTTCAACAGTTGCTCCGCACCCATCGAGCAGGGTCAGCTGAAATTTAGGGTCCCGCTGCTTCAGTGATTCATACTCTCGTCGTCCCTGGAATCCCTTTTGTTCTTAGTCAACTTCTGGGATGTGATTTCTCACACCTGACTTGCAGCTGCGCCTCAGCCTCCTCACATGTTCAAAGTTCCAGTTTCTTCAAAGCCGGTTACGAAACCTCTGAATGTCTTCCCGATATCCGAACCTTGACGTGTATGTAATGTCATGTTGATCACGATCGCATACCGTGCTCATATTTTCGGCATCTCAAGACAGAAGTTTTCCCCATTGGCGCCAAACCGAGATTAACGATGTTCCCGGGACGCGAGTCACTTGGCCAAGCCCTGCTCGCTGTCACATCGTGTCATCTTTCCCTAATCTTTGTATTTCCTTTTGTCGATTTCTCTTGAATTTCGAAGGTAGCTTTTTAACTGTGTGTGACCCAAATCTAATCTGGTGTCTTGCTTCTATCATGGCTAGGTCATCTGGCCACATCCACACGACTCCGATTCGACCACCTACGACGGATCGGCGGACCTCCTCAAAATTACATGGCGACCCATGTCGAACCATCTCTTCCTCGGTGTTTCTAGCCAAAATCCATGTGTTCCGTTCAAGGTCCCCTTCGAAATAGCATTCGGCCTCGGGAACCAATTGACCCGCCACTTTCTTTGGACTCCTGAGTGTATCAATACCAAATGCCTCTTGATTACACCCATCTTGTATAGACTTCCTCACCTTGCCTTGCACCAGGTGATCACAGGGAAACATGGTTCCTGAGACCTGATGGGCCTCAGTCAGTGGCGTAGCTCGGACAGTGCTCGTGGTGAGCGGTGTGGCTGCGGTATGTTTTCTACGCCGCCCAATATGATCAGCCAGGACTGAATGAATTCATGTATTCATGTCCTTCGTCCGTCGTTGTTTCTATGCAACCAATGTTCCTCTCACAGAAAACTACGACGTCATCTCCCTGTATCAGATGCCCCATCCGTTTTGGTCCAGATATTGATCAAGGAAAAGCATTTTTGCCCACTTCCCTTCTCCTGTTGATATGGGGACCGAATCATATTCCCTGTTGAACTCAAGTTCTGCAGCTAAAGGTGTTACAGTCAACCAATCAACGTGCAGCGGTCCGGGTCAACTGTTCTTTTATTACGGCTTCTCCAAACGCTACCACGGCATCTATAATTGACATTCGCTTGAGAAACGTGTGGACCGTCCTCAGCGGTGCTCAAGATAATGGTTCTAGTGAGGGTCTCGTAACGCCGTGCGTAACCGCCTATTCAATTCACTCCACATTGACATACATTCACTATGGATAATCCCAGTACTCATGCAGATTTACAAGTCATCGCTCATGACGAGCACTTATCTGGAGCTACATTTGCACGAAAGCTAGGCATGTCAACGATTGATGCGATTGCGCCGAAGGCTTGCTATGAACGAAGCTAAAACGGTATGCATGGTTTCGACTGATTGGAGATCACCGCCGGCTTTTCCCATGGTGTGTACCTCATAGGCCTCCAATCCAACGCGTAGGCTGTGTTTTTTATGGTTAAGCAAGTACCTCAGAGCGCCCACTTCAGGTTCGACTGTAGAGGACTCGGCCTTTTATCGGTGTGGAGGTGTTGTTGACCTGTGATCACCCTTTCGTCTAAACAACCGTGAGAGATTGGTAAACTCTATTCTTTCCCAGAAGTGCCAAAAACGGTACATACCCCCGCAACCACTCTTCTGGCTCGTAGAGATCTCCGCAAGTCCGGGTCGCGATCTTTTTTTCTTCACAACAATTCCGCATCTCGCACATCACCTCATATCATGCTTGGTTCTCGAGCTCCCAAAAGCCTCCATGTTCCTGGTGACTTCTCTCGCTAAGAAGGGAGCCGTGTGGTATATATCTAGCTTCTTGAAACTGTGTTTCCCGCCCCTTCGCCGTCGCTGAAGTTGGTTCGAACGTCTAAAGCCAAGTCCACTACGTCTCGTCCCAGCCAGTCATGTCTCGTCGTCGAGTAGAATCGATGTCCAGCGGCGAATCTCGCCGCCCGCCGTCCAGTTTCAGCCCGACCACACCAACGCTCGCATATTCGCATGTTTCGATATACCGGTAAGAATCTACCTACAACTCTTATGAGTGCCTTGACTCAGATATATGGTCGTTAGCTCGCTGCGGATGCAGCTTCAGCTATATAGCCCATCTGTCAAAGCGTTCCAGGACAATACCGAAGATACAGGACCTCTTGCAGTCTTTAGTGACCATGATCAGGTCGGAGGCAAGGTTGTTCTCGATCCGAGTTGCTATCACACCGGGAAGTTAACTATTTCTGTAAGAGATTGACGTTCAAGCTCGAATATGTCAACTAACTCATAAATAGATTGAAGGCGCCTTCATCTACTCTTCGACCCACGTGGACGGGGACATTGTCCCAGAATGTTCAACTTCTGGAAAACGGAAACATGTATTCTTCTCTTCGTCGACTGTTGTACCTGTCTCCCCCGGAGCCGAACCGAGCTCTCCCCGTTCGGCCTTCCGGGATGCGTTCATCAAGCGTCGACCAAGTGTGTCTAGTTTAAACTTGAATGCTACGGCGGTGGAGAGGTCCTTTCCCTTTTCGTTCGAACTCCCTCGCAGCTGTAGGCCTGGAGAGGAAATGCCTCCTTCTTTTACGGGTTCCATGGACCCCGGACCCTCGTCGGGTGCATTTGATGTCATATACAAAGTCAAGGTTACATGGGAAGCCAGCAATGCATTGGAGCATGCACCGACGTATGTATTGAGCGATTGATCGCCGTCGGCTTACGCTGATTTTCTATCTGTAGATTGGAGGTACCTATACTGTTCCATCCCGACCCAGATTTCCAGTCTGTGGATGCTTCACCGCAAAACCCAAAATCCTGGTTAGAAATGCCGCTCAGATCCGATCGGCCTATCCCTTTTCGATGTGCGGTGAGCTGTTTCTAACGTTGCAACGTCAAATAGCATTCGAACTTTTCTCATAGGTCACCTTGCCTACGTCAGTCACGTTTTCTCGGCCGTCGTCAATCCCATACTTTGTCGTCTTCACGACAACACCTCGATCTCCTGACCTGGCGAAGGAAATTGCCGCTGATGCCACGATATCGGTATCTCTCCTACGACAGGTTACGGTCACTGAGCCGGAATCCCCGCTGCCAACGCCGCCACATACACCTTCGAGCTCGAGTGAAGAATCTGACGTACCACGCAACAAGCTTCTGAAGCGTGTCCCCCGAGGTGGCCATTCACGGATAGTTCGCGCAACGAAGATACTGGAAGAGAACCCCGATTTGCGAGATAAACCGTTGCCTCGGCTACCTATGCAAACAGTCTTTACGGAATCCGCCACCCTTCAGAACAGTATCTGCATAGGCTTTCCGAAACGTCCACGACATCAGCTCGGCGATGTTCGGGGACATCCTACACTGGAATCGCATGCATCTCTTCCAGACGGTCTCCATAAAGCCAAAGTTCTGTTACAGAAAGAGATGCTTCCCTGCATCGACTGGGCGGGCTTGAGTGTGAAGGTAGGCCATGAATGATTTTGGACTTGTGTGTACCTCTTGTCTGACCCTGCTCGTGTTGCCAGTACTATCTTGACGTTTCAGTGCTGATTGGGCAGGACGACGTTCGTGCCCGAATCCCCATTCGAATCATCTGAACGCTGCCTTCCACGCCTGTGCAGTCACGCACCAACACGAACCTAATCATGATAACTCGTCGCTCTTTATCGTCTTCCAAAAGCTTTCTGGTCGTTGTTGTTTATCACTATGTATGTATCTATGTACAAGGACAGGACAATCATCTGAACGGATGTAGTAAAAATGTATTATAGGACTGTTTTGCTTCCGTTGGGATTGAACGATTAGCCAGGTGTCCCTTTTCAACTCTTGGCTGCTCTTCGAGACTTCGACAATATTAATCGTGGCCTTGCGTCGGGAGTCGGAAATCGGGGTGGCGGAATGTATCACGTGATGCAAGGCGCGTTGTCGGCGCCCGAGCGCACTCACAGTTGCGTGACTTGGCTTCGCCTCCATTTCCCCATAACCTCCAATCATGGTCGAACATCCGACGGCGACATGGGAGGCGATGCAAGACGGGAATGTGTTCTATCGAAGACAGCAGCTCTACTCAGTGACGGGCAAGCTCCCAAAGCTGAGCGACTACATTGTGGCTGGCTGTCGACATGGTGGACCTTTAGGTTGCTTGTTGATCTGCACATCGAATGACAAGCGCTAACTCTCAATTGCAGCTCTCATGCGTGATAGCTCGAAGCTTATTGCTCTAGGACGAGCTACGACCTCGCTTTCTAAAGCGCAGATACAGGTGTATTCGCCTGCTGGGGAGGGTCTACTGTTGTTCAGTGTGGATATTCTTATATATTGCGTCACAGCTCTGGAGCTGACAGTTTCGGTAGTGGGATCAAAGCAAAGTCATCCGCTTTGGGTGGACGTTAGATGAGAGGCTTGTCATCTTGAACGAGGAGGGAGTCTACAGATTGTATGACTTGCAAGGAGACTATGAGCAATACTCGCTGGGAAGTGAGGCGGCAGAACTTGGCGTCATCGACGCGCGCATACACGACAATGGGCTAGTGGCCATGACTGGCTCCTTGACGTTGCTGGAGGTCAAAGGATGGGAAGGCGGTCGTCCACTTACACTGGCGAATCCTGGTGAGTCCCGGAAATTCACATACCGAATTCTCCTCTCATGTTGAAGACCAGGATTGTCTGAGCCACCCCATGTGTGGTCTGTCATCCCTCCAGATGTCAACATCTCAAGACACGTCGAAGTCCTCCTATCTGTAGACTCCACGATGCTGAGCGTCGATAACCTGGAAGTCGTGGACCAACGTCTTTCACGCGGTCCCTTCACTCATATATCCCCGTCCCCCAATGGCAAATCTCTCGCACTTCTGACCTTCTCCGGCACGCTCTGGGTTGTGTCAACCGATTTCCAACGAAACATGGCCGAGTTCGAAACCACAACGGTTATCGGTGCAGAAGGGCCAATACGACAAGTAGAATGGTGTGGCAATGATGCGATCTTGGTGACTTGGGACTCATTGGTGGTATTAGTTGGTCCTTTTGGAGACACCCTCACGTATGTCGCATTGCATCAAGTATCCGCCTTTACAATTCAATTGTTCTGTTCAGATTCGCCCACTCTGGTCCCACCTTCGCTGTCACCGAACCCGATGGGGTGAGAGTTATGGGGCCGGATGTTTGTGATATGATCCAAAAAGTCCCTTGTAAGCGTCAGTCGCGTGTCTTGGTCTCATTTAACCCGCAGTCCAGCCTCTTCAACGTCAATATTCCGCCCTGGATCAACCTCACCATCTGCGATTCTCTACGATGCATGGGAAAGTTTCACTCAGCGCCTGCCCAAGGCTGACGAGAGCATTCGAAGCATTCGACCAGAACTAGCAGCTGCTGTCGATGAATGCATCGACGCCGCTGGTCGAGAATGGGATCCGTTTTGGCAACGGCGTTTACTCAATGTGAATAGTCAAATTGTGTTGTGCTCTTGTTCCATGTCTCATGAAGTCTCCAGGCAGCCAAGTTCGGGCGTGGATTTTTGGACCTCCACAATCCCACGGACTTCGTCAACATGGGCCAGACACTGAAAGTTCTGAACGCGGTCCGATTTTACGAAATTGGCATCCCTCTAACGTACTCCCAGTAATGTTCTTCTTAGATGCCTCCTGTCATTGCGATGGCTGACGTCTTTCCATGAAGATACATCCATGCATCACCTTCGCAACTCGTCAAACGCTTAACATCCAGGAACATGCATCTACTCGCGCTTCGCATATCTGCATTTTTGTCACTCAAGCCCGATCCCGTACTGAAGCACTGGGCGAGCGCTAAAATCTCACGTTCAAAGCCCTCGACAACCGGATCAGGGAAAGAGGCAGAACTGACCGGCGACGAAGAAGTTTGCAAGATGATTGTTCAGAAATTCGAGGAGCTCGGCGGGGCTGATGTAAGTTACGCGGATATCGCTAAACGCGCGTGGGAGGTAGGACGCTCCGGGCTTGCGACGAAGGTACGTTCGGTCTGTCGGGGATGCTGGAAATTGAATAGCAACGATGTAGTTGCTGGATCATGAAACGAGGGCCTCGGACCAAGTGCCTCTTCTGCTGACGATGAAAGAAGATCGGTTAGCGCTTGAGAAAGCTGTCGACAGTGGGGATACAGATCTTGGTAAGTGCTAACGCCTCCTTCCCTTGATTTCTAATCATTGACTTGCGTGACTCGCTGTTTCAGTTTATCATGTTCTCCTACATTTGCACAAGCGGCTTACGCTCGGCGACTTTTTCCGGCTAATCGAGTCCGGGGGGCCCAAGTTGGCAGCTGCCAGTCGACTTCTCGAGGTGTATGCTCGAGAACAGAATAGGAATATGCTTCGTGACTTCTATTATTCCGATGATCGACGCGTGGAAAGTGCCGTGTTATCCCTAGATGAAGCCTCAAGATTGATAGTACGTACTCTCTTCATATTTTATCCAGAGACAGGGTTAATAATATCGTATTCTATAGGATCCATCAGCAAGACTCGCAGCCATCAAAGCTGCGCAAAAGTTCTTCTCTGATGACAAGGACCGTGCATTCGAAGCCAAGGTAATGAGTCCCTATAGATTATAATCAATTTCAAATAGCTAATCTACTTTTTAGATGATGGATGAATCCACACGCCTTTTAATATTGCAGCAGCAACTGGAAAAGGAATCTGATGGCAAAGTCGAATTTTTCGGCGCAAGTATCAACGAGACGATACGGCTGTGTATACTGAACGCCATGTCCAAGCGTGCGGACAAAATCAAGTCCGATTTCAAAGTACCTGACAAGAGGTACCCCTTCTCTCTCATTTTCTACATACCCAGCTTGCTGAGACACGGCGCGCAGGTTCTGGTACTTGAAGCTTCACGCTCTCACGACATTGGGAGACTTCGAAGCCTTAGAGACATTCTCGAAATCGAAAAGAAGTCCAATAGGTTATGAGGCATTCGTGCGGCATCTCGTCGATACGGGTCATTCTAAGGAAGCGGTGACGTATGTGGCGAAGTGTGACGGGCCGAGAAAAGCGGAGATGTATGTTCTCTGTGGGGAGTGGCGGATGGCAGGAACTACGTGCAAGGAGAGAGGGGATAAGAAGGGCTTGGAGTGAGTGTTTGCTATGTCGTTGGGGTCGTGCGCGGGGATTTGCTGACGTAGGGTGTTTCTTTGAATAGGGAACTACGGAAGAAATGTCCTAACTCTATGATCGAAAGAGAGTTGGATCAGATCGCGTCGACCATGAAGTAAATATCCTTGTTTCTTGAATATATTTCACCTGGGCTTCTTCTTGACCATCGCTCCATGGACAACCTGAGCTGCGTATACATACTCAGAAAATTCAAAGGTACGCCGCTAAGCAAATATTGATCTCAGAAATGCATCTCCACGAAGGTGACTTTGGCTCCTCGTCGGGTATGTACCGATGTACCGAAAGTAATCTTTCCGACCGTCGCTGCTTCTCGTGGCTGCCCTCTAGTTCCCGACCGGCATGTCGGCATCCTGATGCAGACAGATCAAACAAGTAAGCAAAAGGAGAATGCGACAGCTCACCTGAACTTTCAGAAGATCGCCATATCCCAGACCACGGGCGCATGCCTCCTGGCATCTATGGACCCCTGTGAGACCATCATTCAGGACAAACGCGAAACATGACCCCTCACATCCCCACGTCAGGGATATCATAGCAGCATTTGTAACCAGGTTCACCTGCATTTCATTGTGAGCGCAGTTAGTTCAAAAAAGTGGACGAAAAGGTCATGCACAGGTCTAGGGAAAAGATGATAGCATCAGATACGGTATAATTGCTGGAAGCAGAAAAATGACACACTCCAATGGGACCATATACGGTTCCGCCTGCCAACATTTCGATGATCGGGACTGCACGAGAAAGAGTTCATGAGACTTTACTTACAGTCGCCACCAGGAGGGATAAGGTCGGCAGCAGCATTACCCGCAAAGAGGGCAATAACAAGAGCGGTGACTCGGAAGACCTTGGTGAACATCTTTTAGATGGAGTCAGAGGTCTCAAAGCGTCCAGGTTTTAAAGGTTGTGAGCCCTCATAGTTGAGCAGTAGTTCTCCATACTTGTGGGTCGTATGCCTGATATGTACCTCTGTTCACAGTGGAACGTTCATCATGTCGACGGTGGACCAATGTTGCCGAACATTCACCATGTCAACGGGGAAACAATGTTGCCGGTGAAGCATCCTCCTTCAACTTATTGACGGTAGCACACTTTTTATGTCGGCAACGATGGTCCATTCACTAAGTATGTTCGATACGGTCGAATACTATTCACTGGCACCCCAGGCAGATCATATAGCCGTTATTTCTTCTTGTGGCGTTGGAGGAGGTAAGTTGGAAGAATTGGGTGAGCGCGACATGTCAGGGCGATGACTACCCTTGCATTTCTGCCATCTCTTCACTGATCAGGGAATCAGAGTCAGGGCTGATGTGTGCGACGTTGCGGGGAGCCCCAAATCTAAAAGGGACGTAGCATGTCAAGATTCGGGATCCGGCCCCGGTCGGGAGGATACCTCCAAAATTCAAGTGGACTCTGCACGCTCAGGGAAAAATCCTCGCGGTCATCAATATCGCCAGACCAGGCGGCATGTTCAGTATGCGGACTCAATAGCACCTGAAGGCTGTCCACTATAGAGTACGGTGGTCTTTACCCGCAAGGTCAAAATTTTGATTTCAGTGGCCATGTTTGACGGTTGGCCATTGTTTCTTGGGATCAGGACCCCAGTCACTCCCTTTTATATTCTGGCCCTAACATTGGCTACCATAGCTTTCTTTAAACAGGCTGCTAAGTCGAGCTATTGATACTTGATGCTCTGGGTGAGACGGTATGCAATGTCAAGTGCCCTGCCCTCAACTCCCTCATGTAATCCCTCCCCGTGCGACACACGTCAAGTCCTTCAATTGCAACAGTTCCTATATGTCTCATGATGATCATTTTTTGGCGCAAAATTATTTAAGGGGGGAGGGGAAGAGGGTGGGTACAGGGCAGGCTGCCGCGGCTCACATCCTGGACGAGGCTACAAGGCTTGCAGTTGTAAAAGGGCCGCAGCATGAGAGAACGCATGAAGTTGGTGTGGATGGGCAGCGGAGGCTATTCGGCCCGCGTAGGGGTGGGATTTGCTGGGGAAGCGAGGGTATATCCAATCTGATCAATAAGTTCTTCTAACTAGTAAAATTGACCAGGTTCCGACATATGATTTTGAAAGAAAATAACGTTCATATTCATAAGTTGTTCATAAGGTATGCTAGGTCAGTAAGGTGACACGTAATTTAGATTGGGGACAGCTTTAAACCAAGGCAGACATCATTACAGACGTGAGCCTTTTTAAAGTCTTCCAGCGCCTCAGACCCTCCATTTGTGGAGCTGAGATCATCCCAACATAGAAGTAAATTGGATGGAACTCACGTATGCATCTTGAAATGAATGACAATATTTTGAGCGCTGTCTGGATGGAAGCAATCTATGCGGACATGTCAGTCTAGTATGAGAGGGGTCTTTGCAGGCATTGTACATTCAAAATCGGACAACAAAAACTCGCCGTCATATTTGGAGTAGGCGTAGTGGCTCAAGGCATTGAGAGCGGCATCCATGAGAGGGGTCTTTTTTAGAACTGGAACCTGCATGCTGGCTGTACGCAGGTCATCCATGAAACACCAGATGTCCCTTGACGCGGTAGGGTCACTGGTGGGAGGGCCATTTGAAGGGCGACGAAGTGCCACGGATAGCTTTGCAATTGTGAAGGCTAAGGCTACGTAGTGAGCAGGGATAGATAATTCAGAAAGAAGGTACTCACAACAATACAGATCTTCAGAAACTGACGAGTCCGTCAAGGCCTTGTCAAAGTCAGCGAGTACATGTTGAGCTAGGGCATAGCGTGATACTTCTCTATGGCAATGGCCATCCATCTGGTGAACTCGCGAGGTATCAACACCATGAAGATCAGCAATTAAGATCCTCTTCTCTCCTCGAGGTGATTTGATTACGGCCTGAGTAAGGATTGGGGTCAAATGACACTCAAAACGGGATAAGGCAGCACTTACAATATGAATGGTGAAAGGGCCCCAAGTGAAGGTTTCACCAGTTAGAGACATAGTCTGATCTTCGCGTTCAGGAACGTGAGCAGTGCATACGGCGCCATTAGGGATTTGAGGGGAGGTGACTTCTAAGTGCTGGCTGGCGTCGTACTCAGCAGGATCCACCGGCAGCACCTCACCAATACGAATGTAAACTGGGATTGCCGGGATGACTGACAGGTCATTCTTGGTGGTAGGGGACCCATCTTGCGAGAGCTGCTTTTCACCTTGTGCTACAAGCACTTCGGCCTTGATTAAGCCCAGTGCCTTGCAGATCGAGTTGCATTTATGCTGGGCTGCAAAACTGCGCAGTCCTGTTAGACCTCTGTCACCAAGGCCCCCTGACTTATTGGCGCTAAAAGACATGACATATCTTAGTTAAGTCAATGGTGGTCAGGAGTAAAGGACTTACGTGTGAACCATAAGGTCAAAGAGAACCAGATCATCAACACCTCGGACATGCTGTATGTATTTCGGTTCTAAAATGCCTATGAAAAGTATTAGAGCTGCTATGAGTCTTAGGCGCGAAGAATAACGAACCTTGAATATCCGAAAACACGAGCTGACCACCGGAGTTTTCCAGTGCGAAGTGGGCAAATGCGTCGCAGGTTTTACCAAGCAGGGTGGTATTCTGCCCAGCATGCATAGTTCCAGAATATTTCTGGACATGGGTGTTACTCAGCATTGGGTCAACGAGCCAGGTTTGGCCCGCGTTCGGTCCACTGTCTACTGTGAGGAGAAAGCCAGAAGCAACCCTGATGTCTAAGAAAATTATTAGGTCTAATTTACCATCTGTCATAGCGTCACATACCAGCTGCTGATATCTTCTTGGCCATAACTGCTACAACGAACTCTCCGACACATTGACTGGCTAGCTCTTGACGCCAGAGCTCCTCCTTAAGGTGGATCTTGTTCTCTTCAAACGACGGGAAGTGATTGGGTACTCCAATATCAAAAAATGATTTAGCAGCATAGTCCTCGCCGTCCATCATGAGCTACCGAAATTACCAATTAGCAGGGGGGCACGCCATACAGAATTTTTACAAGGCTTACCTTATACATATGTTTGGTTTTTCCTGATGCCACAGGTTGATCTTTAATGACCGAGATAAGGCGAGGCTTTGCTTCATTAGTCCATTTGACGGCTCCGTCCAAGGTCACGGTACAAGTTCCACGAGTCGCCATGTATTGAGTCTCTTCTGCCTCAATGACTGTCAAGTAGGTACGTCCTGTCAACAGACGTGATAAGTACAAGAGCTCGAGATATAAGAGAGCTACGGGAACTTACGTTTAAGTGACGGCCCCTCAGTCTCAGAAGTCGAAAGCGTAGTGTTTGTTCGCTTACGCGGAGAGGGGCTGGGAGTAACATCATTCTGGAGCGCAGAAAATGAGTAAGGACGAGAGATGAGGGTAAGTAGCAATAACCTTAGGCGTAAACTTCAGCTTGACAGTGAAGTCAAGTACTTTCATCTTCAAGTTCTTTGCCGAGATCTGTGGGGCGCCGGGTGGGAAGGACGTCCATAATTCGCCTACGCTTAGGCCAGTGTAATGGTCCTCAACCTTTGTATCGAAGTCTGCGAACCGAAGCACGAAGTCATTGCTGAAATCGTAGTCATAAATAAGAGACTTGAACGATGAATAGGAGCTACGTACACTGCCTGGACCCGGTAGCCATAATTGTCGCAGCAATGCAAGTCCAGATGAACTCGAATGTTCTCAAGAACCTCCATGAATGCTTTCTCGGGAGCAACGGTTACTGAAAAAGGGTCTAAATCCATATCCCGCTTCGCCTTGGGCAGCTTGTGATTGAATGCCTTTGAGACCTATTACTAGAAGTTAAGATAAGCAAATCGGGGCACGAGGCTTAACCCACCTTAATAGTAATATTGCCCAGGGGCTTTCCCTCTCTGAGCCTCATGGTGGCTGCAGCGCCATGAAGGTTGCCCTTGGGGACACGTTGAGGATAGGCAGACTTGGCTCTGGCTCGGTCACCAGCGCTACGCATGCCGTCAATAATGGAGCTGGACAGGCCAAAGTTCTGGCAGCATGTCAGCTATGCTAGTACTAAAATAACAAGGAGAATAGCGCACCTCCTGAGGGATATTCATCGCGCGTGCAAGAGGTGCTGGAGGTGGTCCAGGGTCTCTCGGGTTGGGCGCTTGCGCGAGAGCATTTCGAACCGAGGCGCCGACTGTGCCTCCTAAGGGGGACACTAAGGTCATAAAAACAGCGGGATGACTTGAAAGGACGTACGATATTCGTTGCAACTTCCGCAGTTGGTACCAGGATATAGGAACTGGTAGACATCACCGCAGCTGCGACAAGAAGGCCATTCCTTGTCAGCCTGGTTCTCTCTGGCTTTGCAAATGCCGCATTGAGTTCCAGTCATCAGCTCATGAGAAGCGCCGCAAGTATCGCAAGTCTTCACGCCTTCCTGGAAGGTTCCGTTGGCGCGCTGATTACAATGGCCGCAGTGACCATCCTTGTCAAGGTATGGATCAGAATAGTGAGAACAGCCAGAGCAATGACGGTTAAGGATCTGTGAATGCAGCGGCATTCTGTTTAGATAAATGAGGGTGTTTGCATGCTAAGCTACTCACCGGATTTTATAGGTTGAGGTAGGTGAGCGCTTTGGCTCAAATGTGCTGCTTTGACGGAATCGCTTGGGCCGATTCGCTTTGGCGGTATAGCTTTGACGGAATCGCTTGGGCCGATTCACTTTGGCGGTATAGGTTTGATGGAATCGCTTTGACAGAATTGCTGACATCCGAGACTAATACTCAGCTGCTTGTCCCAGATGTTCTTGGATAGTGAGGAGGACAAGAAGACACTTCGATTATTATGTAGCTAGGAAAGGCTAGGATCATGCTCCATCTGTTCAATCATACCCCTAAATATGTTCCATCCCTCCGATGCCACAAGATTTGGGCTCCCGATGACTTGGTATACTTGCTCGCAAACCGCTACAGTTTCATCACTGCCAAACTGAAGTACTTCATGATCAGCATGCTCCGCAATAAGTCGATCAATGTCTGTCTCGGGGACCTTGATGAGACAATGCGTCCCATTCCACTCCTCTGGTTGTTTATAGAAGTCAATACGTCGTTTACCGCTTGGAAGTGACGTTTTCTTCTGCTTGCGGATGACGTGGTACTTGTGTTCCTCCAAGACTATGTCAAGGCGCGCTTGGACAATCTTGGCCCACAACCAAGTAGCGACAGCTCTAAAACTCGGTAAGTATCGCTAAATGGAATATGGTAGGGATATGCTTACTTGTGGACTAGATCATTGGGATGATAGCCACCATCAATTCGGCCATGGTGATACTCATGCTGAATATTGCGAAGGTGATTCTCAAGGAGCGGACGCCAGGCTCTCTCACGCGTAATGTTGTAGACACTCTTGACGGTTCTGAAGGGTGGCACCGTCTCGATATCGAGATCAGGAAGGTAGAGCTGTCTGTTAACGAGTCTAAGAAATACAGTAAGCGTGAGGCATGACCATAACTCACCGTAGTACCCCTTGGGCAGCAAGGAGGGGTCCAAGTTCAGTACCCTTATCAGCCGCAACGACAGATGGCATTCCTAGCAAACTATAAGCATCGCATATCAGCATAAGTAAAGAAACTCACCGCCGCATTCCTTGACAGTCTGTAAGTATAACGCGATGGGGACTCTCGTATCTCGAGCATTGGGGACTGCCCTAAGACAAAGCTCTAGGCGAGACCACTTATCAACGATGCCCCAGATGGCGATCCCCATGTCTGCGACCAACTTCTCATGCCCGTCAACGCACCACTCCTCATTTGGACCAGCGGACCAGAGCGTTGAAGTATGAACTTTTCGCGTCAAGGGATGACGTGCAGCAACAGCAACAGGATCATGCTGCCGTTGAAAGGCATTGATGAATTCACTGTAGTGATGCAATAGTTAGGACCACGGGGACATAATGAATTGTTCAAGACTTACCGACTAACATGGTAACCTTGAAGCCTTAACTTCTCTTTCACACTACGGCTTCCCCATCGACCTAATGGGTCCTCCGCAATGATAGTCAGGATTGCAGCACCTTTATCAATCTCTGTGAGCCCGCTTTGACGTGTTGTTCGCAATGAAAATTTCTTGATAATACTCTCTACTGAACGTAGGCTAAGGACGTGTCAGCGTAATCAGCGGGAGCTTATTAAGTCGGAATAGGACTCACCCGATTTGAATACCGTCGTCTTCTAGCAGAAGATTTGGAATGTCCTTCTGAAGGGCATTTTGGTTGAGGTGTTGCTGGATGAGTTGAGGAAGGTTAGGGTGATTCTTGACTTCAATGCACAGGTCAGTAGTAGTATTTGGTGCATGAGAAAGTAGTCAAGACGCACGAAGAGATCCCTTAGAGTGTTGGTTAGTACCAGATGGGTTGTTACGAGGCATAGTAGGACGAGCTAGGGAAGAATTAAGCAGCATATTTGCCTCAGGCAAGCTTATAAGGGCAGTGGACAGCATGACCCCATGCATTGGCCATTGTCGAGACAATTGAGGCATTGTATGTTGACGACGACTTGTATTGTGGTACTATTACAATGCCCTACTTCACGTGCCTTGACGCGTCAAGTTTGAGTTAGGATAGGAGAGAAGATAAGCTAAGGAGAATACACTTACAAGTTACTATAGTGCGGCTCATAGTCACTTCGGAAACCCTGTCTATAATTCAAGTTTGAGTAAGGATAGTAGAGAAGATAAGCTAAGGAGAATACACTTACAAGTTACTATAGTGCGGCTCATAGCCACCTTAGAAACCCTGTCTATAATTCAAGTTCGAGTAACTTAGTAAAGAAGATAAGCTAAGGAGAATATACTTACAAGATGTTTCGATTTTTGGGACGCACTTGGTTCACTAACTTCAAAGTAGTGCTGTCTATAATTCAAGTTCGAGTAAGAATAGTAGTGGAGATAAGCTAAGGGGAATACACTTACAAGTCACTAGAGCGGCTCATACTTACCGCTCTACATATGGCAAACCGACTTGTTTGGTCTTGTGGGTCCACGAAACGCGCGAGGCGTGAAAACAGGTGTCCACTATATCGCGTTCGGTGAGATGCGTAGCACCACAGTAGTTGGAGCCACAGAAACGGTCGGAATTGAAGACAGGTGGTTTATAGGTCTAATCTGGTAGAGAAATCGGGATATGAGAGGTCACATCTGCATCGAGGTGAGGCTGTTCAACAGCACTAGAGTTAATCGACTTCAAATGGCTTATCAAAGCCTTATCTAAATTAGTGATACGACCCTTCACTCCGACCAGTGACAACTATCAACCTATGCTCTCTCTCTCCTGACTCGCACTTCCTCTGTTATCCGCACCTTCAGTTCCCGAATATGGAATGTCTGGACTCGGCGTGGTTAGACTCCCACAGCAGCGCCAATGACATCGATTCACACGTCCTCAAATGCTAGAAGCGCTTAGAAGCAAAGACAGGATATATGTGTTGAAGCTGGAAGAGCTTATGCAACAGGTCTCGTAAACGATAGGAGGTGAGCTTCTGCTCTTTTTCCTGCCGTCATGGCCGCCCAGCGAGAAACTGGCGCGCGTCGTTCACTATACCGTCGTGGTCCCGATGCTGACCTTTTTCCGACCGAAACAAGACCCCGGGTCGATTTGCTCAGCGTTCTAGGAACTTGCGCCCGAAAGCGAACCCGCTAGCAAGGGCGTCATTGCCCTCCCAACACCCGACAGTCGAATGTACAGTTTCTTCTCTGACTTCACGCCCTTGGACTTGCTCACACGATAACTGTTCCAGTCCTTTCCGAAACCCCCGGTGAATGCCTGTCGAACATCTACACCACTCCCTGGCACACGGAAAGCCCCTTTTCACCTACTCAGGACTCTCGTCCTTGATCTCGACGAGACTCTGATTCATTCGATGTCGCCGTCTTTACATTCGGCTGGTAGTGGAGGATCTGGGCTGCTTCGTTTGGGCCCTGGGGTCGTTTAATAGCGGTAGAAGGGGGCCAGTCATCAGGCTACGCGTCTACGGAGATGTTGCAGGGAACCAGGGCGAAATGGGCGACTCAACAACGGTGGCCGCGTGTGGAAGGTTGACGAGGAACATGAACTCCCAAGGTGAGCTAGTACCAATCGACTTGAGTCCACGACCCGCTCAGCAGGATGCTACAGGAACCCATGTGCGACCTCACTCCCTCACACGTAGCCCATCTCGCGGCCTACTACGGACGCGACCGAGTCCGCCACATGTGATTGACCTTGTCTCGGTTGACGACAGCAAAAGAATCCACGTCAGCTTGTACTCTGGCCGCGCAGAATTAACACGCTTGTACAAATTCCCCATCAAGATAGGCCAGAACCAGGTCAACATCAACGGACTCCCCAACGTGCTAGATCGCGATTCGATTCGGTGAAGTCCGTCTATGTTGACGAAGCACGAGAATGCTTACGCAGTGGATGTCGAATGTATAGTGGAAGGACGCGGCGCTGCCACAATTCATGATGTGACGCTGTCCGACATGCCTCAGGCACCAGTCCCGTCGACGTCCGAGCACCTCTTAGAGCTAACTTCCGAGAAGGAGCTGGCGAAGAAGCTGGTGCGCGCTATGAAGGGCATGACCTCCCTCCAAGCGTACCTCTCCACATTTAATGTTCAACACACTGACGTAGCTACCCTCGACAAGGTTATCAAGCACTATGACGCGAGTGGGAGCAGACTGGACAAGAAAATCCTCGATCTGGAGAAGAAGATCACGAAACTCCGTGACGAGATCAAAGAAGAACAGGACAGAACTGCGGGCGCTCCACGGAACGGAAGCTCGGTGTCCGAGCGGCAATTGGTGTGTTCGCTGCGTCAGAGGGTGAGGTTGCTATTGCACTCATCTACGGTACGCGTCCATGTTCCATGATTCGTGGAAGACCTATATGAACTCCCCAAGTAGCTGTCAAGGCGGCGACTTGGAGTGCTGGATACGATGTTCGCGTCGACACGCAAACGAAGGAGAAGCCTGCGACGTTGATTTACAAGGCAGGAATCACCCAGGATACAGGGGAGGTTTGTCCACCTCGTGGTTATTTGCTGAATACTTATGACTGATGAGGATACCTAGTCATGGGACGCTGTACCTCTGACACTGGAGACAGCTTCGCCGACATCCGGGGTAGACATCCCGACCCTTCTCCCTGGAATCTATCAGTCTATCGACCCGCCGCGTACAAGATGAAACTAGCTTTAGCTTCTGTTCTAGGTGGTCGGGGTCGGGATAGGGAGTGAGGCGTCCTTGAGTATGCAGGCATGGGTGTGGAGAGCGATGACCATGGAGCTTTGGCACTTGAGTATGATGAGGACGTGGGTGGAGTGAGGGAGCACAGAGGTTCGACCGTCACGTCCAAAGGTGGGATTAGCGCAACTTTCCAAGTGCCTGGCTCTGTTACGGTTCCGAGCGATGTCGCGGCGCACAACGTGACGGTCGCGGAACTGAAGCTCGATGCTTCCATGTCGTGGATGACCGTTCCCAAGGTTGATGCTAAAACACACTTGAAGGTACTTGTCTCCTCTATCGCCCATGTGCATGGAATGTGACCCGAGATCTCCTAGGCGAAAATCAAGAATGCATCTGATTACACACTCCTCCGCGGGGTCGCGAGCGTATACGTTGATGGTAGCTTTATAGCTCCCGGTCAGACGTGCCCCTTGTCTAATCTTCCGTTTCTCCTTTACTCCTCACTCCTTTCAACTTATCTTCGCCTTTCTAGACTCAACCACTCCATCCGCGTCATTTACCACCCACGCGCCAAGAAGGTCTCCCACTCCGGATCCTACTCCAAAACCTCCAATCACGTCTTCTCCCAGCGTATCACAGTCTTCAACACGAAGGCCACCCTCATCTCCGACATCAAGGTCAGGTCATCGAGCAGTTGCCCGTCTCCGAGAACTCCCAGATCACCGTCACGCTACTCAGCCCAGGGTTCGTGCTTCCAGATCAGACCTCCAACTCTATCAGTAAAGGAGCAGAGTTGCGTGTGCCATCGCCTGTTAAGGTTGGGGATGGTGTCTGGGCACAGTGGGAGGGTGCGAATGAGCCAGATGTGGACGTGGAGGCGCTGGGAAGGGACGGGAAGTTTAATTGGGTGTGTGCGGTGCCGGCGCAGGGGAAGATCATTTTGTTGCTGTCGTGGGAGGTTGCAGCGCCCCTGCGAACGCAGATTGTGGGCCTTTAGGTGCGAGGTCGTTGGTAGCCGCTCGTCGGTTTAGCATGTCGATTCTCGAATCCCCACGTTTTCTGGAATCCCCGAAGCCGAAGAAACCCTGGGTGGTCGTAGATGCCATGCATGGGCGGTACTAAGGCTGCGCCGGCTCCCCGCGGCAGCCTCGTCTCAGCGCCCACCACCTCAATCACCCGTTCTTCCACCGCCCTCATCGCTGTGCGTTCTCGTGCCTTGACGGAAGCGGTGTTGACGAACCCTGCTGCAGTGCCATGACGGTACACACATGTATTAGCATCTACTTTACATAGTCCACGTAGTAAGCCCATAGGTCAATTTCACGCTATTATAGTCAATCTTCAGCATTAGCAGGTAAACCCGGCGGCCCCGGGCTATGTTTGACATGACAATGGAGGAATACTCGAGTAATTACTTTGGCCAGACTTAGTGGCCATAGCCAAGGAGTGTACGGGGTCATGACCTATATTAGCAAATTCAGGCCACAGAAAACAAATTTTGACCTTGCGGGTCTCGACTACCATAATAGAGACCTCTGAATATTTATCAAAGTATTCGGACCGGGTGCATGCTTTGTAGCAAGTTTACTACTACCGATAACACTACGTTCTCGAGTTCAAGGGCATGTCGCCTTGCATCTGTGGGAGCTGTTAGGATATCATCCAGAAAGATTTTAGAGCAGGGACCGACTTCGCATTGTCGGGTGACGAGTAGCAGCATACGCTAGGAGGCATGCCTGTATTTCGATGAGGATAGTCAGCTACCAAGGAAAATGGGGAGAGAGCTAGACAGATGTACAGGTCTACAGAGGAGAACGGCGTCAGACGTGGTATGATTGCATAGAAAGAAAAATAACTCACTCCGACGGGACCATTAATACCCGCGCCTGTAAGGTGCGCATTTCAATAATTAGGACTAATAGGAGCGAGTCGGCACAATTTTCCACTCACAAAAACCACCAATAGGGATATAGTCAGCAGTAACGCTGCTAACGAAGAGTGCGACGATGAGGGTGGTGAAAACTTTGGTGAACATCTTTAGAATGGAGGTTGCAGGTCCTGAAACTTCCCTCTTTTATAGGACTCGATTCCCTCTTATGTACAAGCTGAGGGGTTGGCTGGGCTCCACACCTGATACCAATCTTGACAGAGGAACAGCGACCGCAACGCCTCGACCTCGCAAGTCCTGGCTACGGTAAGGCCTAGCCGTCGCTAGCCGCCGACCGGAAGGTGCAGAGCTGAAGGGAAACATAACAACCCCCTGACTCCTCGGTAGCAGACCTGAGCGATCACCAGCGTACGGTGCGGTATACTGATCATCATTCTCACTGCGTTGGAGTCCTGTAGGTTCAAACAAGGGCAGTGTGGCGTCGGGGTGATGAGTACCTCGGACCCTTACCTTTCTGTTGTAAGTACATTGTCCAGAGGTACGACATCGGCCCTTGTGACAAATCGGTGACAGGTAGGCCATAGTGATGCGCGAAGTCGTAGGAAACGAAGAGATGTAGTCTGGCAGGGACGGGCCAGAGCCGGAAGTAAGTATACCAAGTAGGATACTTTCAGAATTCCTGGCAAGGAAACGTCGTAGGTAGTCTAAACAAACAGCACTGTGCCGAGTACATGAGCTCCGTGTTGGGCATAGGGTCATCAGGTATCAGGACGGACCCATTTTGAAAAGGTGACGAAACGCCTCTCCACTGATTGAATCTGAATATCCATCTGGAGATCTACACGTAGATCAGAAATGGAAGGGTGACAGTACCAAGAGATAATAGTTCAGATTCAGGTAAGTGGATGTCTTGACGATCTCTTATTGGTAAGTAGCGATTGGGTAGCGACAATTGAATGGGTTTGTGGTGGTTGGTCGGCGTCCGACGAATGCGTGAGATTCGAAAAATCATGATTTACTAGGCTGGTTGTACAAACAACGCTACAGGACTTCCAGGTTCAAACCGTGGTACGGCACTCCCACTTGAATTTGCAGCTGTGGTGGGTATGTCTTAGAACTCTACAATGTTAAGAAACAAATAGGGCGGCTCACACTGAGTTGTCGGGCGATAAGTTGCAACAAATCATTGGAGGTAAGCCTATATTACAGAAGTGGTCAGGTAAGAAATTGAATGGGAAAGTCAGGTAGGTGTACAGGTCTGGGGGCACGAAGGTGTAGCGTCAGATATCGTAGTTAGCTCACATAATGCACAACTCACTCCGGTAGGTCCAGCGAACCCCGAGCCTGCAAGGACACGTTCAACGATCAGGATTTGAAACCAGCGAAAGTCGACGCCAGACTTACACAGTTGATCATGAACGAGATAGTCAGCAAGGACGCCGTGGGCGAGGATTGCGATGACCACGGTGGCTATCAGCTTGTTGAACATCTCTGGAATGGGGTTCAGAAACAGCAGGACTCATCGAACTCTTAAATGCCTCCTACGCCAAGTTGAGGGTTTTGTGCGGTTTCATGTCCAAACCATGATATGTAATACAAGTCTTGACAGTGGACCATTCCAGTCATGTCGGCGCATTGACTTTTATCAAACCCGGGTCTGAACTGTCGATAGCAAGTGGAGCATGAAGAGGCACCATGGACTTGGATGCACAACGTCCCATGGCGTCCCTTGAATTCGAAAGCAGACCTCAGCGGGCAGAGAGCAGTACGTCACGGAGATCATATGACTTCTGGCTGGTTCTCACCCCACCGGGGTCCTGTACGTTGAGATAGGGTGGCGTGCGAGAGAGATATATGTGGAGGTTGGTGACCGCGCTCGTGGCCCTGCATTTGTTCGACGCACAGCATTTACGCCGCCGTCGCGGAAACTGTAGCAGGGCTATGAAGGTGGCAATCAAGGTTGCATATTAGTGTGCGAGCTCGCAGGAGATGGAAGTTGGGCACCTGGAATCAACTGAAAGGTACAGTATGCCGTTGGTCTGATGCGGCCACGATTTGCGCCAAAGTCTAACTTCAAAAGAAGAGGTTCAGAATATGGTATAGACAATGTTGTGAACCTTGTATTGAATTGTGAACTCACGACTAGCCATGAAGCGCACCCCGTTCCCTGCATTCGGACGGGGGCGACAACACATCTGGAATCGAGTTCAAAGGTCTGAACGGATGGGATGATGGGCGCTCAAAGTAGGATGACGCGACGTTTTGACGTGACAAAGGGTTTTTCTGTGCCGATGCGGGAGACACGGATGAATGGATAAGAAAAGTGGCGGCATCCTCTATCGCATGGCCAAGAATTACATAAAGCGCCGTTCAAGCGTAACGATAGAATAGCGTTAAAGATGGATGCGGTTGCGAGTTATCGTTTGTTGTCGTTGTGGATGGGCATCGAAGCTTTGCGCAGCGTGCACTGAATAAGTACGTATCGGATGGCGGTCCCCAAGAGCGATGATCAGGCGATGATACCTTATTGCTCTTGGCAATCTACAAGAACCGAGGAGGAAGGCCGAACGGAATACTCGTGACTGGCTGAGGGTGTCAGTGGGTCCAAGATGCCTTGGCTCCGGTGAGATAGAGTTGCTGTATTAATGCGTTAAGCCATTGTAAGAAGGATGGTATCTCCGCGCGATGAACACGAGTCGCTCGCGAGTTAAGCGAGGCGGAGAGAAGCTGATAGACGTGACTATTACAAGCAGAAAATGAGGACCACCCTGGACGAAAGCTCTTGAACCGAGAGAATGCAAAGCCTTGTCGAGCCTCGATTGGTCAATACCGTTTCCAAATCGAACGGCGCATCAGATACCGCGTCTCGGGCTCGAGTGCATCCCGCGGACCCATCGTGTTATTCAGGAAGTGTTTGCCATCCAAGGCCGAAATTCCTCGAAATTTGCGGCGGGATCAACAGGTCGACCCTGAAGGAGGATGGTTACTTCCGAGTCTCAGCGATGCCCGGAACTGGCGCGGAAACTATACTGCCAACGCAGACTAACGCAAAAGACTATGCTAGCGAGATATGGGACACGAAAAGGGAGAGCGTTGGTGCATTCATCGTCTGCACAAAGGGAGAGTTCTTGGACCTCAACAAGGAGCGAAGTCACCGGGAACCAACGTGGGTGCCTTATGTGTGCCTGCAGAAGCACTTCCAAACAGTCCGGCACCCCTGACATCATGAGAATCAACCACTGAAAATTACGCTGAACTCATGCCTGTTTGCCGACTCTCTTGTACTATACCCCCCACTTCCCCTCCTCCTATCTCGTCGCGAAGACATGAAGTTTGCTCGGTAAGTCATGAACAAGGCACAAAGACGTCAGTACTCACCGGAACGATAGTTATCTCCAGGACACACAAGTATGTACGGGCTATCGATCAATGCTTCTTGCACTAACGGCGGCGTTGACTGAACTATCTAGACTCCTGAGTGGAAAAAAGCATACATGTGAGCGACGACTCTTACTCGGGTGCTTCAGCTAAACTTAGAACTTTTTCACTCGTTAGTGACTACCGCGGGCTCAAAAAGCGCATTACTGCCGTCCGCAAAGCCCAGGAGGGGCTTTCTTCGGATTCACCTAGCTCTGAGCCTGACGAGGATCAAGATTCCGAGACTTCAGACAAGGAGTCAGGACCCGAACCAGCTATTCGCTCGTCCGAATATTCTGAGGGCATTTCAACGACGACTCGGTCTGCCAGCCACGCGCATTTTGAGGATGCACAGAAGGATTCTGGCGCGGTTGGAGGCGCCCGACGCCGGGGATCATCGACCCGAGGCCGTCGGCCATCTTTTATTGCAAACTTCAAGCGGGGGTTGGGTATGCACCCAGAGGATGATCGAGATTCGGAAACACACTACGAGCCCAGCAACGCTCACGAACCTCAAGAGGCACCAAAGCATGCGGCGTTTGAGGAACAACGTTCGTTTGACTCTCCAGCACGGGAACCGAACTTGGGCAAGGCCGGGCGCATGTCCAGCGCACTTGGTGGGCGGCCGTCATTGGCGTACGCAAGATCGCTTGTAAGCTTCGGGAGAGGACAGGGTAGGCCGCAATCCAGCCGAAGTACGTTCCGACCTATTTTCTTCGTGTTTCTTCCTCTGATGGTATCCAAAATCCGTAGTGGGCAGCGGACAGTCTCAGCCGACGGATCCCACGGAACTTCTTCCTCTGAACGAGCTGCTCGCCCAGCTCGATCCCCCGGAAAAGGCGTTCTTCACTGCGCTCGATGTTCAACTCGATAAGATCGAATCATTCTATACGGCGCGTGAAGCCGAGATGGTAGCGCGAACCGCGATGCTTCATGAGCAGCTGGAAGAACTGGGGGACCACAAGAAACTCATCCAGGTACGTTCCCTGTCCATGCCATTTTCATTGGCTAAACCTTGAACCAGGCCACGCACTCGAGGAACGCCTCTTCATGGTCGTCCGGACTTTTCGCCAACCTCCAGGACAAGCTCAGGCTCAAGCAATCGTCCAAGTTCTCGGCACGCCACGGCGAGGTCCCTGATGCGAAGAATGGAAACATCGATTTGCCTTGGGTTAGTCCGCTTGACTATGTCACCACTGTGCACCAACGATTCCGCCAGAATCGGACGAGCATTGGTTCGGAGACCATAGGGAAGGGGAAGGAGAAGGACGATGCGGACGCAGAGAGCAAGTCGATGGACGATGAGAAGCGTAGCACTGGCAGGCGGGTGGGGCTGTCGTCCGACCCGGAGGATTATCTGTATGCCAAGAAGAAGCTGAAGAAGGCGGTTTTGGAACATTATCGGTAGGTACCACCACGACATAACATCCTTCGATGCTGATGTTGTACCTCCCAACAGTGGTTTGGAGGTGCTGCAGAATTACCGGGTTCGTCTTCTCGCTCGTGATGTCATCGTCGATACTCACATCCCTCTTCAGATCCTGAACTTGACCGGTTTCCGGAAGGCACTGAAGAAATTCGAGAAGACCACCAGAGTTAGTCTGCTTTCGCCGCCGTCCCTTCCCCACTTTTACCGACTCGACCAAACTTAGATCCAGGCCCAACGGCAGTACATGTCCGAGAAGGTAAATATCATGACTCTAACCTTCCGATATATTCACTCAACTACCTTCATCCAGGTGCAGCACAGCGCTTTCGCGTCAGATAAAATCGTCCAAGAGATGATGAGCGACATGGAAAACCTTTATGCCACGCGTTTCGGTATGTCCTGCACACGGCCCTCCCCGTAGTCTCCCCACTCATCGGCCTCCAGCACGCGGCGACAAGAAACGCGCCATGACGCGCCTCCGTGCAGGGTTCCACTCCAAAAGCCATCACTATAGTGTCTTCCGCTCTGGCATCTTCCTCGGGCTGGCCCTCCCCGCCTTCATCTCTGGCCTACACGCTAGTACGTCTAAACATGTCTGCCCTGTGGGGTATTGACGTTGACTGATGGCTTCGCCAGGTTACCAGCAGTCGACGCGTGATGCGATTCCGGGATGGGATGGGTTGCTGTTTATATATGGTGTCATGTTGATTCCGACGCTGTTTTCGGTTTTGGTAGGCGCGAACCTGCTGGTGTGGGCGCGTTCTAGGATCAATTATGTATTTATTTTCGGTGTGTGTCTCCTCTCTGTTGCATTCGACTGCTGCTAACCTGAGTTTTGGTTGGTAGAACTGGATACCCGGACGCGGCTGGATTACCGTGAATATTACGAGGTACGGTAACCTAACCTTTAAGCTACATATTCACACAACTAACACTGTTCTCAACAGATACCCAGTATACTCCTCGCAGCGCTCTGTTACGCCTTCTGGCTTTCCTTCCTTCGCATCGGCTCCCCGCACATCTCCCCGACTATATGGCCGCTCGTCTGGTTAGGCTTCGTTGGCCTCATCATGCTCGACCCCCTCCCTCTCTACTACAAACCCTCGCGATACTGGCTTATCAAAAGCATCGGGAAGCTCCTCACATCAGGCACCCGGCGTGTCGAGTTTGCGGATTTCTGGATGGGGTGAGTGCCGTTTCTTTTCCCCTTGATGAGCCTATGTCTGACATGTCATCCGGTTCAGTGACCAGTTCTGCAGCCTCGTGTTCACGTTGTCCAACTTCTATCTCTTTGGGTGCGTGTACGCCCGCGGCTTTGATAGCGATTGGACAAAGTGTGGTGTTAGTCGCTCTCCGCAGTGGGCTGTGTCCTTTGTGCTTGCGTCGCTGCCTCTTTTTATTCGTGTCGTGCAGAGTTTGAAGCGTTATTATGATTCGGGGCTTGTGACGCATTTGATCAACGTTGGTTTTCCTTGATTGGTTTGGCGATTTGAGGCTGATATATGCTTTGGTCAGGGTGGGAAGTATGGTTCTGGGATTCTTAGCAACCTCTTCTTTTACATCTGGAGGCATCAAGGTACGTCCATGCCCTAATCCATTTAACTTGTGCAAGGCTTATGCGACCTTGTCCTCCGTCTTCCTAGGCACCACTGGGCGGGGCACGATATTTGCGCTCTGGCTACTTTGGAATACCATTTCTTCGATTTATTCGTCCTCCTGGGTGGGTACTCTTCTTTCCGATGTCGGAATAACAGAAGTTGAAGATGTGACAATCTTAGGATATCCTGATGGATTGGTCGTTCCTCAGCAGGCGCGTGAAATACCCGCTCCTCCGGTCGGAGCTCGTTTACACCGATTGGATACCCGTGCGTTCATCTCCTGCACTACTCATCTCTTGGTGTCACTGACCCTCTTTACCTGGCACACAGCTCTACTATGTCGCTATTGTATGTTCACGCTCCGTCCTCCTACTACCCTCTGCTAACTCGGGGACAGATAACGAACATTCTCCTTCGCTTCATCTGGGTTATCTACATCCCGATTGAGGGCCCCAACATGTTCTTCCGCACATTCATTGGTGGGCTGCTTGAGATGCTTCGGCGGTGGCAGTGGAACTTCTGTGAGTCACTACACTTTTCCTATCCGCATGTCCATGCTGAGTAACCCCGCTCAACCTATTTAGACCGTCTGGAGAACGAACATCTCGGTAACATGGATCAGTACCGCGTCACGCGTGAAGTGCCGCTGCCGTACTCGTTCGACGATGCGCACGCCGTGGACGCGGACGACGGGGATGACGACGAGGAGGACGAGGCGCTGCAAATGGCTGCAGCGCGCGTTAGAGATCGGCGGCGTCGGCCTCGCCCAAAGCGCACGGTGGCTGGGGGACGGTCGAAGAAGATTGGGTAGGTGTCGGGTGTGGATTGGGAGATGGTTTGGGGGGTGTTGCTGATGCTGCTGTGTGGGGGATTTTGTTATTGTTTACATATATGATATCCGTTGGGCTATACCCTACATAGATCTTTAGAGGCTCTTTCTATCGTATCCTTCTACTCTCCTTTAGACACTCACGCTCCTTACTCGCTATAGTTATCATTGCTTTGTCTCCATATCGCTCTTGTTTTGTAGCATAGTATCGATACTCGCGCCAGTACGCTCCCAATTTGGGCCTTTCTCATCTGTTGAGGCACGGTGGCGTGACATCCAGACAGGACAGACTCTGATTTGGTGATGTTTGGGCCACTGTGCCGTACTCCAGAATCCTGATGCTGGAATGCTCCACCCAACTTCTTGCACGGCCATTGAGCTCACTCCGACGACGGCCTACTCGACATGGCATTTACATTGGTGCAAGACTTTATAGCGCATCGTCGAATGCCCGATTCAAGATCCTTTTCATGGGACGTGATGAGTTTTCATGTTTAGTTTTTCGTGAACTTCATGCTGCGCGAGGTATGCCTTGCCTTATTTATGCCACATGGATACACATGAATAACGTCGTCAATTTGTGTTCTTAGATGTTTGGGATGATGTAGTCGTTGCTACGAATCCAGATGAGAAGACCGGACGACGGGGTTCTCAACTATCTATTTGTGAGTTTGCTTCTTTGGATACGGAACATGCGCTCAATACGGATATACAGCGCCATTGAAACTTCTGGGCAACTCTTTGAAAGTCCCCGTGCATACGATACCACATACAAAACCCGAGTTCAAGCAATGGAAGGCAAGTGCGCGCGCCATCATACTTCAGCTCACGCTACAACTCCTTCCAGGTACCAGAGCCATTTTTCAATGATGGGCCTCCTCCTTTGAATCATGTCATTATAACCGCATCTTTTGGGCGCATCCTTCGACCATCCATGCTCGATATGTTCGCCCCAACCAGGCGACTGAATATCCACCCTTCGCTGCTACCGGCTTACAGGGGCCCAGCACCCATTCAACGTGCCATTATGGGCGGAGAGAAGGAGACTGGTGTATCGGTTGTTGAGATGCTGAAATGGAAAGAAGGAATCGATGCAGGTGACATCTGGGCAACATCCCATATGGTCAGCTTCTCCCCTACTTTTAGTTTCTGGTGCCAGTCCTAATGCTTTATCAGCCTCTGCATGATGGTGCAATGTTTCCGGAGCTACGAGATACCCTAGCGTATGTAGGGGGTAGATTGCTGGTCTCTGTTCTTAGAGATATGCGGGTTGGTAAGGTTTGTCTTATCTACACCAATGTCTTTTTGAATGATGGGCTGAATGGAAGATGTTTTCAGGCCAAGTCTGAACCCCAAGTTCAGATGGAATCTGCCCCTCATGCCTCCAGTATCACTGTGATGGACTCCGCCGTCAACTTCGCTACCATGTCCGCTGAATCCATAGTACGACGACACCGCGCAATATCGCATCAGGTATCTAAGGACAATCTTTTAACTCCACTGCAGCTTATCTTCTACTTGCCTAGCGACCACTAATAACCTGCCTCTCGTCTGATAAAACCGTGCAACTCCATTCGCCGTACGTTCTCGACACGCTCACTTCGTCGCTTTCGGCTGTTCCAGGAACCTCGACGTTCCAGAAGTCGACTCGAACCTTGGTTATCCGGTGCGCAGATGGATCCGTCCTAAGTGTTCCTCTGATGAAGCAAGAGGGGAAGGCTCTGATGGAGGCGAAGGACTGGTGGAATGGTGCGAAAGGCTTGGGGCTGGTGCACGATGGTGAACTGAAGTTTCTTGACGAGTTTAACCATGTCCTTTAGTGATCGCTTATACCACAATCCACGGTTGTTTCCTCAAGACGTTCATCTAGGCTCGTTTGACTTCTGTGCAGCATGAGGGTTCGAGTAAGTCATTGTGCATGATAATGCACATTCATTTACGACTCCATTAACGAACGCCTCACCATACATGACCTATGTAGCGGATAGCTTCGTGGCCTCAAGATACATGATCCCACTACCAACTTCAATTGACAAAACGACGACTTTCTCTTCGATATGATCTTACGGATGCTTTACACCCCTTTCGTTTTTTCTTCCTTGAGGTCTTATCCCAACAAATGAGCAACTCAATAGACGCATAACCGCGAGGAGTCTTATTTGATCTTCGAGTAGAAGAACCTGATTTATTCTTTCCTGTACTTCTGATAGTAGTGTATGAGACCCGTCGTCGAGCTGTCATGACCCTTAACGTCCTCCGGCTTGTTCAGTTGCGCGAGGATGTTCTTGGCAAGCACTTTTCCGAGCTCAACGCCCATTTGATCTAAGAGGACCCGGTTGAAAACGGCAAAATAGTTCATGTATAGGGATAGGCACGCACCGAACGAGTTAATGCCCCACACGGCGCCTTGCACGAATATCTTGTGCTCATACATGGCGATCAGCGCGCCCAACGTCGCAGGCGTCATAAGCGGGAAGATAATCGAGTTACTGGGCCTATTCCCCTCAAAGACTTTGCTCTTCACCAGCACATCGCTCGCGCCACTGCCCAGCTCCTTCCGAACCTCCTCCTCCGTCTTGCCGAACGCGAGCGCCTCGGGCTGCGCGAAGAAATTGGAAAGGAGGATGCGGTGGTGCTTGGAATTCGCGATCGGGTTATGTGTGGTCGCGGGAGCGAGGAAGTCAGCGGGGACGAGCTTAGTTCCCTGGTGCAGGAGCTGGTAGAAAGAGTGTTGGCCGTTCGTGCCGGCGGCACCCCAGATGATAGGCTGTAACAAGAACGTGGGGCATGAGATGTTGGCAAAGGAAGGAGGTTGAAACGCCACGCACACCAGTTTGGTAGTTTACGCGTTGGCCATTTTTGGTGACACTTTTGCCGTTGGACTCCATGTCACCCTGAATCATCAGGTTAGCTACGGCGGGAAAATCTAAACAGCATGGGGTGCTACCTGTTGGAAGTAATCTGCGAACTTGTGCATATATTGGTCGTAGGGCAGGAGAGCGTGTGTCTGCGCGCCTGTAAAGTCCTTTCAGACTGGGGATCTCGTCCAGGCGCAAGGGAGCATACCATAAAAATCATTATACCAGATCCCCAGAACAGCAAGGATGACGGGCAGATTCTGTTCCAGAGGGGTCTCCTTAAAGTGCTTGTCCATTCCATGAGCACCCATAAGGAGCTCCTCGAAGCGATCATACCCAATAACCAAAGCAACTGACAGGCCAATAGCACTCCAGACACTGTACCTGCCACCAACCCAGTCCCAGAATTGGAACATGTTGTTCTTGGAAATGCCAAAGGCCGTAACAGCCTTCGTATTCGTGCTAAGCGCCACAAAGTGTTTCGCGACGTGCTCCTTCTCCAACGCAGTCGACAGGAACCAGTCACGCGCAGTCTCCGCATTGGTGATGGTTTCCTGTGTTGTGAATGTCTTGCTGGCGACAATGAACAGAGTACGCTCGGGGTTGCACACTCTTAATGTCTCCGCAATATGTGTTCCATCGATGTTCGACACGAAGTGGGCGGTCAGATCGCGCTTGGCATAAGCCTTCAGCGCTTCGGTCACCATAACAGGTCCTAGATCCGATCCGCCGATGCCGATGTTCACAATGGTGTTTATGGTCTTTCCGGTGTATCCCTTCCACTCCCCGTTGCGCACCGCCTCCGTAAACTCCTTCATGTGCTGGAGTACATCCGGGACTTCATCAACCCCTTTCTCTGCGACTTTTAATTGACCAAAACTCCGCAATGCGACGTGTAGCACAGCGCGGTCCTCTGAAGTGTTGATATGCGCCCCTGAGAACATCTCGTCCCGTACCTTTTCGACCTGAGCCTCGCGCACGAGAGCGAACAGGGTGTCTAGCACGGCCTCCGTGACCAGATTCTTGGAATAGTCAAGGAGGAAAGCAACGGCGGGGCCAGCGATAGAGGCATATTCCTGCGAGAATTTGGAGAATCGATCGGGGTCCTTGGCGAAGAGGTCTCGGAGGTGGAGCCTAGAGTGCTCTACGTCGTAGATTCCCTGTAATTTGATCCAAGACGCGTATTCTAGTGAAAGTTAGATATAGAGGTTGTCTGGATAGGGAATAAAGTACCTGAAGCTAATTTTCCGGACATGGTGGTGGATGGGTTGTCTCGGAGTGAATGGCAGTAGAAATAGTCTTAGATGAACTTCGGATTGACTGCATCATCGATCACACCGGGTGTCCGGCCCGAGACGGGTGTGGCGCCGCCTAGCGTGGTCCTCTCAGAGAACTTTTCTGGACAATTTCTGGACCGCTGCGAGCATTAGCGAAGGTTCACAGAAACGTAAAACATGACATTGTAATGTCAGGCTTCCGGCACCGGCGGCAAGAGTAAAATACCATCCGTGCAGCCCCGCGTGCTGTCGATTTGCTGTCGATGATCTTCTAGAACTTATACCTCCATAGGCAAGCGCCCAAAGTGCACATACCGTAAGTGTTGGAAGCGTGAAGGAAGACTATGCGAGATCTCGTCATCCTTCTATTTGGACGACCAGTGTTTTCCACTGACGAGTGAGCAACGCTGACACAAAGTGGCCAAATGTTGAGCGCAAGAACGATGTAGTAATTAACCGAGACGCGGCCCTGAGACGGGGAAGACACACAGGCCCCAGGGCCAAAAGAAGACTGTAACGCCGAGACTAATTTAAAGGAAAGCAGCCGACCTAATATTACAAAACGAATAACAAGCAGCAACATCCGAAAGCTGGCGTAAAAACATTATAAAAGGTCACCGAAAACATCGTAGAGCTCCAGTTCAGCCCACCAGTCCTACCTACCACCACCACACACCACACTCATTCTACCACCTCACTCATTCCAACAACATGTTCGCTCGTGCCTCCGCTTTCCTCCTCGCTCTTCCTCTCCTCGCTGCGGCTCTGCCCCATGCCCCAACTAACCAGTGCAACACTGGTGACGTTCAGTGCTGCAACAGCATGCAGAACGTAAGTTGTTCTCCACATTGGTAATGCCGCTTTGTATACTTACATCTCTTCCAGGCTCAGGATGAGAACATGTCTGGCCTCCTCGGCTTGTTGGGAGTCTCCGTCCAGGATATTACTGGTCAAGTTGGTCGTAAGTTTATTTCGTTCAACCGACGGTTCTCGGAGTGCTTACTTGAAGTCCAGTCAACTGCAGCCCCCTCTCCGCAACCGGCCTTGCCGGCAACTCTTGCACTTCGCAGCCCGTCTGCTGCACTGACAACCAATTCGTAAGTTACCTCAGCTATCTCTCGTCCACCATGTTGTTGACGCCCGCTTTTAGAACGGTCTCGTTGTCATCGGCTGCAGCCCCATCAACATCAATGCTTAAACGCAGCGTCTTTCCTTTATATTGGGTACTTAGTTAGAATATTTCCTGGGTAATTTGATGGTTATCATACCTTTTCGCAATCCTGGTTTCAAGCATCTTAAGCTTCCGATTCTTCTGAGGTCGAACGCGTGACCAATCCATCTTTCGTAGGTTATGCACAGGCCTCCCTCCGAGATATGTGCTGATGCGGGACCTACCGCTGCATAAACCGCGCTGGACCTGGGGAGGGCTTGGTTATAAGCTCGATGGTGGGACGAGCAAGCACCCTTTAGACGCTTCGGGGTTCATTATAGGCCGTCAAAGCGGCTGAACGGTGGACTAGTCTGCCAAAAAAAAAAAAACTCCTCATTGTACGAAAAGGATCTCACTTCGTCTTTCGATGCCGCTGCTCAGACGAGGAGCAGAGTTGTTGAAGCGACGTATATACGCATTATACGGATTTCAAATCTAAGTACGAGCTGCCACAAGCTTAGGGAGCGATAGGATCGTGGACGAAGACGAGCGTACCTGCGCGCAAGTGCGGTGTCTAGTCGGGTTAGGGTTACACATTTTGGACGTAGTCGGGAGCCCTTCACTCGCTCAGCTTCGTGATCCGCCCACCCCCAACCCCACCCCGCTCATTTCCCCGCGCCTTGAGACCTCACTTGCCCGAAGTATGCTCCATGCTAAGTTCCCGGCCATCAAGAAAGTCGTACCCCAGAGTCGAGCGAGCCCGAAACTCGGCTTTTTACGAGGCCGGCGAGTTGGCCAGGTAGCCCCTGGATGCGCAACGAAGGAGCTGAGGACCGTTGTAGCTTCAGGGACGGCGAGTTAAATCTATTTGCCGTCCTGTTCAATACAGTATCGTCGCTGTACTATGGAGCTGCTTGGGAGACTCGAACCAGCCTCGTACGGTTATCGATGTATAGGTTGAGAGTGGGTTGAGAGTGTGTCACTTTTTCGGTGTTTATGAGACACCAGAGGGTGGCAGTCGTAGGCGATCAGCGCACAAACGTCGTAATGTCGAGTCTGGAGGAAGTCGTCGGGCATGATGGTGGTCAGTGTCGAAGACCATGTGGACATCTGTTTATCACTGCGTATTTACGCATCTTGACCACCTCCGCTATGGAATCAGACGGCGTCGACGCTACTAAGTACTAATCTGCGGATCCTGGACCTCTCCGACGACAACTAGAGCATTTAGTTGCACCCCAACGTTGACTGTGCCACTGCATGAGAGCCATTGACCATTTCGGACTTCAACACAAGCTCATCCTACTGCAATCAAGCAACGCTCACCCAACTTACAACAAGGTCGAACAGAAATCCATGGCTCATATCGCTAGCGTCTTATTCCACGTTCCGCTTGAGTAACTTCGCCGTGCTGACGGACTTGTCGGCTGAACATGAACGCATTCATCCGAGTTTGCAACAGGAAGCGTTGCGTCTTTGTGATCCTCCTTCTATCCTAGGGTCTCGGGTCTCAGATCTCAGGCCCCAGCGCTTTACGTACTATCGTCCAGGATTTCGAGCACGACATACTTTACTCATTCGAATTGCAAACTAGGGAATGCTACTAAGGTAAGTACCTACGACAAATATCCCTTGAAAACCAACCTCTAATGCAATTGTCTTCGAAAACGGGCGAGTCCGTCGGTAAAATCGCTTCGCCAGTATGTATATTGTGATGTATATTGTGATTAGTATTCATACTAGCCAGGGTATCATTATGTGTTTCCGCATATCCAAGATCGTCATCCCACAGCTCGTGGAAGATACAAAAAAACAGCCATAATCATTCCCAGGATGAACCTTGGTCCGCATCATCCTTCGCCAAAACTGGTGTCAACACGCCCTGTAGCCTGGAGTCCTCCTTCAATATCGCTTCATATCTCTGGCGGCATTGCCTAAGTTCCCTATTCGCGACGCAGCGCGCAAATAACTGTGCAGCCCTTTCGAGGGTCTGTAAAGCCTCGACTCGGGCCTCTTCATCGTCACCGCACCTCTGCCACAACACCGAGCTGAGCGTTGCGAGGTCCAATGCTTGGCCATGCACCACCCCAGCCTTCAAATGGAGGTCCAGGGCCCGCCGTATCGTATCTTCCGCTTCCTCCAATCTCGACTGTCCGAGGAATACACAAGCCTGGATATAAACATCATCTGCCTGACCGGCGATGTCTCCAATCTGAGTATGCAATTTCAACGCGTAGCAGGTAATTCCAGTCAAAGCTTCTTGGAATAGACCACGTCGTAGAGAAAGCTCGGCTAGCTTATTATAGTCGTCCGCTTCGCCCTGGACATTCTCCGTCTGCTCGTGAAGTTTAAGTGCATTCATGAAGCTAGCCCCGGCTTTGTCAAAAGACCTGGATCGGAGGTAAAAGCAACCAAGCTGGTAGTGGTCAAAAGCCTGCCCTAGGAGATTCCCAATCTTGGTATGTATGCGAAGTGCGTTCTTCAGATACCATTTCTCACGCGGGCTTTCCCAGTCAGGGGTGAGAAGTCGTATCATGCCGATGGTAGAATGGGCATCTGCCAGACCAAGCTCGTCTTCATTGTGCAAAGGTTCTATTCCGGAAAGTCGGTCTTCAAGCTCCCACATACGCGTAACATCCGGTGCACCAAAAAGTCGGCCCTGGAAGAAATCGATTTGGAGGAGATACCGCTTATCCTCCGCAATACCATGCTGGTCCCCAATCTCCACATGCAGAGTCTCTGCCCTCCGAAGCATTTCAACCGCCTGTTCAAATTTGTATTCAGCGACGAAGACCCGGCCGAGAATATGAAGGTGGTCCGGGTTTTCTATAGGAGACCGCAGGGCGATCGCTTCCTCGATTCTCTGTTGGGCATCCGAAAATCTAGACCGGAGAAGTAATGTACAGGCCAAACCCGCCAGGGTGTCTGCCTGACCAAGCACATCACCTGTCTTTGCGTTGATCTCGAGTGCTCGGAGGAAGTGATGGTCTGCATCTCTTGGGGTCGAATAGCACAGAACAGCGTGGCCTAGGTTGTTCAGGGCAGAGGCCTGTCCGAGTTCATCCCCACATTCCGCAAACAGCTGCAACGCCTTCTCGAAAGCTTTTTTCGCGTCAATATAACTCATTTTCTGGAGGAGAATTTGGCCAGAACCCATTAGATCATAAGCTGCACCAATCTTGTCACCCAGCTGTTCGTGAAGCGCGAGCGCTTCCTGAAAGCTCAGCCCCGCTTGGGAGAACGTAGACGAACTCCTGGAGAGGAGGCATCCTAAGTTATGGAGATCATATGCATGCCCAGAAGTATCCCCCGCTTGGACGTGCGACTGCACGGCGAGTTGAAGTTTCTTCTCGGCTTCGTCGAAACGCCATTGCCTACTCAGAAGCTGCCCCCAACATCCGAAACAATCACCACGGAGCTTTAGTATCGCATTGCAGTGGTCGTCGACTTCGCTGTCCTTAGTATCCGGAAGAGGGAGTGCTTTTGGAGTGTCTTTCCAGAAGCGCAGGCCCACAAATCTACGGGGTCGCACAATGCGTTTGATCCTAGGTACTGGGTTCGATGGCATCGTTGGAATGCATGTGAGCTTTTCCGTGGCCAGAGAAATTGCGCGCGATGACCCCATCCCGACAAGATACGTATAGTGGCAAAATGCTAATGCCGCCTCCACGGCATCTTCCAAAGGCCTGCCGAGGGGAATTTCTAGTGCATCTACCAACATGGCTTCGATATTACCAGATTCCGCGCACAACCTCTTTCTCATCACGAAGTCGTCATGTACGATTCCATGGCGGGCCAGGCCGAGGAAGTAATCTTGCAGGGACCTTCGAGCTTCCGACGACGGCGGATGACGGGCCTGCATGTACAGGCGAATGGGGCTGAGTATACGTATGGAGCCATACGAGTCGACGGAAATAAGAGCATTTTGTCGGAGGGTAGATATCCCCTTCTTTGTGTGTAGAATGCCCGGAATGCCACCCTCGAGGAAGAGAGCGGTCTCTCTGGTGACACCTTCTGGGAGTAAAGCGAGAACGCTGAGCAATTTCACGGCGTCGGGATCGCGGCGAATCCTGGGACTAGACAGAGAGATCTCGATGGAACAATCCAAACTGTTCAATCTACCATCGCCGCTCTCGACCATGGCAATATTCTCGTCACACCATCTGCGCCATAAGGCTTCGCTGGTTTCGCCATCAACAGCGGCGAGGTTTCCAAGAAGGGTAACAGCAAGTGGAACGCAATCCACGGCATGTATAAGCTTTACGGTATATTCATCCTTTTTATGAGATATGGCTGAGAATATCTCAACCGCAGATCCTAAGTCTATTGGCTTGAGAGGCGGTAGGAGTTGTGACCAGCCCACGCCAGGTGGATGCTGGGAGCCACGGATGGTGACAAGCAGGCTTACCGTATCGAGGTTCGCGAGTTCCTGTAGAAGATTCTCCACATCTGTCTGGGCGATCGACATCTCCCATGGTGTTTCGAAATTATCCAAGACGACAAGAAAGGGAGATTGACTGAGACGGTCAAGGACTGCATCAAACAGTTTCCCTGAACACAAGTCACCTGTAATCTGTAGGGACAGAGCAAGGTCGCCGACGATGTGGTCAACAGCGGTAGCAGCTTCGCAGGATATGAAAAGCCGACTTTGCTTGAAATGAGCAGCGACCCCCTCGTCGTGCAAAACAGACAATGCAAGCGAGGTCTTTCCAATCCCTCCCGGTCCCAGTATCGCAACCCGTGCTGGAGATTGTTGCAGGATGACTCCCACTATCTTTTCAATCTCGGCATCGCGTCCGAACATTATCTGGGGTTTACTTCGTAGCCGTACGATGGGGCGGGAGGGCTGTGCAATAGATTGAGGCGCTTGGGTTTCTAGCTGATAAAGATCCTTCAGAGGCGTCGGCAAAAGTATTATGACTTACACACCTTCTTGATTGCCTGAGTACCTGAGGCCTTCGAGCGTAGGACAATCGAAGACTTCAGCTACAAGGTCATGAGCAACCGTTCATACGATGCAGCGATATTGTGTATACCTGGAAAGAAGTTATTACCGTATCAAGTCTCCTGTCGTGTTCTTCCAGACGTGCGAAAATTTCCTCACGAAGAACTACACGATTGATACGAGCTGCTAGGGTTGAGACGGAAAAGGACTCCAAAATCTTATAAATCGCTTCCAAGACGCTGTTCAAAAGCTCAGTACTTCCTTTCCTTGACGGGGATATCGCTAGATGTGTACCTCGTGATATGCAGTAGGTCTGACTTCAATCCATCTAAATCATTGCTCGTGCGTAATTCAGAGCTATTGAGTGCGTCAAAAATTACGCCGGCATAGAGTACGACTTTGTCGATGAGCTCAAGACTACGGTCCTTGTTAGTCCGAACGTCCTATCACAGAATAAATGTGATCATTCCAACGATACACAAGAGACTCACATCGGCGATTTGTATGATTCTTTGGATTATTGTTGCTACCACTTGTATGTATGGTACGTTGACAAACAATGAAGTCGTGTCTTTCACGACTCCCAGGATCGCGGAGAAATCATTTGACGTCAATCTCGTCGACGCTTTGGAATGCGGTTTAATCACAACGCTAGGTTCCTTCTCCTTCGACCTGACAGACAGGGAAGATAGAGATGTGCCTGAACTCGAATCGGATTTCAGATTCAACGATGATGTGATCGAGGATGATTCTGTGGTGGAAGCAGATGAGGGAGATGCGTATAAGGGCGGGGAAGCGGGTGGCAAGTCTGCGATGTGGTTTCCCAGGTTAAGGTGGCCTTGCAGTGACACATCTAGACCTTGAGCCTTTTGTTGCGACCGTGCCGCCGCGGAGGCTACGCCTGACGCTCCATAGAAGATGACTGCTCCGCTTAAAGAAGGCCTTGGTTTGGTCATCGTGCGTCCCATTTTATCCTAGATTCAGCGATCTTGGAAAAGTGGGAGGAAGAAAGAGAAGCAGATTCATGATGCGGTCCGACGTCGAGCGCGGTGCAAACGGGAGTGGTCAGGTGGTCGACGCGACTATTACGTAAGGCAAGAGCACAAACTTGTGCACACTGACTGAGACTCATGGATCGTCATGACCATTATCGCAACATTGTCAACAATTTTATGAACTCTTAACGTCTTCCGTTTATCAAGAAAACCCACCATTACTTTTGCGAAGCAGTCGATATTTATCGACCATCATGAATCGTAGAATAAGCGAACTGGGCGTCGCCACCCGCCTCAGCCCTCTATTACGGGATTCATGGACGCATCGGGCTTCGCGAATTGTGCCAGCCAGGATCCAGATGAAACAGGCGTACAGACAAGAAAGCACGCAGACAGGTGACTCTCAAGCAAAGAGCTCAGCTCCTCGGCCTCGCATACCGCCTTTCTTGACGCTACTGCTCGTTGCCGGAATCGGGGCAACGGCCTATGGCATGTGCGTGTGTCCTATTACTACTTCATTATGCCCAGGGTCTGACAAATGCTTTCCGAATATATGAAGTTATGATATCTACGGAATGTTGACGCTTTGGCCTGCCGAAGTCCGAACAGACCTACGGGGCGCCCTCAAAGCACGAAATAAAGGTGATCTGGACCTCAGTGAACGCTTTTTACGAAGGTTCGCAATCAGAAACCGATCTGTGCCGTATCTTCTTTGAAAACGATGGCTAGGGCATGGGAGAAAGCAAAAACTCTCCCCATCGAGGCTTTTAAGACGGATCCATACCTCAAGACGTCCGGAATCGCAGTTCTTCTAGCTAGTGTTTTAGAGTTGAATGGCAAACCCGACGAAGCTTACGATGTCTACGAGGATGCACTCGCGATGTTAAAGCAAGCCGAGAAAGAGGGGCGACTGAGTGGACCAGAAAAGCTCCGGGCCATCACAATTTCGTACAGGCTAGGAGAATTGGCGTCTGCCCTCCAAATGCCTGAAGAAGAGGAGCGGCACCTGGTATGGGCTGTTGAGGCCGTTCTAAAGTCTGTGCTGCGATTGGGCGGGCCACCTAGGGACCCTGAACGTGCAAGGGAAGCTGAGAGCACAGAGGCCGGGGATCCCAATACTCGAATCATGATATCGGAGCTTTCATTGCCCAATTGGGCGACTAAGATGGATGTCGCCGCGCCTCTGGAAGCTCTGGGAACCTTGTACGCACGCGCAGGCAGATTGGAGTACGTTTATCTACTCCCATTGGATTGGACGTTGCTGATGGACCTCATAGCTACGCTATGCCCCTTTATCTGCAAGCCATATCTATTTTGGTGCCGCCATCACCCCAGAGCTCCTCTGACGAGGACAGATGTCGAGGTTCGGATATTTTTAGTTTCCAAAACCGTTCCCACTCAGTTTTGACGGGTGATCTGATTCTAGGTGCACAACTGATGTCCAACCTATCGGATCTAATCATTCGCAGCCAGCCTAAACCTACTGAAGAAGTTCTCCACCAAGCCGAAGCTTGGGCAACGAAAGGCCTAGAGATCGCCATGCATGCAAAAGAGACCTCGGCGACTCCAAATCCTACCTGTGAGGTTGCATTTGCGGTGGCGCTATTCAACGTCGCGGCTTTGAAACAAGTACGTTCATTCCTATGCTTCGGTTGCCTAAGTCTTTGGGGTTGACGCGTCTTCCCAGATGGCTGGTGACGAAGAAGAAGCGAAGAAGCTGTATTCGTTAAGTTTGAAACACTCAGGGGCTATTGGACTGGAAAGCGGGGTGGAGCATGCACGAGATGCTCTACGACAGTTGACGATTCCAAGTGATGCCACCCCTCCATCTCCCTTTATCCCAACGGGATAATAGTACTTGCCGCTGCATACCGCTCCTAGGTGTTCGGCATGTGTAGCATGAGGGTGGGAGGATGGAACGCGAATTTTTGTCCTGGGAGTCTTGAAGTTGCTCTCGATGTCGCGTTGATTGCGTCTGTGGTTGATTTTGGCGTGAGCCCCAGGAAATACATACACGAGATCAGGATAACCCACCGAGCACTTGGCAACATGAATATAAAGTACGATTGTAGTGATAGAATTGCCACACACGAATCCCCGCCTATATTTTTCTCGACGTATGTAGCTCTGTTTCGACGCAGTCCCTTGTAAATTGTCCGAATTAAAGGATAGAATCGATTCGAACTCCGACCATTATCGGGCTTAGATGATTAACCGCCCGCCAAGCATCGACTCTAAAAGGTCACCAGCACTTGTCGTAGGCCTCACTAGTCTCACATTTGCTCCCATCTCTCGAATTTCCACACCAGCAGCTAAACATAATACCCGCGTTCCAAGACTCGGCTGAAAATGGATGCTGATACCATAGTCAAATTTAGAGAAGCATTTACAACGGCAAAGCATATCATTGTCATCGCAGGTGCTGGGCTATCAGCAGCCTCAGGTTTGACATGCCTTTCATCCTCTTAGATTTCATGCCCATCTATCGCATGACACTTTCCAGGTATACCGACTTTTAGAGATGGAGGCGGAATGTGGCGATCCCTCGATGCCACCAGCCTCGCCACTCCAGAGGCATTCAAAGAGAATCCGTCGCTTGTGTGGCAGTTTTATCACTACCGTCGCAGAAAGTAGGTTACATTTTGGCCCTCCACCGGCTCAAAAATCCAATCGCGCCCCATAGAGCATTGGAGGCGCAGCCAAACATGGCACACGAGATTTTGGCCAAGCTCGCCATCCCTAGTCTACTTAAGACTGTCGCTCCCGCGGCGCAGTCATTCACTCTGATAACCCAGAATGTGGACAGGCTCTCAAAGACATCGGCTCACAATCTCGCCTCTGAATTGACGCGACAGAACCTTGGAGGCTCGGAAAATCGCGCTCGAAAAGGCTCTATACTCGAGATGCATGGAAAGCTCTTCGAAGTTCAGTGCACGAAATGCGCATGGCGTGCTGAAGACTTCTCCAATCCTCTGTGTCATGCTCTAGGCGAAGCAGAAGAGGACATCCAGAACTATACTGATGCTGGCTCGAAGGATCACGATATTCCTTTGGATCAGCTACCGCGCTGCCCCGAGTGCCAGGAGCTTGCGAGGCCAGGTGTCGTATGGTTTGGCGAGAAGCCATATCATCTTGATGAGATCAATTCGCTCGTTTACAAGGCTGACATGTGTCTCGTTATTGGGACTTCTTCTACGGTACATGCCCTTCGGCTCTATTGTTTCTGCAGGTAATCTGACCTTGAAATCCAGGTACATCCAGCTGCTGGCTATGCGTATCGTGTTCAACGCCGCAAAGGGCACGTTGCTGTGTTTAATCTTGATCCCAGTGAGAAAGACGAGAAGGCGGATTCCGTGTTTCGTGGACGTTGCGAGGAACTCCTACAACATGTATTCCCCGAGCTTGTGGATTGATTCTTGAATGGACTTACTTTATGGCTCAGTCATCCGATAACTGCAGGCATCTATCCATCAAGAGAAAGCTCGTGGATTTAGAGACTGGGACGCAATTCTTGGCTCGATCCACTGTACTTCTTGTCGACCTTTGTTCCTGATTTTTTTCGAGTCGCTCATCCCTTGACTGCGACAACTCTGCACATATTTTCGGATGAAATCTGGAAAAGGATCAAGAAGATGTGTCTCCTGATGGTTCGGGACGGTCTTCACTTCTCTAGGCTTTCTTTCACTCCTGGGTGTCGAGTCAGAACGACCTTTGCCATGCTTCGATTAATTGAGCCTATCCTTGCGGGGATGTTCTTGTCACTCTCTTTTACTGCTGGGCTTGAGCCGTGTCGAGTCAGAGCAACAATTGTCAGACGCCCAATTCATCGCAGGCTGTGGTTTGTGGGGGCGTTTCTATCAAGTCTTTTCGTCGGCTTTGCAGCTGCTCTTCAGTTTTCCGTTTTCGGTCAACCTCCAGGTGAATCCCTTGCCTAATCATCCTCGAAACGGCATCCCCGCCACCAATGTGACTTTGTATCTTTGGGGTTCCATTTGAAGTCTGTTTCTGCATCCAATAGTAGCCGCTGTGGGTCCCTTGATCTATAATGCACATGCTCTCCGCCTCATGGAAGTTCTCCAGGCTCTGCAACTCCGCTCAACTTGGCGCCATTAAATATGGTTATACAGGAATTAGGCCACTCCGCAGGTTATGACAGATAAGTTGAGCAGGCAAGCAACCGTCAATCCTTCAAGTTGCATGTTCAGTCAGGCTAGTACCAAGATGTCAACGATTTCTATCTGCATTCGATATCTCATCATTCTGGTTTGTGTGTCCAAAGGGCGGATGGTAACCCCTTTGCTATCCTTCTCCTTGTTGCCCCCCGACAGCTCTCTTGTTTGCCGGAGTAACTTTGAGTCAGACGGAGAAGCAATGTCACGGTGTATTCTTCACTAGAGCTCCTAACTGTACTTCACCGGGGCCGAGAAAACTGATGAACCGCATCCTGTCAACTGGGACTGCCAAAATACTCAGCATCCCAATATTGAATCTTCCTCCTCCAAGGTGCGCTCTCCACGATATACAGCAGCCTTTGGAACACTCACTTGCTCATAGATGTCCGTACCCGCCATCGAGATCCGCGTGGCACTCTCGCGGCTTGACAAAAAGATTGAAGACTTCACTGCTATCCGAGGCCCGGAGGTTGCTTCCACCACGATCTGAGCAGCCCGAAGTACTGATTTGACGACTGGCGCTCTACCCACAAGTTGCAATCACCTGGCAAGGATAGCGCTGGTGTATCAGTTGACATGTATCGACCAACTGCACACATATATCACCCCGAGGCCAGCGGCAAGAACCGCTACGAATTTCTCAACTTCGACTACAACATGATCAAACTCTTCAGCGCCGACCCTCTGCTCACCTTCTAACCTTCGTATGGTTCGGAGTAAGCGAAACGGTGGATGTCCTCGAGGAAAAATGACCAGAGATTGTCGTATTTGTTGTCCGACTCCTTGCCCGCCATGAACGGTCGTAAAAAGTGCCAAGATTGTGGTGCTTCTTCATATGAAGCCATTGAGACGCCGTCAAACCAGCTAGGGAAAAAACCACTTTCCTGCCAGTCGATAATCCACAGGACGCCGTCTTTCGCGAGAAGAATGTTGGAGAGATTCAAATCTCCATGGGCGTAGACTAGATCCCAGGGCTCTCCGACGACGGGTTGTGACTTCAGTTTGGCAAGCCTGCCAACATTTCTAAAATGCGCAGCCACAGAGCACCATCCCGTCATCGCAATCATTTCGCACCAAGACTGGAAATGATACAGAGATTTGAATGGGCCATGCGCTTGGTGTTCGAAAAGGCGACCATCGACGACATGGTCCTCCGGTCTACCAGGCATGGTGTTCTGGAGGCTGCGCAGCTGAGAGAGGTATCGCCGCATCGTACAAGCAATGCGAAATTTCATGAAGGGGCTCTGCTTATCCCAGCACTCGAGCAGCATCTCCCCTTCAATGAGATCCGATACCAGCCATTCACGAAGATTACGATGACGAAGCTGTGGAACCGGTATAAGTGTATGACGACGAACATAATCCATGGCAGCCCTCTCGTGCGGGGAGTTTGCCTTCGCGATCAAAGAGGTTGAGATTTGATGTGTTGGCATGTGATCGTGAGTGCTGTTAGCCCGCGCCTTTAAAGCCTCATCCCAGGCCTTTGCCAGTGGCGAAGACACCAGCGAATCGACAGTGTCATCATCCAATTCCTCACCATCGGGTGTCTGTCAGGGATTAAGCAGGGTGTTCGAAGGCAAATAAGTTCAGGCTTACGTCTCGATTGACATCCTTAGGCACAGGAAGAGAGAACGTCGCGGCAACAAGATCCAAAATGTAGGTCGTGAATTTATAGAACGCAGATGTCAATTGTGATGTGATGCTCCTTTTCGCATCGCGACTTGTTACATTGACTACAGATTAGCGGTCAGCATCATCCAACGAAATTCAGGGAGGTGTGCAGACCGATATGTTCGCACAGGCTGTTGACGCCGTGTCCGCCTAAGCAGTCAACGGAGAAGTATCGAACTCTTTGGTAATATGCGGCCCAAGTTGGCTGGCAACGTGCTTCAAGGTCTGCATCAGAGTAGTCGTGCGGAATCATGTCGCGCTTGGTACCAACCACGCAGGTTCGGGCGGCAGTTACCAGATCGCAAGCTTGGCGGACATATGGCTTCTTCATGAAAGAGTAATATGATTGGGAGGCATCAGTGACTGCCACAGCAAAGTCAACATCTAGACGTCCAGACGCGTCGTCCACGACGTGGCCCAAAAAGCCGAAGGTGTTGCCGTTCCGGCGAACCGCACAGGTGTCCTGAGCAAAGCCGTGAGCTTGAAAGCAATCAATTTGAGGGTAAATTCCTGACGATTTTTTGCTTTAGGCTACGTTTCCCACTAGCTGGATCACCTGGGAGCACTATGAGTAAACTGGTCGGATGCAGCGAAGAAGTAGAGCGAACCGCTAATGGCGACATTGAGTATGAAATGGCTCATTGCTGACTTGACGCGTCTCCCCAGATGGTGGGTGACGAAGAAGAAGCGAAGAAGCTGTATTCCTTTGAGTTTGATGCACTCAGGGCTATTGAACTGGAAAGTGGGATTGAGCATGCACGAGATGCTCTGCGTCAGTCGACAGTTCCAAGTGATGCTACCCCTTCTTCCCCTTTTATCCCAACAGGATAATAGGACTTTCACCTGCACCCTGCTTCTAGGTGTTCGGCATGTGTAGCATGAGGGTGCATCATGATTGACGCAAAATTAGGTCGTAGGCACCTCTATGAACGACCAAATATACATTAATCGTTAGCGGCAGGCATGATAGATGATCGAGAATTGGTCATGGAATAGGGAGTGGTTGGGGCAGGGAGTATGGAATAAATAGTAGACAGATGTGCCCGAGAAAAATATACATCCACTGTGAACATCCTATGCATCCTCATCTTCCACCTCCTCCACCCTCGCAGAGCGGCTGTGAGGTCGGGAGTCACCGGAATCATCCACCTCCTCTATGAAAGCCCCGTCACCATTGGTGGAAACCACCTTGGCCTTAAGCTTCTTCTCGCTCTTTTCACCCTTCTTCTTCTTGGACTTCTTCTTGGGTAGATCCCACTCCCACAAAGGTATAAAGGACTCGACCTGCACAACGTAAGTTGTTGTATTCAGGATGGAGAAGAAAGACGTACGAATCCGACATCGGCGAAGAGTTTCGGGAATATCCATATACCGGGACTCGCCACGACGATAGTGATGACGTAGAAGATGAGTCGCAGAATGGCAATGGCGAAGAAGAGACCGATGAGACCAAGCATCCCGATACTTAGATACCAAACACCTAGCCGCATGATGGGCGGCCACAGCGGGAACATGACGCCAGCGAGCATGATCGCAACCATGAGGATACCACCAGCGTACGTCGTCCACTGAGAACCCTCAAAGAACCACGCGTAGTACTCGTCGGGCGCAAACATCTGTTCCTGGATGATTTGGAGGTTTTTTGGTGACGAACTCGTGGAGCCTGAAGGGCCACCCCGCTGGACTCGGAGGAAGAAGGCGAATGCGTTCACAGCTTGGAGAACAGTGGCAGCTTGAGTTTCATTCGTGACAGGAGGAACATCCTTGAGTTTTAGGTATGCGGGAGATTGGAGAGCTTTGATCGCGGATTTGCCTAGGGGTGCCACCAAATCGTCAGTTTCGATGCATGACATGTAACAATTCCACGACGAACCTTTGAAGTAATCGAGGCGTTTTCCATTCAAGGCTCCTACCCGAGCTTTCAACGTACTCCTCAAGAACTGAGCAACTTTTTTGATTTCCGGAGGGGCTTTTAGTTGTTGTTCCATTCTGGAATGAACGTAAGGAAATGAATGAGGAGATGAATGACTTTAGACATAAATCCTGCACACAGTGTACAGCAGACATACCTTAGAATGAAGGCGCAACTCAGCCTATCGAGAACGAGATTGATGTGGTTGGGAGCAGACGATGAGCTGGCTGGCAAAGGGATCTCGGCAATGTAATGGACACGTCACAGAACGTGCTGCCCGTGACGAGCGCACAGCCACCCGCGCCACATTTCAACTTGTTCAAACATTGAAACGTGGCACCCTTGACCCTTTTTTGCACCATCATCATGACGGGTGTCGCACTCGCAAAATTCTGCGCTCTGACTTGCGCTGCAAGTTCCTTGCCAAAGGCCTGGAGAGTCAAGGTCAATTGTCGTTTGCATCATTTATCGCACGATTAGACCCTTGGAATCAGTACTCGCCTGCACTTCCTTGTCCGATCATGGCAAGATCATGGGCCCAATTCAGTACTGAACGTACTTTTACAAAAGTATACCTCGAGTGGCGTAGCAGTCTTCGCTCGTGTTTCGGATTGTAAGATTTCTGATTTTTCACTTGGCGCAGGCTTTCCAATCCTGGACTCACCGAGAAAGATCAATCAGACTCCAGAGGAAAGTCGTCTTGCGATAACTTAAACCTCATGCTCCACGGTGCAGCGCAAAGCATGTGACGCTGTGTTTTCGCTGCGGAGAACGCATTTTCTTGACATCTTTTCTGTTCGTCGCTGGCTCCGATGCAGAGCCTCGACCTTCTATTAGGGTACCATCTGTCATTCCGGTATGTGGAGGTGCGAAACATCACGACGGATTAAGCTGTAACTCCGCTCGCTCGCATGTCGATTCTTTACCTGGCAATAGACGTGAACACTTCGGGGCGCATCGTCAGCGCTCATTTTGCGTTCACTCAGTGTTTGATACCCCAACATGACACGCCGTGCTTGCCAGCTTTTCACGATTCACGACGGCTTGCCCCCGCTGCCCCGTCATCACTGCGAAGGGCAGTCATTCTAAGTCAGCATTGCGCAACCTACGGATCTAAAGTCAGGACACTGATATCTGACCACCGCCCATGGTCTACATCGTTGGGCGTTCTTCAGCTCCAATTCTGGCCCATGATCATGATATCTTTGATAGTTTCGCTTCACCCATGGCGCTTCTTTCACCGTTTCGCATCTTCCCCGTTCGAACCTCATATCTCAATGCCCGACCTTGTCTGGAATCCTCTTCCCACCTACTCCGAAACAATCATCGCGCGATCACTATGAACAGTTGGTATCCTTGATTTCAATCCGGCTTAAGTAGGCGCCGTGCACATCCAGTCAAATATTGGACCATGCCAGTAATATGCTACTACTACTACTACTACTACCAAGTTATTTATGTCATAGTCTAGCCATCTTCCCACTTCACGGCTTCCTCGGCAACAATGCTCAACGCAGATTTTCAACGTTACATAGACCGAGGCGCGTCGACCATCAGCTCCATCGCCACGCAACCGAGGCCGTCATTCCGCTGCATCGCACTGCGTCTGCTTCACTACTCGCTTCGGCTTCGCCATGCATCATTGCACTTCTCACTTCGGCTTTTCATCTTTCCAGTTTGGACCCATTGCACGCCTCCAGAACATACCTCAGGAACATGCCGCCTGTATCAAGTAAAAATACTGTTGTAAGTTAAGCTCAGTCGTGTATAAGGATCGACTATACAATAGTAGTACCTGTTGTAAGTTAAGCTATAAGCGACGTTAGCGAGGAGTAAATAAGAGGTAAGTAAGCGGCATACCTCAGTCGTGTATAAGGATCGACTGAGGTATACCGTAGGTCCGTGCATCCGTTACACCTCCCGCTCGCGTGGTACTGTACAGTACCAAATTGCCTCCGTCTCCTCCCAGTCCCGCCCTCCGACTCTCCCAGTTCCGCCTTTCCTAATCGAGTCTTCTGGTCATGTGATGGCGCGCGTCAACACGCGACTACGCGAGTCACCGCACTCCAACATTCCCCCTGACTCGCATATCGCGTTACTCTTCGCAGAGACGTAGCGCTAGGCAAAATTTGTGGTGCGCTGGACGTGGTAATGGTTTGGTGAGGAGGTCGGCAATGTTTTCGGTGGTAGGGATGTAGTTGACGTGTAAGTCACCGACTTCGACGCATTCGCGTAGGTAATGGTGGCGTATATCAATGTGTTTGACCCTAGCGTTGTTCTTGGTGTTTTCAGTGAGTGAGATAGCACCTGAGTTGTCAGCTGCAAGCTGAGCGGGTCGCGGCTGGGGAAAGTCGATATCGGCTAGGGATGAATACATCCACTGTAACTGCTGAACCGCGCGGGACATGGCCATGTACTCTGCCTCGGTAGTAGACGTAGCGACCGTCGGTTGGTATTTCGACCCCCACGCTGTCGGACCGCCAGCTTGGAGAAAGACGTGTCCTGAGATGGACCTGCGTGTATCGGTACACGCGGCGTAGTCCGAATCGACATAGCCATGTGGCGTGAATGAGGTGTATCCGTCGCCGCCGTACCGTATTTTGTAGTGTAGAGTGGCCTTGACATACTGCAGGACATGCATAAGGGCCTGCCAATGGGGTTTACCAGGGTTCGTGGAGAAGCGGCTCAGGGATGCGACTGCGTATGATAAGTCCGGGCGTGTAGCGATCTGCGCGTACATGATCGACCCGAGGACTTCACGGTATGGCTTATCCTGCATGAAGTGACGGTCCTCGGCTGTGGTAGGTGCCTGCGTTTTGTTGAGAATGACGCCTGGTGGGAGAGGTGTGTACTTGGGTGCGCAATCCCACATGCCGTATCGCTCGAGGACCCTCTTCAGGTACTCGTACTGAGACATTGTGAGGATGCCTCGATCCCTGTCGCGGTCAATGTGTATACCAAGGATGAATTTGACGGCACCTAGGTCCTTGAGGTCATATTTCTCCCCAAGTTCCTTTATCGCGATTACCGCGCCTCCCGTCGTCGTTGATATCCCGTTCACATCGTCCGTGTATAGGCTCAGGATCGTCCTCTCTTCCCCAACCTTTTTCCACCTAACCGATTGGTCCGCCCTCGACCTTGTATATCCCAACCTGCTGGTCTCCTCATTTGATGCCTTCCACCAATTGTACGCCCCGTCCATCGTTCCATAGATGGCCTTATCCACCAGCGCCACCAACTCCTTCTCATCATCTGCCTTCTCTCCATCCTCTATCTTCTTTCCTGCCGCCGGTAACACTTCATATACCTCGCTAGGCTTGAGCGCGTATCCCTCGGGTTGCTCCATGAGAATCGGTACCTGATTTGGCGCGTTAAGGTAGGCGCTAGTGTAGTCGATTTGCCACATTTCCATGTCCTTGGCGGTGCCGACTGCGATGTTGATACGTAGGGATTCATATCGTACGACCGACGCGTAACTGGCGAAGAAGTCCACGCCCGGGATCTGCGTAAAGCCCTTGGCTACGAGACGCGCTTTCCTGCCAACTATCTTGCCGGTCTCGTCGTATTTGTTGGCGAACACCCAGCGGTTCTTCATCGTCCTAGCTCCCTCCGGCCTTTCCACCAGCGTCCACACCTTCCTCTCGTGCATCCTCGCAATCTCTTTATCCATGGGTTCCTTCCACAAATCGGGTCGAGTCATGGCTTCCGAGTAAGATTTGGGGAACCAGTGGTAGTCGGCAGCTGCGTCTGCGTGGCTGGGTGTCGTGAGTAGTGCCGTATTGGTAGATACTGTGTTGTCGCGTGCCCAATCAAGTCCTTTTCCGGCCCCTTCTGCTATGCGAGTTTCGGACTCTGCGGCATCAAGAGCCGCCGCCGACGGGTTGCGATTCCGTTCCGAGCGGCGTGGGATAACTGGAGCAGGTGGTGCCGGAATAGGAGGGTCGGGCGCTGGGCGAGCTGGTTCAACCACTGGATCGTCGACTGTGTCGGGTAAGAAGTCGTCGAGTGTTTCCCCCTCAGTGGATGGACCGGCGAGGGAGGTGACAGTGCGGTGAGCGGACCCTTCTTCGAAGATGACGTCCCGGGATCTAAAGATAGAGCCTGTCGATCGATCGAGGAGCTTATAGTTGCCTCGACCAAAATAGCCGATCAGGACGCATTTGATGGACCTGGCATCTAATTTGCTCCCGCCCTTCTCCTTCGGGATCTTGGCGTAGGCAGTACATCCAAATGGGCGCAAGTGAGCGATGTCCGGCTTCTGGCCCGTCCTAACTTCGAACAGGGTCTTCCCAGGGTGTCGCGAGCTTGGGATGAAGTCCATCAGGTATACCGCCGTCGCCATTGCTTCCCCCCAATACTTGGAGGCGAGGCCGGCTTCTATCATCATGCTCCTCCCACGGTCCAGGACAGTCCGATTGGCGCGCTCTACGACACCATTCGCAGCAGAGGAGTAGGGGGCGGTAGTCTCATGAATAATGCCGAACTTCTGACAGTAAGCCGCCCATAACCGATTCACGAATTCGGGTCCCTCATCGGTGCGGATATAGAGAAGTTTCTGTCCAGTTTGACGTTCCGACTTCACATGGTACGTTTCCAAGACCTCAACCGTCGTCTCCATCTCCTTATTCGCCAGGAAGTATCCTTCTACTCCGCCGCCACCCTGATCCACCGCCAACATCATATACACCTTTCCTCCCGTCGTCTGCACTCGTGCTGGACCCCAAAGGTCGAAGCAAACTCGTTCATTCAAGCGCGATTCTGGAACGACGATGTCATCAAAAGGTCTGCGCGCGTGTTTCCCCAGGATGCAGTCCTCGCACCTTCCGGCCGTGTTCTTCTTGGTCACATCAAGCCCGGCACACATTTCTTTCGACACCATCTCGCGCAAAACGCTCTCTCCCACGTGACCGAGTCGACGGTGCCAGGTTTCGAGGTCGGTGGCGCGAGTCAGGGACCGAGCAGCCATTGCGGTAGGAGAGGTAGGGGGTGGAACGAACTCGATGCGATACATCGTCGAGTTGTAGGCTTCGCAACGCATGAACGGTTTCTTGTCGCGGGTATAGAAGGTGGCGCAGCCGCCACCGAAGACTGTGTAGCACCCTTTCTTATCGAGGCGGCCGATGGAAATGAGGTTGTGAGTGAGATCGGGGGCGTGCATCGCATTCTCGAAGGTGAGTTCTATCGTCCTCCCTTCATACACCACCACCTTCCGTACCCTGCCCATTCCTTTAATATTAAATTCCCCGCCATCTGCAGTCGAGCCCGCCTTATCCTTCCCAGGTACAGGACCGTACGTCTCAAAATCCCCACGATCGACAAAGAAATGCTCGCTAGCCGCCGAATCCGCGTAGCTGACCACTGGCACGCCTCGCTCAGTCACGGTGGTGTTCGCCGAAAATGCCAGTCGTTCATCAAACAGCCCTGCGTTGTCGGCGCCAACGACAGCCGAGTGGACAGCGGGGGTCGAAGGTGCAGGTGGAGTAGGGGATGAAGTGGTAGTGGTAGCGTTAGCCGTCGGGGTCTTGCTTAGACTTTTACTGCCTTTCCACCAGTCGGGAAATTGGCCCTCCATCCCTCCGCCGCTCCTGAAGCATTTGGACGAGAGGTGGCCCTGGCGACCGCAGTTCGAGCATTTCTGGTCGGGGTTTTTTAGGGTGCGTTGCTGGGTGAGCAGTGCATGCGTCGACTGGGCAGGTGCGATAGCCGCGGCGGCGCTGTTGTCGAGCATGGCGTGGGTGGTAAGGGCCGTGATGACTGCGACGGAGGTCTCGGTATTGAGAAGGGTGCTGATGATGACCTTCCACTCTGTAGTCCTCGGCATCGACTTCAGGATGATGGTACGGAACTTCCTGTCCTCGATATTCGCACCCTGGTCGTTCGCCTTCTTCCACGCGGTGCGAAGGGCCTCGAAGTGTTTCTCAATTGGCGTCCCCTCGACATACTTGACAGCGCTGAGCGCTTCCTCGGCATTAATCATACCAAGGTCGGAGGTGGCGTCGTGAATGGAGGTAAGTGATGTCCACGTCTCCGCCGCCGTGCCGTCAGTCTTGACACCTTGTCCTACAGGATTAACGACGTTCAGGGATACCATGGACTGGGTAAAGGCGTCACGCTGGTCCCATTCGTCGGACGTGGGGGTTTTCGATCCCCAGAAGGTGGTCGGAGTCTCTTTGGCGCTAGGGGACGGGGAGGGCCGTTTGATGGTGCCGTCTAGGTAGCCTAGGAGACTGCGGCCCTTGACTGCGGCGAGTATGGTGGTTGTGGAACCTGTTTCTATAGCTGATGGGTTCCGAGTGGGTTATCCGACCGACGAGTAATCCCGGCGAGCGTAGATAAGAGAATAAAGGTGGAGTGACCTTAGATAGACGGATCACGTATCGAAGTCTTCTGTAGAACCAGGCCTATTCACTCGGGAGAGGCCGCGAGCTAGTAGACCTTACCACTCTGGAAAGGCCACGAGCAGCTTCTAAGCAGAAGAGTAGATAGGTTGGTAGTCTTTCTATAGTCTTTCCGAAGTGGATTCTTAACACGTTAGCCTACGAGCTCGAGAGTCGTACTCTGAGCTGAGGCTGATGGTGAAAGTAATGATTATTGCCACGTAGTATCGCGTAATCCTACTTGTAACTAGCGTGACGTACTTGTGACTCAATGGTAAAGAAGGGATGTAGCGAGAGTTGACTGGGAAAAGAATAGTAAAGTGACCGCGCGCCCGTAGTCGTCTAGCGCCGCCTCACAAAGCCCCCCTTCTTTTGCCTTGCCAACGATCCGTATCTCTCCGGAAGTTCGAGGGTCCACAACTGTTGACTGCCCCAGGAGCGTCCGAACGCGTCGACGAGACGACGGTGACCTTCGTCCGCGGCGTCGTTGTCCAAAGTGCGTTCCCGCTCTTGGTACCTTCGGTTCCCCCGCCGGAAGTAAGCGCGCCACTCATGACGATTCCTGGCGCGGATCCTATCTTCGTCGATCTCGCGTTTGATTGCTCGGAAGACGCCGTCGATCCTTGGGGTCCATTCCCCGACCCAGAAGTCACACAACTCCACTAGCAAAGATTCCGGGGGGAAAACCCAGCGTTCATGATCGGAGTCCTTGTTGGGAATGTAGCCTAGCACTAAAGCCTCTTCTGCCGGCGAGACGAAGTCGTAGTGTGCGTGACACGGGTGAGTGGATGTAGAGTCGGACTCGCTCGAGTTGTGCCAGGACATGGTCGTGGAAGGCCCGTTAATAAACTTCTGAACAATCTCCGGACCACCAAATGTCTGCGCGATCCAGCTGAGACCCCCGCCGCGTCCTACGAGAGCGCCCGAGTGAGCGCGGTTGAGGACTGCGCCCATCTTACCCAGGTAATTGATTTTGAAAGCGGTGCCGCCCAACCCCCAGGTCAAGACTTCTTCTTGGAAGCCGAGTTGATGAGGTTGACGTCCGGTCGATCGGTCCAATGCAGAGATGTTGCTGCTGGAGGGTCTGAATTTACCCATGTCCGCCAGCTGAACTCCCAGTCGGAATCGCAACCCTTTCTCGATGGCGTATTCGAGTACGTCCCGGATGTGGCGTACCCCGGGTGTCGTTGCTGCGTGGTACCGCATACGGACCTCAACTTCGGGTCGATCAATGATCAGCCAGGCGTGGTGTAATAAGGCCGGGTTCCATTGCACCCCGTTGGACGGGAAGTCGTACATGCGCCCGTCATTGGTGTAGGGGACGCCCCACCTGCGGAAACTCTCGATGAAGGTCTCCCTGTCTGCGGAAGCCTCGGCCCCAGCCCCGCTGTAAGAAGCGTCTTCAGCCCTCCGTGGCGACGACGCCCTCTGGCCCCGACTGTGGGGCACGTTCCGCTGCGGGGATCCCGCCATGCGCCTGGTCCAAGTAGACTCGACAAGCTTGATCGATCGCTGCGGGGACAGGCTACGACGAGTGGGGGGATCTGGCTGGTCCCTGGCGGTGGGTCGACGAATAACTGTCGTCATGAAGAACGGAGGACTCCGACCTCTCTCGGTCGCTGTGTCGCTGGCTGGCTGGCTGTGATCCTCGGGAGGGCCGGATCCGCCAGGCTGGTCGTCGCTGATACGCTCCAGCAAGCTGCCCCCGACTCGTGGCTCCGTCGCCGCCGGCAGGCCCGTGACGTCGTCGATGCACTCGCCACGCACTGGGGCATACGGGTCTTTGAACCATTCCCGCAGTTCGTGAAGGTCCTCCGGGTCCGTGAACGTGGACCTTTCGTCGCTCTCGCTCTCGTGCCCCGTGTCGCTACCCAGATCGATGGGATCGTCGACATCTGGCTCCCGCGGTTGCCATCGATGGTAGACGATGACGTCCCCCGAGTTCTCCCTGAGCGTGACTCCCGCGAACTCCTGTGACATGAGCCATAATCGCGTTCGGTCTCTGATGGGACGTCGTCGCCAGCCCGGGAAGTCTGTAATGAAGTACTTCACGTTCCTCCTGGCCGGGTCGCCGTAGGGAAGATTGTCCTCGAAGGTGAAGCGGTTGACCAGTAAGAAGCTGTCATGGCTGGCTAGCCTCTCGTAGGATGCGAGCGCGAAAACCTCCGCCGGCGTAGGAGCGCGAAGGAGGGTATTGATGGTGAGCTCCCCCGTATGGAATGCCCTCAAGATTGCTGGGTCAAAGCGGGCGAAGCGGTTGTCGGAGGCGAGCTCAGCTGTCCAACAGTAGAAGAGGGGGACGTCGTGCTTGATGAGGACCTCGAAATCCAAAGCACGCCAGTCCCGTTCCAGATCCACGAGCATCCCTCGCTTACGCATGCCTGTGAGGTCAAAACGCCCCAGGTAGTCGGGGGACTCCGCGTCGAAATGCCCAGCCCGGCCAGGGAAGCAACTTCTCCACCACGTAAGGAAGCCGACTGCGTCGAGTGCGGCGCGTTTCGCCTCGGCTTGGAGCTGCATGGCCAGTCGCTCCGTTTCTACGATCTGGTGGATGCGATCAGTGTCGAAGGGTTCGGGAAAGTGCTCCATGACGCCTGCCCCTCCGCTGATACGCCTGTCCTCTACTAGATCCTGTAAACCGTTGAGGTCCCGGATCATTTCCATGTTGACGCTCAGATCAATGCACGCTTCTCCGTCAGGGCTGACGTGGAGTGGGACTGGACGTTGGAAGCGAGCGAACCAGGGCGCCGAGATGTCTAATCCGTCAGAGACGGGCATGTACCCGCGCCAATGGTGCTTGAGATCAAACCAATCGGGATGCGCCCCCCAGTCCATGTCTAAGTACGAGCCGTTTGGGTTCACAATCGAGTTCGCTGCATGGTAGTTCGAGCGATCTCTGTATGATGCGGCTTCGATGGGAATGGTGTCGACGGCGCCATTCAATCCGATCCACAAGTCGTCGTCAATACGCCTTTCCTCAAATCCGGTCACTCGATCGCGGGAATCACGAAATAGTAATTCGTCGAAGCGCATGGTTCTAGGTTCGACGGGAAAGGCCGCGTCTAGCTAGTTCCTGGGAGAGTTTGCAAACGGGAGAGGCCACGTTCACAAGGTCTCTTCCTAGCGGTGAAGAGTGGGGTCCTTTTTTTCTCCGTACCGGTTGGTTTTTATGAGGTCGTCCCCTCGCCTGTGGTTGCTTGATCCGATAAAGATCCGAGGCGAGCGTTTGGTGGATCCCGAGTGGCAGCTGATCCTGGGGCTCGGTGCCGTGAGTGATGCGGGCTAGCCGGCGGCTAGTAGCCGGCGAGCATGTGGCGGTAGGAAAGGGAATGCAATCGCTGATGGGTCGCGTCGCGTTTTCTCCAAATTTTTGTTAAAAGAAGAGTCGGGAGAGAAATGGAAAAAAGGGGAAAACGAAACTGGGAAGTGAAAAAGAAAGAAAAGGGAGAGGTCATCATGAAATCGTAAATCTACATAATAGAATCGTAAAGAGAAACGTAGCTGATTGAAACATATCCATTTGTTTTGTTGTGAGCCGTCGCGTCTTTCGAAGGGTATATGGCGGCGGCCCTTAGTGCCTGCTTAGAGGTGGTTCTTCTTCCTGTAATCGGCTAGCGTCTGTCGCGCGTTGCCGAATCCCTTGGCGGGCTCCCACGTGTCGAATTGCGGCCCGTAGCCCTCCCATCGTACCAAGTACTTGAGTTCGCGTTTCTTCCCAAAACGCTTGTGTGCGATAATCTTCTCGACGTCGTATTCGACTTTTTCTGGTTTCTTCGTCCTCGTCTCAGCCATCGTCTTCCGTACTCCCATGTCTGGAGGAGAGGGCCGGTACTTCTTCAAGTGATCGATATTGAAGACGTGTGTTCCGGGGTACCTGTTGCTCATCCGTAGCCGGTATGTCTTCTCATTTATCTTCTGGGTCACCTCGAACGGTCCTATCCAGCGCTGGCCCAGCTTTGCGCCTTCGCCCTTGGACTCGATCCACTCCATTGAATGGGGGTTCACGAGTGCTTGGTCGCCCACCTCGAACTTCGGAACGGGACGTCGACCCTTGTTGTAGTACCGTGCCTGTTCATCCTGCGCCTTCGCTATCGACAGGCGAGCGCTCTCCCTGTGCATCTCCAAGCGCTCCAAGAACTCCCGGCCCTCCTCAGTTAATCGATAAGATGGGGCCTCGTTTGAATCGCCTGCTAAGAAGTCCAACGGCATACGAGGTGTAAAGCCATGAAGTAGGAAGAACGGGCTACAACCTATGGAAGCGTGGTGATTAGTGTTGTAGGCGAATTCCAGTAAGTGGATCCATTCGGCCCAGTCCGTCCTGTCCTTGTTGACGTAGGCCCTTATCATTGTTTCCAGAGACTTGTTGACTATTTCCGTCTGCCCGTCGTGCTGCGGGTGGTGTGAAGAGGAAAGTGACATCTTCGTATCCATGCACTCGGCGATCCCCCTCCAGAAGTCTGACGTCCAACGCGGATCCCTGTCGGTAATAATACTCGTTGGGAGCCCGTACTTGCAGACGATGTGCTTGAAGAAGAGGGCTCCGAATTCTTTGGCGGTCAGGCCAGAAGTCGTAGGAATAAAATGGGAATGCTTCGTAAGTCGGTCCACTACTACGAAGATAGCGTTGCTCTCCTCTGACCACGGTAGGTTCACGATGAAGTCCATGGATACCGATTCATAGGGTCGAGACGGGATAGGGTTCGGTATGAGGTATCCGTAACGGTTGAAGTTCGTGGGTTTAGTTTTTTGACAGGTGTCGCACGTCGCGCAGAAACGCAGTACGTCGGCTTTCATCCTGCTCCAGTAATACTTCTGACTCATGAGTTCCCATAGCTTCTTGGCGCCGGCGTGCGCGGTCTGGAGAGGGCTCTCATGTAGCTCTGTCATTATCCAGACGCGGTAGGCTTCCGGGATGCACAAGCGAGGCTGGTATCCTGCGTCCAGGAAAAAGAGTAGCCCATCCTCATCCTTGAAGAATCGGCGTCCGGGCACCCAGTGGTCCGTATCGGTTTCCTTGCTGTTCCATAACCCGGCTAACCCTCTGTCCGTCGCGTAGGCTTTGACGAACTCTGAGCGAAAGTTTGGGTCCATGACAACGTGCATATTTGGAGGCGGATTAGAAGCCGCCCAGTATTCCTGTGACACGTCCACAGAGTCTAGTTCCTTGTCCTCGCTTGTCGCTGTTGGCAATCCCGCAGGGAGCTGCGACACGGGCGGAACTCCTGTCTCATTGTCGGTTTCCGCGACCGGTTCTCCCTCCTCCCTTGCCTTCGATCTCGTCACGCGTCCTGAGAACTGGACTTCTGCCCATATCGATGGCGGTCCATCCAGGCAATCATCCCAATCCCACGCGACGAACGTCGCGCGTTTGGCTGGCAGATCCGTGAAGGCCTTCTCCTGTGCTTCGGCCAAATCGGAATCGGTCACGATTGATGGTGAGCTTTCGGCTGCGGGAGAGACGTGTGCTGGAGGGGCTCGGGGCAATCGAGATAGGGGGTCCACGTTAGAGTGAACCCTACCTGCTCGGTGCACGATTTCCAAGTCTGGGGCGTATGCTGAGAACACGGCCCCCCAAGAGGCGAGGCGTCTGTTCGAATTCTCGTAAGTCCTCGCCCATTGTAGCGCAGAATGGTCCGTTATCAATGTGATCTTCTCCCCTTCTATGAATGGCTGGAATTTGACTAGGCCCTCTTTTGCTGCAAGCGCCTCCCTTTCCGTCGTCGAATAGCGTTGCTCGGCGCCTTTGAAGGTTCGGGACCAATACCCTACTACCCGTTCTACATGCACCGTAGTCTCCTCGAAACTCGCCCCCCATGCGTCTGGTGTGTAGTCTTTATCTGATTTTCCCCCTACATTGACAGTAAGTTTTGGAGGAGGTAGTCCCGCATCGAAGGCCTTCCGGAGACGCGCGTATGCTGGGGTACCTGCCAGGTCTCTAACCAGGATGGGCTGGACTTGTTGCAGCGCGCATCCGGCTGCTTCGTCTGACGCGTCCGTATATAACCGGTATGGACGTCCCTCCATTGGATGACCTAGCAGTGGAGCTGAGCGCAGAGCTTCCTTAGCTGACTCAAAAGCATGCTCCTCGTCGGCCCCCCAAGTCCAGCGTGTCCCTTTCCGCAACAAGTGGAATAAGGGGGCGCAGATGCTCGCGTAGTAGGGAATGAAGGCCGAGAAGTATACGGCCATCCCCAAGAAGGTCTGGAGCTGGGAGAGTTTCCTCGGACGCTCCAGCTCCATGATTGCTTTCACCTTTTCCGCGTGCGTCGACAAACCCAATCGAGACACCTTGTGACCGAGTAGCAAGATGGAGGAGTAGAATAAGTGGCACTTTGTTGGCGACAGCGTGATGCCTGACTCCTCGATAGCGCCAAGTACTGCGTCCAAATGGTTGATGTGATCCTCGTAAGTCTTTGAGTAGACTACTATATCGTCGATGTAAACCAAACAGAAAAGCCACAGGTATGGTGAAAGAATGTTTTGCATCACGCGCTGGAAGATTGAGGGTCCGTTACGGAGGCCAAACGGCATACGCTTGAACTGAAATAAGCCACGATGCGTCCGGAACCCGGTCTTCTCCACTTCCGCCTCGTCTAGCTCCAGTTGTGTGAAGCCTGCAAGGGCGTCAAGCGTGGAGAGGACTTGCGCGCCCGCCAACGAGGAGAGAATTTCGGACTGACGCGGAATTGGGAATTCGTCTGGTATCGTCACGGCATTGAGCTTTCGGTAGTCGACGCAAAATCGTGGTTTGCCATTGCGGTACGCGATTACCACCGGCGCGCTCCAGGGGCTCCTGGATGGTTCGATCACCCCCAGTTCGAACCACTTGTCCAACTGTTCGTCCATGATCGCCCGCTTTGCTGGGGAGGAACCGTACATTGGGACTGATATCGGGACTTGCCCGTCCACTGTACGGATATGCACTCGCGCAGGATAATTTCCAAGACGTCCATCGAAACCGAAAGCTTTGACTCTCCGGCGCAGCATGGCCCATGCTTTGTCCTTCAAGTGATCCGGCAACGATCCTACATCGATAAGTTCTTCCATCCTGGAGGATGGTGTGATACAGCTGGTCCGGATGGGCTTCTCGCGTGAGGAAGACTCGAGCTATTCGCTCCTCAATGCGCCTTACCTCGAGTGAGGTCGGCGCGGAGAGAGGGCGTAATAGCGAGGGGGTGGGACGGCGGCTCGAAGGAGCGCCTGTCCGAGATAGAACGGCCTTGTAACCCTAGGTAGGGGTGTTGTCATCCGACACCGGAGCTCTGTGAGCCTGAGCGAGGCGTGCTGTCACCCTGCACAGGGCCCGGTGGCCTCCGGGGTCGAGCCATCGCGTGTCTTGCTGTAGCGAGCGAGAACGCGAAGTGGAGATGATGATAATATTAATGAAGTCCCTAAAGGACGTGCTAGCGAGGTTACACAAGAGACAAGTAAATATGTACAAACAAAAGGGCTCTCGGCCCGGTCGTGCACGCGTTAGAGTAATCCCACGGGTCTGCTATCTAGGGTAGCACACCGTCGTCACAGTGCCCCCCCGCGTGGAAGACTGGAGCCGGGTGACCCCTGCTCATCCCTGTCCTCCGAAGCGCCTCGTCCGTAATGTTCGTCATAGGTGCCGTCTTCAATCGCGCGACGAATGAGTGCCTTCGTATGCTTGCGGCCCGCCCGATGTGGCTTCTTTGAGCGTTGTGACTGCCCTGAGGTCGCGCCCCCCGTCATCGTAACCGACCCGCTTGCAGGCGCGGAGTAACCTTGCGAGAGGCGATGCGCCAGACCGACACCCATCCTGGCAGCCAAGGAAGGCTGCGATGTGCTCGCGGTTTGGAAGCGCGCGGCCAATGGCACTGTGCTGGACAGGCGATCGCGCAAAGGCCTCTGGGGAGAAGGATCCGTTAAGCGCGACATCAAAGGGCGTGGGGGAGGAGTAGGCACTGCAGGAGGGACCAATGGTACGCGAGTAGAGGAGCCCGAAGCTACTGCATCCGATGAGATCGCGGGAGAGGCTACTGGCAACGCAGACGTTCCTTCCGAGGTCGACCGGGATATGCCCCCCGGCGGGAATTGCGCCATCGTCACGACCGTGCGGGCGACCAACTCAGCGAGGTATACACCAAACTCCGGCGTTCCAGGCACTGGAACTGAGGGCGCCGCTATGGCAGAAGACGGGACTGAGGAGGCGTTCGAACGACGAGAGCGGATGGTCTCGCGTGTCGACGTTTCCGGCGAGGGGGAGCGTTGGTAGGAGCGGGACCGGAGGTACGGCGATCGACGACGTGAGGAAGATGGCGACCAATGGCGACCCGGGCTAAGCTGGCGCCTGTGACCCGTATAAGGGGACGGCGACCTGCGAGAACGGAGAGGAGATTGAGACCGCTTGCGGGAATCAGTTCCGCGTCTTACAGCTCGAGGAAAGTCGGAGCTGGTACGTTCTTTCCCTTTTCTCGAGCGCCTTGCCCCGTACGAAGGTGACAAACGCGATCTGCTGCGCGATCGTAAAGTTCTAGGTCGCAAGTACCCTCCGTCGGAAGGGAACCGTCCGCTCTGGGGCCCCCGAGAACGCCCGCGAGAAACGGCCTCAGGGAGGTTTTGCAGGGGAGGGGGTGACCATTGATCTGTTTGCATGGGACTGCGAGGCGACGCAGGGGAGACGGGATCTGGTTGGACAGGGGCGGCCCACAAATGTACTGCCGCTGCAAAGGCTCGCTCAAAGTCAACTCTCGTGGCCCACTGCAGAGTAGCTAAAGGGCCTCCGGAAGTAGGTCCCACATAGGCTAAACGTAGGGCTTGCGCGCTGTCCTCTGAGGATGCTGAGATCCAGACCGTATGGCAGAAGTCGGTACTCGCTGTCGCCCGATCAATCGTCAGGGCGATGCTCAGGAGGTGAATATCCGGCCGATCCACCGCTAGGCTCAAGAGACCATCCTTTATCACTTCCCAAGTCGTCGACATCGGAAAGGCGGTGGAGCGCAGATAGGACGAAGCCGCAAGGACTGGAGTAGTCGGAGTGGTGCGGACAGGGGAAGCCCTTGGCGACGAACCAAAAGACAAAGCGAAATCTTCCATTTCCGCGTCGCCGCCTCCTTGAGCGTTTTGTCCACTCAATGGCGTATCGACGGGCACTCCTTCGCTCGAGGAGGGGACCAAAGTAATGACATCTAGGCTAGGACGGGGAGGTAGATCGGACGCGAGCGGTTCTGGGATCCGTACAGGGAGGTCGGACATCGCCGGGTACGCACTGTGATAAAGCCATCGGGATCCGACGACCTCACCTGCTAGCCCTTGGTAACGCGATCTAGGAGCTGGACGACCGTATTTACCTTCCCCGACTGTGCCGGACGGAGTGGGAGGCATGGTATCGTAATGAATCCTCCGTTGATTATGGCGGTCGTACGCGCTGTAGTCATACCCCTCTACTTCCGGGTTCTTCCTTCCAACCTCCGTGCAAACTTCCCAATCGTCTGTGATCCATCGACTCCACGAGCCGTTAGGTCTGTTGTTAAACAGCGCCGGCGGCTTAACCCACGGTTCCCGATCAGAATAAAGCTGGACACGCTCCAGAGGAGCGGCCTCGCAGTCAGGACTGATCTGGGGTCCCGAGGGTTCTTCGAGGGGCAATTCGAGGAGTGGGGAATTTCCACGGATCGGCGAGGGAGGCGGCGGTGAATCCGAGTACCCCACTAGCGGTCCCCTCCATCGTTGATTCGGAGGGAAGGAGGCGCGGTGGAACTCGGGTGTAGCCTGCGGAAGAAGTTGAGGGAAAAGAGGAGGGTGGTAAGAGGCCCGCGAACTAAGGTTCCTTAAGGCGACGTGGTCGTAGGGGTGACGCTCCTTCGACAATGCTTCAGCGTCGGTTCCTTCCCACCACTGACGGTGAGGGCGGGGGGGGTCGGGGTAAGGGTCGAAGTAGATCTCATCCTCATCTAAGAGATGGGCCACGAAGCATGGGATAGCTTGGCTGAGCAGCCATAGCGACTGGGTTGTCCATCTGCCATTTATCCATGCCCCAAAGTAGTCGTCGGACGCTGGAGGAACTCCCGTGCTTCGTACTCGAGCTATGGAGGCGTTCCACTCTTCCGTCGACAGCCTGTGTGTGAATTCGAGCCAAGCGGCTTTCTCCTTGAGGCCTCGCAATACCGAAGCGCCCTGGTCTACCGCGTCAGCCCAGGTCTTCGCTTGCACCAGGGATTCTACGTCAGACGGCTTGGGGTCGCGAGGGCGTAGGTCCCAGAACCTGATGTAGGCATTGCGTACTTCGTCACTGCGGGAGGCTATCTGCCGATCGAGGTCCGCCACACGAGCCCGTAGGCGGTCCTAAATATTCCGGCCTGAAACAGCCCGTGTCCTGGTCTAGCGATATCCATTGTTTTGTCAGGAATTCGTACTCCGGCATCTCTTCGCGACGTTCGTAGCCTATCTTGGGACGTAAGCAGAGCGCCCTCCAGATACGTTCGCTCGCCATTTGGGGTGCTACCGTCCAATCAAAACGCCCTAACGACCCGTCGAATCGTCGTTGCCGGATGTTAGTAGACGGGATAGTAGAGTGACCGGGAGGAGCGACGCCCGGGAGGAAAGCGATGATGGTAGAGTTAGGAGACCACGCGAGGTATTGTTCCTTAAGAGTCCAGCCGTTGTATTGGGAGAAAGGGGGGATATCGAACTGTAACGAGTCGTCCACGTTAGGCGCCGCGTAGAAATCCGCGAGGCTAGATAGTCGGGGAGTGGGGAAACGGCGAGAGTCCATGTCCAAAGCGAATTATAGTGAAAGGTTTGAGAATTTTGATTAAAATGGTGTAGCCGAACGCGCCCCGGCAGGTAACGAAGTTACAGCCTTGAACGAGCTGGTATAAGGAGATAGCTATCTAAGGTAGGGGGTATCAGGCTCCGGCAAATACTCAGGGTACAGCCTTGAGCTAGGACATATGAAAAAAAAGAAACCCACCCCGGCTAATATTCGAGATACAGCCTTGGGCGAGTGCGAAAGTAGTAGAACAGTGACTGCCCCGGCAAGTATACGAGATACAGCCTTGAGCGCGTAGAACGGTGACTGCCCCGGCAAGTATACGAGATACAGCCTTGAGCGGTCGAGAAGATATAGAGTAGGAATGAAGAAGTTAAGATTGAAGCTCAGCCAGTAACAACTGGCCATAAGCACGGAATTATCCGGGTATTTATCACGTGAGACTCGCCATCGCGTGATACTCGCGCCTCAAGGCAGGCGCGTTTCTAAGGTCGTATTCGGATACCCAGCTATCCTCTGTAGGGTCGTATCCCTTCCAGCGGATAAGGTACATTCTCCGATTGGCTTTTCTTCGTGAATCAATTCGATGGCCTAATATGGCTTCGACTTCATATTCTTCCGTGGCTAGGAAGTCGCGAGTGGGAGGGAGCGTGGATCGCTCTCCAAATTTAGGGTCAGATGGCGTATAACGCCGTAGATGTTGTAGGTTGAATACGGGGTGCATGGGGTATGTGTCGGGTAGTCGTAACCGGTAGACCATAGGGTTAACCTTCTCAAGGACTTCAAAGGGGCCGATTGTGCGTTGTATAAGTTTACGACCGGTACCTTTGACGTCGACTAGCTCGAGAGAGTGAGGATTGACCAGAGCCCAGTCACCTAAGTCGAATTCGACTATGGGTCGTCGCCCTTTGTTGTAAGCACGGGCTTGACGTTCTTGGGCTCGGATAACGGAGTCGCGAGCATTTTTACGATGTAGTTCCATTTCTTCAACGAAAGTTTCTCCCTTTTGGCTGGGCAAGAAAGGACGTGAGACTGGATCGTTTTGTGGCGCCACAACTCCCGCGGTAGTTTGCGGTTTGTAACCCATGAGCAGGAAATTTGGTGAATAAGAGGTTGAGGAATGGACGGAGGAATTGTAGGCGTGAGCTAAGGCAGATAACCACTGAGCCCAGGACGAACGATCTGTGGCAACGTAAGCGCGCAGCATTTGTTCAATCATGGCATTCAGCACTTCCGTCTGTCCGTCCGTTTGAGGGTGATGAGCCGAAGACAGAGCCATAACGCTGCCATAACTTTCTACGACCGAGCGCCAGAAGGCCGTTGACCAACGGCGATCTCGGTCAGCGATTATGCGTTCGGGCAGTCCATACACATTGGCGACACGTTCGACAAAGATTTTAGCGAATCCTTCCTGCGAAAGTTCTTCGTGGGTCGGGATGAAGAGGGCGTACTTGGTCAGTTTGTCGATAATCGCTAGTATAGCGGTGTATTTCAAGTCCCCAGAAGGAGGGAGGCCAGTGATAAGGTCTAAGGAGACGGTGGCGAAGGGTCTAGCGGGAACGTGCGCAGGTCGCAGGCCACCCATCTGGCGACGGTGATCCGTTTTGATTTTTTGACAGATGTCGCATGACGCTGTGTACTCGTGAACATCGGCAAACATGCGGGGCCAGAAGAAGAGTTCCTTGAGCCTCGCCAGGAACCTTCGAGGTCCGGCGTGGGCACTTTCAAAAGGGGATTCATGTATCCACCGAAGAACATAGTTAACTTCTCCCTTTGGTACGCATAGTCTGGCGTTCCAGTCGGCGTCGATGAAATATAGGAGGCCGTTACTCCCTTTTTGGTATCGCGATGGCGTGAGGACCTTGTTCGGGTTCGGAACTTCTTCTGTGTAATTATTCTTAAATGCTGGATCGTCCTTGTAGGCCTGCGCGAATCTCTTGATCATTTCGGGATTCATGGAAATGAGCAAATGCGATTTCTTGGACCAATCGTCTTCTGGTTCTTCGACCGGCGGTTTCACTCCCGTCGGGTAAGTCCAAGGGTCATTATTTGGGAAAGGCAGATCGTCCGATTCTGTTGAGTCGGCTCCAGCAGGGACGCTAGGCGGGTTAGGTAGATCGTCCGATTCTGCCGACTCGGCTCCAGCGGGGACGCTAGATGGGTTAACTCGGCCGCCTGTAGCCTCGGAGGAAAGGTCCTCTCCTTGGCCCGGCGGTTCACGAGCGACTCGTTTGGTAGCGCTACGCGTTTGTATAGGATGGCTTTCCTTGTCAATGATATCTTCCCACCACCAAACTGTAAAGGCGGCTTTCTTGGCTGGAGCATGAGAACCTGCGTCTTCCGCTGATTGAGCGATGTTCTGAGCCTCCTCATCGGGAATGATTGGGAGAATGTCGTCTCTCAAAGGAGAGTTGTGCTGCGGAATCCTTGGTAGTCGGGATAAAGGATCGACGTTCGAATGAATCCGACCCGGGCGATGCACGATCTTTAGTCCTGGATACGCGGCATATACTGCCCCCCACGCAGCCAATCTCCTGTTGGTGTTTTCGTAGATACGGGCCCATTGCAATGCGGCATGATCCGTAATTAAGATAACGGTTTCGCCTTCAATGAATGGTTGAAACTTGACGAGGGCTTCCTTAGCGCCTAAGGCCTCTCGCTCCGTAGCACTGTAATTCCGTTCTGCTTGGTGAAGAGTTCGGCTCCAATAGCATATGACGCGTTCGACGCGTACAACTGTGTCGTCGAGGGTGAGACCCCAAGGGGTACGGGTAGTAAGTCCCTCGTCGACGTCCTTTGACAATACCGGCACGAGGCTGGGGACGTCCGCCCCCGCGTCCCAAGCCTTACAGAGGCGGTCGTACATTGGAGTCCCCTTCAAATCATTAACCGCTATGGCCTGTACTTGCTGAAGACTGGCGCCGAGCGCGAAGTCGGAAGCATCGGTATAGAGACGATAAGGCTGACCGCGTTCGGGATGCCCTAGCACCGGGGCACTAGAGAGAGCGTTCTTGACTTGGTCAAACGCTATCTCGTGCTCAGCGGTCCAAGTCCATCGGACGCCCTTGCGCAGCAGGGCGAAAAGCGGAGCGGCGATAAAGGAATAGAAAGGGACGTATGACGAGAAGTATACAACCATACCGAGGAATTTCTGTAAATCTGCCATGGATCGGGGCCTCGCTAGGTCAATGATAGCGCTAACCTTCTCCTGATGTGTAGAAAGGCCGAGGCGGGACACTTTCTGTCCTAAAAGCAGAATGGACGCGTAACCGACGAAACATTTCGGGGGGGATAGGGTGATGCCGGCAGCCGCAATAGCGCCTAGCACATTATCCAGATGAACCAAGTGATCATCCCAAGATTTTGAGAACACCACTATGTCGTCGATATACACCAAGGTAAACAGCCATAAGAACGGGGCTAAAACACCTTGCATAACACGTTGAAAGATGGATGGTCCGTTCCGCAAGCCGAAAGGCATACGTTTGAACTGGAAAAGCCCGAGATGGCAACGGAAAGCGGTGCATTCCTTCGCCGACTCGGCCATTTCCAACTGCGTGAATCCCGCAAGGGCATCAAAAGTCGAAAGGACTTGGGCTCCAGACAGCGCCTGGATGATTTCCGATTGTCGAGGAATAGGAAATTCATCCGGCACCGTCTGCGCGTTAAGTTTGCGGTAGTCAACCACTAAGCGCGGTTTGCCGTTACGATAAACGACTACCACTGGGAATCCCCAGGGACTCTTAGAAGGCTCTATGACTCCGGCTTCGAACCATGAGTTTACTTGTTTCTCGATGACTTCTCGCTTAGCTGGCGACGCGCCGTACATGGGCACGGATATGGGGGTGGTCCCGGGTTTCAATGGCACGTCTACCCGGGCGTCAACCTTTCCTAGTCTGCCGTCTAAACCGAACGCTGTGCGATGCTTACGCAATACCTCAGCTAGTTTCGGTTTAACATCCTCTGGAATATCAGGACCAAGGTTTACGAGTTCGGCGACGTCACCGGTCATCGGTTCGTCAGGTAGGGCGGTCGTTTTCGGACCCCAAGCGTCGTCCGAAGCTAATTGGTCTTCCGCAGACGGGGCGTCGGAGGGTTGGGCATTAGCGAGGTCTTGAGCTCTGAGCGTTCCCTCAACGACCGTTTTCAAGGCTTCGGCTGAGGCTGTGTATTTATCCCATTCCTCCGGAGTAGCAGGTTTATCTGCGAAGTCTTCAGGATTCTTAAGGTAGCCTACTATGTCGCCCTTCCGGATATACCACGGAGTCTTCGACGGGTTGGCAATGGGCAGATAAGGGAATCCCGCCGAAATCCACGTCGTTGGGGCTGCAAGCACCGCCATCCCAGGGTCGCCGATGATAACCTTTTCGACTAGCCACTCTTTCTTCTCCCCGAAAGGGGCGTCCACGGGTACGTTATGTACAGATTCCGCTGTGATGAGCACATCTTCAGACGCCACGACTGGAGGGTCGGTATGGCCAAAGTCTTTGGCTCGAGCTCGACCACGTCGCACCGCTTTAGAGCGTACGAAGGACTGAACCTTGAAAGCTTTCCGTATTTCGAACCCAAGATCCACTTGTTGCGCCGACGAGGCAGGTATAACAAGATCGGAATCTCCGACTATTACTTCGCAGTGACCAGTAACGTGCCGAGTGAGTCCGAGTTCGTAAGTGATCTGGAAGTCTTCGCCTAGGAGCAGCGGTACTTTCATATCGCGGACAATGTACGCTTCTAGTTCGAAGCTCACCATACGGTGGTCGGCTGATTCGGCGTACGGGGTGGTGGTGACATATCCCAAGACTTTCGCATGTCCGGTAAGATGGTAGAGTTTAATGCGCATGCCCTCCTTAGGAGCTGGTAATCCAGGGATAGACTTCCAGTATTCTTCGGACATTAAGGTAATATCAGCGCCTGAATCCAATCGGCCCTGAACGGGGGCCTGATCGACGGCGCCGATATGAGCTTTTATGTGTAAGGCTCGAGACCCTAACGAGCCATATCCCGCAGGGAGAGATCGCGCCTTCCTAGCGGCGACGATTTCTACGTATGGCGGAGGTGGAGGGGGTAAATCTGACGAGAGCATCGGTTCCTCAGTAGACATACTAAGGTCGGATTCTCGTGCTGATCGTTTGGCTAATTTCCTATTCGAAAACATAACTCGTCTTCGATAATTCCGGTTGGGGCCATAGAACTCGGAAGGGAAGGCGTCGGCTAAATGGACGTAAGCGACGTGTTCCTCGGTCGCAGCAGCATGATCCGGTTCACGTTCACTCTCAGAATAAGCGGAAGAAGAGACCTTGGATTCCACAAGCATAGCTACATACTCTCTATCATGTTGAGCTATGATATCGTCGGCTATGTCCACGGTTATCAAGTTGGCGGAGCGTAGAGAGTCCCATTTGCCGTAATGAGAACAGTCGCGAGCGAAGTGCATGGGGCTGGTACAGATGTAGCAAGACCCATTCGGACGTCTATCACTTGCCACTTTATCGTCCCTAGTGAAGGCATATCCGTTAATAGTCTTCCCTTCTGGCCACGGTTTCTTCTCAGAGGTTGGTTTGGACAGTTTGGAAGACCCGTTACGACCGCGGAACTGCGCTGCATGGGCTTCGCGGTCTTCGTCAGAATCTTCCTCTGAAGGTAACTCATCGCTCGCCTGCTGCACTAAGTCAGCGGCGTGAGCGGATCTGCGACCGTTATTCCGATAGTACGGTTGTGGATTCCGCATCTTCTCGGCAAGTTCCCAAGCACTGATAAGGGTGCTTCCCATACGCTTAGCAACAGCTTGAAGTTCGAAGATAGAGGGGGTGAGACGCTCATTGACAGTAGTATCCCATTCCGTGGGTTTGTTGCGCAGAATACGAGAAACGGCTAATGGTCCGTCCTCGTCTTCGGGGTACAGAAAGGAATGATGTTTGATGCGACGCTGGATATAGTCGATAGGATCCTCGCGGTCGCAGCCCTTCTGCCTGAATCTCATTTCTTCGAACTCAAAGGTTCTTTCCTTGATCCAATTTTCGTCGAGGAAATGCGCTCGGATGCCGAGTAGCATAACGTTCCAGTCTTGGGAGAGATAAGTTCGAACGTCGGATGGTAGAGTCTGCCACCAGCTGAGAGCGCGAAGAGTCCACTTGAATGGCGCGAGTTGCGCTAGTCCTTCGCGCATCTTCTGGCTAAGCGTCGCTAGATGTCCCATGGTCCCAAGGTAGTCAACCGCAGTGGTGCCCATGCCATCCCAGGAAGGCAGAACTGACAGATTCAGCTTATGGTTAAGCTGCCATTCCTCCGTGAAATTGGGATCATACGGGAACCGAGGGGTGTAACCCGGTCCTGGTCCGTCTCCGCCTCCGGGAGAACCACCGCCTGGGGCACCTCCACTCGGCGCGCCTCCACCTGGGGCACCACCGCTTGATCCGCCTCCTCCTGGGGCACCTCCGCCTGGTCCGCCTCCTCCTGGGGCGCCACCAGGTCCGTTACCCCCTGGCATGCCTCCGCCGTAGGGGTTGCCTCGGGGTCCATCGCCTCCTGGGTTACCACCAGGGTGGCCTCCACCGGGCAAACCATCTTGGTTTCCTTCTTCCCCGCGTCCAGCATTGCCAGGTATGGAATTGACATTGGCCCCAGCTTTATAGATGTAGCTAGTCCAGTTGCTGGGACGAGGGATCTTGACGGCGAACGACGGTGGAACATTCCGTAGAGTTTTTAACGAAGCAGGCGGCTGTATCTTCAATGGCCCCCCAGACTGGGATCCCGCGTCGGTAGCCGCTACAGTGGAGGCCTGTCGCTGGACGTGCGAAATGGCGCCGACACCCGGGAGAGAGGTGATAGCGTGACCTCTCCCGATACTTGAAATAGAGTCCGGGAGCTGGAAGCGAAGATTACGTGCAGTCGATATGGACGGTAAGGTATCTCTGGCTTCCGCTGGTGAACCTGGGGCCGTCTCGTAATTGACATTGTTCGAGCGTCGTTCCCTGTGATGATACGGGTCCTGTAACCCGTTGAAGTGTTCTGGATCGATGAGGACGTCCGCGGCCAAAAGAAGGTCTTCTTGAGCTGAAGCTTCGGGATGGTCTTTGGGTAGCCTATAGTTTTGTCGGTAGGACAGTTTCCTTAGCTCTTCGTGAGGCGTAAGTACGCCAAACAGCGACCTGACCGAAGTTCGCGTAGAGTCATGCGAGCTGATCGAGTCCAAATCCTCCGGGCGTAGGTAGATTCTGTCCAAACTCTTGATGAAGTTTCGGATGTGAGTGGCAGCGATCGTTGCTCGTTTTTGTAGAAGGGCTACAGTAAGCAGGATGTCGTTGCGATGCCTATTCCACCCAAGGGACCGTAGAAACTTGAATCCTGGGTCGTAGCGGAAACGGTTGCGGACAGGGCCGAGAGCCAGGAATTCCGCAAGAGTGTCTAGCACTTGATGCGTAGCTAGCACGAGTTGCGTGATGTCCCCGAGAGGTGCTTCGTTCAGCGAGTACATGGGCTCGTCTCCATCGAGGTACTGAACTAGGTCTTTGGCGCTCAGCTTTAAGGTCAGGAAATCCTGTAAGCCTTCCTCCAAGGTGTTCCACAATAGATCGTTGTGAGGGGCGTTCCATCGGATGAGGATGTGGCGAACGAGAGTTGATTCAGCTTCGTCTCGACCTGGCAGACGACCGTCAACTCCCCCGAATCTAGTGATCGGATCGTAGTGCAGCTTGGGGTCGAACGTTGGATGGTAGCGGAAGTTCGAACACTCGATGGGTTCGTCTCTGATCTCAATGCTCGATAACGCAGGTATTCCCCCAAATATGAAAGGGTGAGAGTCTAGCGTGGCGGGCGCGCCTTCTTCCCGTGGAGTCGCGGAGGTTCCGTCAACAGGAGGAGGAGTAGCTTCCGTAAGGAAGCCTAAGGACGGGGCTGCTGACTCCGAACGGTCGTCTGTGAATCGCCCCTCGCGCCTTGAGCCTGGCATCGGAGGGTACATCCTATGATGAGGAGGAGGATCCCGAACAGGTTTGTTGCTCGTGAACTTGGCTTCCAGTTCTAGCAAAGGACCGTCTAATGTTAGGGAGGGTCCCGGGGGGATCCGCTCTCATGATCCGGTACAGTCTCGATGGTCGGTGAGCGATTGATTCGAACCGGGGAGGAAGCTCGCGCCTTGCCCTTGGAGACTCCAGGGGCCGGCGTCGAGCGGGGTACCACGTCGCCTGCTGCTGAGGAAGCAGCGGCTGACGCGGGAGTAGAACGGGTAGTGGGTCGTTTCCCAGTGGCAGAGGGGTTGGACGGAGTAGTAACACCCGTCCCTGCCGCATTGGACGCGACTCGCTGAGGAGGCATAACGGTTATGCAGAAGAAGATACGTCGGGGCGCGTAGTTGATAACCGTTGGACTTGAGGGCAGGTTGTCCAATAGTCGAGTATCGTGGTCGGTTGGGGAGTGCAACGAGGCCGCACAACGGATGATAAAAATTCACGTTGGGGAGCGTGGCGTGCTAACCGATGATCGACGATCGGAAACGTTAGGACTAAGCAGACTGAATTTTGAAGGGTTTTCGGAGGGGTTCGACCTTCCAAAGAGGTCGTCGGTAGTAGGACTGAGAGACTTCATCACGCTTGAGTGAAGTCCGCAGTGCCCCCACCATTGTGATACAGCTGGTCCGGATGGGCTTCTCGCGTGAGGAAGACTCGAGCTATTCGCTCCTCAATGCGCCTTACCTCGAGTGAGGTCGGCGCGGAGAGAGGGCGTAATAGCGAGGGGGTGGGACGGCGGCTCGAAGGAGCGCCTGTCCGAGATAGAACGGCCTTGTAACCCTAGGTAGGGGTGTTGTCATCCGACACCGGAGCTCTGTGAGCCTGAGCGAGGCGTGCTGTCACCCTGCACAGGGCCCGGTGGCCTCCGGGGTCGAGCCATCGCGTGTCTTGCTGTAGCGAGCGAGAACGCGAAGTGGAGATGATGATAATATTAATGAAGTCCCTAAAGGACGTGCTAGCGAGGTTACACAAGAGACAAGTAAATATGTACAAACAAAAGGGCTCTCGGCCCGGTCGTGCACGCGTTAGAGTAATCCCACGGGTCTGCTATCTAGGGTAGCACACCGTCGTCACAGATGGGTACTCAGTCGGGTCCGGCATGGCTGCAGTTTTGGGTCCGTATTCGTCTGCGTCATCTTTGTCTATCGGGTTCCCCTCCTCCGTCTTCGGTTCGGCATCCGTGGTAGTACCTGAGGCCACCTCATCCGCTGCGAGTTGTGCTGCAATTATCGCGGCCATAGCTTCCGCGGTTTTCCGGTATCGAGATTCCTTCTCTGGTGTGTCCGCTGCATCGAAATACCCCTGAGGGTCGGTGATCGATCCGATGATCTCCCCCTTGCGTACGAACTTGGGAGTGTCCGAAGGGTTGCAAACGGGTACTCTGGGATTTCGACTGGATATCAGGACATTGGGTACAGCCAAGGGATTCCCGTTTCGGTTCGCGAGCAAGCTCTTCTCCACGAGCCACTCCCGGTCCTCTGCGAAGTTGCCCTCTACCTTGATGTTTCTGGTCTGGTGAGGTTTCAGCCTGAAGTCTTCGGCGGCTCGGATGGTTCGCAAATCCTCGCCCATCTTCTCTCTTCGTCGTCGACGGCGAGTTTGCGATCTACGGTGCGTCTTAGCTTTGGTGAATTGGTTCGCCAGAGCAACACTCTGACGCATCCTTGAAAAGTCCTTGGTTCGTCCGACTCCTTCAGCGCGTACTGTGTGGTCAGTCCTGCCAAAGCGGACCCTAGTGCCCTCGTCTACGCTACGAACGACCCCGACTTCGTAAGATCGTTGAAAGTCTTCACCCAACAATACGGGTACCGACATCCCGGGGACCACGTAAGCTTCCAAGTCCGCCTCGATCAGCTGGTCGTTCTCGGTCATCACATAGATTGGGATGTTGACAAAACCCGAGATAGAAGTGTCCTTATCGGTGAGCTGCCAGAGGTTCATCCGCTTCCCTTGCCGAATCTGAGGTTTGTGAAGTAGGCTGTCGAAGAACTCCTTGGAGATGAGACTGATGTCGGCGCAAGAATCTAACCGGAGGTCCGTGCGCTGATTGCGCGGGCTACCTACCCATCCTTTCATCGCAAGGACTGAGATCCCTACCGCAGACTCCCCGTCTTTGTGCTGACGTAGTCTTGGAAGCCGTATTGGTTCAACGTCCGGGGGAGGGGGTGTCCACGAAAACTCAGAATCCTGCCAGTCGCTAGGATTGCCCTCGATGTTAGTCGAGAAGGCCTCCTTCCGTTCTCCTTCCTCGTCCTCGCATTCGGCCGACGTCCCGTCTGCGTCTGCTGACACTCCGTTCGCTGCGTCGGACGCGGTGGATGAAGCTATGCTCTCCTCCACGTCCTCTATAAGGTGGTTGACTGCTACTGGCTTCCGAGCCATAGCCTCCCAATATTCATCGACCACCTCCTCCATAGACGCTTTTTTGTGGAGCTCGGATGGTTTTGGCTCCGTGGACTGGGCTGGATCCTCCTCCATATGCTCCAGAAGGTGGTTGACCGACACTGGTTTCCGGGCCATCGTCTCCCAATGTTCGTCGGCTACGTCCTCCACGGACGCTTTTTTGTGAAGCTCGGGTGGTTTTGGTTCAACCGAACTTGTGTTGAAGGTGTCCTGAAAATTCGAAACCTTGACCTGATGTGTTAAACCTGTTTTTATAGGAATGTCTTCTTGTCCCTTAGGAGACATCCCAGCGCTATCCGCGGTCTTATACCCCATCGCATCGGTCCGCCCTTGATCAGCGGAACTCGGATGTTCCAGAGATGCCGACTCAAAACCCATCCGCGGTTCTTGCGTGTTGTCGTCCGGGTCGGGCGGATCTTCCAGTACCTGCCTCAGGAGCACGTTGTAAGCGCTCTGGTACATGGTCTCCTCCTCGAGATTATGCAGCGTTGTCGCGTTCGCTCTGCGCCTCTGCCGTTCTGTGTTGACTGCGAAATCCGGGCATTCCTTGTCCCAATGGTTTTCGCTCCCGCAAGACTTGCAAGGCGATGGCGGCAGGCGCCCCATCTTAGTAGTGACGTGGTCGTTTTTGGGGTAAGGATAGCCTCCAGGTGGCGGCGGTCTCTGGCGCTTTTGCAGGACCTGGTAGCATTCTCGCAGGGTATGGTCATCGTTAGCGTCGTTCCCTGACAATCCAGCTGACGTGTCTTCGCCCAGCGACCCTTTATCATCGCCCTCCGTCAAGTTAGCGCGGTGCATCGGCCGGTATGGCGCTCGTGGTTTAGTCTCATAGCCAATCTTCTTCAACCAGTCTCCGAGGTTTTCGGACGTAATCACGTCCGTCGTCTCTTGACGAACTGCCTGCACCAGTGCTAATTCGTGAGTCGTTACCTTCGCGAAGAGCGTCTTTGTGTCCTTTATGTTTTCCAAGACGAGCAAGGGCTTCCACGCCACTGGCGCTTTCTTCATGACTTCGATCACCTCCATGGGCCCCCCATTATCCGAGTTCACGAGCATTCTCGTGTACATGACGCGCCTTGTTATAAAGGTAGGTGGCGACTCTCTCTCGTGTCCCGGCTGACGGAAACTTTGTCCCTCGTAGACGCGATTCATGTCGGCTTGCCATGCGTCGCCTAGAAAGTCATCGCGTATGCCCCTTAGGTACAGCAAGTAGTGGGACCTCATCTGGGCTTGGTCGTCGAGGGTTAGCGTGCGAAACCAGGCCTGGATAGGCGAGCCTTCTTTGAGTCGTTTCCACAACCATTTCCCCAAGTCTTGAGGTATCTGACCGCCTAACGCGGCTAATTGTTGTATCTTCCAGAAATATTCCACAGCGGTTCTATGGTTTCCGTCCCAAGTCGGTAAGTCATCTTGTTTCAGTTCCGCCTTAATTGTGGGGAAGTTCAAACCATACGGGGCTTGATTGTAGTTCCACCATCCTCCGGGTCCTGGTGGACCTGAAGGACCTGGTGGCCCGCCTCCTCCGCCGGGGTTTCCTCCTGGTGGACCGGGTGGTCCGCCTCCTCCATTGGGGTCTCCTCCTGAGCCTGACGGACCGCCACCTCCTCCCTGATTCAGGAAAGGCTTTGCGATTTTGGGGAACGGTCGATACGGAGTTCCTCCAGGGTTGCCTCCTGGACCGTCTCCGCCTCCAGGATTTCCTCCTGGACCTCCTCCACCTCCAGGGTTTCCTCCTGGTCCTTCTCTGCCCGAAGTGCGATAATCCCTCCGGTCTGGCTCCGTGGGATCAGCAGAGTCTCGTCCAAGAGAGTTGGCCCCACTCTTCGCGTGAAGGGATGAATTCTGAGGTGTTCCTGCTTGCGTTGCACTCGCCCCCCAGGGTACGACCGCAGTCGCCACTAGGGGATTAGTCGCTTCCTGACCAGGCGTCCAACTCGACCGCCATCCTCCCTCTTTACTCGGAGCGTAAATATTAGGAGGTGTCGACGCTACTTCCTGACTGGAATTGAAGGGGTTTCGGAAGGAATTCATGGGCGTGGCTAGCCCATGTAGTATGTTCGGCAGACCGTCTACTGACAACGGCATTGGGAGATTCGAGGGTGCTTGTTCAAAGAACCCGTGACGCTCCTTGAACGGAGTTCCGCTGCCCATCAAGGCTGACTTTTGTGTTGCCCCTGTCGCTGTCGCTGAGTCCTCATGTTGTCGTTGCTGAGGAGTTTCCTTTATTTCTTCGAAGAGGTGAGGGGGAGGTTCACGCAAAGGTCGTTTACCCTTGTCACTAGGCTCCGCCTCTGCAGCCGAGTAGTCTACCTCGTGTCTGAAACCGTCGTCGTCGAAGAATATGATGTTAGGTTGACGCTCAGGCTTTCGCGCTGGGAATGACTCGGTCAGTTCCTCAGGTAGCGGGACCAGTTCCTCCCATTTACGAAAGGTCTTGGTCTTTTTCACTGATTCTTCACCCAGCTGGTCTTGGAAATGCGGCACTTTATCAAACAGATGACGAAGTTTGTCGGAATCGCTATTCAGCTTGTCCAGACTGTCGTAGAGTTCAATCGCCGTTGAAGCTGGCGAGGTAATAGCCAGCCTATTCTGGTACTGTGCCTCGTATTTCTCAAAAGTAGCGATAGCTAGCTCGATGCGTCTTCGCAATCCGATCCATGCGGCGTTCAGTTGACCCAACTCGTTGGTGCCCTTCAGAATTGAGGTGAGGACACCCTTCGGGTCTATTTTGAAGTACCGAGAACGTTCTTCACAGAGTTCTGACGCTTGCTTCAAGAGCTCCTGGAACGGAGTAATGACATCGTCGAGTCTCTTTAAGATATCGAATCGCAGTGTGAAGCGGGTCAGTGGGGAGCGTAGAGTTACTCCCCGGTCTACCACATCGGCTTCTCCTAGGTTTGTCTTGGAAATGAATATCGAGGCTGCCGTAGATATTGATATCGTGTCCTCCTCTTCTCTCTCCAATTCTCTACGGAGTTCCGCCATGGGAGAGTCCTCGTACCCGCTTTCCATCCCTGCTCTAAGTCCTTCTCGTACCCTTTCGCCGTGCCTCGAAGTTTCCTCCGTGATCGACGACATGGTCAGTGGAGACGTAGTCTTCGGCGTGAAGGTCGGCTTTCGAGGTTTGTTGGAAATCGGTGCGGATGGGTTACGGTTTGTCGTAAGCGTAGGTCTAGGAAGCTTTGAGGTGGTCGTCTTCGCCTTGATCGCGGATCCGAACGCGTGAGGTTTTGAGAGATTATCCTTTGGTTCGGAATCGATCGCGGGTGACGTGGCCGATCTCGGATCCGAGGCTTGAGTGCTTTTGTCGGGCGAAACCGACCTAGATCTTGGTTTAGTTGTGGTGATAGACACGGAGGATAGTCTATCCGATAGAATTTTCGAAGCGCCGGCCAGGTTGTCGGTGGTTCCCACAGTGTCCACCTTTGTGGAACCTGTTTCTATAGCTGATGGGTTCCGAGTGGGTTATCCGACCGACGAGTAATCCCGGCGAGCGTAGATAAGAGAATAAAGGTGGAGTGACCTTAGATAGACGGATCACGTATCGAAGTCTTCTGTAGAACCAGGCCTATTCACTCGGGAGAGGCCGCGAGCTAGTAGACCTTACCACTCTGGAAAGGCCACGAGCAGCTTCTAAGCAGAAGAGTAGATAGGTTGGTAGTCTTTCTATAGTCTTTTCGAAGTGGATTCTTAACACGTTAGCCTACGAGCTCGAGAGTCGTACTCTGAGCTGAGGCTGATGGTGAAAGTAATGATTATTGCCACGTAGTATCGCGTAATCCTACTTGTAACTAGCGTGACGTACTTGTGACTCAATGGTAAAGAAGGGATGTAGCGAGAGTTGACTGGGAAAAGAATAGTAAAGTGACCGCGCGCCCGTAGTCGTCTAGCGCCGCCTCACAGTGGTGCTGAACGCTATCCAGTTCGTGCCATTGAATTTCTCGTCCGCCGGGAGGAGAAACAGGGGAGGATTCGAGGACATTGGTGCGGGTGTCGGTTCGGTTTTATTTTCGGGTTCGGTTTCAGATAGGGAATCCGGGTTTTTAGGGGGGTCTGGGATAGGGTCGGATTCGGTTTCAGGTAGTAGTAGTGCTTCGAGGTCGATTTCGAATTCTTCAGATAGCATTCAAGGTTGTTTCGGTGAGCCGTTCCAAAATAAACTGAGTTTAGCGCAGTGCAACGGGGCCCATAACCTGTTGTAAGTTAAGCTCAGTCGTGTATAAGGATCGACTATACAATAGTAGTACCTGTTGTAAGTTAAGCTATAAGCGACGTTAGCGAGGAGTAAATAAGAGGTAAGTAAGCGGCATACCTCAGTCGTGTATAAGGATCGACTGAGGTATACCGTAGGTCCGTGCATCCGTTACACCTCCCGCTCGCGTGGTACTGTACAGTACCAAATTGCCTCCGTCTCCTCCCAGTCCCGCCCTCCGACTCTCCCAGTTCCGCCTTTCCTAATCGAGTCTTCTGGTCATGTGATGGCGCGCGTCAACACGCGACTACGCGAGTCACCGCACTCCAACAAATACGATACTCTCTCTAACTCTTCGCCTCGAATCGGAATGACCTCTTCGCGGAACAGAATCGATCAAGTAGCATTGATGCGGCATCACTCAAGTGACAGGTCTCCGCGGGCTGTCGCCCAGTGATGAATCGATGAATCATGATAATTCGCTAAGTGGCAAAGATACAGCATGGATCAGCTTGCGTCTACAATATATGCAATGCCGTGTATTTGGGTCGGGCCTGTGGCTGGCGCCAAGAGGCGTCAAATCAATCTTCCATCGTCAGTTTGACCACACGTCTTGAATGATACCCATACCTGGGTCCCGTCCGTAAAGCTTTGAAGCTGTGAAGCTTGACTTCTACTTTCATTGGCGGGCGGCTACATGGACAGACAAAACTGTCGCATACTGGCGCGAATTTTTGGTTATACTCGGTACTGGCTAGTTCAATTGCTGTCAATACGTCGAGACGTCATGGTGCACAGCAGCAGAGAGTTATATCAGGCCGTACCAAATATCAAACTTCGGCTTGCGACGAATTGAGTGATTCCCCGCGGACCAAAATTAACCCTGTTCACATGGCTACGGACAGGTAACAGCAGGTAACCTGGCAATTCCTGCCAGTTCTCTAGGTGCAGAAGTTGGAAGTATAGCTACCGGCGACTTGGAATCAAGGGTCCGAAGGATTTACTTAGAGAATTAAGTAGGAGTGATTTGCGGGGGTCGCTAAGGGTGGAGATCAGGTCGTCACAGCATGAAGAGATTTGCGTCATCCGAGGTTTTGTCAATTGAGCCACAGTCTCGGAGATCTTCCGTCGATTTCATTCGCAACGTTGGTGCAAGACCATGGCCGCAAATCATGGGATGGAGTATGAATTTGGTATCCGTCGTGTCGCAATCTGTCAAGACGGCCCTGTGATAGGAGTGGCTTAACATATGTTCTGTGCCTCGAAAGTGATAACCTCCACAATCGGAATTGAGTGATACCAAGCTGAAGCGACCCAAGGTTCTGTCTGCCGCCTGGAAAGGTCAGCTACTTACTGAATGGGAAGAGCCATTTTACATTTGCGTGCCGATCAATTTTAGCACCAGCGCTAGAGGACACCTTTTTTACACCTTCGGAGCGCTGATACTGCCCCGTCCAATGCTGTGCAGCATTCTATAGCCCACTAGATCCGCACGTTATATCTATATCGTCCTGATCAATGATAGTGGGGAGGGGAGTGTCAGCAAGTCACAACGGTTCGTGAAGAAGCGCATGCCAGATGTCCATACCTCCATACATTCAGCAACAGGTTTCACGTACAGAAGAATGATGTGCTGTTGTGAGTTGGGTGTGTTCAGGAGTAAGACATGGGCATGTGCGCTCATGCGTGTGCTGATTGGCGATGACATGTCATCTATAAGTTTCAGTCCTCCTTCAACCTCGCTCAACCTAATCACGAAGCATGATGATTAAGATCAAATATAGCTGCTGTCTGGGGATACCAGAGACGCAAGGAGCGGGGAGTGCACTGGAGTGGTGTCAGCTTGAGTAAAGACCAGGAATCAATGGATCTTGAGAGACTTGATAGTGAGTGATGAAATCAGCGTACCAGTCAGTCGGCCCAAGAAAGTACATATTGCCTGTCAACGGACGGTCACCATTGGGATTGCCATGGCGAATGTCCAGGTAACCCCTCAGCGTGTAGGAACGACGGGCTCGGCAGCATCACAACAAGGATTGTGGCCATCGTGGGTGTATCGAAATCTTCCTTTGGAAGCTTTGTTGTTGTTCCCAATCAATGTTATTAGGGTACATATAACACTTGTATATCTGTGCTATTGTTCGGTCTGGTTCCGTCTTTGTCCTTGTACCTCCACCATCCCCTTCTTCCTCGTCCTTCACGATGCCTGACCCCGCTGCTCAAGCTCAAGCCCAACCGGCGGCGAAGTCGAAGCATAGCCATGCTGCCTCAGCAGCACCCCCGGCACCGAGGAAAGTGCGGTTCAACGTTGGTGAGAAACAGCAACGGCGATATGGGAGCCCTCATCGAGTTTTGCTGACCTTGTTGCGCTCTTCTAGGTACTCAATATCAGGTTCTCGATGTTGTTGGTGAAGGTGCATACGGCATTGTCTGCTCCGCGGTGCATCGACCGAGTGGCCGCAAGGTTGCTATCAAGAAGATCGCGCCTTTCGATCACTCCATGTTCTGCCTGAGAACGCTTCGGGAGCTCAAGCTCCTCAAATTCCTGAGTGAGGCGGGGGTCAGCGAAAATGTGAGATCCCATTGTCGTGTCGCGATCAGATCTAATATTGGACCCAAAAGATTATATCCATCTTAGACATCATCAAGCCCCCTTCAATAGAAGCGTTCAAGGAGGTCTACCGTACGTTCATCTATACCCGTCGATCATGGATGCTGCTGATATTCCGATGCCCTTTGAAAAGTAATTCAGGAGCTGATGGAAACCGATATGCATCGCGTCATCCGGACACAGGACCTCTCCGATGATCATGCCCAGTACTTTATCTACCAAACTCTCCGTGCCCTCAAAGCCCTCCACTCCGCCGACGTGATCCACCGCGACCTCAAACCCTCCAATCTCCTCCTCAACGCCAACTGCGACCTGAAAGTATGCGACTTTGGTTTGGCGCGGTCTGTGAAGACCGCTGAGCCATCGGGCACGGAAACAGGGTTCATGACCGAATACGTCGCGACACGATGGTATCGCGCGCCCGAGATCATGCTCACGTTCAAGCAATACACAAAAGTAACCCCCATTCCTCTCCCTTCCGATTGACCCTGCTGACAATCCCCAGGCGATCGATGTATGGTCCGTCGGCTGTATCCTTGCAGAGATGCTTTCCTCCAAGCCTCTCTTCCCCGGGCGCGATTACCACCATCAGCTCACGCTCATCCTCGATGTGCTCGGCACGCCCACCCTAGACGAGTTCTACGCCATCACGACACGGCGGTCGCGCGACTATATCCGTGCGCTGCCTTTCCGGAAGCGCCGGCCATTCGCACAGCTCTTCCCTAATGCCAACCCACTGGCAGTGGACTTCCTCACTAAGACTTTGGTACGTCCCGTCCGAGTTCCCGAGGACACTGCGTTTCTGACGTGACATGTGTTGTAGACATTTGACCCCAAGAAACGCATTACCGTTGAGGATGCATTGGCCCACCCATACCTCGAGGCATACGTACGTCCCCCTCTTCCATCACTCACTTCCTTCTGTGACCTTCTTTTCTTCGCAGCACGACCCCGACGACGAGCCCGTCGCGCCGCCACTCGACCCCGAGTTTTTCGAGTTCGATCGTCAGTACCCCTTTCTTTTCCCGCACCGCATCTAAACTAACCGCACCCCCTTATGCACAGTCCATAAAGACGACATCAGCCGCGAACAGCTCAAAGAGCTCCTGTACGAGGAGATTATGTCCTTCCAGCCCGCCCCCATCACATAAATGTAAAAACGTCATCAAGCACAGCAAACACAAGCCGCATCCAGAAACGCATCATCTTTTCGAACCTATTTATCCACTATCATTTTCGGTCACCAGTGCTCTCTCAATTCCATACACCCTTACATCACATACCACCTCCTCCGCGCTCGATGCCAACGCTCCCTTCCGCCTCCAGCCCGGTTGCGGAGGCACCCCGCACCCCCTCGTTCGTTTCTTGCTTCTTTGACCTTGGGTTCCCGGATACGGATATGGTTCTTCTGTTGTTGTCGTTGTCGTTGTCTTTTCCTTTGCTCTCTTCCTTGTCCTTTTTTGCTTGTTGTGGGGAAGGAAACCTCTGGTCCATGTCGTTGGTTTTCGACGATATCCCATCCGCTCCTTACCGTGTACCGTGTGTGTATCGTGTATCCGCGCTAGTGCTTTCGGACTCCCTGCCCGATTCCTTGCCCCACCCCAACCCTCCCTATATCGGACTCCTATGGATCTACAGAGTACATACCCGTCTTGTTGTACATACCATTGCCATTCCCATCCAATGTCTTTCTTTCCTGACCTGACTCGGACGTAGCGCGCCGTGGTTTCCGTTGCCCGTATCCCTCTCTTCGGGCCCTCACTTCCTCTATTCTCTATCTCTCTATCTCATTTTGGCATGTTGGCACTTGTAATAAAGAGCGCGATGACGCTGAAAACGCGATACGTGTCCGGATTCTTAAAATATTAAATAAGAGAGGAGGTAGCTCGCTGGTTAAACTTGGTCTGCTATCACACGCACTCAAGCCATCCCACATGAAGCTTGAAGACCGAGGAACGACTGAGTGTGCCTGTCTAGTAGTAAGAGAGACCAACCCCACACCAACCATCTCGTATTCTCAGGACATCTGCTACGAATTGCGCTCGAATGTATAACCAGAGTCATTCAAAGACTAACCCCACACCAACAATCTCGTTCATGCCTTTTTTTATTCTTTTACTGCACCATGACAAACTACAACTCCCAAAACCAAAAATAAAAAAGGACGACAAGAATGCAAGGAAGGGCTGGATTAACAAGTAAACAGACAATGCAATGGGCGCAAGGAGCAAGTGAAGGACGAGAACGCGCAAGTTGAAGTAAGCAGTAAGAAATGAACGACAGCACAACACGACAGCTCCTAGATCCTCTCCACCCCACCCCCAAACAAAGGTTTACTTCGGACCCACCCCCGCGCCCCTCCCCCTCGGCGCCCCCCGTCCCCTATACCCTCCTCTCTCTCCCCCATTCACACCCTGTCTTTGTTCCTGTCCCTGTCCTCCTTGCCCCTGCCCCTGTCCCGGCCCACCCGGCGCCCCGCCCCTAGGCCGACTAACAGGCCTCTCCCCCCTCTCCTTCTTCGTCTCCACCAATATCCTCACACTCCCCACCTCCCCCCCGGGTACCTCCACCCACACCGGGCTCGCCGCAATCGCCCTCCTCGCCCCCTCCACACTCGCAAACTCAAGGAAGGCACACGCCTTGGAGCGCACGATCTCCAGGTCCTTGATGGGGCCGAAGCGGGAGGTGAGGGTGGTGAGGAGGAGGGATTGGGAGAGGGGCTCGGTTACGCCTTTGATGAAGCAGTGCGGGGTGGTTATGGCTCCGGCGGCGGGTCCTTGGGGCTGTACTTGCCCTTGTTGTTGTTGATGGTGGTGTGGAGGGCGGGGGGGCGTTTGGGTGCCCGAAGGAGCGGGCAGGGGGGAGGGGGTAGCGGGGGAGCTGGGGTTCTCGACGGTGATACCCCGGGACTCTTGCGCGACGGCGGCGCCCCATTTGTTAGAGTTGGACGCGGCGAGGGAGGCCCAGGTCTTTGGCGCGGCGGGGGCGGGGGCGGGGGTGGCGGGTTTTGAAGGTGTCGGTGCAGGTGCGGGCGTGGGCGTGGGTGCCTTCTCCTGAACCGGGGCGGGGGTGGCGGGCTTTTCGGCCTCGACGGGGGCGGGGGTGTGGATGCCGTTGGGGGCGGGTGTGGGCTCGGGCTGAGCGGGTTCCGGTGCGGGGGTGGGGGGGCGAGCGACGGGGGGCTCGGGGACGTCGGGGGCGGGGGCGGCTTCCTCTGCGGCTGGGGGAGGGGCAGCAACGACGGCGGGGGCGGCAACTGGGGCGGGGGGGAGGGTGGGCTCGCATGGGGTTTCGAAGACGCTCTCTGGGGCGGGCGGGGCCGGGGAGGACGGGACTTCGACGGGGGCGGCGGCGGGGGCCTCGACGTCGGCGGTGTCGGAGGCGTCGTCGGACTCGATGGTCTCTTCCTTGAGGAAGCGGAAGATGTCGTTGAGGACGAAGTAGCCGTTGGGCTGCTCGGCGAGGAAGAAGGTCTGGACGAATTTGCGCCATGGCTCGCCGTGGTTGGACATTTCGCCGATGACTTGGATGATGATGCCGCCGTTGGCGGAGGACTGGGCGTCGACGGAGTGGATGAAGACTTTGCAGTCTTGGAAGCCGATGGAGGTTATCTTGTTGTGGATTTCCTGTAGGCGGGGGGGGGGGTTGTTAGTGTTAGCGTTGGAGGATGAGGGGATGATGATGGGGGTGGGCACCTGTTGACCGAAGCAGGGCTTACCGTCCTCACCCTCTGTGCCGTGGATGAAGGTGGAGCTTTTTGTATAGAAACAGTGCAAACGATCGGGCTGCTTGTTGACAAAGGTATAGTACTGTGGAACAAACTGCCAGCCGACTTCACTCGGGACGACAGGCGTGGTAGTGGAATTCGTCATGCTATCTGGGAGTTAGCCCAGGTCATATATTATAAGTAGAAAGACTTGCATGAATGATTAAAGGACGTGAAAGTCTAAGGAATACAGCACGGACAGAGCAAGACCGACAGAGGCGAGAGCGATGTGTGGGGAGGAGGAAAACGATGACAGCCGAAAAAAAATATTCCCCACCGTCCCTTCGGCTTCTTCGGCATCTCGCGGTGGCTTAGCCGCCCACCCCTCCCCTCAACATAACCACCCAGCATCGCATCCTGCCCTCCCTACCCCCTCAACGACTCCAGGCTATGATAAGTATCACCCCGCAGTCCCAGCCTCGCGATTCTTATCTGGTCACGCCGGGGTGGCCGGGATGCGGAGCAACACCGCCCTCGCCGGATTCGGATGGGCCAAGCCTCAATGAGCGCATATAATCCCGGGCGCCATAAATAATACCCTTCCTTTCCAACTCCCGCCATGCCTTCCGTTCTCTTCCTCTTGGTGTTCGTATTCGCAGTGTGCCTCTCCGGCAATGGCGTGTACGCGTTCGGCGCAGGCAATATCCCCTCGTACGTTGTCTTTTGATTCCGAAATGGGCTGGTGGGACTGAGGTATCCGGTAGATTTGCGTATATGGAGGGTAGAGCGTTTAGACATGGTGATATCGTGCGTTGCAACAATTGACTGGGCCGATCGCACAGAACGCTTATCTTTTGATGATTTAGGAAGACGCATTGGCCGAGCTGGTCAAACGCACCGGCGGTGGGTTCGCGCTCGCGGCAATGATCTCAAAGGGCCACAAGTTCAACGGCCTCGATATCAAGCGTGTCTACTTTGGGTGCTTATCTTCCCCCCATCCCTTCCTTGTGCCTCTGTTACTGACTGATCGGGATTTTTGTGCAGGAATTGGTTGCGCGATTACAGTCAAGTGCGCTATCTGCTCCTCTCTCGTAGACTTTTGGAGCTGACAAAACTTGCTATGTACAGGCGATCGACATTGCGTCGTTGAAGAAAATGCCCCTCCAGGTACGTACGATCTCACCACTCGATCACGAGGGATCCAGTCTAACCACCGCCACCCCGCCCGTCAGACCATCATGAATCTCCTCCTAGTCCTCGGCTTCATGGTGCGTCCCCTCCCTCCGTTTCTCCTCTCCTTCTCCTTCCTCAACTCTAATACGAACACCCCAGGCCCACGGCTACGCAACCCACGAATTCGAAGTCACCCCCGAACGCATCGGCGTCTACCTCCCCGTCGAGCACATCGACAACCCCAAGGGGTACGGCGACGGCGAGGACCCGCGCAAGTACCACCCTGCCCTTCGTGGGCCTGTCGACGTGCGTTCCCCCCCCTCCTCCTCTTCTTGTTATGTGTATGTGTATGCTGAGGGGGCGTTTGGTATAGCCGAGAGAGCTGGAGGTTGATCCTAGGACGGGGATGAAGAATTACATCGCGAACGAGCAGGGCGGGTGGGACACCTCCAAGGCCCTCGTCCGGCGCCTCCTCGAGCGGTGTATACACCTCGGACGGCAGCATCGCGCGCAGGGGCAGAAGGGGGACGAGTATGAGGCGTATAGGCTTTTGGGGACGTTGGTGGGTGTCTTCGTTTCTTCCTCTTCGTGTGCCTTTCCCCCCACCATTTTCCTTATTTTCGATTTGTCCGCGCGGTTCCCTTTAACCCGCACACAATCTTGCATCTATTGTGGGAGCAAACACTGACTTGGACTTGGGCGGAGACAGCTGCACACCCTGGAAGACTTCACGGCGCATTCGAATTGGTGTGAGTTGGCGCTGGTGATGATGGGGCACCACGACGTCTTCCTCCACGTCGGGGACCAGGTGCGCATACAAGCGCCTAATGGGAAGTGGGTCGCGCCTATTGTTACTGGTATGTTTTTTTCTTCTCTTTGTTAGAGATGAGCGTACAGAATCGCTGATCCGTCCCCCTCAAAGGCACCTTCGGCTCATCCGACTTCGCCCACTCCATGCTCGGCGAAGCCACCGACCACCTCTCCCAAGCCTCCGTCTCCGACCTCAACAAGTCCATCGACCAGGCGCGCTCCTCCAATACGTCGCGGGGGGGTGCCCGTTCCGAGGGAGATATACTAAGGGATTTATTGTTCAGCATCCCGGGCGGGGATGGAGGGGGGGAGATGGGGAGGGAGCTGGATGCGGTGGAGAGGATTCGGGCGGGGGGTGGGGGCAAGCCGCCGGATCAAATGAGTCCGCAGGAGTTGCATGCGGTGCTTTGGCAGGTTTTGACGTTTAGGGATTCGGGTGGGTGTTTCTCTTTTCTTCTCCTCCTTTTTTGGTTTTGGAAGTGGTACTTGGATGAAAGCTGATGGGATCTTTGGGTACGCACAGTGGTGAAGAAAATATCCAAAACAATCGAGAAGATCCCCGGGCTCGGGCCCCTCATCGACAAGATCATGGATTCCATCTCCGTCTTCGTGTTCACCACTCTCGAGGTGCGTCCCCCCTCCCTCCCTCCTGTTCCTCCACATCCAAATACTCATCCCGTCACTTGTCGTGCAGCCGTTCCTCAAGCCGATCCTAAAAACGACGACGGCGGGCCTGAGTGAGATCTCGGGCGAGGTGATTAATAGCCATGATCAGTATGAGGTGTTTAATGATCCGAGGGCGGTGCGTCTCTCTTTTTTGTGTCGGGTGTTTGTGAGTGGGCGATGCTGATGAGCTTTGGGGGTAGTCGGATCCGACGCATTCGTTTTTGAGTAAAGACCATTTTGTGAGTTTCCCCTCGTGGTTTTCGAATATGTGCTGAGTGTGGGATGGATGTGTGTAGAATCTTATATTGAATGAACCGGCTGGGATGGTGGCTAAGGTGGTCGTGGTGCGTTTAGACGAAATTTTGTTTTCATGAAGGGAAACGAGGGTGTCTGATGCTTTGTGTAGGTTAATACGGTCGGGCTCGTCACCAAAGCATGGGACGACACCTCCGTCAACGTCCACACCACATCCGAAGAGATCCTCCAATGCCTGTACGTCCCCCCCCCCCTCCCCCCCCTCCCCATTCCAAGATTACCAACTCACACCCCCCCCCCCAAATTCAGCTTCCACCCAGAATTCCACACCCCCTCCTCAAAAGTCCAGCGCGAAATGCTCACCTGCCTCTCCACCTGGGTCCAACACCTAGGCAAACACCAACAAAAGACGCTCCAGCGCCTCTCGAAGGCTGCCGTGCGGAGTCATGAGAATGTGAGGCTTGCGGGGGATGGGGGGAAGCCGGTGGGGCAGGGGGGGTATGCACAGCAGGAGGGGGTACAGTGGCAAAATAAGCTGCAGGGGTATGTGGGGGGGATTCCGGGGGTGGGGCAGGTTTTGGGGGGTGGGGGCGGGAAGAGGAGGGATGGGGAGGGGTATGGGGAGGGGGTTGGTGGGTATGGGGAGCCGCAGCCGTATGGACAGGGGCAGGGACAGGGACAGATGCCGACGACGGGCCAGGCGGGATCGTATTACAACGAACACCCGACGTACGCACCACCCTCCGGCCCGCCTCCCAGTGGCTCCGGGTACGCACCGCCCTCGGGTCCGCCTCCGTCCTTCCCTGGCGCGGGTGGTGGTTACGCGCCCCCCTCAGGCCCGCCTCCGTCCTTCCCTGGCACGAGCGGGGGTGGTGGTGGTGGGTACGCACCGGCGTATAGCCCGCCGCCGTCGATTCCCCAGCCGCATGTGGGGTATGCACCTGCGTATGCATCGCCGCCGCCTCCGGGGTTCCCTGGCGCGGGTCCGGCGTTTCCTGGGGCTGAGCATGGGGGGTGGCAGGGTGGACCGGGGTTCCCCGGTGCTGAACATGGGGGTGGGCATGGGCATTATCAGGGACAGGGGCCGCCGCCGCCGCAGTTTCCGGGTGCGCCGCCGGGGTTCCCTGGGGGGCCGCAGGGGGGTGGGTGGTAAGGGCGTGAAGGCGGGGGTGGGATGTGAAGCGAAGGGGATAAAGAAGATGAAGGTGGAGGAGGAGATGAATAGGACTTGTGTTGACGCTGCTGGCTTTTTTATTCGCTTAGAGATGGGATGTGTTGGCTCTTGATGCTTTTCTTTTGTGATTGTAGGATCTGAATACCTAGGAACTGCATGTTCTGTGTTGCCGTGTAATGGTTCGCTGCCGTTATGCACGGTGCCGGATTCAAGGATGCCTTGGTCTGTTTACTGTTCGGAGCATCATGCATGTATTCGAAGTCGATAGAGATCATATGCTCGTTCTCGTCAGAGTGTCTCTTTGAGCTCGGAGGTAGCGCATCTTACTTTCCGCAATCAGCGGCTATCACCACAATATCATCATTGGAATATATAATTAATGAAGCTGTATGGTGGTGGAGAGAATCAGTTGGTCGTGCGTCTTCCTAACGAGTACGCATAAATATCGTGTTTGCTCCTCACATTCCCCATTTCGATATGTAGTCGACGTGTCTAGATTCTCGCCATGCTCGCTCCCGTAGGATTAATAAGATAATAACATCCGTAAGAACATGTACAAGACGAGTTCTAGTCTCTGCTGACCATTGATTGACGTTGCCGCGTAGTCTCCAGTAGGGGACCTTATAACAGATGATAGTCGATCTGTTAGTTGCCGCGAGTGACGGGCTGACGAAAGTTATACCTTTCAATTTCTTACTACTATTATCTCCTCGTTTATCTTATCTCACCGCACACCATGGTACCAACAGACACAAACTGTCGTTACATTACTCGCTAGTTCGGCTCGCTGGAGTTCACTCTTACCCTCGTGAACTCCAGGTGCGCCTCGTAGTTACACACTCATTATATTACAGATAGCTAATATACTACTCTTACCCTCGTGAACTCCAGGTACCGTCAGTCTGCACCGCGCTGACCTCGACCTCCGGCGTGCCTCGCGACACCCGTTCGTCACGGGCACGATCACAAATGAACCATCATCATTGCCTCTGATGATATGGTTGTTGACGTAGGCCCAGAACCCGGTGTCGGTTTCCCGCCTGGGGTACCATCGAACATTTCGAAGACGACTGGTGATAGCCGCGGCAGCACTATCAATTTGTGCGACTTGGGTCACGTCGAAGGAAGTGGAGTTATGGATTCTTGGCGGTGGCTGGAGTACATCAGGCAGGTGAGTGAGTTTCCCATCCCGTACGACCCAGACCGTGTCGGGTCGGTCATTGTATGACACGACGATGTTCTTGCCGTCGGTTGTGAATGAGATTGATGCTGCGTCGATAGTGGAGCCTGGTGGCGAAGACCCGAGAAGCGAGCATGTTGCTGTGTCCCAGAGGTAGAGGATACCTTCATGGGATGTCCCAGCAATGCATGACTCGTCAGGCGAAAATTGGACAGAACGAAGAGACACCTTTCCTTCGAGGGAAAGCTCCTTGACCCCAATCTCAGTGGTCGTAGTATTCCGCAGCCGCACAATATGACCGGGGTGACCAGACAGCACCAGTTTCCCACTGGGTGAAAAATTTGTGAATTCTGTCTTTGTATGGCCCACGAAGGAAAACGGGATATTCCAAATGCGAATGGTTCCATCGAGGGAGCCGCCAGAGACAACCTGCTTTCCATCAGGTGAGAAAGCAAGCGAAAGTTGGGCGTAGGTATAACCAGTAAAAGTTGCGACGACCTGTCCACTCTGCACGTCCCATAGTCGCAGTGACATGTCGTGGGAGTTGGAAAGGACATGACATCCGCTGGGAGAAAAGGCAACGGACCGCACTGTGCTCGTATTGCCCACCCAGGGTTTGCCAATTGGCTGAGCAGTTCTTGCATCCCACAGACTGATGGTGCCGTCTTCAGCACACGCAACGACATGACTGAAATCTTTAGAGAAGGCAGTGCGGCGGCCTGTGCTTGTGGCATGGCCCACAAGTAGTGACCCAATCAGCTGGCCAGTGTGGAGATCCCAGCGATGAATGGTGTCGTCAGAGCTGGAGAGGATCTGCGTACCATCTGAAGAAAACGCAACATTCTCTACCGTGTCAGTGTGCCTAATTAAGGGTGACCGGAGAGGTTTTAATTTCTGGACGTCCCAGAGACGGATAGTTCGGTCATGAGGGCCTGAAGCGACGCCGAACCGCTCATTGCAAGAGCCTGAAACGATGTATCGGCCGTTTGGAGAAAACGCAACAGATATAACAGGAGAAGTGTGGCCTACAAGAGGTGTGCCAATATTCTGTCCTGTCTTTGTATCCCATATGCGGATTGTCTTGTCACCGGAGCCTGAGGCAATACACTTCCCATCCGGAGAGAAACAAACAATGTTTACGCGATGTGTGTGACCTTCCAGCGAAGCAACTGGTTGGTAGGTTCCCGTCGTCCACAGACGAATCGTGCGGTCCCACGAGCCTGAGACAATTTGACTCCCATCTGGCGAGAAGCTAACGCTGGTCACAGCGGAATTGTGCCCTTCAAGTACAGCAATAGGTGCAGACTCGGAGGGAACAAGCTGCCCACTCGCTGCATCCCAGGTGTCAACATCGTGATGGTTGTCGAAGGATGTGAAGATCTGGGAACCATCCTTTGAGATACCAATACCAATCGGCCCAGTGGAATTTTCATCGGATGACAGTCGAATGAAAGAGTTAAGGTCTGGAAGATCGATGGTAGGCTCTGAGTCGACGATGATTCCAATAGTCACACCGTCTCGCGGAAGGAGGTGTGATGTGCAAAATCGCAGAGCATATCGAAGGTGACCGGATAAGGGATATCCAGATCTGGTGTTAAGGGCGATATATGCATCACTAAGATGCCAAAGACATTGAAGTGTGACCTCGCTATGTGCGACTCCAGAATCAACACGGAACTGCTGTTCAGCATTATCTCCAGTGATGAATTCAACAAAGGATTTATGAAGACGGGGGGTCGTAGTCTGGTCAATCTCGTCAGTACCTGCAACCAGCACTGTACGTAGCCGGCGAACGAAGAGCTCCATATCGACGGGCTCGCTATCGGGACGCTCCCGAACATTGAGCATGGCTGCGAGGTCGCCAAGGCTTAGCGGCTCCCGAACAACTACGATGGCACCCACTACACGACGAAATGTTTCGAATGCCCACTTGTCGGTATCTTTGTCGTAGGTGAGTTCGAGGACGACAGTGTAAAGTTTGTTGATGTCCTTCATCCCCTCGGAAGTCAGCCTGTCCAGCACGTCCTTCAGACGCTCTCTGCCCCATCGATCAAGCTGTGCTTGGAAGAACTTTACGACTGTGACTGCCCAGATAAAAAGGCCCGCGGCTCCAAGTGTCAACCTCTCCAAGGATCGGTTTCCCGGCCATACATCCGGATCCAAATTGTTCTTTTCAGCGATCTGCCTGAGTCGCCTTCTCAAGAAGTTCGAGACATCACGTATAGAGGATTCTTCAGAGGTATAAAGATGAACATGCTTGACGTTTTCGACGTCCATAGCCTTGCGGAATGGTTTTTGGATTTCGTCATCAGTTCGACTGGAGATGAAGATTTTCGCATTGTGGTACGATGGAAGAGCTTTGAAGAGCGTAGAAAATATTGTTGCAATGTCCTCTAGACGTCGCCTGTCGGTTTCATCTAGTCCATCGATGACGATCACCATAGGTTTCGTGGGATGAATCTTTGATGCAGCTCCAACAGCGCTAATGAAGAGCTCCGCCGCCGCACGAGGGCTATCCACGAGCGAAGGTCGTTGCTTCAAGGCACCATAGATCTGACGCTCGACGGCCTCCGACTTATCAGCCAGCTGTCGAGCAATGGATGGAAAATAGGAGTTTGGATTTATGGTGTTGAGATTATTGCGGTTGATGAAAAATTGTGCCCAGAGCTGGTCTTCGTCCTTGCAGTGTCGAGTGATGGTGGCAGTAATAGCAGATTTTCCACATCCAGGATCGCCTGAGAGCCATAAGAAGTTCTGGGAACTTTCAGAGAGGTCGTTTATCCATGCTTTTACGTCTGCGAGAATATCGACTCGTGTGTCATCATCGCATGGTGACTTCCCTTGGTGAACATAGGTGGGATTCGCGACCACGTGTGGGGAAAGTGTAGAATTCAAGTATTGTTGGCGAGCCCTGGCCTGCTCCTGCACCTCTAGCACGTCAATGATATTTTTCTGGAATATATATTCAAAGACTGGGCGGATGACCGACTTGACTGACGTATCTGCTCACCAAGTGCGCTTCTTGGGTGTCCTTGAGTTTTCCCAGTGCGAGTGTTATGGCGTCTTGCCCTCCGATGAGTGTGCGTAGCTTTTGTAGCATAGCATCGATGCCTCCAAATATGCAAATAATGGAGCGGTCCTACAGCACAAGAAGTTAGAATCGATCTCCACAAAGAGTTCATGTCACAATACGTACCCGGAATATCTCACGAGCTTCGTTGATACGAGTTTTGAAATCGGCGATCTCTCTTTGGACTGTCAGCTGGGACAGGGACCACCGGTCATCGAGCTAGATCAATGTCATCAGTCTGGCGTAATGTCGCAAAAGGAAATTCTCACTAGTCGTGTTGTTGCCCATCTACAAATCTCGTCTATCAGGTCCCTGCGAAGAGAAAATCAGAGGACCATTCAGGATCGCGGGAAAAATGGTCAGGTGTACCGCATCTTTGTGAGGTTTTTCCACGTCGTTCTCGTAAAATCACCATTCCCAGCAGCGTTGAACGACGATTTGACGTCGCTCACCCATCCAATGATATCTTTAGCAAATCCCTGGACTTCCGATTTCGCGACTGCGATAGTCTGTATTACCATGAGCTCGGCAACCACCTTGAAATAGTCATGGGAAACATACTGCGCCAAGCTTAATGAGATGTGCCAACGCCTTGACAAGGCCACGGGCAGGGAATGGACTCTCAGGGATCACTTCAAAAAAGTCTTTCGCCTGATCTATTGCAGTGCATACGTTCTCCAGAACGCGGTCGAGACTGCATTCTGGGTTATCGATGGTCCATCTGGAAAGGGCGCCGAAGAAGGCGGCATCAAGCTCCCAGTCGTCCCAAGAGGCGGCAGATGCGGGATCTTGTGTAGCGGAAACCGTCCTGTCGCCAGTCAAACGAAGTATCAGGCATGCAGGTCAGAACACAGGAAAATAAGTGTTTTCACCGAGTCAGAGGTCTAGATTTATCTCGGACCATGGGATTGAACTTGGCACGAAGAGGCTGGGAAACAAAGTTAAAGACGTTGGCCATGGTCATTCGCCTAGGGTTACTTTGAAGGTAAATGTAGCGGGGAGGTGGTCGGGTCTTACTAGGCGCAGTTACAAGGAACCTGGCAGCCACGTTGCGAACGTGTGGCACGATGCAGATACGATTGGCGCTCTTGGGGCGTCTAACGTTTATATACAGGAATCAGCAGTTGCTGACCGTGGACTATCGTATGTCCTATCTACTTCCTGCGAAAAGCCAGGTTTGTAGAAGGTTACATCAACCTGCCGCCTAATAATGACACTGAGTGCAAGGACAATATTCGTAGCACTGAACATGCATGTGACGTATACCATGATTTAGCTCCTTCAAGGCACTTGTTCAAAGTTTTGCGCGCAATATGGGTCGAATAAAGCGCTCATAACCCTCCTTATCAACCCCTCCCGCTTGCCTACACGCGCTGTTGAATGGCAATTGGCGTGTCCAGGACATGAGAGTTTCGTATACGTTCCCATCCTTCTGACCGAGTGCCGACTGGAGACTTGCATCAGAGAATCCCCACGCATCAGTCAGGCCGACAGCTTCTGGCACCAGCGCCGACAGGGAACGATTCACGAGGGCCCTGATATCCTTCAACTGTGCAGCCGAAATATATGAATCTTCCAAGAAGCCCAAAGCGCCAATTGAAAACGGGCTCTCGATAGTTGATAACGCGAAGAGATCGCATAGGTGTTTCAGGACAGTGTGCAGCGCGGCATCGCTGACACAAGCTACCTGGTCTACGAAGGATTGGAGCACGAAGTATTCGGTGTGTGCGCGGGCCGCAGCAATAAGAGACATCATGTGTGTGTTCCAGGCCTCATCCTGTGACAAACCATCCTGCATGACCGAGTCTTCGAGGAGCTTATGACAGTCAAATGCCATTCGAACTGCGCGATATCGGTACGCAGATAGCTGGATTTCGGGCTTGAGAAAGTCATCACCATGTGCCGTACATCGCTCGCCTTCTATAGGACTTCGAAGATAGGACATGGCAGCGTCGACGGTCTGTCCCTTGCCAATGGCCGAAACACATTTGATGAGGTACCTGGCGGTTTGCTGGTACATCACATAATTCTCTCCCTCTAATGTCGCCATAGGCGCCAAGTCAGCGACGAGGTCTGGCAATCCTGATAGAACCGAGTAACCATGTCCGCCGCAGCACTTGCGTGCATCCTCCGCACCGTCAGCTGCAGTCTGCGTCGCATATGCCTTGAGAGAAGCAGTGGTAATGTGCCCATAAGGCAGTGTAGTGTGATCGCCCTGCGCCTGTCGGGCAACTAGGTCTTGGTATATATTTTCACAGGCTTTCGAGGCGAAAAGGATAGCAAAGGCTCGAGACATGATAGTGAGAAGCCGATACTGCTGTGATTTGAATGACATTATTGTCATCTCGTGTGAGATGGAAGGATCGAAGTGGAGGTTGCCCTGTTCGCGAACGACGGAATAACGAGTAGCGATGGTGGCAGCTTGCGCAAGCTGGAATGCCATGGTATGGATGATGAAGTTGCGCGTATAGATCATGGTGCTATAGGAGTGTTTATCGACCGATGCTTTGAGATAGGACCCGTCCCTCAGAACCCGGGCACTACGCATCATCATATGGTGCCTGGGGATACGAACCCGGTTGAAGATGGCATATCCGTTATCGGTGGTATTTAAACCCATGGTCATTCCTATGTCGCCAAGCTCAATCCCGGCCAATGGTTTGAAATCGTCTAAAGACCGAAGTTGAACCATGAAAGGGTGGACACCGTGATCCTTCCGGTCGATGATCAAGCGGGCCATGACAATGGCATGAGAGGTCGAGTACCCGATACCGCCAGGCCAGTATTTTGTGGATGTGATAGTGGGGGAATGAATTATGAACTCGTCGGCCTGTTGGTCAAACTTAGCGGTCGTTTCGAGCCCTCGGACAAATGTGCCATGTCCCAGTTCCGTCTGACAGTAGGTGCCAATGATCTTGCCGGACTCAGCTAAGGGAAGCCAGTAGACGAGCTGTTCAGGCGATGCCTGGAGCTTCAGCGTCGGGATAAACATGGCGGGGTGGAGCCCAAATGGCGAAGCATTGATAAGAGTATAGTGGTGGGTTCTGCGATTAAAAAGACCATGTTTATTCTGCACTTCGTCCTCCATGAGAGCCTTGCCGAATCGAAGGCCATGGTGGTACAGGGACTTGCGATCCAACCCTTCGTAGACGGTCGGAAGCTTCTTTTTATTATTTTCGCCGAGCTTGGCTTCAATACGAGACAAAGCAAGTTCACGGCGTCGGAAATCGTCTTCTCTATCCAAAGAGTCATTGAACGAACACGAAAAGTAATGGACAGGTGACACATACCCATCGTATATGATATATGACAAGTCCAGTGGTCGAAAAGAAGCCGCCATGCGGGCCTGCTTCATGAGTTCCGTTTGGCGATTGGAAGTTGATGGCTGCACCGCATTGATGTCTATAGGTCGGACCATTCTGAATGACGGAAGTGCGTAGCAATGAGATTATGGGAAACATATCCTGTTTATATGACGGCTGAAAAAATTCGCTACGCCGAAAGCTCGGAGCCGCATAAGGTTAGCACGAGAGCAGAAAATTTGCTTCCATGGCCGAGCCGGGCGGCTCTGTAACATACGTCCCCGGTCATAAATACGCGAATCTCCAAAGCGCATCTTAGCAGACGTTTTACTATACAATCGCGGTGCGGATGGGCCCAGACAAGTCCTCTGTTCGATCCGGCAACGTTGTTGAGGAACGCCGTGGCACCCGGTCCCCAGGTAACTCCCCGACGAAGAATTGCTAGGGCACAAGAGTCCGGCAGCCAGTCGGTTCAAGGGGAGCATATTAAAAGTAGGCTCCCTCCGACGGAACATTGTATCACTGTGATACTTGAGAAGAGGCTGATCATCCCGAAATTGAATACTCACATCAGGTCAGGCCAAGGTCTGTTTGACATGGAGGCACCGTGACCCCCTTGCCTCCTTGAAAATGATCGGAAAGAGCTCAAGGCAGTTTGGCGCGATGCAAAAGGATAATCCGACAGGGAGGGATATCAAGTATCGGGTTGCAGCGACATTGGCGGAGATGATGGGGGCTCCGCGATCTGCGGGCGTGAGTTGGAAGTAGACGGATGTGATGTGCAAGATTTCCCAGATGGATTATTCTCAGTCGCGGTTCCGATACGGTACTACTATACGGATAATGATATCAATTGTGATAAATGAGGGGGATGGGTGTTGACGTGCAGTAGTCTTCTGTAATTCATTAATTATATTATGACCTGCCGACAGCGTATAATTCCAAAGGCGAACGAGGGGAGTGAGCATTGAGAGAAAAGCCACGGTGCGATTCGGGTGATTTGTCGTAAGTCTTGGCAGTTTGAACTCATTTGGGCGGTCTGCAAAGGAGTAATTCTCAGCAGGAGGCCATAACAAAGGGAGCGGTGCGACGCACGGCTTCCTTAAGCTATGTGATGGGGTCATTCCTATCTTTATCCTTCTTCAGCTCAGTAAACGCCATCTTGGTACCAGGAATGACGGTGAGAGAGAAAAGCGGCCTGTGTCCAAAAAGGCTGCAGAACGCGTTAGGAGTAGACCGCCCTTGTTTTCTGATCAAAAAAATCCCATAAAGGCTGGCAACGACCGTTTACGGATGTCTAGCACCAAGAGCATAGTAATGAGCCCAGCGCGTCTTTGAAGATACAAAAGATATGCACCTGAGCAGCATCGCCTACACCAGATTGATATTCTTGTCAGGCCTAGGTTCCATTTGCGCAACCAAAGATTCCTTGCAATAAACAGACTAGCCCGTTTCCAGAGTAGTGGCCAAAATCAAGGCGAGAGAAGCAGGACGCAAGTCATGATCAACGTAGAGAGAAGACAAGATGGCCGGGAGCAACTAGACCTGTGCCGTCAAATTATAACAGAACCAAATAACTTTGACGCGGTCATGTGATGGACCAATTGCCAATTGCCAGAACTCAGTCAAACTCACTGCCATTCGCTTCAGCAATCCGTTGGATGCCACCCATTCCTTCTCTCTGGACGGCCTGCTCACACTAGCTTCTTTGGATACGAATTTGAGGTCGTGCAGAGACCTTGTTCTGTCAGCGCATGGCCGGGGCCTTCAGTGGTCATCTCGTAGATTCATTCCACGCACAGCAAGCCCGATATTCAGTCCCATTTGGTTCTCAGAACCAACTTATAACCAGCGGCCCCATGTCATTTAATCCACAGATGCACGGAACTCCATCCACGGGAAATCAGTCAATGGGTGACTATTCATTCTCGTTCAACTCCCCGCATTCGACCTTCAATCCAGAGCTCTCGGAGGCCACGACGCTCAAGATCGCTGCTCTACAAGCGAAGTTGAACCAAAAACTTGGACCCGAATATATCTCGCAGCGTCCAGGACCAGGAGGCGGCCCCAAGCTCACGTACGCGGAAGGGTGGAAGATCATCAACCTAGCTAACGAGGTGTTCGGATTTAATGGGTGGAGCTCCAACGTGGTCAGCCTCACTACGGACTTTATCGACTACAATGAAGAGTCCAGGAGATATAGTGTCGGTACCACTGCGATCATTCGTGTCACGTTGCGGGATGGAGTGTATCATGAAGATATCGGGTATGGGTTGTTGGAGAATTCCAAAAGCAAGGGCGCCGCTCTCGACAAGGTACGTCGACGTTCTCGAACCCGCGTTGAAATGTAATAAATGTTTGCAGTGCAAGAAGGAAGCCGTAACGGATGGCTTGAAACGTGCGCTAAGGAGCTTCGGAAATCTACTCGGGAATTGTCTTTACGACAAGACTTACACGCAGGAGGTAGTGAAAATCAAGGTCCAAGCAGTAAGTCTGCGCTTCGAGTCACTCATGCACTTGGGAACTCAATTACATTCTGAACGTAGCCTAAGTTTGACCAAAGCGAACTCCATCGTCGCCCCGAGTTTGAAGAGACCAAACCGAACATCGCCTCTATGTCTAAACCCACGCACCCTTCTGTAACGGAGTCCACAATCAATTCGACCAATAATTTCGTCACGCCCACGCGCCCGGTTGCCCACTCAAACCAACAACAAACCAAAGTCCTTTCTTCTATCCCCTCGCACCTTCGCTCAGGGACGAACGCTCAGGCGGGACCATCCCATGTCGCTAGAACCACCATAAATACCCATGATAACCCTATGCATTCGGCCTCGAAGGGCCAATTCTCATCTGGCGCTGCATCACATCAAGGTCAAGGGCGCCAAACCGCCGAGGTAAAGCATAATACCCGCATGCCGGCGACAGAATCAGCCCGCCCAGCGATCCCACAACAACATATCACCACTGGCAGCGGAAATATCAGACCTGCTGCACCCGGGGCATCAATCATTCCCCAACGCGCACCTCCTCCAGCGGATGCGCTGCCTCAGCCCCAGGAGGCAGAACTGGATGCTGCTGACGAATCGTATCATTTCTATTCGGATGATGACGCGTTTCTCGCACTGGTCGATCTTGGGGAGGGAGACCTGGGACAACCCCTGCTACCTGAGACTGATCTAGGTAGACCCCTTGATGATGATGAGGGCGACACTAGTTTCAATCCGCAGCGACAAGTTTCGCCAGCAGATTCTTCGTCGACTTATGCGCCAAAAACGCATCAACATCCCCCAGGCCAGCAATCGACGAGAGTGAATTCGTTACCACAGAACCAGCGGCAGCCTCACAATCAACCGCATCTCCCTTCTAATCAATTCAATGCTGCGCCTAGGCCACCACAGCCGCAGGCTGCGAACCAGAACCAGTCTCATCGAAACCATCACCAGCCACCGAGGAATCACAACCAGAACCTCAACCAGAACCAGAATCATCAACTGATCTCGGGCGGTCCCGCATCCATGGGGAAAAGGCCACCGACACCGTCGATGGGTGGCTTCCACTTCCCGCCTGGAATTGTGAGTTTTTTCTGTCATTGTGCCTGCATCAGCCTCTGATCCTATCTTCTCGCATGCCCCATAGGATCCACAAGCAGCGTCGAAACAGTCTGCACCAGCGCAGGGGCAAAGCTCGACATCTGTGATAGGATTGAAACGCCCCCTGGAAGCGATGTATGTACTTTTCTTGTTTCTTTCAAGGATTGTTTCTCACATCGTTCTATTTAAAGCTCTTCTTCGACGAACACGAGACCGGGGATGACGAATACGAGAACAGCGGGAGCTGGGATGGGACAGGGGCAGGTTAAACGAGAGATCTTTGGGAGACTTGATATTGGGGACGGTGGGGATGTGAAGAGGGTCCGACGTTAGACTTGATCATTTTTGCATCGGAAGAAGGAGACTTTCGCATTGATATTTGTATTAGTATCGTTATTTCTATCGCTATCATCGCGCATTCATTGTATCTTATAGATTCACTACACTTGCTATCACGTCGGTTATATATTGCATCTGATGCTCTGGTCACCCCACTGCCTTCCCCTTGTTGTGCCACCTTTCCAACGCTCAGTCCTGTAAACTGTCCCTTGTTTACGCCATGGAGGGAAGACTGCCAAAAATAGGCGTCCCATACTCATGATAATGCAGTCACGAAGGGTCACATCACAGGCAAACTCTGTCAACCCCACTGCGACCACTAGTCAGGATGCTTCATCGGCTCGTGGACCTAAAAGCCACTGGTAACGGCTTTTACAATTTCACGCCATAACGGCCTACGACTACCACGCATCTTCGTCTGCGTCCGGCATCTCAATAATATCTGATTGGGCATCCAATACGGTCATCAGCAATTCCCATTATACTCTGGGATCTGCTGGGATTTGTTGCAAGCTCACATAGCCCGCCCCTCTGTTGAGTCCAGAGAAACGCACATCCTTCCACATCATCGCGCGCACGACATCAAATAAGGTACGAATTCGTGTCAGTCACCACCAGCACTGCGCTTGAGCTTGATCATTATCACATTATCACAACAGTCTTGAGCTCCGTCCTGGGGACAGTCGATCCTCGGCAACCTTTCTTCGAGTCGATTGGAGATCACTGACCAGTGACCATTGACATCTTGATGAACTGGTGACTGACCTACGTCCGCCGCGCAATTGCCCCCCAGCGTACAGTCCGGTGATCAGCCTACGTACCGAGTGCAGGGCCGATGTCTTGACATCATGAGAACATCAGTCGTGTGTTGAAAACCGTTGTCAGCCTTGTCGTCTCCTTCTGTGTCGAGTTGCGCATTTGCCTTAACCACCCCGACTGTCACAGTCGGAGAAGTGACGGGGTCTCAGATCTCAGGTCCGTAGTTTGTTTCGCAGAAGACAGTGCCGGATTATGTCGACTTATCTCTCCCTCAGGTTTGTTGGCTCGACGAGGTCGTTTACAGCACGACGAGCGCACTCATGACCATCCCGACATACACGACGCCCGCGAAAACGGGTCCAAACACGCCACTCATAATCGGGATAGTGGTCACCGGAGTTGTGTTTCTGCTGATGATTGAATGCATCCGCCGTTATAGGAGAAATAGGCTCGTGCCTACGCTTTGTGAGTTGCGTCGCCCCACGCAGGTCCGCTCTATGGGACTCATGATGGTTCACACCATGCAGACGTGCCACCCTCCCTGCCCTTGCCGCCACCTCTGCCTTCGCCTCCCGCACCACCGTATATGGCAGACTATGAGGGCCAGCGGATGCGCATGGAGATAGAGAACATGAGGCGCCAGAGTGAGATGCTGCAGATACAGGCACAGCAGGCGAGGCATGAAGAGACCGAGGCCCAGCGGCTGAGGCTGGAGAATGCGAGGCTTGAGTCCGAGATGCTCCGACTGAGGAGTCAGCCGACGCTTGTTCCCGCTAACTTGCCGTCAAGACGAGAAGATGATGAGGCACAGCGACTGCGGGTTGAGATGGAGAATCTCAGGCGCGAAAATGAAGCGATTCGGTTGCGGGCACAGCAAGGACCTCCTGTGGCCTCGCCACATGGGCGAGAGATGGACGCGGGACCTGCGGATGCGCCTCCAGCATATAATGATCACAACTATATACCCTGATAAGATCTTTAGGTGCCTAGCTTTGATCTTGATGCAAGAAAGGGCGACTCGGATCGCCCATGAGCTGGCCATCGCTATCTAAATCCAAATAACATCTTTGATAGTTGCCGCGAGCCGAATTATACTTCTTCCTCGATTTCAGAACACCCCAACCCCACCAGCGGTAAGCACGAGGACTGCCGCACCTCCTTGGTACTTCCTGGTTTTATAAAGAGAGGCGATCTATACTTCGAGATATTCGATAACGGGCCCTCTTCAATCAACTCCTCCAGACTCCCTTGTCACGCCAAATCTCATGATGAACTGATTCATCCGCCATGGCGCCACCATTCAATTGACGTTCAACATGGATGGTGGTCTTGGACGTGCGAGTCCTGTAATTCCTGCGAGCAGGCAGATCTATAACACATGTAATATCTGGCTATGATTGTAGTCTCTTGGGAATGGCAGCTGTGCGTCGAAATCGCGCCAGCTACTGGTATGCCCACGAGAGCAGGGCCGAACAAAATACTCAGAATCGGGGTGGTCGTAACTGGGGTTGTTTCTTCTGTCTATAGGTATCTGCATCTAAGGCTGCAGGAAGCGCTCTAAGATGTTCATGTCCGAAGCTCATACGATTTGTAAGTTCCGTCGCATCCCAATCCGCTTGAGCAGCTTACGACTGGACCATACCGACAATTATATACCCTGATGGTTTTCTTTATGGCTGGACTGAGAAAAGCATAGTTTCCCTTTCGTCTGTCTTCGCGTATACCTTCAGCTGATAACTGTACTCTGAATACCGCAGTGCTGGTATTTGGTGAATACGGCTGCAATAATTGTACATCAACAGCTGGAGTGCCACTAGCCAAAGCAATGGGAAGGCATGTGAAGGCTCGCAGCTTCCATTGACTCTGAGCCGCGCTGCACGGAACCTAGCCCTGTGATGGAAATAACCAATATGGATCGTATGAGTATAATCATAACCATCCAGTGTATTCATAGACGGGAATGGAGCAGGACGGGCTTTGTTCCAATGGCTCGGGCTTTATTTCTACCCACGCAACCTTTGAGCCCATGAAAATATTGAGCTGCAGCTTTGCTATCGTAGCCTAGCCTTATTCGTGGCTTCTGGAATCTAAGTTATGGAATAGCGCTGTGGAGATCTGCACTAGTGCTGAAGTTGACAGTTGGGCGTGATTGATGAGTACCAGGCTCTCCCGCAATCTTCAATACACTGTGCGTTCGTATCCCTAGGAGCACGACATCCATCACGTTTGAATTAGGTTCGCGGGAGGAGGAAGTACAGAAACCAGTGAAGATGAGATCTCACAGAGTTTGGCCGAGGTGCACGGTGACCTGTCATCCCGTAGATCTGCCCACTAGATGTCTAAAAAAGACGGTAGTACTTCAGTATTGCGATGATAAGGCCGGATAGAATGTGCTTCCCATATCGTGTCCCTTTATGTCCGCCAAGGCGCAGCGCCATCGATTTCAGCTTGTAGAATTCAGAGGAAGGGCCGATACAGTGGAAAGCGAAAAGATATGCTCTTCAAGAAGCACTTGGTTATGGTTCTAAGTCAAGTAGAATCCATCGACCATACAATAGCACGAGAGAGTGAGGACGAAATGGGTGTTAAGGTTGTGCCAGAAGTACAAGACAAGGGACATGAGCTCGTCGTGTGACCAATTTCCTGGAACCCCATAGGTCGCCACCTCAAGTTGCACCGATTAGCAGATATAAAGCCTTCAGGACTAGGCCATAGGCGCGGTCTAGGCATTAATATTGGTCGCATGTGATGAAAAGTGAAGCCATCCAGGCCGAGAAGTAGGGTCAAACTCCATGGGAGAGTCCAGTACAGGCAACATCCCGTAGTCTTTGCCACGGTCGATAAACCGTGCATAAGAGAGAGAAGAGGAAGTACCGTAGTACGAGTCCAGTTTCGGACACAGCGCCGCGGGATACAAGCGGACTCGGAATCGGAAGCGTCGCCGGATAAAAATTCGTCGCGTGATCGTTGCCTGATTGGACCTGAAAGTTTCTGCCGAAAGCGCTTGGCATCTTATCCCGCCCTGCTCCTCTTCCTAACACCCACCCAACACCCACCGTCCCCGGCCATGGACACCCCCGGCCAGCAGGAAAAGGACTTCCTCTCCTCGATGTTCCCCACCGATGAACAACAGCGATCCCAGATCAACATGTACTCGATGCCCTACGGCCCAATGCAATCATCGATGCACCAAAACGCGAATCCAGAGCTTAGCATGGACGTGCTGAACAACCTTATGTCAATGCAGGGCATTGATTCTCAGCCTACTTCCCCTGTATCGCCTCAGTACAACCCGCAGTCGGTTCTCGAACACCAGTTCAAGCTCACGCAGCTACAGCAGCTTCAACAGTTACAAAATCAAATCTTTCAACAACAGGTGAGTCTAATTGCCACGATCTTACCTTCTTTTCGGTTCTCTTTTCGATTTTATGACCCGGAAGCATTTGGTCTAAAGGAATCAACGCGGTGGTTGAGAAGGTGTGAGGACAGCTATCATTCGAGAACATACCCCGTGATGGAGACAACCATGTCCGTTCTCCAACGAATGCGGTCGTCATTCCAGTCTTGCTTTGTTGTAACCCGTTTTGGACCTCAGACCCACGAGTCTAAATTCACGTCCATGACCCGGGTCGGGCTCCCTTTCACCTTTCGCCGTCCCTGTTTATTGGGCGCCGCTAATATTTTAATTCCAAGATCGCACTCATTAGCAGCCAGACTGCAGGAATCATGCAAGATTCTCCTTCCATTGAGCCACGACGCGATCCTCCAAATCAATATAACGGGCTACCCACACCTGGTACGTCTACCCGCTTTTACGCACGCAATCCTTATGAAACTTCAGCAGGGCCGTCGGCTGAAATCCAGGCCCAGAACCCGTCGATGGAATATGTGTCCCCTATGGTCCTCAACAACAGCTACATGGACGCACATGAGCCCTACAGACAAGACCACCATCTGTCCATGCACAATCACGCCATGAATTCGAACTACCCTCCTCCACGAGGGTCAACGTCGGCACCGGAACACATTGCATTCCGCACTAGTCTTCCCTCGCCTGCTGAACTCGACTTCGACATCTCACCGCTCACGAGCCCATGGCTCGGTGCCCACCAGCATCAACATGCCATGAATCATTTTCCATCGTCGAACAAACGTAACGCATCCTCGAGTGGTGACGAGGCGATTGGGAGCCAGCAGCCCTCACGCAAAAGGCAGTCACCCGCCATCCGCCCAATAAATCCTGATGTACAAGGGAGCAGTAGCAGCAAAAAGTACTTTCGCGGATCGAAATCGACGAACTCGACCCCCCTGATGAGGTCGACACGGTCACGGAAGGGAAGTACCGCGGATGACGTGCCGGGGGATACACCCTCTCCTGTGGATCTATCAATGCCGCCCCCCGCGCCGCCAATGCCCGCCTCTTCATCATCCTCAAGGGCACCGTCGGAACACGTACCACCGTCCCCACATTTCAACCCGCATCTGACACCCGTGACCCCGGCGAGTATCATGAACCTCGGTCGGCTGGGGATCAACCACAGCGCCACTGGTATGACCCCTCTGACAAGACAAGTCGTGCCTCAAAAGGCAGATGCGAAGGGGAAGTCAGCCGCAAGCACATCTGCAGCGAAACCGAAGGCTACAGACGCCTCGCGGAATAAAAGCACTCGCAAAACGGCCACTGGGTCCCTCGTCAGCCCCAACCTCAAGGCCATTCTACCGGGTAAGGCATAACCCTTTCGAGTCCACAAACAGCACTGACCTCCCCGCAGCAGGCACCGGTCTCCAACCCATGTCCCTTTCCTCCCCCGCGCTCCTCCCGACGCCGGTCGTCCAGGTGCGCAAGACCTCACACAAGGCCGCCGAGCAGAAACGGCGCGACTCGCTCAAAACGACATTCGACGACCTCCGCATGCTCCTCCCGCCCATCCCCCTCCCCACCGACGACAAGTACCCCGCCGACGAGATCCTGCCCGGCGCCCTCCCGCCCCGGGGTCCCCCCAAAGCCGGCGGAGAGGGCCCGAACAAGGGCGTGAGCAAGCTGCAGCTGCTGATGTGCGGGAACGAGTTTATCAGGGTGCTGAAGGCACGGGTGGAGAGGAGGGATGAGGAGATTGAGAAGCTGCGCATGGAGGTGCGGAGGATGAGGATTGGGATGCCGATGGGGGAGGGGGATGAGGAGGTGGATTTGGAGAAGGATTTGGATGCGGTGGAGGTGCTTGGGGGTGGGGCGTTGGGTATGGGGGAAGGGCCGGTGGGTGGGGGTGGGATGATGCCGACGTTGGGGGAGGATGAGGAAGATGATGATCCAGGGGAGGATTGACCTCGCGCCACTGGTGGGTGTCCTGGAATCTAGGATTGGATATTTAAGGAAGGAAGACTGCCGCCTTCGATGGAATTGGATACAGCGTAGTAGTAGTAGTTCAGAATAGCACAACGGCTCGGGATCCACATGCACGTAAATTAAGTGAGTATTATATTGTATACCGTGTCTTTCGCGTTCAAGTCATGTAACAGTTGATGTACTATATAGCCAGATCGTTACCCATTTACGCAGATTTTGGTTTATCCGGGGGTCGTAGGTTCCTGCCGAAAATTGCTCGGAGAATCTCGGGTCAACCGTCATCGGACCTGACGGGGATATTCGATGACCCGTTTTCAAGTTACGCCACACTCACTGGTCCCCGAAACTGGAAGACTCGTTTATCATACGGACACGTCACACGGTCCCCCAATTGGAACAGCCAGTGTTACCTTGGACTCTCGTCGTGAAAAAATAGGCGTCGACCGACGAAGCTATCCTGCCAACACACGGAACACACTGTCATCGAGTTGAGCGCCCTTTCACTTTGCATCTACCAGGAATACAGCATATCATGATCACTATGTTTGGGGGATGGATAGTCGTCCTTTGGACCTTTCCCGTACCGGGTAGGAAGTCCTCTTCACCGGCTAGGAGGATGCTGGTTCATGTTAGCGCCTTCGGACACATACCATCAGATACATGACTCGGAGTCCTCCATAGGGAGATACACCAAAGCCACGATTCTTTTTTACACAGGCGCAATCATTACATTGCGATTTGGGCATCTACGGTTTCTCAAGGCGGAGGTTGGTATGAATACAATGTCGACACCCTTGTAGAGTGTAATCAACTTATAAGCCGCGTTTGGGAATGGTCATTGGGTGATAATCAATTACTTTGAAGATAAGATGAAGATAATCAATTGGTGTGATGTGTGATCTCGGCCCTTCTTCAACACCTCTTTCTCGGTGCCACCAAGTCCCAACCTACCTCTTTCGAGTTTTCCTGTTTCCTCTGACTGTGGCGACTCATAGTGCTCTACACGCTCCTGCGTTGATGCGTCGATTCTGCGCTGTTCTGCCGATGATCTTAATTCGGTGTAACGATCCGCCTGACTCAAATTGCGGCGAGGGGCGGTTATCGCTGAAAAAATGGTTGAATGCGGCCGAGATTCGCTCCCCAACGTTTCTCGATGGGCATGATGGCTCATTGCAGGGAGGTGGCCATATCAGCCTGAAACTCCTACTGGCCGTGAAATCACTACATTCATTCGAGAGCCAGCAACTAACATCGGCATTGCTCTTCCAGCGTGTGATCACCCGAAACAGTCCCGAGGATTCCCCATAGATAGGCTAACATAACCAGTCTCCATAATCAGGGCAGCCCAGGATCTCGCCCACGAGCCTGCAGGGATCCTGGAGGCTCACTAGCGCTGACCATCGAGATGGAGCAGCGCAACTAGCGTCGACTTTCTCCTCGCCTCATCATGTCACTCATGTTCCGCAATGTCGGTGCTAGTGACTCTCGCTTTCAACCCTTGATTAATAATCGTCTGAATTAAGGCAGGCTATGGAGAGGACGGGATGGCATTCGTACTGTACTTCCCAGCTCAAACCCGGTTGGGTTTGGTGTTGCAAGTCGGCCTGCTCGGATCGCGAGTACCCTGCTCCCCCCCACGATAAATGACCGCCAAGTCTTTCCCAGCGATATCTCTCGACTCGTTAAAGGGAACTGGCCACCCGAAGCGGATGCATCTACTAGCAGCGACGCCAGTGCCCTCCTTCCACCAACGATTCATGTCGGTAACCCTTTACCTGCGTGTGACTACCCAAAATATCGTCGGGAATTGCCTATCAATTCCACGGTGACCCTTCAGAGTCGGGGCTATCGGTATTTTTGTCTCCAAGCTGGTAGAGCCTCCGCGGTAACTTACTGGCGTCGGTCAAGCGATGCAATGAATATCGACTTTCCCTCAACGTGCCATTTATCGTCCTGCGCAAAGTCGCCATCTTCTCTCGTTCTTTTCATCGACTTGAATAATCGTTGGCCACCGCGGGAGGATCGTGAACAGCACCACCGCGATACTTTCTACGGACGGCAAATCCATCTTCTAATAAACGACTTGTTTCACGAACGCGGCCCGCAGGACGCGGAGAGGTGTCTCCATTCTAACTCTTCGTTGAATCGAGCCTGCACGCGTAGTGATTGCGCGATACATTGATATACGTTATCCTATCCTCCCCCCTTGGGCCTAAAGATATCTCGAAATGGTGCCTGCCTAGCGCTGATACTATAAAGGCCGTGGTCTTCACGTCGGATTCCTTCAACCTCTTAAGCCCCTCTTCACCCGAAGATGTACCTCGACGTCTTCGTTGTTCTCACCTTCTGCATCCACGTTCACCTCGCAAATGCTGCATACACTTGGCCAAATCTCGCCTATGATTATATAGAAGAGTTCTTATGGCGTGAGCTGACTGGCTTTGCCGGAATTCCGAGGGTATGTGGGCCTACGACGACAGACCCCGATGGTACAACTGCTTCGATACAAGCACAATGGCTTCGCACAGTAAGCGTTCTGTACCTGTCCAACTAAATACAGTTGACTCAATATACTGGATGTATAGGCGTACCACGACATGGCAACCTTCAACAACGGAGTAGGTGGACTTGATGGTTCTATAATGTTTGAGCTCGATCGCGCCGAGGTTTGTCATCGCTTCTCGCAGTTGGCCAGGTATTAACCACACACTTGCTCCCTGCTGCCAGAACATTGGTGCTGGACTGACCGCCACTCGTGGTCAATTTGTTAATCATATCTCCAAGTATACCTCCAGTTCGTCGGGTGCCAAAGTATCTCCTTTGTTCTCACCTGTTAACTTCATTCTTTCACTTATGCAGTGCCTGATCTTATCGCTGCTGGCGCGATTCTAGCTGTAAGCCAGTGCGGCGGACCTAGCATACCTTTCAAGCCAGGGCGAATTATGGCGTCAGCAGCGGGACCTGCAGGTGTCCCGGTACCCGAAGGAACTCTAGCTTCGCATATTGCAGCATTCCAGCGTCAGGGATTCACAGCTACAGAGATGATAGGCTTGGTGGCGTGTGGTCACACCTTGGGTGGCGGTATGCGTCCATCGTTGCTCTTTGCATGACTTGATAACAAGTCAATTGTGCAGTAACTGCTGTTGACTTTCCCGCGATCAACACTGGATCTAGTATTGCACCGTTCGACGATACACGTCTATTCGATAATCACATGTGCGTTAACAATGCTTTACGCGCCGGTATATCGTCCTTCATATTTTTTTCAGCGCCACGAATCACGTCAATGGGCCCAACATTAATCCGCTTGTGAAAGGGCCCGCCGCAACAGATTCCGACGCGCGCATTTTTGCCAGTGATGGTAATGCCACAATGAGGAGGTCAGCTCTCACTCTAGCCATGACGGGAACAAGTCACTGATATGCCTTCAGCTTTGCTTCATCAGCTTCGACTTTTAGCTCTACCTGTGGCGACCTTATCGGGCGCATGATCAATACAGTGCCCACTGGCGTCACCTTGCGCGATCCCGTCGTTCCCATCCCATTCAAACCGCGCGATTATCTGTTGAGCCTAACCGCAGCAGGGACTCTCAACCTGAAAGTCACTGCCGACGTGAGCATCTAACCATATGCGCAACCTAGACTTGCCTTAATTGTAACACCTTTTCACAGATTTTTGGACCTTCCGTCATCAATAGCAACCGTGTTGTAACTTTGAAATGGGCTGATCGCCGCAGTAGTAGCTGTGCCTCTGGCGCATGCTCTGCCTCGCCTATCGGCGTTACTACGAATCCCGGCCTGCGTAACGGCAACACCCTGCAGTCGTATTCCTTCTCAATCACCGTCTCCGCCACAGCCTCGTTCTCGTCGTTCTGGTTTACTGTCGACGAGGTCGGGAATGGAGCGACGGTCGTCACGCAGAACAACGGCGGAGGAAATTATCCCGTTGACGATTTGATCGTGTACGTACCCGCGTACTCGTGTGCTCTTATCTCAGGTCCAAACATAGCTCGGGTCACAACTGCGGTATGTTATTTGACCTATCTCTCTTTTCAGCATATGGTTCCTGACTGGCTTGTGTGAACGAACTAATAGGTCCGTCTTGATGGAACGACACAGCCTAGCAGCGTCTCTGTCGAGTCCATGTTCAGGGATACAACCCTCTTCAAGGCTGTCCTCACCACCGTCCCTGCTTCCCTCGGAATAGCTCCCTACATCAGCCCTGTCCCGCAATACGCGTTTTACACTGCGCTAGTGCCTGGAGATGTGAGTCTATTCTGCCAGTACTTGAATTTCGAGTACTCTGCAGTGTTTGGGGGTGTGACACACACAGGTCCGATTATGGGCGGGGCGTGCAATGTTCGGGCCCTCAGGATTTCGACGTCTTGCAGTACGACCTGAGAGTCCTTCCTCATTCCTATATTAATTGGGTTTTATGGATTATTACTTCGTCTGTATTTTGGGCTACAGGAGCAACACTCGCAACGTACAATATGATTTCATAGGAGTGATTGAAATGACCATCAACTTCTTCATTTTATGCAATTTTCGACATTGGAGAAGGGAGTGGTGGACGATGAAGTGACATACGAAATCTGCAAATCTGCCCTGGTGGTGAATCTGTGTGAACGCAAGGTTAACAAGTTGTGCTGAGGATTTTGAAACAGGATCAGACTTGGATCAGACCAGATCAGATTTATCAATGATCATTTCCAAGAGGTCACTCCGCAAAGTTTCCCACTATGGAAAGCCGGACGGTCGCGCTCTGCTGATGCCGTCGGCAACGCAGATGCCGCGGGTAGATCGTTCAACCAAGAGTAGGACCTCGTACACTTGGTCGAAATAAGAGGCTGGATACTCTCAAATTATTTCTTGGTGTATAGTGGACAGGGAGGGCACTGGCTCGAGCATCTATGATCTAGCGGACCTAAGATGAGCTACATAAGATGGTAACTGACGAACTTTTGGACCAAGACCGCGCGACGCGAGCGCGGACCCTATGGAGAGCTCAAAGGCGTCAATGGCTCCGACGGCCATCGCTGTGGGGTTTCGATCGGACAGGTGTCTTCCAAACCCTCAGCAGCGGCTGGTTCGAAGGGAAAGAGGAATACGGAGGACAGCTAGGCAGCATCGGGGGCTCAACAGAGGATAAGAGTGATGCCCTCTTCACGTTGTGCTGATCAGTGATGCGGCGGTCCTGAGCTCAGCTCCTCTCGAATCTTCACACCCAGCACGGAAGTCAATGGGGAACTCTAAGGCATCAATCAATATGCGGGTACGAAGGACCCCCGCTAGCAGGATCTCAAATTGACCCTGACCCCGATGAGCATCAGCCTATTCTCGCCAAGCATGGGCTCTCACCGCAGTGGAGGTCTCAACTCAGGACCATACTTCGACTTTACTAGAAACGGATGTTATTCCTACGCTCGGCTCACCCTTGAAGGTTGAACCAAGCAAGGGTGTTGAGATGTTGCCTACGAGTGCAGATGTCCAATCTTATAAGTACTAAGTATCAACTCTCTACTCTCGGCAAGACAAACGCGGCGCCTTCCGGGATGTCCTCTCCTGCGGGGCAAGTTTGAGCGTAGCCGTCATCGTGGTCGTGGTCGAGGTCGAGGTGAGAATCGGATTCTTGCTGGTGCTGGTGCTGGTCTCCGTAAAGGTTGTCCGGGCGATGACGCGGGGGTCAGCCTGCTGCAGGTGTAGCTCTGCGAAGATGCAGGGCGTCGGAGCGCAGGAGATGGGAGTAGGAGAACGGCTGGCCTCGTGTGCGGGCAGGTCGTCGCTTTGAGGTCTTGAGAAGGGTACAGTGGATCTGGGGAACGAAAATGTGCGTCAGCTGTGTCCAAGGAAAATGACGAGATGGAGTGATTGGACCAGGGTATGGGAATGGGAGTATATGATAGTTCAAGATTTCGAGAGGAAGTAAGTGGACAGGAGTCGCTGACTGAAACAGAAGGTGACGAGGGGGCCACCTCGAGACCCCGCAAACAGTATGGGTGGACACAGACAGGAGGCAAAACATCGAATGAGAGCGTCCGATAGAAGCCCCGTCGTGTTGGATTAAAGTATCAAGATGAACAACTTCGATGAGCAGCGCAGCCTTTCCATGGCAACAACCAAGGACAAAAAACTCGAAGAACGCGACAGGAGGCAACGAAGAAGCAAATAATATAGGGTGGAATCGAGGACCCACTGACCCCTCAAAAAAGTAAACGAAACACACCTTCAACGACCTCTTCTCAACAATATACCCTTCCCTCCAAAACATTGAATTCACCGTGTCTATCCCACAGCCGTCATTGTTCATCCAGACCCCCAAACGCACCCACGATGCGCCTTAGCTTCGGCGCGTCCTCGCTCATTTCCCTCGGTGCAAGGTACATTCACCTCCGCCCACAGACGTTGGCGTCAAGCCCAAGCACTGCGAAATCCACACCCGCTACCGGTGGTCCACCCATATCACCCTCCGCGTCATTTCCTGCAACAAAACTGGCAGGCTGTCCCACTTCTCCTGCGCCGCCGCTGTTGCCTGCCCGGCGTCTGAGCCTCCTACAGCGGGCTATGGACGCTTGGGTTTGCTAGTTGACGTCTGAGGGAGCTTCTTTGGGCGTGGAGGCTTCGGTGGTTTGAGCTTTACGGGGTGTATGATGTCGCGCGACTTGATCATGACTTTGAGATCGAGTTTGGACACGAGCTCTGGTGCGGTTGCCATAGTACTCCCTGGTGGCGACGGTCTTGGTATTCCTCCAGTGAGGATGCCGTCGATGCGGAGCCCAAGAGAACGCAGCAGGGCGAGGGCGAGGGCGGTGGCGGTCGCGGTGGCGACTGCGCAGGGTGGCTGGGGCCGTTTCGGGCGTCCAGCGAGAGGCGGAGAGGTGGGTGCTGGAGACACGGAGGGATGGGTGTACCTGGCGGAAGAGCATTGGTCTCTGGGGCCTCTGTTGTGCCCATGGTGTTCTGTGCATCATCTATGCCTGCCTCCTCATCAAGCGACATGACGCCGAGCATGAGATGAAATCGCATGGGATCAATCACGACTGATTTGTCAAGGCCACAGATGGGCAACCTTTCTTGTGCCATCCAGGCTGAAAGAAACGAGCCTGTCCCACATCACCGTAGAGTAGAGTACGGTCGGTGTGCTGCGCAGCGGAGGTGGTGAGGGAATGAGAAAGTCAACACGAGATGAGATGGCGCTTACAAGAGGGACTGCGAGAACTTTGATAATCGAGATTAGCCCTTAGCTAGAAAGACAGTACCCTAGTGCGTGAGAGACCCAGATAGAGATCAACAAGCAGTGGGCGGCCAGAAGACGCGTGGAATTGAGAAGCAGACTGAGAGAGGCAAGACGCCGAACACAATTTACACGGGTGACATAAACGTGACAGCGTGAAAAAATGTGCGGTAGTTATCCCTTTGTCATAGTTGCATATGTCCTGAGAGCTCTCACACATTGTAAAAGAACATATATAACTACTGCAGTACTAGTATAATATTCCATCGACAGCGGTAAAGAGATACGAGGCAGACTCTATGCTTTCCATCCCAAATTGGCGTACAATTCACGTGACCCGATCGCAGTACATGGGGTCCCCATCAAGAAATTTCATTTTCAGACGGTCGGCAGAGCGCGACCGTCTGGCTTTCCATATCCCACAAGGTCCGGACAAAAGACCTTCCCTGTGCACAGCCTGTGCATGGAGTTCATTGAGAACACCGCTAACTCGAAGCCAAGGTCTCGCGATAGTGGCGTCCGAACTATCAATTGACGCAGAGTGTATATGTATGAATTTTACAAATCGAAGAAAAGAGAAAAGTAAAAAGAAAAAGTCGGACAAAACGTATGGTATGTATTTCGGGCCCTAAATCACTCTCGACAAAAAACCAGCAGCGGATTATTCTACAGCACCCCCCACCCCACCCTTATCCGCCGCCGCCCTCGTCTGTTTTTTTTTGTGGATACAAGCAAATGAATGCCCCCTCTCTCCCTCCATGACGATACTCTAGTAGCCACCACCGATACCATTCACCTTGTCCTTCAAGGACGAGACGAACTGCTGATAGCTGGGCAGCACATCCGCGCGGTCCTGGATGAGCGCGGAGAGTGCCCAGAGGCGGAGCGGCGGCTCGCCGTCGTCTTTGACGATGTAGAGGTGGGGGTAGTACACGCCGTGGCGCATCTCGCGCGTCTTCTGGATGACAGCGTTGACGCGTTGGGAGAAAGGGTTATCGAGGACGGGAAGCGTGGTCTATTGGTCGAGCATTCATAAGCACATGCAAAATATAAAGATGATGAAGAATGCATACCTTGCCACCGCGGAGGACTTCGTAGCTGGGGAGGTTGAACACGTCCATGACGAGTTGAGGGACGGCATCCCGACCGACATAGAGGAAGATCGTCTGGCCATCCTCAATCAAGAACAGACCATGCCTCTCCAGCCGTTCAGACGTAAGAGGCAGAGCAGGGGGCAGGATAACACCCTCTTCCCCAACAGTTCCAGCCTAGCAAAATCATAAATCACGTGAGACCAGGTCTAAAAATAAACCCATGATGCAACTCACCTCGGGGGGCATGTTGTGCAAAGAATAGAAGGTAGGATAGATGTAGGGAATAAGCAACTCTGAGGGCAACGAGGTCAATAGGCACTGGGAGTATGCCCTGATATCAGGCGGGATCTGTGCGCTCTGGCGGACACCAACCTATAACCAAAATCAGAACTAATTAGAACCCCAAAAGCCCAGAAGTAAAAAACACGCAGAAACTCACGTTCTTCAAAAGACCAAGGACCAACACGGGCAACATCTTCATGTTGTCCGAAATCGCCAACTGGGCGCTGGCGCCCGCGCCGCCCGAGGTCATGCTAGCCTTGTACGAGACGAGGATGTCGACGAGCTTCTGGAAGATGTAGTCTCTGCTGTCTTCCAGCTTATGCGTCAGAGCACGCTCGACAGCCTTGTTCGCTAGGAGCGTGCCGATGGCTACCTGATCTGCGGAAGCAAAAACTTCCGAGAGGTTGGAGGTGGTGGGCAGAGCGAGCGTGATCACGCGGATACGACGTTCGCCTATTGGCATACGAGAAAGCGGGTAAGCGGATTATTACAGAAGGAAGAGTGGAAGCGGGACGCACCATAGCAAGTGGTATGCAGAACCGCGGTCTGGAATACCACGAACGGCGAAGTAATCGTCTCCTCGATCTGGATCTCGATGGCATACGACTGGTCCTGTGGGACAGCAGGCATGGCGAGCAAGTCCGTAGAACGCACGAAGAAGTTGCCGTGGAACGACGCCATGCGCAGGCCTACACACACCAACCATTATGAGCACCTGAACACCGCGAAAAAAAGACAGATGGAAGTGACTTACCGCGCGAGGCACGCACACGCATGACGGCTTCCAGCATGATGGGCATCGCCAACACCTCCCCGAACTCGTGGGCGAACTTGAGCGCGTCCTCGGAGCGCCCTGCATTGAATGCGGGATAGTAGTATGTTTGGCCGGATGTGTAATGAGGGAGGCACGCTGGAGAAAATGTCATTACGGTGCTAGATTGTTGGGCAGGTGCAGCGATACGTACCAAGGGATGCGACGTCGGTGTATCCGGCGCTGAACAGGAACATGTCGACTGAGACATGTGCTCTCGAGCACTCGATAGCGAATGTCTTGTAGAATGGCGAAGCCGCTTGCAGGAGACCGGATTCCTACGTAGGTAATATATTAGCACTCTTCTTGCGCTGAGACGATCCGGGAAGGCGCACCTTTGCCGTTCCGAGGACTTTGGGATCCTCCCTGTTTTTCAAGGCACCCGCGCCAACGCTGGGCAAGGAAGAAGCGAGCACCACGATCTTGCCTCCAATGGGAGCCTGTCGATGACCAATTGAGCTCGAGGAGGTTCAAGGAAAGAGGATACCTACCATCAGCTTGAAACCAGCCTGCAATGCAGGACCCATCGCGCTCCCAACGATACTGTTTTCCTGGAACATGTCGTTGATCCTTCCAAGAAGGGATTCCAGAGCTCCGCGTGCTTCGGCGAGGTTGACCAGGAGGTCGTTGGGTTTGGGCAGGAAGACATCGTCGATGTCGGATACGACGAGCATAGTAGAATCGGTGCTTCCGGGCTGAAGCATGCTTAGGCATTTTGGCAGCGGAGAGCAAAGCAGGACCTACGGGTAAGGAGAAGAAGTACAATGAAACGTCGTAGCAGATGATCGCGACTTTCGTCCTTTCGTCTTCGTCGGGGATGCGGTCCAGGCTCTCTAAAATCGTGCGGGTAGCAGTCGCGACCATACCTGTAATCTTATCAGAAAAGGGACCTCGAAGTGATGGATGATTTCGCCTCACCAGATTGAACAGCCGAGTGACTAACGTCGATCAAGAACACGTATACGGCAGGTTGCGGAGGGCGAACCATGTATTCTGTGGGCGCGACGAATTCGATAACAGAGTGGTTGAGCTCTGCACGCGCCCATCGGTCACCGGGCTGGTTGCGAACTTGGTCCCAGTCGAAGAGTTGTGGTACCTCATTCGACATGTTACACATGCAGCATCGCCAGCTATAATTAATGAGATGGAGACTATTGATAGACCTCAGCTATAAACTTACCGATTGCCACCATCAATGAATTGAACATATGGATTGATGTACGTCCTGCACCGCCGGCAACGCGCAATAACAGTATCGGTGACCAGAGGCACGGCTGCGTCGCCTTCCTTGAGAGACTTATACGGCGTGATAACGAGCGCGAGCGGGACCTTCGCCTTTCCGAGAAGCGAAGACGTGGTCGGGATGGCGTTCAGGGTGGAGCGCTTGTACGACGGGTCGGCGTTGGCCAGCGGGGAGGGCGAAATGCACGAATTGGGCGGGAGTCGGATCTCAGGCGGCGGGCGGTAGAGTTCACGCGGTTCCGGGGGCGAAGTGAGCAGATTCGTGGTGTAGAGCTGGAACTGCTTCTGGCCGCCGCCCATACCCATCTGACCAAACTGTCCGGCGAGCGCATCAACGGGGGCCTGCCCGTATCCAGGCTGGGGTTGTTGTCCGTAGGCGGCGGGTCCGTTGATGTACTCCTGTTCTTGGCTGGGTTGGAAGTACGCGGGTTGACCGGGCCCCGGAGGTTGGCCTTGCTGGGCTTGGAATTGGTGCTCGCCCACTAGACCTGGTGTGAACAGCTGGCCCCCGGCAACTGGTTGCTGCTGCTGCGGTCCCCCTTGATTGAAAGTAGGCTCGGCGAGACCGTCACCACCATAATACGCCTGAGTTTGTCCAGCCGCGTACTGGCGCCGTTTTCCGGTTGCATGATGGGCTGGCGGTGGCGATCCCGAAGTCTCTGGGGCCGCTGGCGCTCCCTGAGGAGCTTCCCATTGCGTGTGTCCAGAAGCAGATTCTAATCCAAGTGAGCCTAAAGTTACTGTTATAGCATCAAAACTGACCGATGAAAAGGTATCGTTGGTGGGTTGCGTCCCTAGAATCAATATTAGGCGATTACTGAGCAGCAAGCCTGGATGATGCATACCATTCAGCAGTCCAGCCAGCAGGTAGTTGTGCGGCGGGAGACGCCATTGAGATAGAACAGAGGAGAGATTACAGGTGGTCACAATTCTGGCAAGATGGCGAGGCCACGTCCTGGGAATACATGCGCAAATAAAGACACGTCGCTGCACAGCAAAGACAAATACCCCGCGTCCACACTGGGATTTCCTTGACGGGTCTGTGTTTGTTGCATCTCTTGTGGACCGCGAGGCGCGCCGCCTCATGGCAATCATGGTCTCGTCGGCATCAACCAGAAAAGCGGACTAGTTGAACTTGCCACCGAGGCTTGACCCGATTGAACCAAACACGCTTGATTCTGACAATGGGCGACTTGTGGGCGACTTGTGGGCGACTCGGACTCGGAGGTCTTGCCAGTCATCCGCTCAAGTCGCAACGACGAAACGATGTAAGCCTTCAAATAAAGATTTAACTCCAGGAGTCACTATTCTATCGTCGATTTGTATGATTATCCGTCTAAACGTGCTCTCTGACGGCGTTTACCCCTCCATCTCACTATCCAACCATATTCACTGTGCATCTGCCATCAATGGTACAGCAGGCCAAAACCCTAGTAGTGAAGACCAGAGACAAATTTAATATATCAGACGCTTGTCCACAACCGCATAATAAGAGAAATAGCGGACCAATGGGTTTGTCCTTAAGAGCCTCAATGAGAATCCTATGCACATTCTCCTCTTCCAGAATCCCTCTCGCGACGGCAACCGCGAGCACTGCCGCTGCCCAATTTTGACAGTTAAACTCGCCGTCGGGCCTGACCACCCCGACGTTCCACGCAATCTGCTCCAGCTCCTGGCGTTGTAGGAGCGTCAGACTGGCTATGGGGAACACGGCCTGTCCCCCTTCGGGCGTGGCCGAAGTAGTGCGCGGGCCGGCGTTGATCAAGAACGGGCTCTCGTAGTTTTTCGTGCTCTGGATAGTCTCCAGAACACGGACCGCGGGGTGCGTGTCTGCGAAAAGGGGCTTGCGCGCCAGGGGCCATTGAAGGGCCCAGTGACGATGCCGGGGCACTGGCGCGTCCAGGAATGTCACTAGGTATAGGACCTTGTCGCCAATGTCGTTGTGGAGATGGCAGTTGTCCAACGGGGGGTATTCCTTATCCCGCTTGGCGAGATCAATGTTCATCTGTTCTTGGGGCAGCAGCGAATGGTAGGGAGAGCTGTAGTCAGGGTAGATGTTGGGGACGCGTTCAGCCTCCGTAGTAGGAATGGCATGGGGTAGAAGAGGTCTTGTGGTGATGTCTTTAAGGAGCGTCTCGGTGTAGAGAATGAGTGGGAAGGACGCTGGCAGAGATCGTGCCATCGTAGCTTGAGCAACGTCGCGCTCATTTTTCCATTTCTCGACTAGCGGCATCAACATCATCTTGAATAAGCATCTCGTGCCGCAGGCTGTCACAAGATGCTGGATCACCGAAAAAAGAAGGGAAGGACGATGTATAAAAGTGCCGAGGACAGTATTAAGCAGTTGACATCATGGATCTAATCTCTAACTCAACCTTCGACTCGCAAAGCTGAATCGGAAATGGCTGCGGGAACTAGGTCTTGCCCATGTAAAGGTCACCTCAGCTTGAAGTGACCATGCGAGATTTCCTTGGAAATGCAAGTAGCCTCGATTTCCGGCGAGATTTTCAAGCAAATAGACCTGAGTGCCTTGATTACACTCGTCCAACGTGAGAGACGGTGAAGCTATGTGTTGACAGATTTCTGGATATGATTAGGGCGCCCAAGCCGGGTGAGCTTATAACTTCACCGTAGGCGCGGGGCGTGAATGATATTGGTTGCCATTCGACGGAGTCTCGTATGGTTGCTGATCCTGTTCCAGCGGTTGATGTTCAACAGGACGAGCGTCTCCTTGCAGCGCTTTGTCGCAGGGCAACACAAGCTCTCGTTAAACTGAGTATCTTTGATCTATATGTAGCTGCAGAACAAGAATTCATCGATATTATTAGCGTCAAAAATTCGTGGGGACATCTCTATAAGTAATTAGCGTTAGCGTAACTTGCTCTTGAGACGAATAGCTTCGCCCCGGTAGTATATCCACACAGGGAAGGGGATCCCTAGTACAATCACCAGTCCCGCCAACAGCTATACAGATTGTAAGCAAGCCTGATCATAAATCTGTTCAACCCTCATCAGGGCGTAGAGTAGACCTACCGAATTTCCACCTCCTAACCCCAGGCGGTCGAACATCTGTTTGCCAAATAGCGGAAAGACGAATCCGAGGAGGGACCGCAATACCTGTGAAGCGAGAGGGGTCAGTGGTGGTAGATTGCAAAGCGAACGACGTACATAGGCAGCAGCAGTCGCACTGGCAGCGTATTCGAAGGCGTCGACGAGATATAGCAAGATGGGGAGCCTGACAGCGCGAGATCAGACTTTCTTTTCACTAGAAGCTCAAGTATCGCAGATGAACGGTACGTACCACGTCATCATAACCCCTAGTCACAGAATTCAATAAAATCAGTGGCGCTAGTTCTCACTGACGTCAAATGAAGTGGCGGCGATGGGTTCGAACGTACCAAACGCAAAAATACCAGATCCGACGATGGGCATCATCCAATGCAATTTAGCTTCGGCGGACCAGCCATACCAGCTGAAGATGACATCGTTCATTACAGTGGTCGGAATGTCGAGTACGGGCGACGTACAAAAGTCCGATGGGGACGATAAAGGATCCCACAAATAGCGCGGGCATGCGCATCTCCGGTGTCCCTTTGCCTCTCTTATCCGCGAGCTACGAAGAAAGGGCCAGGGATGTCAAATTTAATTTTAAAGTTGAAGGGATGGAGCACGCACGTATCTGTATGACAAGTCGGAGAATTTGGCTCCGGCAAACGTGGCTAGCAGGAACCCAACGCCTAATCCAAGGTAGGCGAGTCCTCCGACACCAGGCCCGAACCCATACGTCTTCGCAAAGAACGCTAGTATTTAGGAGTATTTAGTCAGTTTTCTGGCACCACCTCTAAGGTTAGGCGATAGACGTACATGAAAAGGTGACAAACATCAGGTAGTAGATACCTTGAAGCGAGGCAGATCAGTAAGATTTCACTATCTACCGGTATAAAAAAGGTTACCAGCCATGCTAATGGGAAAAAATGTTGAATGGCAACGCATAGTGGCAAAGAGTTGGAAAGAGCTTACAATGCCAGGTAAAGGCTCAGGATGAAACACGTAAAGCTCGTGAAGAAAATCGTTGCAGGTCGGGTGAGGTTCATCCACAGGAATGCAAGCTCCCCTTCTGTGCCTTGCACAAGGGCAGCTTTCGTTTGCCGTATTTTCTCAGGATCCCCCGATGCAATGGCCTTGCGATGTCGAAGAACGGGAGCATAGGTTTCTCGAAGGAACGGAATCCCAAAAATCGATGCAACAGCACATACGACTTTCGTCGAACCCACCAGTCAGAAGGGTTCATGGTTATGACCAGGACTTGGTGCTTACTCGCAATGACGATGAAGACCCATTTAATTCCAATTGTCTGGGCAATATAGCCGCCGGCAACAGGACCAATAGCGGGACCTGCCAAGGACAGGGAAATATGAGTTTTGGAGTAGGGCTTGACGGGACATGGCAAGGATGAAACATACCAAACAGAGGGCCCAGTGAAAACATGCTCATGGCGTAGGCCCTTTGGCGCTCTGAATACATATCGCTGATAGATCCTCCGCCACATGTTATAGCCGCGCTCCCTGACAGTCCGGCTGCATCCCTTATGATCCAGGATTCGATAATACCGAGTGAAAAAGTGCGTACCAAGGAAACGGAACCCTATGAGAGCGCCAACGGTCGGCGAATAGGCGCATCCAATGCTGAATGCGATGGAGAGCACATTACATATGTTGTACAGCTGTATCCCGAATAGTCTTAGATATAAACTTCAGTCAACGAAGAAGGTCAGTATACGCACATAGGTTCGACCATACATCTCCGACAACGGAGCAAGGAATAATGGCTAAAGATCGACATGGTCAGGAAAGGAGCTAACGCCAGGACGATGCACCTACGCCAAAAGCGAATGAAAGCAAGAATATGCTCAAGGTCATGGCGAGTATCGTTGAGTTCGTGATTTGATATGTTTTCGCGACCTCCGGCAAGCCAGGTGCCATCATGGAGCTTGCTAATGGCGAGATGAAGGCATACATCGAAACCTGCGCAATCCGCATTCGCCATTTATATCACAAGATTAGTAACGGAGAAATAGGAATAGCGACGTACGATTGAAGCCATGACCCATTTTCGCGCAGACGACCAGTTCCGTGGATTGTCAGGGTCGGTCTCCCAGTCATCGTCGAGGCCCTTCTCGAGCTTTCCTTCTGTCGTTACGGTCGTCGAATCGCCATGGCTAAGAGAGGGAGCTTGCTGTTCTACTAGAACATCAGCATCCTTTTCTGTCTCGCCATGGCTGGAGGAGGATTCAGGGCGTGTGGGAAGCGTTGACGGCATCTGATGCTGGTCGCCTTGAGACATCCGGGTCAACGTTCGACTTTGGGTTGCTGTCCTTCCTCGAGAGCCTGAGGGTTTAAGGGAGAAGCTTGGAGACGAGTCTCCTTCTATGATTTGTCAGGTCATCCGCCTATTATGACAACATCCTCGAGGCTCCAGGAGTGCAAGAACCGAGCGCATCAGTCTTCTATCATGACCGCGAGAGCTATGTTAGTGTAGCCGACCTCCACGAGTCTGCAGGTGTCAAAAACCTGAAAGGGTTATCAAAGGAAGTCAAAAAGATTGCGGAGGTAATTATCTTACCCCCCAATAGCCTGCGCGTCGCCGCGGTTGCGTAAAGTGACCCCACATCGCATAAGATTGTATATTGCTTCGCCATGCGCTAACTCCCTGGGCAAGCTCGACATGACTGCCGCCACTATAGTGTCATTTTTCTTAGAATTGTGCTCCGCGGAGGACCCTGTTTGACCAGCTGAACTTGCCAGCTGACCCGATATGACCCACTTTTGGACAGATCGATGTGCATAGCAGGAGATATCTATCTCCTTGGGCATCTCCGGTTGAGGTCTTCCATACGTGGCTGATACAAGCCAATGGGAACGTGAACGGTGATCAAGCAACTTTAAGATGTGGTATGTTTCTTCCAACTCGTTGCACGACCTGCTTTGACTGATGTGCCTCGCGCAGCCTGTTTCGCTGCTACTTAGTAAACTCTGTGCTTACCTCAAAGACTGTGGTATATAGGCATCTCGTACGGTGGTTTGAAGCACTGGGCGCGCGTTGATTACCGAATTACACCGGAACTGTACTCGTGGGTCACCGTGGGTGAAGGTTTAGTTGGGGTAACTCGTGGCAGCCCAGAAGATCTACCCATGATATAGCCTCAGCAGGGATGAAAAGCCGATATGGAGCCAATCAAACCAGAATCAAACCAAGATGGGTGTTGGGGGGCCAGGGCAGCAGTCACCGCCGTCGAACAACCGCCATCAAATATGCCCGTCGCTGTCAAGTCCGTCGACGTCGTAGAAAACGTATGTACCTCTGTTTGGTTTACAAGGCAAAGGCACCGAAATATCCTTTGAAAGATCTATCCGAGGTCAACGCCGGGCTTCGCTGTCATTTCCACTCTGGACAGCCAAGTCAGATTTTTCCTTTCCGTTTCCTTGCCATGAGATGGACTGCCCCGCCAGATAAACGAGAACTAAGGCTTATTGTATTTGCCCTGACGGCCTTTCTCCTGTCCTATAACGTCGACAACTCGATACGGCTCTTCGGATTCGACCCCGAGGTAGCACATGGCGCGGTCTTAAGTTCGCTCGGTCTTGGCAACTCCAAGGTCATCGCACCGGACGGACGAAAGCCTGCTGGGTGGAGGGATGCGCTGGAGGATGAGATATTTGGGAAATGGGCTTGGGAGGCGGGGCAACTTGCTGGTGATGGCGAGGAGAGAAGCCAGCAGTTGGGTGTTGGGAAGCATGGTGCGATGTGGGCTGGGACGAAGGAGGTTGGGGACATTCGTGGGAAGCGGTTTGGAGAGACGACGGTGAATGATGGGTTTGTGCGGTGGGAGGATGCTATACCCCAGTCGAAGCTCGTTCGACATGTTTCTGGTGCGTGCTGTGCTTGTTTTCGTATCTCTCAGACGTACCTTATTTTGTGTACCTTGTGTATAGGATTTAGTATTTTGGATAATGTCTTCATCTTCAACGGCACTGTATACCTTGTCACGGATGACCGCGACTCTTTCCCGGCAATATCATCAATCATCACAGCATTTGGTCCGGGACAGAATACCTGGGAATTTATTTCAACAGAAGACGCAAGGAAAGAGCTGGGGCGCTATGGTGCAATGTACGTATACTGACAATGTATGAAATGGCATGGAATGACCTTTAGTTCAGACTACGCGGTGTAACATGGATGTCAGCAGATACTACTCCTCGTACGTGTTACTTTATGGCCCATCGTATAGCTAGCCTCACACAAGCCCACCAGACAATTCGACTCTTGTCTCCCTGTGGCGGACGTACAGCTCTCTTGATACTCACATCGACGCGTCTGGGCGGACCACACTTCCTCCGCCGCATCGTATCTTCTTTCCCCAAGTTCGCGTCTTTACTGACCCAAACCCTCTTCCACATTTCCATACGATTCGTCGGAGACGTGTCGACATTGGCTTCCACCCCTTTCTCCTCAAAGCCGCTTTCCCCCAACTTACCGTCATGTACTTGGAAGACTGGGAAGACTACCATAAGCTCCCCGTGCCTTTCGTCATTGAACGCATTGTCGTCGCCGATCGTGAAGCCGCGGAAGCGTCTGTGAAACCGGGACAACCAGTCTTTTCTCCGGCCTTCGACCTCACAGGCTCTAAACATTGGTTCGAGCCCGTCCGACGGACATTGAGCACTTACTTCGGGGAAGAGGCCAACAGGAAGACAAAGAAAACCGTTACGTACATCCACCGGCAGTCAGAGCACACAGGCCTGAAAGTGCGAGAAGATGACCATCAGTCACTTGTGCGTGCGTTGAACAAGATGGGGCATGATTATGGGTACGAGGTGCATGTCATTTCGAGCCAGTTTGACGAAACAGGGTGGACGGAGCGGATGAGTGCCATCGTGAAGTCAACGGTGTGTTGGTCTGCGATCTCACAAACTACGCCTCGTGGTGTTAAGCTTTTATCTTCGCAGGTCGTGCTCGGGCCTTATAGCAGCGACCTTCTAGACAGCGTTTTTATGAAGCCGTCTCCACAAGCCACGCTCATGGAGTTCTTTCCAACTGACACATATGCACGCGATGAAGAGCTTATTGCTCATTCCCGCGGCCTGCACTACATCGCTTGGTGGCATAACCGGTTAGTGCAATCGATAAGACAATTGCCGGATATTGACAATCCCCGTTGTTTTTATAGAAAGTTTACTTCAGAGAACCTGCCTGCGGTGGTCCAGCCGCCTCAAACACAGGAAGTTCGTGTCGATGTGGTAGCGGTGACGAAAGCCGTCCGCGACGTGTTGGCGAGTCGATAGCCGATACTTACTTCCTGCTCTCGCGTGGTCTTTGTGTTAGACATCTCCAGAACGGCGCCATCGACAACTATCACTCAACACCGAGGACTCGAACACTATCAATAGACTAACCTTCTAAAACGTGTAACTTACATAGATCGTGGAACAATCACCACCCGCCGCTAATCTGAATCATGGGAGGCGTCTCGCGATAATCCGGCCGCCTTCTGACAAGGCTGACAACGAATCTACTTTGAGCCTCGAGGAGGATGCAACATGGCACGAGTACTCCGATGAACTCAAGGCATGGTCGTGTAACTTCTATACCTACAGAAGGCATAGACCTCCAGTTCCAGGACTTTCGTGAGTTAACAATGGAGGGAGGGACTAGTTGACGACTCATCGCTGATGTCAACCCGTGGGCCGTGGCCCCTTTCAGGCAGCACCACGCGAGATGATTGTAAAAATAGACAAGGCACATGTCAAGCACGCCAAGGTTTCACACCGTCCTGAGCTAACAAACACCATATCAGATCATAGGCCCGGTTGTCCGCTGACAAGAGGCCGCGGTGCGAGCAATGTCAACCACCGAAATGCGAGCCCCAGATAGGCTTGGATCGACTGCGTCGACTACCGGAAAGTAAAGAAACAGTTTCAAGTCGACTCCCCATTTTACTTCCATATCCTAAAAATAGGAAGGCGATGCCCCGCATATGGACGATGTCTCTCTCCTCTATGTCACCGGGCCGGCTGGGGTTGACCAATAATGCATAACGTCAAAGGTCATGTTATGATCATATATGATTTTAGTGATCCGTCGCTCTCGCTCTTAAAAGCGAGAGACGTCGGTTAGAATTTCAAGCGAACCTCCATTCTGCCGCACGACGACACCAACATGGCTGCCTCCACCACGTCGTCTGTTACCGTCCAGCACGAAAAGGTGGCACCGCCTGATGGAGAGCGTCCCATGTCTCCAGGACACGGCGAGTCTGCCCTCCCAGAAGACAAGGTAGAGGAGGCCGTTGAGAACGTGGAGGATGATTGGGAGAACGATCCTGAGAACGCGAGGAATTGGTCATTTGGGAAAAAGTGGACGGCTGTATCGATTGTGCGTTTATACACCCATCTATTATACTCTTTCCTCTAAAAATATTTCCAGGTATCACTTTACACATTTGTCTCGCCGCTGGCAAGTTCGATGATGGCTCCTGGTCTAGAAGAGGTGGCTCTGAGATATGGTATCACGAGTACGACAATCATCGCCCTCACGCTTAGTATCTATCTGCTCTCGTTCGCCCTTGGCGTGAGTCCTTGCCATGTATGTTCATTTTCTAGCGCTCATCTGATGATACCCTCCACAGCCACTGATCCTGGCTCCCCTCTCTGAAATGTACGGCCGAACATGGGTGCTTCACATCGGCAACCTCTTTTCCCTAGCCTTCACGCTTGGATGTGCATTTTCTCCAAACACCGGCGCCTTGATTGGCTTCCGTTTTTTGGGTACGTGTTTTCCCCGCCATTTCATGGAGACCGGGCTGCTCACCGTCGTCCACATTTCCCATCAGCTGGTTTCTCCGGAAGTGCTCCCGTTGCATGTGGTGGCGGATCTATCGGTGATCTATTCTCAGAACGCGACCGCGCTTCAGCTATGGCCGTCTACAGTCTCGGTCCTTTGATCGGTACGCACACACCGTCGACGCTAAATCGCATTTTCTAATTGAGATTCCAAACAGGTCCTGTTATTGGCCCCATTGCCGGAGGTTTTATTGCACAAACGGTGGGAATCAAATGGGTGTTCATCGTCATTGCCAGTAAGCAGACTGAAATTTATTCGATGATCTATCGACTCAAAGCCTCGTCCCCCACTCCAGTACTCTGTGCAGTAGCAGCTGCTATCGGTATTCCCCTGCTCAAGGAAACCTACGGTCCTGTCATCCGCCTAAGAAGGGCCCAGCGCTCGGGTGACGTCGAAGCACTTGCCAGGATCGCTAAAGTCGCCGACGTCCATGAAAACAAGCTGGCTTTCCTATGGGAGAACCTCACCAGACCCATAGTCATGCTTTCCCGAAGCTTTATTTGTTTCATCCTCAGCCTTTACATGGCATTGTACGTCCACTTTTTCATCGCTGAAACTTCGACTGCTAATGTTCCTTATTCTCTAGCCTATACGGTTCGCTCTTTCACATAATCTGCTTTCTCATGAATACCCTGACGCAACAATTGGATAGGAATCTACTATCTTATGTTCGCCACCTTCGCCCGTAAGCCTTTTTACGTGCTTTGTCGTTCAAGAGATATCCTGACACGCGCCACAGAGTTCTTTAGGGTAACATACGGCTTTGGACCAGGTATTGGAGGACTCGCTTACGTGGGGCTCGGGATCGGTTTCATCCTGGCCACCTTGTTCGGTGCCAAGACCGCTGACCAGGTTTACAAATACGTGCGTGTGCTCTCTGAATCTTTCCGCAAAGCCATTGTCTGACTCGAGCTCGATAGCTGGCGGACAAGAATGGCGGCAAGGGCAAACCGGAAATGCGTATCCCTGCACTGTTCTTTGGGTCTTTCTTCGTTCCTATAGGACTCTTGTGCGTCCATTCTCGTTGCAGTGTGTGCCAACCTCACTAAACTCTTATTGCGCGTTGTAGCTGGTACGGATGGTCTGCGCAAGCAAAGATCCACTGGATAATGCCCATCATTGGTTCTGGCATCTTCGGATTCGGTGAGCTATCCTATCTTGGAATCAATGACAACAAGTGCTCACAAAACGCTCAGGGATGATGTCTTCCTTGTACGTACCACCTAACCTTCGCCTCGTTGCACCTGAACTAATTCCAGAGCCCACGTGTAGCCTTCCCATTCAGCTATACTTAGTCGACGCCTTCCGCTACGCCGCGAGCGCCACAGCAGCAGCTTCGGTATGCCTCGTTTTCTGCGCTTCTGTTCTGCGGGATGTAACTAATGACGCCACAGGTCTTCCGATCAATGCTTGGCTTTGCCTTCCCCCTGTTTGGGCAGCAGATGTTCGATGCCCTAGGCCTCGGTGGTGGAAACTCCGTAAGACCTCATATCCTTTTCCCCCGCACTTCTTCCTAATCATTTCGCTTCGCTGGTTAGTTGTTGGCTGGTCTCGCTATTCTTCTCGGCATTCCGTTCCCGGTATGGATCTACTACAGGGGCGAAGCAATTCGGGTCAACAGCAAAGTCAAGCTATGATCACCCTTCTCGTCATCACGCCCCTCGCTCTCGATTATTATCTTAGACCGCCCTAGCTGGCATGATTCATGAAAAGAAACGCCATAATTTTCAAGCACTGTAAACAACACCGGATTTTTCTGATTTAGACACGCATATTTTCATTTCTCGTATTTCGATGTGTTTTGTTGTCTCCCTTCCTCGCGTAGTTATTCCTCACGTAGTTACAGTACGCCAATTGGTTATTATCGTCTACTGGACAAGAAACTAAATAATGTAGCAAAGTCACACATTCACCAATTTCACAAGTAAATGGACAGAGAAGTGTAGCAATTGACAAAGTGATCATCAAGTTAATAGAGGAAATGCCAATAGATCTATTATCAGAATTTTTGTCCCGATACTGAGGCTGGTGCGGCCGCATAACCTCGTGCTCTGGTAGTAGACTCAAGATATTTCTCATCTGGCAACGATCTTCAAGCATAAGGCATAATGATCCTGTGGGCAGTATCATTTAGACTACTTATTCAACTGTCAAGTTGAGCATCCACACCAAACACGCTCTTCAACTGGCATGAGGTCGACTCTTATTTCATGTCCCCTAGCCTAGTATTTGAGGAGAGGTTGCCCCTTCTCCTTCCACAAGTACTTTGTAATGCCAATCCATTTACTCTAAGATTGCCTCACACTCTTACTGAAAGCATTCAGTTCCGCTAGTCTGGGCTATCACAGCTGGTACTCAGAGGGTCAGTCACCGCACGTTTCGACGGTTTCTGCGTATACAACATTGCAGGCTACTTAACATTAATAGAGATATAATGAATGCGCGGATGTTTGAGTTTTGGATGATGGGGAGATCACGCGTGCCACCAAAAGACACCCATCCTGATGCCTTCACTCAGTCGCGCCGTAGTACATAGCTGCTTGACTAGTTAGCAGTGCGAATGAATGAATCTGATGATCATGTCCTTAGAGTTGGTTCCCGCCATTGTCGGTCTTGGTAGATAAGATAATCATTGGAGCCACCTTATACGACAAGTGGCGTTCGGCAAAAACCGGGACCGCATTCGGAGTAGGACAAATCCTTGACGATTTTTGTTTCCCAACACCCAACGACCCCAGCATCAGGCGAGCAGAGACAGTAGGAGCGCCCTCAGCAACCCCGCGCATTGGCGGGGCAAAGATATGGGTATATCCCAGCCCAAATGGTCAGCAAACAGCATGATCGGTGAGTAGCACACGACCGAACTGACGGCGGGATACTAATACGACCGTTTCAGCGGGCGCGGGGGGTGGCTTGGTTGCAAGCATTGCAACGTGCCCGCTGGATGTGGTGAAGACCAAATTACAGGCACAGCGGGCGATTCAGGGGCAACGGGGATACCAAGGCGTTATCGGTGTGTCCCAAGACGTCTTGTGCTGTCATTATGTTCTAATTTCCTACTAGAGACTGTAAAAACAATCCTGCGAGATGACGGATTCCGAGGGCTTTATCGCGGTCTGGGACCAACGATTCTGGGCTACTTGCCGACCTGGGCCATCTATTTCGCGGTGTACGACGGCATCAAGGGTTACTTTGGAGAGCCACCTATGGCCGGGTCACCTGGCGAGCGGGATCGGCTTTACCCCGCCGCCCAAGTCAAGGGGTACCAGCCGACCGTGCGGGAGCATCCATGGTCGTTGCACATCTTGTCCGCCATGTCGGCTGGTGCTGCGAGCACGATATGCACGAATCCGTTATGGGTCATCAAGACCCGATTTATGGTGCGTTATCTCCATCTTGTTGGATGCTCGCGCTCATGGACCAACTAGACACAAACCAGAGATGAGGTCAGGTACCGACATACGCTCGATGCGGCCCTCACTATATACCGAACCGAGGGGATCCGCGCATTTTACCGCGGCCTCGTACCGAGCCTGTTAGGCATCGCTCACGTCGCGGTCCAATTCCCACTGTACGAGCAACTGAAGGTTATAGCTCGTGAGTACCCCTTTAATACTTTCCCACCGCCTTGCACTAAGTGGTAACAACGCAGAGGGCGACTCTGATAAACCACTAACGAGTAAGACGATCCTGCTGTGCTCGGCTATTTCGAAGATGACAGCATCCATCGCAACTTACCCGCACGAAGTCATAAGAACACGTCTGCAGACTCAGCGCCTGCCGCTGGCAGAAGATATGTCGTCAGACGGCATGGTCAAACATCATACGCGGGGGGGTATCATTTATACCACCAGGAAACTCATACGGAAAGAGGGATGGACGGGCCTGTATAGAGGGTTGTCGATTAATCTTCTTCGTACTGTGCCGAACAGTGCGGTCACCATGTTGACGTGCGTCTTTTCTGTCGAAAGAAAATCTAGCCTCCCTACTAATGGTTCAACAGGTATGAGCTACTCATGCGTCATCTCAGTTTACGGAATGCCCAATAATCAGAACCATAACACACCCATAACCACGAACATGGCCGCCTTTTCACACAAACCATGATCCCTCATCACATCCCCGTCACACACACTCGTCCTCACACATGCTCTGCACATGGAATTAGACCAACCCGCCCTAGTGTAATACTAGTTAGTACCACTACCATCCGATTTTCTTGCCAATCGTTCTGTTCTCCTGCATCGCTTCATCTTGAATCTCCAAATCTCTCTCTGCATCTTGAATTTGTATTTTTTGTTATGCATACCTAGTTTACCAGCGAACAAGGCGTGTAGACGTCGAAATAGAGCCTTCCAATAGCAGGCAATGACTCGAAGCATCGAGCAGACTCTTGTACTCGGGTAGACTTAAGCTCTCCCCAATCTTCGAACATAAAGGCATCAAATTGTCCGTAATCGTATCATGACCGTCACATTACTAGAGCACCATGACAAATGCCTCAAGTACCGACTCGTCTTCCTCCTACAAGCTCAAATTGACAGGGCTGCATCCGAGCGCAACGACGCCATCTGCAGGGACAAGTTAGAAAGGAGTATAGAGAGGGATGTACCCGTCAAGATCGTCTTACAGAAGCTGTTGTACGCGCAGCAGGCGGGTTGACCAGTGCTATCATGATCGACTTCATCAGTCGTTGGCACAAAACACGGGCTAGTTGCGGACTGACCAAGAGTTGCCTCCCCCGCTAAGGACGCTGATGGGCGAGCAGGTGACACCGACGAGGGCGGTGACGTCCTGGACGACGATGCCCAAGAGGGCGAGGAGTCCGGCGGCGGGGTCGCTTGTGGCGACCTGGAGGGTGTTGCAGCACTGGACGGGGCCGGTGTTGCACTGGCTGGCGGGTGCGGGTTCGGTCCGACGAGTCGGTGTGGCAGCTGCAAGGGTGGCGAGACTGGCGAAGACAAGGACGGAGGATTTGAACTGCATGTTGGAAGAAGAGATTTACTGAACGACGAGTAGTGGTGTTCGGTGAGGATGTACTTTGCGAATGCTGGCCCTTTTATACGTGCGAGACAAGGAGGGTTTATCAAAAAGGACATTCATTGATAGTCGAGTTGACGAGGGTGGAGCTGGAAGCTACGCCATGAGACTTGGGGAAACGTTTGAAGGGTGTCGAAGTGGAGTGGGCAGTGCAACATGAAGGGACGGAACATAAGAGCCTACACAATGGCGATTCTTGAAGTAAATGGAAGACGATGCGTCTGATGGACAGGTGTCCATCCCTGCAAATCTCGTATGCGCACAAGACATTGATACGATAGAACAACGTAAATGAATGGCGGTGCGGCCTTCAAAAGACGCCACGATCATTGAGAAGCCAAGCATGATATCACCATGATATCATGGTCACTGGAGAGTGAGGGAAGGACGTGCTGTAACGGTCGCACAACCCCGCGGACCTGCCACCTCGCGAAATCGACGGTATGTCCGTTGAAGCATTGCAAAACCTCGCAAATTGAGATAGACACAGAGAGGGTATCCGAGAGAATCCAAGACGTGAAGGGAGAATCCCCAGAAGTACGGAGCCGCCCGTGAAAGTGCTCTCTCTCCGAGTGCACGCACGGCAGCGGTGGAAGAGCGCTTATGTCCTGCCTTTTGACAGCTGCGCCAACCTGCACCAAAGGGATAATCTGTCAACGTCGGATCGTTATGACAGAGTCTGGAAAACCGTTGTGGAAGGGTGGAAGTCAAGATTTCGAATTGTTAAGGATGACGCACCCTTTTCCTCAAGGCAGTGTGCACCTACGTTCTACGTCTCAAAGCGAGCATAAATCCGAGAGGGCTTTTCAGGAAATTATGTATACCTGCATTATTTTTCTGGCAAGCTTTGGGTCAAGAGATCGACAAGGTGAAGGTCAAGAATGCCCGTGGAAGGGCGATCGATGCCTGCAAAGCTGGGAAATATGACCTTGATACAATCAGGCAAGGTCGGGATGAGGTTCCTTCCGTGCTAAAGAACTTCATCTTTTCGTCAGCGTATGTCAGCGAATGTCAACGCATGTCATCGTAACGTACAGGGAAGAACATAGGCTGATCGACACATGTATATGACGACACACCTTCGCCGGAGATAGAGAGGTAGCTATGATTTGAAGTAGGGAAGCATCGTACTCGACGCCCTTCATTTCATCTGCTCTTACTGTTACATAGTGATATGCAGGGCGGAAGCAAGAATTTCGTGGGAGGTTGTTTGGCTATAGCATTTAATTTGAGTTGACGAAAGTCCACAAAAACCAACAGCTGTAAACGAAATCTCGACCGTTGCGGTAGAGTCGATCTGACCATCACCTTGAGTTTGTTCTCACTCGTCATATTGACACCCTCGGGTACTCGGGCTTCTTGTGTCTTCCAACCCTTCACTGCATTGCACTGCTCCACTTCGACATTGCCTGGGTCTTTTTCTCCTCATGTCGATGATGGCATAGCTTTTCACTCCACTCTGGGCGATTACAATATGCCTGATGTTGTAACGTTGAATACTCGTCTTCGATTAAGTATTCTCATCGAACATCTTGCAAGTGAAGGCAAGTGCTTGGCTAGCACATACCGGCGTCAATGTGATGCCCCTTAGTCTACCTGTCGCGAAGGGGGGAACGGCGTAAATTGATGTATTCAGGAATCTGTGTCTGAACTGGGCACCTTCCTACTGCGGGGAATACGTAGTAAGTTAGCAGTCTCCTAGAATACTCAGTGTGGAGTGCTCTGGGTGACTTGAAAATTTGGCTGATTCGATCACTCCGTGGATTCGGAGTCTTCATACCCATCATACCTTGAAAATCTAAAAATGTCAACAAGGTTTTCGAAGCAATCCATATCGATATCTTCCTCGTCGATGTATGGACAATCCTCCACCCTCAAATAATGGAGCCGTAGCCCTGCATCGTTCCTCAGCTCCAAACATTCTGCCAGTTTGACCATGAGCGACGGGCCGGCAATGGTAGAAAGGCCATCGAAGGTCCAGTAAGTGATTATAAGGTTGCTCAGAGCACTGAACATGGGATCATTCATGACGACGGGCTGTTCAACTCCAGCCGACTCTCCCGCGAAGCATGATATCCCATGAGAAAGTGTATCGAGGACTGCCGTCTCGGTTTGCGAGCCAACACGGAGGGTCTGCAACTGGCTGAGCCTACCAAGGTTTAACCACGTTGCATGGGAGAGGTTGGTGTCCATAACCTCCAGTGCCGACAGTCGGTCAATAGGAAGTAGGTTCAGGAATTCTTCTGCCAGAGTTGAAAAAATGCCCAACTGGACGCTAAATGTAGGGGAAATCTCTGGATCATCCAGCACGACGTTAGGCGACCTCCAACACTTGATACGACACTCCTTCACCGCTAGAGAACGGATCTGACCATCGATCCCATCGATGAGCTTTGCAGCTAGCCTTCTGATGAGAGAAGGACGGCTCGCAGATTGTATATCGCTATTGAAGACCCTGCATTTGACCTGGACCTGGATATTCTTGGGGTAGGTGAGGCAATCAAGGAGGACCGCACATTCCCCGAAATCACTATCAACTTGGAGAGAGCGAAGGCATGGAAGCGTGGCAGTGGTCTGGGACGCTGTATGCGCGATATCGGGGGGAGCGAAGCTTGAACAAAATACAAGGATTTCGAGGGAGGGCATTTCAGACAGCGCGGTAAGGAACTGGTTCATCGTGGGATGCATGGCGTTTGGAATATTAAGAATTCTGAGTGTCTTGAGGTTGCTGAAAACCAGTCCTTGCCATGTAATCCCACATCTGGACAGTCTGAGGTGGATTAATCGAGATGGGCTTGCTAACAGGCCATCGGGCAGTCGACCCCCCGGGTCCTTTGCGCCGAAGGAGATATCGAATTTTTCCAGAAGGGGAGCGGGAGCGTCGAGGAGTTCGATCAGCTCCATGAACACCGTATGGCTCCAATGAACAGATTGAGAAATTGAAAGTTCCTTGATACGGGACGTCTGGGTCAAAACTTGGCTCAACACTGAGTGGACAGCTTGAGCCTTGCGCTGCGATATTTTTCCAGTATCGGAATTACGGCGGAACGCGACTGCGACTCTCAAAGGCGCCATTTTCGAGCGTTGAACCATTTCGGCTGCCCAAGACAAATGCGTAAATGGTATGTCAGACCAGAGATCGGGGCAGTCTAGGGCAGCTGAACGCCAATACGAGCATACGTGAGAGACACAAATCCATCCAAGCCTTGCGCGCTTTGTGGCTCCCGACGCCACGTGTTTGAAGATTGTCCCTAGGATTTCTGGTGGAAGACGTGAGACGAGAGCAAGGGCGTTGAGACGGCGTTTCCAAAGGCACGTCACCGCTTCAGAAGAAGAAATTTCGGACAGAATATATGCACAAGCATTTGCTCTCACTTCAGCGATACTGAATGCGGAGGCTTCATCACCACTGGGGCCGATGAAGTGGGAGGCCAAATCTTATAAAGACGTATATCAAAAATCACACAAAAAGGTAGTGAGATCTCATACCGCTCATCATGCTTTAGTTCGAGGGGTATGGAGAAGTTTACAGACGGACAATGATCGATGATCATCGAGAAGTATGAGTAGTGATGTTTCCCACGCATGCACAATCATGTAAAACACTCCCAATCTCGTTCACAAGTAACAACCTCGAACTGCCTGAATTTCCTTGGTGAGCGTTCACGAGCGTTGTCTACATGACGTGCTAACATACTTCTACTTGGAGAGAAAATGCCTGAATATAAATCGAGGACCATCCGCATCGCACCCGGATCTGGATTTTGTTGGAAGCAGCTCTTCGAAAGTCCTGACAATATAGAGGAACTCTCTGCGCGGAAGCCGTACATATACGTGTGGATGGTGCTTCTTCTTGGAAAGGAGCATCGCTTCGACGGTGAATCCTTATTTGCGGCGATACCTTTGCCCGGCCAGGAGAATATCCTTCATGTTGTCAAGGCCGATGACGGGGTGAAGGCTGAGGAACTCCTCAGTACCCTTGACCGAAACGCCGTTCTGGGCGCTACAACTTCCAATGGTTACGATGACTTGGATGACCCTGCACTGTGGGGAGTCGGCACAGTGACGAGATCTTGACCTTAGCCTGGTCACCACTCCTTAAACGCCATCCACCGAGGAATGTCCGCGAACGCGAAACACTGGCACATCTCTCCAACCGGCTTTGCTACCTCCTGTTATCTTCGTGAATCAACAGGAGGTCGCCAGTGATGCGCTCGTATATCTCTTCTCTCGGTATCCGAATTCCGTCTCGTAGTCGAAGGAACGGCAGAAGAGGGGGACTTGTGTGACTGTCAGTGTGAACGATGATGGATCACGCCACATGGTTCTCGACTCAAAGGGCATGACTATCGCTGGGCTGTTTTTGACCAAGCAAGTCAATCCAAGTCTCATGGTACATCCCCTTGATCAGACCCTCGGACAATCCATTAGTGTTATCCTGAAGACAGTGTTATGCTGGATTGTTAAGTCAAGCCTGCCATGAACTCCCTCCTCGTGCCTCGGAGAGTACGTTCATCTCATAATGATCCTGGAAGGACATGTACAGATCAAGAAGGTAAAATAACTCCTGTACTACGAATAAATATCAAAAGTATACCGCCCACGCAATGGGCTTGTATACGCTCGTGGTGTCGTGTTGGAGGCATCGCGCTTTGTTCCCTTCGTGATCTATAATCTATAGCTGTGTCGGCGGATGTACCAAAGATATAGCTCCGAGTCATCATCACCATGTGTCCTAGCGACGAGAGAACAGGTTCTGATCAACGTTGCACACCACTGCCAGGCTGTGGCCTAACGTGGTCACGAGCAAAACGCGTCCCGGTTGAAAAGGGAGCACGCGTTCTTGACACTTATTTACAGCCTTCAACAAAGTCTCACAACTCCTCACAGGAGTCAAGAGATGGACGCCTCAAAAAAACTTACACGACGCACACTACAGAATACAATAAGACTAATGATAATAAAAACGGGCACAAATAGATAGAGAGCGGGAGAGGGTTCGTTTACTCTTCCACGTCCTTTTTGCCTTTGCTGTGAAGGAGAACATGATGAGGATAGCGAACACCGAGGAGTGAGAGACGATACACACCTCGACTTGCTGGGCAAGAGTTCCTGGAGGCGGGATGTCAGCGGTCGATAGATTAATGCGTCAGGCAAGGGGACGTACTGCGGCAATGTGTGGCACGACACCACCCTGGGAGATGACGACGTCGCCGAGGAGCCTGTTCAGCCTAGAGCGACCGATGAGCACTGGTGGGAATAGTGAGATGATGAATACGCACTCCTCATCGTTCCGGATGGCCAGTTGCAAGTGACGGGGGACGATACGCTGCTTCTTGTTATCACGGGCAGCATTGCCAGCGAGTTCCAGGATCTCAGCCGCGAGGTACTCGAGGACGGCAGCGAGGTATACTACATGACATGACGCGTCAGATCCTCAAGGATTACAGAACGACGATGAGATATGACGCACCTGGAGCTCCAGCACCGACACGCTGAGCGTAGTTGCCCTTCTTCAAGAGACGATGGACACGACCGACGGGGAACTGGAGACCCGCCTTCGCTGAGCGTGATTGCGACTTGCCTTCAGCGCCAGCCTTTCCTCCCGTAGCGGATTTGCCAGATTTTCCTGTGATCGGTGCGTCAGAATCGATATTGGCGCACTATCTTCGCCGAAACACACCTTTGCCGCTCTGAGGGAGTACGAGCGTCAGCGACCAGGGAAAAACGCAGACATGAGCGTAGAACATACCATTATGATAATGGATTACTTTGTACAAGATTTACAACGGGGGAAGTGGCCGATGGTAGTGGTTGAGGAGCAAGAGAGATGAATAAACAAACTTTGCACGGACGCGACAATTTATGTGCATCTGTTTATTTTTCCACGTGATGATCGTGCTTGTGGCATATACATTACGTAATTCAAGGTAAACCGTTTTAGGCCTGAAAATAACGTTGGTTATCATGTCTTTTCTTGCTTCGTGGCCTGTTCGAAGTGTCTCGCGATACCAGGAGCATCTGCTTTCTCTTCGACGTTCCTTTTGCTCTACCAGTCGGCGAAATCAAGATGAACCGGGTTCCGACAGTCAAGCGCGTCTTCAGCGCGAAATTGAAGGTCCAGACGTCAAGCCAGGAGAACTGGGGCCTCTTGCGAGGCCTTTGGGCGTGACGGAACGACCTACGACTCTCTTGAAAACTCAGACACAAAAAATGAAAGAATTGATCACGGACAGTGGCGCAAGAATGGCACAAAGACGGCATCTGTGCGTTGTTTCCGGGTCTATGCCGAAGTACATCCTCACTCGGTTTGTCCAGGATCAAGGAAGTGGGGAAGGGCTACTATTATGACATGAACATGACCAGGAAACATGGCGGAAAAACTTGGATCGCTAACAAGGCTCTCATTCGCGAAGACGTGCGTACCTCCATACTTTAGTCGCCACGAGGATAGGGACCTGACATGATCGACCAGAAAGCACTGTATCTGCCTAATATGAAGGGCAAGAGCATCGATACGAGCGAAGAAAAGAATACCACCACAATGTGCTACGGCCGCATAACCGTTCTCGCCATGCTCGGCACCAGAATGTCAGAAGTACGTCCGTTTCTCGCTGCGCCCTCATCCGTCAAAACTAAACAATCCACACAGGTCCACGTGAAAGGTTTCGTGGACCCCACCATCACCCGCTACGCCTCCCACCCGCTCTTCCAATACATCCAAGTCAACCTCCAAGAGAACCTCCTCAAATCCCTCCTCGTCAAGCTCTACATCAACTCCCTCCGCGGCGTCGTCCCCGCGCACCTACAGCCCACATACCTCGTCTCCAGCCAGAACGTCGAGTACGTTCGAGACCCGCTGGGGATGACGAACAGCAAGGTGGGATACGTGTATTTGATCGACGAGAATTTAAAGATCCGGTGGGGAGGGTGTGCGGACGCGACGCCGGAGGAGGCAATGTCGCTGGAGACGTGTACGGGGGTGCTGTTAAAGAGGGCAGAGAAGACGACGGGGATGCATGCGGGTGCGGGAAAGAAGAAGCAGAAGGGGAGCGAGGAGCAGCAGAGTGGTGACTCTGCGGATGCACCGACCTCTCTACCGGTTTAATGTTGGTTTTCTGGAGATTAGGGAATATGTCCTGCGATTATTTCCAGTTATTGTTGAGTTATTGTAGATCAGATCTATTGCTACCCCGCCATCATGGCACTGCGCACGTCCACCCTCCTCCGAAGGTCTTTCCAAGCCATGGTGAATTTGTGTCCTGTAAGAACTCTGGTCAAGTCCTTGTTGTCTATGACTCCTCATCCAGAGCTAGAATTAGGCACAAGTTGAGGCACAGGAAAGCGTCTTTCCCACTACTTAGCTCCTTGTAGATCAAGATTGGTGCATCGAGCATCACTATGTAGAGATCATGACAGTGCATGAGGAGACATTATTTAGATAGCTGATATATACCATCGCAATGAGCAGCATGGCGGACACAATCCCTCAATCAACCAACCGAAGCCTCAACCTCCCCACACCCCTATCACTGACGTTTCTTTTTCGCCGCCCCACCGGCAGGCGTCCTGGCGCTTTTTCTCCCCTTCCCAGCTCCTGCCCCCGCAGCCTTCTTCGGTGGTGACGACTCCATTCCCGCTCCAATGCTACCCGTTGTAGAAAGCCTCGTCGACCGTCTCCTAGTTTGCACCCCCTCGTCATCGCCCATATCCGAAACAGGTGTCGTCGACCGTACCCTTCTCGCAGCCCTACGCGGCGGCGACGCCTGCCTCAACGGCGCGACATAGTCAGCCTCCTCGTCCTCTGCTTCCTCATCCCCATCCCCATCCTCCTCCTCGTCCATAAGAGACCCAGGCAAACTCCTGCCCAAATCTTCGGTCCGCACACGTTTGGCCCGTTTGCTCCGTGACGGCCCGGCGGCTTTGGTGGGGCCCTGGCGCGCAGAGGTTCGGGTGCGCGAGGGGGGTGGGGCGGGGGCAGGTAGGAGAGCCAGCTCGTCCTCCCCGTCTTCGTCTTCTGACATGAAAGCACCGGGGGGTACGCGTCTGCCCGCCTTCTGTGGGGGAGGTGCAGCAGCAGCAGCAGAACGACTGCTCCTCGACTTTGGGGCCGGTTTCGGGTGCTCCGCGTGTCTAGGCCCGGGGCCGTTTCCGAAGACTGAGAAGCCGAGGTCGGCGCCCTGGCGCTCGTCCTGTGTCCCGTTCTCCTCAAGATCGCTTCGCGCGTCCTCGTCGGTGTGTTTATCCGCTTCACGCTCCACGTCCATGTGTTCCTCTTCATCAGCGATGCTGTCCACATCCATGCTCCGCCCAGGCGGAGGCTCGTCCGATACGACGTCAAAGGGCCGCTTGACGCCTTGTGGTTTACCAGGCGGGGGCTTGTAGAACGCGTTCGGTTTGCGCGAGGCTGGGCTGAACGCAAACGTCGACGGCTGGGACTGCGACGTGGTGAACTGGCTTGTGCCCTTTGTACTTGTACCAGGGAAGAACTGCGGGGGGTTGGTCCGGCCAAGGGAGGCGCGGGGCCGCGCAGTGGTCGAGGACAGAGTAAAGCTTTGCGATGACGAGAGGGCGCTGTGGCCGATCCCGGTGCCGTTTGTAGTGAGCTTGGAAATGGGGAGGATAGGGGCCGCGGTGGATGTGGAAGTGGACGTAGAGGCGCCGAGGATGGGCCCACCGAAGCGGGGGGCGCCGGAACGTTCGGAGAGGGGTATTACGGGTGGGTGGGTGTCGCGGAATGGCGAGGCTGAGGAAGCACCGGTATGGGCGTCGCCTAGCAATTGCGACGGGAGAGGTCGTTGGATTTCTTCCCATGATTGGGACATGCTGGCATCAGTCGCCTTGTTGGGGCTGGTCGTGGTGGTAGTCGTTGTCTTAGGTTTAGAAGGGACGCCATTGATGGTGGGTTTTGTCTGTTGGCCCTGCGTGAGTCTCTCGAGTTCTGCATCAAGCATAGTGCGTTCGGCCTGGGGCAGGGCAGCGTAAAGATCCTGCACCATCTTACGCCGCTCTTGGGAGCTGCTTTTGGATTCGTTAAGGGTGGACGACGCGAATTGGTGGTCAACTTTGACGGCATCGGCGTATTTGCCGGATTGGATCAGACGAACACAGATGAGGTCTCGTAAGATCGCGATGGATGGTCTGGAGAGGGATTTTGGTGGTTCCAGGGCATATTTGTGTAGGAAGTCCTCTTCGAAGGGGGATAGTGGGAAGCAAAGAAGAGCGGAAAGGCCTTGAGGGCGTGGCTCGGCTGTTTAAGGCTGTCAAAAGAGAGAGCGCAAGTGATGAAGACGAAGACGTACGAGAGATACACCATTCGAGTAGCTTTTCAAGGAGCTGCTTCCGTAATTCCTCCGTCTCGTTGAACGTCCGTTGGAAGCGCCAAGCTTCTAGGAAGCTGGTATCCGCTAAAGCGAGCATATATGTCCACACATCCTGAGGTGTCGTAAGAAGAGGCTTCGCGGTACGAACATATTGAACGATGAGGGGTGAAGGGTTCGGAGAAATGGATATGGCATGAAGGATCTTGGACACGAATTCTCTATTGAGACGATTGTCCGAGAGTATGGACACAGCGCGCTAGAAATACCTTAGTAGTCTAAGCAAGGAAATATAGCAAACAACATACCGGAACGTTTATGCCAGTGTCGAGATGCCAGTACGCGTCCGCAAGACTCGTGAACTGGGGTGGTATACACCGCTCAATCTGGAATCTCTCTTCTCTCCCATCTTGATGCCACTTGAGCAAATAATACACCAAGCACTCCTGCTTCAGTATATCATATGTGGAGTCCTCGATAGCAAGCAGTAACAGCTGGAGATCTTCCACGTTCCTCGGCGGGTAGAGCGCGTCGGGTTGCTCGACGCCTCCCGACGCTAGAAGGATGTCAAAGATGAACTTGTCGTCCATGTCTGCTCGTCTGCGCACAATCTCGTCTGGCCGAGGTTCGCGCCAAGCGAAACCAGTGTTCGAGACGTCGAAGTATTGGAGATACTGTGGTGTGCGAGCAAGTTCCTCGTCCTCCACGCAAATAATCAGTAATTTGATTCTTGCTTCGAGCAGAAAACATACCATTTTTATAGCTCACACTGCGTGATAATATAGTTCCAGGAAGCCTCGAAGGCGTTCAGTGCAAGGGGCCACCCGTACTCGAAAGTACAAGCACAAGAACAAGTTGAACAAAACGCGTTGGCTTACGTCATCACTCTTCTTGCTGCCAAAGCGCGACGTTGGATTGACGTTGGACGTTCCATCACGTTCGCCAACTTGGCACCCTGTTTCCTTGCCTGCTAGGTGTCCTAAGCCCGTCTACTTACTACTGCGGCACCAGCTGGGCGGTCTACATAGTTGGAATCCAGGTAGGGATTATCCGATGCTTTCAACTAGTGATCTTCAATAATCAATATTTTGGTAGAACTATCATGCCGACACGAGTAGAAAAGTCAAAGAAACATACTGTCAACATCAATATATTGAGGCTGCATTTGCTAACGGGATACTCCAAAGCTGCGAGAAATAGCAACATACTGCCCTCAATACTGAAGACTGCCTGTAAGCCTCTGGCCTTTCCTTCCTGGCCAGATTGACGCACTTGAACAAGATTATTATGCAACATACGCAGGAGACCAAGATAGAACTGCTCGATGATACTTATTGCTGAATCGCCGATACCCTGAAAGGTAGACCTCGATACTCCTGAACGCTCACAGCGTCCCCGCAGCAATCTTCGCCGACAGAGCGGCATCACCCACGATGTTCGCTGCCAGAGCGGGCACGATTTTCTTGACCTCGTCTGCGACGATTCTGCCGAAATAGCGCGCGCCCACTCTGTAGTGGGAGACGACTGTCAGCATCACGACCTGATACAAAGAGCAAGTCATTACTGACGCGTTGAGGTGGGTCGTGTCTGTATTATTTGGGTAGTCTAGATTGAACGTATAGGCGTTGGTTTTGCCTAACTTCTGCACGTAGGTCATACAGTCCGCTAGCAATGGGAGCAGCTAGCGAATCGAGGGAGACATCAGAAAGGTCCTTAAAACGACTATCATGTTCTACGAACAGGTGCATTGAGTTTCTTCGCAACGGCGATGGTTTGGGCGCTGTAGGGGCCCAGGATATCCGTCAAGGTACTACCAGAGAATGTGCGGCGGCACAAGGATGTCACCAGAATGGGAGTACAACCACCGGCCTGCATTATACTAAGTTTCTGTCTGCAAGGTTACGGTATCCGACGCACTTTAATCTTGTTGGTGAGTGATTCCAGGTTAGTTGCAAAAGTTGCAGTGTCCATGACTTTTTCTGAAGGGAATAGTGAAGACGGGCTTCGACAACGCAAAAACAGGCTTGACCCACGATCGTTGTGGCCGAATCTACCAGAACATTCGATCAGTAGCTCTCAATCGCGGATACCCTTGCGAGAAACTCACTGGATGGTCGCATACGTGCCCGCGTTCTTGCACTGTGTGAGCATCGTCGTGTATTGCGGCTGGCCCTGCCAAGAAATGGTGGTCGTCTATGGAGAGCAATGGCTTAAGCAAGGATGCTCGTCAAGGTCAGGTATTTGTGATACGTACGCCGCTGACAGACAGATTGATACATCTCGCTAGACCAGTGGTATCTGCGCACTGAAACCGACAGTCTACGACTTCATAAGGATACGTATGTCGGAGGGATACTCACAAAGGCCGTGCCCCAACCAGCACCACTACAAACACCGGTGAGCGTCGAGTTCATTTTTAGGCATAGTATTACTCACGCCGTAACAGTAGAATCTCCGATGGTGAGAACACCTACGGTATAGAAGCGTAAGCATGGTTAGCTGAATGATGGGTCTGCGACATACCCGGAGCGGCAGCAGTGAAGGTCGCGACGAGCAAGGCAACGGCAAGCGAAGAGAACATGCTGAGAGATGTTTTGCGAACGTCCGACAAGTTTTAAAGGTACTTATAGTCTCTCTTCCTTATAATCGCCTGACCTTCGTCGGCGTAATATAGCGGTCCGGAGGGTCATTCAAAGGCGTCAATGAAAAGCTGGAAAAAACCTGCGTCGCCTTCGAAATGCATATCGAAGCTTTCACTTCTGCGGCGCAGAAGCATGGAGACTCTCGTGATATGGTCTTCATCTTCAATCAGGACGGCCCGGTTAATTTCGCCGAAAATGTACCCAAGGCCGCCGATCACAGTGCAAAACCTATCTTCTGTCCACAGAGTCAAGCTAATTCGATCAATGTACGACGAGTTGCGAAGAGAACTGACGGAGGGCCCGACCCCTTGACGAGCACCCCGGATCGCACCCTCGATTGATGGATCGGATCACGAAGTCGACCAGATTGTGGACTGATAAACAAAAATCTAATTTTCGCCCTATAATTGTGTCGTGCACGCGCGGGGTCTTCCTTGGGATTGCTAATCCACTCGCGATGCTGCTGCGCATAGTGACCCTTTCGTTGGAGACTAGCCTGTGTCAAGTGCAGGGAACGTGAAACAGTGGAGTTTTGGTCGCCATAATCCCGGGCTGTGCATCACCGGATCGCTTCCGCACCGGACATTCTCAGCACACAGAAATTCAACATTAATACCCACCAGCACCGATGAGAGTTTATTGAACGTCGCTCGGGATGGCTAAAGAAACGGAAGTCGGATTAGGCCGTTGGTATTCCGGAGCTCAACTGGTCAGAGAGTGAGACACTGAGACTGTCTGACGAGAAAGAGGCGCGACCAGCAGACATACATGGGTCTAAATTGAGGTGCGGCAACTTCCATCGTCAGTCATGGATCGAGCTACGCGCATTAACATCGGGATAAGCCACAATGGGAATCATAGCTATGTCCCACCTTTGACTTACTCCTCCTCTACGGGAAGGTCTAAACGTCAGTGAGCAAGGATCGCAAGGACCGTTTGAGGAGACGTCGCAAACTAGCGGTGGGGATTATTCTTTGTACTGGTTCTTTGCTAGCAGGCAGTGCGTAGTCGTTGTCAAGTCAGGGATTTGCACTCGGAACTGATGGCCCCGGAGATCGTGGGCGCGAAGCATGACGATCTTGGAACCGTTTGTTGCAGGGTCCGCAGTGATGCAGAAGCCCGTGTTAAATCCCGCCAAGGCGGTTTTCCTGTCCTTTCTGACCATTATGATAGGGATGTTAGGGATGCGGGCGCGTATGAATTGTGGACGAAAGCCATGTGTGATTCAAACATGTAAGAGAAAGGGGGCAAATCAGCATTTAAATTGATAAGGCTCCATAGACTTACTTGAGGGAGTCCTACTTAACGACGTATGGACGTGGCTCTTGATGCAGGGTTTGCGCGTATACGGCGTCGGTAACGGTTGACCGGCCTGCGCGTCTGATGTCTCCGCAATTGCGGTCACGTGACCTGTTAAATTTATTTCTATGAATAGAATCTAGATTAAGGATTTGATGGGAAGCTCTCGACCTCGAGACTCGAGGTGCCAAAAAAACGCTGCGGAGGCCTGCGGCTGGCTGCGGCGGAGAGTACTTGCGACCGAAATACCAGCGTAAATCCAGCCATACGCCGGGGAATTTGCAGATGCCAACCGTCGATAAGTCGCAAGCATCTCACCCGAGGATTGATCGAATCCAAATGGGCGGCGTCTGACGGAGGACGTGCTATTGCAGGGCCGAATAAATAGAGGCGAAAAGCAAATTGAGGTTCGCCTATTTTCCATCCATTTATACTACCCACACTCTTTTACAGGCGCTAGGTTCCCCCCTCCCTTCTCGGCTTAACGACATTACCTCAATTCCATCTACCCGCCGCGACGTTCCTAATGCCCATTTCTCTCCTATTAGAATACTCCCTCCCGGTCGTCGGCATTGAACTATGTCTTGTCTGGATCATCGTCCACTATCTTCTCGAACCATTTGTAATGCACAAGGTCTTTGGTCCCGCGTACACCAGCATGGATATCGTTGCCCGCCGCTCGCTCACAAATCACGTCGTCTCGTTCTTTCTGAAAATTCTTTGCTGTTGCGGGGCCTACGCTATTTGGCAGGCGTTGGTCGTACAACAACCATTCGATGCCCACATTAAAAAGACGAACGGACGGTATACCCTCACTATCGGCGATTTCCTTGGTGCGTCGTTGCCTCGTATTTTAGTGTCGCTTTCCGCTCACCCCTTGCATAGCATTCTGCTATCTCACTGTCCCAACAATATACATTTTCGAACTAATATACCGCGCCAATATATCCATCGTGTCCGCCGTACACCACGTCGGCGCAATTTCAATAAATATTATGGGCCTTATCATCATCCTCGGTCATGAGCAACGAGGGTTTCTAGCTGAAACAGAGTTCAAGCTTATCCTTATCTATGGTACGCTCCTCCTTCTACTCACCATATGTCCTTAACACCCCTTTCCTCTGCTTACAGGCACGTTCGAAATGATATTTGAAGTCTGGCCTCACCTGGCTGTCATGCTATACCGCATTCTACGTCACCGACCCTCCTTCCTCCACAAAGTTTTCCTCTGCACCGCATGTTGTATTTTTACGGGCACATTTCTAGAACAAATCGCTATTGGGGTATTTTACCATCACGTCTGGACCCGGCTTCCCGCATCCTACAAGGCCTTGGGCCTCATCCTGCATGTGTGCTTCATGATGGCACAACTACACGGTGGACGGGTGTGTCTGCAGATCGCGCGCAAGATGTCTGCAGAGATGAAGGCTCAGAATGATCTCAGACAGAAGGAGTTGGCTGCGGACGGCGCAGAGACGCCGATCGCCGATGAGGATAGCAGTATTGATCTGGAGATGGGCTTGACGACAGAGCAGCTGCGGACTGTGCGTCAGTCGTTGATGTTGGGGGATAGTGAGAAAGGGGTCAAGCATACTAATGGGAGTGGACCAGAACCCATTACGACGCATGCCCCCACGCTCCAGATGGACTTACCCGGAGGTGGGCTGGACGTTACACATGTACGGTATTAGCATATAATACATCCGTATTTATTTAAGCCTGAAGGCCTGAGCGCTGAGTCCCCAACCCGAAAAGGAGCAAGACGAACGTGCGACCAATGTAGGGTGGCGTCCGCAGCGGTTCTGGAATAGGTAAGTACGTCGTTGACGGAAAACACTTGTTCCGAGTCGTTCGGATCAGGAAATAGTGACCTCGGAATTTCGCTGGCAATTTCCTGCAATTTCCTGCGATTTCGCTGGCAAATTTAAGTCAGCACTCAAGGATGTACGACTGGACGCACTGAAACCGAATGGTCCAACCCGTGTCCAACCCGTCAAAAACAATTCACTTGATAACGATTCCATCTAATCGACCCGCTGAACGCCTCTAGGCTCTCGGAACGGACATCCAGGATAGCAGCATCGTGCCCATCATGAAAACCATACGATCACATTCCGAATTCTATTTATAGAACAAGGTTCTGCATATGGCTGGTGGGCGATAGAAACTAATCTTTGGGAGATCTATATTTTCTGATACAAGGAAACTATGAATTTGGTACTCACCTAGATACTAATCGTTGTTCATCTACTCGAATTTTAATCCACGCGCCTCACGCCTTTTGGGACAAACGCCCAAACGAGCAACATCACACCCATCATCGAAACCATCCTGTCGGGATGCATTGTGTCAGAATGCGCAAGCTGGCATGAAATATAACATACAGCGGTTGAAGGGATCCGATTCCAAACCGAGAGGACAGGAGTCCAGTCAGAAATGGCAAGGCCGCCGCACCTACCATGCCAATGCCTGTGATCCACCCGATGCAGACGGTCAAGAGCCATCGAGGGAGGACCTTGGATGCGTGAGACACCATGACGGGGTACATTGGTCCCAGAACAAGCCCAACTCCAGAAACCTGAGCGGAATGAGAATGGGAGGCGTAGGCCAAGGATGTCAGGGACGTACGGCGACTGCATTACCAACTATGGATGGTACAAACCAGATCGTGATTTCGAGCCTGTAATGACGAGGTAAGGATTACTGTTTCGTTCGAAAATTGAGGAAGCATTTACAATATTGCGATGATGGAATAGAGGATTACGACTCTATGTTCGCCGACCTGTAGTAGATGATGATGAAACTTCAAGGAATATCCTTCAGTGAGGGGCTTACGAGCTTATTGAGCCACATGAGTCCTATGCGGCCAAGCATAAGGCCTATAAGACGCGTTAGAAAGTCCAGCAATGCATCCTGGCCAGATCTCACCTCCGAAGAATCCTGAGGAGATGTATCCCGAAGAGTGGCCTCCGCCTCTCTCATGGATGATAAATGTTACGATCCAACCTGGGGATGGTATGTAAATTATTCATCTGTGGTCGTGCTGGAAACTTCCGCACCTCCAACAGTGACTTCGACGCCAATATAAACCAATGCGAAGATGGTGAAGACGTGTACGCTTTTTAAGCCAAAGAGTTGGCGGTATGCGTTCTCCCGAGGAGCGGAAGAGCTTGATTCAGTCGGCGCTTGACCGCCTTCCGCTAGAACTTCTAAGCACACGGAATGATAGGAATTGGAATCTGCCTTGGAGGTGGAGAATGCGGACACCTTACCATCCATACGCTTAAAGCGAAACACGAGGATGAGCAGCAGCATGTTAAGGACCGCCATCGATGCCGAAACGAGATAATGGAAAGACCAACGGGGCCGCCCGGAGAAGTAGGTTGCAACGAAGGGTGCTGTAAAAGCACCAAGACCTTGACAAGATGTTCAGCTCTATTTCCTATCGGACATGATTATAAGGTACCGTAGGTGGCATGGAGGATGCCGAGTTTTGTCTCCATGTTATTGGTCAAACTGCTCACGAATCCATTGGCTTGGGCGTTCTATATCAGGTCACCGTATTAGGTGAGAACGGTAGATATTGAAGAGGGTGAAAGAGAACCTGCAGGGATAGCCCGAAGCCCGTCAGGAAGTTGGCCGTCACCATGAGCGGGAAAGGAGGGCCGGTCGCTTGAATTGTATAGGCGACAAGCTGGAAGGCTGTGGCTGAGAAGATAGAGTAAGAGACACATGTAAGATGTATAATGAAGAAGATAGAGTGAGTACCAATAACCATGATCTGAGAACGAAACGTAAGTCACAGTGGATTAAGGTGCATTTGCCTCCCACCTTTCCGAATCCAATCCTATCATCGAGCCAGATATTCAGAGCGCCTCCTAGTATGAATCCCTGCTGAAATTTAGGGGATGACACGAAGGAAAATCTAGGGCGCATACTATGCAGTTTGCCACGAAATACAAGGAAACAATCAAATAATCTAGCTGGGAAAATATTTTGTTCATGCGATCGACCGCGACTCAGTGCGTGAAGTACGTACGCGATATACACGCTGGAACACCGGAAGCAAGGGGCCGTTGGAACCATCGTTCCAACCCTGCGCGAAGATACAACAGCAAAGTACAACGAAGTGGATAATGCCGTGAATTTTGAGGCGCTTCTCCTCAGGGGAAGACACGGAGGTCGCCTTTAGGTGTGAGAGATCAGAGGGGTCGTTTTCAAGAATGGGAGGCGCAATCGCGAGAGCTATGTCTTCCTTCGAGACTGCTATGGAACGAGTCGTGGAGGTTCGCGATAATCGTCGGGTTCGATCAGATAGTTGCGGATTCGGGTGCAGTTCATAGCTCTCAGCAACCTCGTCGTCCTCTGTCACCAAGGCAGAGACGTTAGGATTCTGAAGTGATGCATGCTGAAGATAGGTAATCGCATATGCGTCTAGGTGGGTGGGTCCTGGTACTGGTGGATACATCGACGAGACAAGTTGGATGGTGGGATGTCGAGGGAAGAACAGTTTTATGGGCACATCGTGATAAGGGTCCCTGCGAGAGTAATGCCAGGTAGGGTCGACTAGACAATGAGAATACTAATCGCCACGAGGTCGGTCGGAACACAGGTTGAAGGCACCATGTACAATGATATCGATAAGCATTCGCTAGAACTTGAGCCCTTCAGGAGAATCGTCCCGAGCATTTGAAATTGGACCCGAAGGGGAGCGACGCAAATGAACGGCATGATGGCTCATGATGGCCACTGCTTAATATGAGAAATCACGGTCCGGAGAAAGGTCGGAACTATTGATGGATTGTTATTGTGCATTGTTAACAAAGGCTTCCCTCGTCGAGGTATCAACTCAAGGTCTGTTCTGACTGTACTTTTGATACGCTGAACGTCTTGCAAGCCTGTCAGACTTGGAGAATGGGACAACGGTAAATGGAAATGGTTCTCGAACCCCCCTTGGACAAGCCCTCTGATCAACAATGAACATCAGAATGTCCTTGGAAGTCGAAAAAATGAACCCCAAATGAAATGGAAGTACACGAACAGTTTCGTCTAATTCACGCGCTGAACGCCTTTAGGCACAAACACCCAATCCAGCAACATCGTAGCCATCATGGACACCATCCTATCGATGGCACATTCCATCAGTATACGTGATTGAGCGTCACATAAAAGGGTACACACGTATAGTGGCTGGAGGGAAGCAATCCCAAACCGGGAAGACAGAAGTCCAGTCAGGAATAGCAAGGCCGCTGAACCGACCATGCCGATACCGCCGATCCACCCTATACAGACGGTCAATTGCCATCAGGGGAGCACTTCCGACGAATGTGACAGCATGACGGGGACTATGGGTCCAAGGACCAACCCGATTACAGAGACCTGGGTCAAAGTGAATAACGTGACATGTAGCTAAAATGAGGGATGTGTACATACGACGACGGCGTTACCGATGATAGATGGAACGAACCAGACTGTGATCTCGAGACTGCGATCAGGAAATGAAGGGATCGATTTTGATCGAATGACAGGCAAGCAGGTAGATCATTGCGATAAAGGAGTATAATACGAATATCACGGTATGTTCGCCGACCTGTTGCGTATGGTCAGAATATCTTTGTGAAGGTACTTATCGAGGTACATACGCGCTTACGGAGCCACATGAGACCAATGCGACCGAGCATGAGTCCTTCAAGACGCGTCACAGATTGTAGAGACGACGTCCGATGAGATCCTGCCTCAAAAGAAACTCGAGGAAATGTACCAGGAAGCTTGGCCTCCACGTCGTTCATGGATTATGGATGTTACGATCCAGCCTACATGAGAAGTTTTGGGACAACGGTCTGTGTGAAGACTTCCGGATCGCTGACGGTGACCTCAATCCCGATGTAGAACAAAGCGAAGATGGTGAATATGTGAACACCCCGAAGGCTAAAGAGTTGGCGGTATGTGTTCTCTTGGGGAGCGGAAGAGTTGGACTCGGAGAGGGCTTGACCGCCTGCGGCCAGAAGTTCTGAGGGAATGGAATGATGGCATTTAGCGCAGAAACGGAATGTGTTTGAAGTGGAGGATCAGGATAAGCGACAGGGTGTTGAATACCGCCATCAACGCCGAAACAGGCTAGTGAAACGACCATCGGCGTTTCCCCAAAAAGTACGTTGCGACGAACGAGGCTGTGAAAGCACCAAGCAGACGTTCAGCGCGCCTTCTCGCTATGTGTCCCTGTGTACCCTGAGATGGCCATGCGTATTACGCAGTTCGCCACGAGATACAACGAAACAATGACGTATCCTAACTGACAGATCACGTATACATCGAATCAACAAATCAAAGTAGAGTCGACGCGTCAAGTACATACATGATATTCACGTTGAAAGGCCGGGAGCAAAGGCCTGATTGAATTCTCATTCCAACCTTGCCCAAAGATACAGCAACACAGCACGACGAAGTGTATAAAGCCAGGACTTCCGCGGTGCTTCTTTTCATGTGAAGAAGCTGAGGTCGTTCTTGGATGCGAGTGAGTACATTTGTGAGGTTGATGGAGAATAGACGAAAAGTGGTGAGATTTCAAGCTTCAAGGCAGGACGGTCAAATGCGTATCATAATCAAGGTTCGGCACGGCCAAGACGGGTGATTGTGTACTAGTCGACCACGAAAATGGCAGGAATATAGAGCGCTCGTTGTAGCTGCTGCACTCATCCATTTCTGAGAAGTCTGGCAGTGATCTTGATCAGGAGGAATCGCATTTGATATCGGGAAGGTCGACGAGGAGTGGTAACAAAATGTGGGCGGAATTCGGAACTGAAGCCATTTAATATAGCTTTGTAGTTGTTTACCAAAGGCCTCTCCACAAGGGAGTTGTAACTACTACTAACTTGTAGTTTCTCTTCAGCTTACTTCGTGATTCTTGTATGAGATGAACGGCCAGCCATATGCTCGATTGAACACCTTTCATGGACCGAAACGACAGCTTCTAGGGAACCAAGCAGGTCATGCAGCCCCGGCGTGGAAAACAAATGTGCCACCCCAAACTTCTGGCGGGAAGGGCAAACAAGTCATGGACCAAGGAAGCAAGATATTCTTGACCAGGCTCCCGGTTGACGTTGGAGAAACGGAGGTCGAGGTGAGTCACGTTTAACTGCGGCTATGTCTGATAACAGCACTAACCGACTTGACCAGGAATTGTTCCGCAAAACGGTCGGGCCTTTGAAGGAATCCTTCCTGATCTACAACTCGCAAGGGCGATCGAAAGGGATGGCTGTTGTTACTTTTCAACGTTTTGGGGATGCTGAGGTGGCGCGAGCGAAGTATGATGGCAAGATTGTGGATGGAAGTGCGTCGCCACACGCGCGCTAACTTTTTCGTGACGCTAACCTGATCTTCGTTCGTAAGGGCGCCCACTGAAAATCGAGATTATTACGGACGAGACCCCACACCCAATGGGCCCACCACCTGTACCGTCACTTTTGGACAGATTGGGCGGGAAGGCGAAGCCAAATCAACCGGTTGTCAATGGGATTCCTCCACCAACGTACGTCGCAGCTATGCGGCTCAACGCATGGGCCGGGAAACTTTTGAACGCCCAAGGATGGTCTAACATGTTCTCGTTTTATAGCCAACCACGCGGACAGCATACTCGCCCACAACCTCAAAGGCTACCAGCTACAGCAAACACGCCAGCCAGTATACCGGTCCCACCACGGAGAGTCCGCCAGAAAAAAGGCCCTAAACGAATCAAGAAACTCCAGCCTGCCCCCCTCACGAGGGATCAGCTCGACAAGGAGATGGAGGACTACCGTGCAGCGGCAGACATGTCAGGTCTCTGATATATATCGCGTTTTCCTTCCACAGCGGACTCTATTACGCCCATTCCTACGACCTATACATCCACTCTCATTCCTGCATTCAGTCCTTTTGTACCAACTACATCTCGGTCCCAATCTCGGTAGCATCTTATCTTATCTCGACTCTTATGTAATCACATCTGCTGGTCAATGTTCCGAACTCACTCGGTTCTCTCTCCAATTTCTAGCACCAAATGGTGGCGCCTCTGTATACGACAGCCTCTGGGCTGCTTTTCCACGCGGGAAAGATTTTGGTAGTGACAGTTGGATTACCAGCGCGCGGAAAAACCCATATCTCTCGAGCACTTGAGCGTTATCTACGATGGATGGGAGTCAAGACTCAGGTCGTGTCGTTGGGCGATTACCGCCGAAAGATCCTTGGCGCGACGAAGAAAGTGCCTCCGGATTACTTCACACTTGGTGAGCATCCGATCATTGCACAATGGACGACATGATCGTGACAGCTTACATCAGGAGACAAGAGCTCTGAGACACAGGAGCTAAGGAGGAAGGTCGCAGCTGGGTGCGAAAAGTTGATCTGGGATTTCTTTGAAGGCGGTGGGCAGGTGGTGATCTACGATGCCAACAATGGTACGAAGGCTGCACGAACAGCATTGGCGGAGAAGTTCGATAAGGCTGGGATACATGTCGTTATGCTCGGTAAGTCGCGTTGTACGTGGAGTAGCTACATACTGATTAGGCCTTCTTGCAGAAACGCTCTGTGACAATAAGGAGATTATTGAAAACAATATCCGGAGTGTCAAGATATCCTCGCCCGATGTAAGTGTACATGGACCACATGCTTGGATCATATAGTTAACTCCACGATGCAGTATCGTGGATGGGACCCAAACAAGGCCGTTGAGGACTACTACTTGCGAATCCGCGATCATGAGAAGTACTACGAGACCATCGAGGACAAAGCCTGGCCGTTCATTCGGATAATCAATGTCAGACGAACATTACTCCCTTGACTTCGCGGCTTATGCATTCCTATCCACAGGTTGGCGAGAAGATCATGCTAAATGTGAGGTCATTCATGATTACTCTCGAGATTGCCTTGACAGATCAGTTCGACAGAATATCCAAGGATACCTCCAAGTATGACCCCTCTTCTCGAGTTGATTTAACCCTGAACAACCTGCATTGGTAGTCAAGAATTGTGTTTTTCTTGATGAACATTCATAATCGTTTTCGAACGATTTACTTCGCCAGGGTCCGTCGATTGTCTCTGGTTTGGGAATACGCAGCTGACTTGTGGCCAGTCGGGACAATCCCTGATTGAGCACTCGTACAAGGCAGATTCCGACCTGTCGCCTGCGGGTTGGGAGTACGCGGAACGCCTAAAGGAATTTGTACTGGAACGACGCGCGAAGAGCTTGAAGGATCGAGGGCTCAATGCCGAGGAACGAAAGCTCGTGGTAAGCACCATGCTCCTCGCCATCGGTAATCGTCTAATCACGTAAGCCATTAGATCTGGACGTCCACGCACCGTCGCGCACACCACACTGCGTGGCCCTTCCTTGCCGCCGCACAAGCCTCAAACATCGCCGAAGGCCATCCCGAGGCGAATAGGACGTCCTCTTTTGACTCAGAGTCGGGCCAGACGATGGTTTCGGGCCAGACGATGGTTTCGAAGGTGTCGAGCCCGGCGCTGAAAGTCAAGGTCGTGGAGAAGCCGCAGATGTTGGAGATCAACCCCGGTATTTGGGATGGTCTGTCCCCGGAACAGGCGAAGAAGTATTATCCTGAGGATTGGGAGCGATTCCTCAAGGATCCGTATTCTTTCCGCGCGCCTCGTGCGGAGAGCTATCATGACCTCAGCGGTACGTCTTCAGCTCGGCATACCAGCATATCAACCGTGACATGATGTTTAGTGCGCCTTGACCCTGTTTTGATTGAGCTGGAGAAGGAGCAAGAGGACCTGCTTATCATTGGGCATGCCTCTGTCATCCGCTGCATGCTAGCCTACCTCATTGGCCTCCCCGCTTCTGAAATCCCCGCCATCGAGATCGCGCGTGGGGACCTCTTGGAAGTCGTGCCTGCCTCGTACGGCGTTCACAGTCAGGCGTTCCATTTCTGGGACGGCCCGGGAAGGCGTGGTGGACTGGATGCGGATGTGACGGGTAAGGACGATATTAATTTTTATGAGAACTATGCGGAGGATACGAAAGGGAAGAGGAATTTGGATAGTACGCCGGAACCTTCGACTTCATCCACCACTACGACGCCGGCGCTGAGTCACAGCGTTTTGTTCATGTAATCTGGGAACGTAACTACATATAGATTGATATTTGGCCAATTAGTCGAGTTGTTTTTCTCCTCGATGAGGTTTCTTGCTTGCAATTGCTGCATGACGAGTCCGAGCTGGTGCTGGGATATGGGGTGTTGTTAGTGAGAGTAAGCAGTGGTTCAATTGGTCGTCAAAATCGCAGGTCTTGGTTTACCCCCTGCTCCTGCGCCTTTGACTGTGAATCGGCATGATCTTAATATCAAACCGTGAAAAATTCTCTTTGATTGTAACAGACTTGGAATTTGCTTCCGTTTTTTTGGGCCTGAAGATGTTCGAACCAAATGGAGATGCAGTTAAATTGTTTGTCGAGATCAGTACACCCAAACATCGCGTCCGTATTCGACCGTCATGACGCCTTCCTAGTTATGATACACTGGGAAGGAATGCAATCTTAGCTTAGAACGAGCAACTGCAGCTATGTTTCCCGACTACCCACTGATGGACGCGGCGCGCTAAAATTTGACTCCCCATCACGCTTATCCGGGCACTCTACTTGTGGTACGCTGTCCTTGCGAGCCTGCTATCCTAGATTTGTACTTACGACTGACTGTTTCATCAGCTATCCGATGCATCTTGACCATCTTAACTTGGCCGGATGGTGCGTGTCGTGTCTGCGAGGGCAGTTGTCTTTGCTCATCAGCCTCTCGCAGCACGGGTGGTCTCGACCACATCAATTAAAAGTCTTCAGGCTTGGTATGGGTTGGGGATTGATTCATGCCCGCCAGGATCTCATCACACCCGTCCGCAAGCCCTGAATACGATTTATTGGGCATGTATTTAAACAGAGAAGACTTAAGGTTGGCCAAACACCAGAACAGCCGCGGGTAATATGGTTGAGGGTGATTGCGATATCACACAATATAATGATACATCGTCTCCATGAAACACAATAATGGCAAAGGAGCAGAATGTTGGGACACGAAAAAGGCATAGGAATTACGGACGGCGGCCGAACAGCTTGCCATAGGAAGTAACAAACTGGAAGTCCTTGACACCTAATGATAAAGTCACGTCAGAGAACGACACGACTGCAGTTTGGGGACGCACCTTCGTTGATCAATGCTTGTTTCGCGAACGCCTCCACTTGCCCCAATTCGAATTGCTTCAGTGTTCTGGGATCATCCCCTTTTCTCCAGCCGGCATGGGGTGCGCGTCTGGTCACGACCATGAGCACATTGTTATTGGCGGGATAAGGGACGATGGAAATGGCAACGCCGCATTTGGTGAGGTATATCAGAATATGCTTGATTGCGACCTCGAGGTCTACCTCTTCCTCGGATTGATTCGCCAGACGTTCCCCCCATTTGATAGTTTCCTCGTGGGTCAGAATGTAACCACCCAATCGGAAGGAGGACATTGTGAGTTATAGCTGAGTGTACTGAATAGAGCTCATTGCAAGGCTTCTCAGAGAGTAGACCAGCACGTACCAATAGTTATGGCCTGAAGAGAAGAGCGGCTCGATGAGTGGGGGATCTGCACGCTCTTGGGCGTTGTGCTTGTGTTCTTATATTACTATTAGTATCAGTCAAGTTCAGAACGGTCACGTGAGCCTGGCCACCTCATTTCGTCTAAACTAAGACTTAAACTGACAGTCTAATCTTCCAAAGTTGTCTTCGTTCTACTGATCTGGCTGGCCTGCGCATGCAACAACAATGGCAGATCTACATGATAAGCACGAACAATGGCTTCCCGGAGGTCACTATTTTGAAATTACTGCCGTTCCTGTCGAGTTTGGATGGTGCACCGGCTGACTATTGTTGGTCGTCTTCAGAAGTTCCAGGACTTGCATTCAGCGACATTGTGTCGTCTTTCATATAAATACAAGTAGGCTACACATCGAACTTATCCTCACTTTCCAGATGAACCCTCCTGCACATGCCCCTCAGCCTTCCCTCGCCGACCAGATAAGCCCATGGGTATTGCAGCGACTGCAAAATGCCTTGCGCGCTCAACCCCAACTCGAAAATGACGACCAGGCGACCGGTGTTCACTACGAAGCATCACTCTATGGACCATTCTGCAGCCTTTTTACGGAGATCTTTCCCTCTCATCGCAAATTCATGAAAGCCACAAGGCCTCTTGCGCAGAGAATACGATGCTGCAGTTGCTTCTGATAGAGGTAGCACTGGATCAGACTGGCGATACCTGACGGACTTCCAAGATCCTATCCCCCCTCCTCCAGATGCTCCTCCTGCCGCGCATGATGCGCCGGAGGTCATAATTCCCGTCATCAAGCAGTTCATATTTGCCGAATGGACTCCGAACGTGGATGCTGCGGCGGCGGCTGGTCAATTTCCAGGCACTCTGGGAGGGCGTCACACATTTGGTGGCTTTCCAGAGGATTATGAGACGCAAGTGGGAGATATCAGCCGAGACTCAGCCGGTGGCATCGTGGGCAAGTAAAGGCTTTTCGCATGGGTCAACTAGCACTTACCAAGTTCTTACCTACAGATGCTCGCAGAAAGGCTGGCAGCTCGGTCAATCCTGACTTCATAATTGCGAAAGCCACGGAGACCCTTGTCGATGATACTATCCTGGCGATTGTAGAAATCAAAGTCGCCGCCGGTGCCAGTGATTTGATCGATTCGACAACGCAGATAACGGAATACATGAAAATGGTTGCTCCAAAGCGACGTGACCCAAAATTGAAGGGATATCTGATGGACGGCTCCAAGATTCACGTCTGGCAATTTAAGGGTGCTGGAGCAGATATTAAGTGGGATAAAATCGCTACTTACCCGATGGATCTTAACCGGTTCAAAGAGGAACTCTACAGTATTGCTCGCGCACACTGGCAAGTTTAGCACCTGACTACTATGTGCTATCAATACACAGACCTCCTCACATACATTCTTACGACACTTGTTTTACGACTTCCGAAGCACTCACAATACAATACTCAGCTTCACACGAATTAAATCTTCTAATAGCTTGAAGGCTCTGGGTGTAGGGGTCGATAACTGGTAAGACGGACCGAATCTTGAAGAGCTTAGAGATATTACCATATTGTGAAATTGTAGAGATAAGATATCTAGATGTCAAGTTTCAATACTTCAGCATGATAGACGCTGGGCCCCAAGTTGTCAATGTCCCTGGCGGAGCAATGATAGGATCACATAGTATATGGGATCTACATTCAAAAAAAGCATCGCTCCCAGAAAGGTTAATCCGCTCGTCGAGGTCCTTTCGGCACAATCGCCCACATAATAATCATCAGCCCCATCATCGCCACCAGCCTAACAACCGAAACCGTCAGCGCAAACTCCCACCAACCAAGCTGAGAGATCCGATACGCACAGGGGCTGCAGACTCTTAATCCCAAATTTGCTCGAAATGGCGCCCGTCATGAACGGCAGCACCGCGCTACCAGCCTGTCCGAAGCCCGCGATCCACCCGATGGAGCCGGTGAGGATCCACCGCGGCAGGACGCGCCCGGCGTGGTTCATGGCGATGGGGTACATGGGCCCGAGGAGGACGCCGACGATGGAGACAGCGACTGCGTCGCCGATGAGGGAGGGGACGAGCCAGACGATGAGCTCGAGGCTGTTGGGGTAGATGTATTTGTTAGTGCGTTGGTACATACAGATAGGTGCGGGGTGCGGACCCGATGGCTAGGACGGCGTAGACGAAAATGGCGAGGCGTTCGCCGATCTGATGGAGCAATGGCACGGTGAGTTTGGTTGCTTTGTTTTGATCACTGGATGGAGTGGAGGTTCGTACCTTTTCGTTTACCCAGAGGAGCGCGACCCGGCCGACCATGAGACCTGGCACATAGACGAGGGATGAGGAAGGACTTGGAGAGTAAGGGGTGTTCGGGCTGACCTCCAAAGAAGCCGGCGGAGATGTACCCAGAAGACGGACCGCCGTTTCGTTCTTGTCTAATGAAGGTAACGATCCAGCCTAGATGGAGGTTCAAATCTCGTGCGATGAGGGAATTATGTAGGACTTCTTACCGCCAATGGTAACCTCGACACCAACGTAGACGAGGATATAGAATGCGAGAAGATGCACGGTTTTGTGACTGAGGATCTGGCGGAATGTGTTGCTATTGTTGCTCGTTTGCTCCGGTATTGTTTGCCCAATTTCCTTGAGGCATTCTACAGATTCAGTAATCAACGAGGCAGATCAGCAGCAGTATTCGGTGGGTTACGACACCATCTTGAGTCTTGAATCGGAAGACTAATATCAGGATGACGGTATTGGCAAGGGAGAGGCCCAGGGACACTAAGTATTGGAACGACCAGTATCTGAGCTGGGCAAACTGTGTTGCAACCAACGGTGCGCAAAGAGCACCAGCACCTGATGGGTGGGTATGTGATCAGTGTTAAGATCATTTATTTGACTGTGGGCTCAACATACCGTACACTGCGTGCAGGAGGCCCATTTTGGCTTCAGCATTGCTTTCGAGGCTTGCGACATAGCCGTTGGCTTGAGCATCCTTGCGTAAAGCGAAGTCAGATAAATAACGGTTAGTGGTATGGACTGTCTCACCTGCATAGCGATACCGACGCCGTTTATCGCGTATGCTATTACGAGCGCGGGGAAGGGCAGGGCAGGAGCCATGAGCGTGTAAGCTACGACTTGGAACAAGGAACCTAGGAGACGCGGCTCAGTATGAGGTCGCCTTATGTTGATTCCAGGCTACCTAGTACGATAACCTACACGTTCGACGTAAGAGAGTTGTATGGGTATCTGAGAAGAAAAGCCACCTTTCCGAAGCCCAGCTTACCCGACAAGGGTACATTAATCAAAGCGCCAAAAATGAAACCCTATCGAGGTCGCGTGAATAGGGAAAATGATTAAACATGAAGACAATGGAAATAACGTACGACGCAGGCCAACACAAACAGCAAAGAAACTACAGCAAAGCCTACCTTCAAGTTTGTGAGTAAGATGAATTGCGAACGGGTATTCTATCCTTACATGGTATACGCTTTGAATTCGTGGGAGAAGAGGTCCTAGGGTGCCATCGTTCCACCCAGCGAGGAAGAGAGATACGCAGCATGCAGCAAACTGTATCCTGGCTTCTAAAGCTTGCTTTTTAGTCTGAGCTGGGTGCTCAGCGTTGGTCATATTCGTGCCATCGGAATCCATGGTAGGTACGATGGGCAGAACGTAGTCATCCGCAACCGTTTTCCGCGACGTACCGCGTACCTCGAGCTCAATTGAGGTCTGCGACATCGTGAATATGGGGTATTCGGACTCTGCGGGAGGAATCAAGACAAAAAGTGGTCGTGCAGGGTTGGGTGTCCTTTTGAACGTCGGAGATACCTCGGAGAAATCAAGACGCCGGTGCTTAGTGCTGTTGCATTACCTGCGATGTCCGAGACATGTGAGTGATGATGTGAGATTTCGCGTACGTGGAAGCCACGACGAGCATGGATGTTGCTCACCGAGCAGAGAATAGGAAGCTCTTAGGAGCTCAATAACCGGATGAAGGACCGAATCCAAGGATTTTTGAGGGCCATATTTGGGTAATCACAGGCACGTGCAGGTCTGTCACACAAATGTGAAGGCAGAAAAGTTCAAGTTGCCCAAACTCCCGACTCCCGAGTGGGCTTCACCATCTTGTATAGGTGTCTGGTGCGTGTCTACCTATGCTATGGATGGCTCAAAATATCTGAATGTGAAGAACAGATATGATATGAAATTCAATGGTCTCTATAGGGCACAGAGTCGACTCGCAGCACAGACACAATTCATTGGATCTCGTAACGGGCTAAGGACTACCTCGAAGCCAAGACGCGTCCATGTATTTGGACCAGGATACCAAACCACGAAGACCCGAGGTCTCGTTCATGGATGGACAATAGCACCCCGAAGGTGCTCTTCGAATTCAGCCATCAGACATCTCATTTCCGGAACCTCCCCGACCTCGTGGTTATACGACGAACCCACCCAGGTCCAGGAATCGCCCCAGCTGTCAAATGCAACCCTAGTACACCTCGTGAAGGAAGACAAAATCGGTGCCGCAGACCGGTTACGTCTCCAGCTCGTAGAACGCGGGGTAGACATCGAGCATCACCCCATCTACGAACAGGCTGCGATCGCGAATCTGCGATGGGCGGACCCGGAGCAGTGTCTGGCTCATTTCACAACGTGGTTCTCGCTGGTCCCAGAATACGACCAGTCGAGTCCGCCTTCCCATCCTGGCCCTTTCAAGGAGGCACGTCACGTCCTGATTCGCTCTGGCTCGCCTTCTGGACGCCTCCCACTTATCTTACGTTTTGGGATTATTTCTGCATCCAAAGGCTATCTTCAACCCATGTTTGACGAAATCCTACCGATCGTCATCCGGTTTGCGTCAGCGGATGCTGGGGTCAGGTGGCTCTACGATATGGAGCGGGCAGCGGTGCAATACCAATCGACGCACTATCCGAGGGGAGCAGAGGAGACAGCTAGGCGATACCGGAATTCTGCTATTGAGATTTGCTGCGAAGCCGGGTGGCTGGACCATGCCATGTCTCTCGTTGAGTTGGAACGGAATTTTACGCTTTCGAATCGGATATATACACTGCTTATTCAAGCGCTGGAGGACGGTGGTAGACGGGACGTCATCAAAACAGTAAAAAGACACATGGACTACGACAAATTACGGCTTAATCTGGGCGACTTCACGTCGACGCCATTCAATCTATCTAGACCTACGACGAACGTTACAGGCGTCGATACACCGCAGCGCTCACTACCACATTCTCCCGTCACCACGAGTACCCCACATACCCATGAAAGGACTGCCCACTCACCGGTTGTTGAGCAATCCAAGAACACCCCAAGACCCACCATCTCCCGCCAAGGGGTCGCCGCGCAGCTCCGCTTCTTCAAAAGCACCCATCGGACCCGAACCTCCCCCAACCCCCTCCCAATCATCCACTTCCTCTCCGCCTTCAAGACCGTCGGCGGCTCCCACCGTGTCATCAGGTGGCTCCGCCATCGTGCCCTCTCCGGCGGCAAATACTACGGTATCGCATGGATGAAAGCCGAGCTGCGATATCACAACAAAGAAGGCAACTACACAGAGGTCCTCAGGCTCTACATGACCTACTTCGATACCAAACTCCCGCTCCCCGGCATCTTCACCCACACCCTCCTCCGCATCGCCGCGCAACAGCAGCTCCGGATCGGTCCAGCCCCGTTCCCGAAGTACGTCCTGCGCGACCGGTGGCTCGTCCTCAAGCCCCTCATCCGGCTCGTGCTGGGCCTGCCCTGGCCCCTGGCTACGATGCAAGCGCTGTACGCGTCCTACCGCGCCGCCACCAGGGACGTGCGCATCGGGAATCGGGAGTCGTACGAGGTGCTGTCTACGTTTGTTGGGGCGTTTGGGGCGTGCGGCAGCCCGGAGGACGCGAGGGGTGTTTTGGGAGACTCGGAGGGTGGGGGTGGGGGTGGGATGCCGTATTTGAGGCAGGTGGAGACGATGGCGGGGGTGTTGGCGAGGGCGGGGAGGGTTGGGGAGGCTATGGAGTTGTTGGGGCGCATTGAAGCTGGGGCGGATGATAAAAGAAAGGGTATGAGGAGAGGGAAGGGGATGCGGGTGAGGGGGTATGATGGGAAGGTGGAGGTGGCGTTGCCGCGGCTCACGACGTATGGAAGGATGATTGAGGGGTTCACGGCGGCGGGGCTGTTGGAGCCGGCGTTGGAGGTGGAGAGGATGATGAAGATGAGATTTGAGTATGAGTATGGGGTGAATAAGAGACTTGATGGGGCGTTGAAGGGGCTGTGGGCTTTGGAGATGGAGAGGGCGCTTGGACAGGTATGCGGTGTTTTTGATTGAGGGTGAGGGGGTTGTGGACTGACTGCCCTTACTTGCGTGTAGCCAAGACATCCGACTATCTATCGCTGATATGGCTTGGCCATTGGGTCGAAACCGTGCAGCGCCACCCACGCGATAACAGGGAGACTGGAACATCTTACCGGCCTGCCTGTGTCACCCGCTCCACCTAATACCGATCAAGACTTCAACGTCCCCTTCCGGAAGGGTTGTGTTGTGGAGTCGCAGGGACGGGTCTTCATCGAGGCAGGGACAATGTATTCCATCCCAGAATGCGAAGAGTGGCAGGAATGGAAGATTGGTACTCTCCTATAAAGACCATTCACGCGTGTATGGATTCGGAGAGAAAGGAGTTTGACATCGGCTCGCGGAGCCAATTTTTTTGTATACAAAGTGATCGATCGAATGGAACATTACGCGGAAGGTGTTGGTTGGGCTTGTATTGGGCGCCTCCCTGGCGCTTCCATTCGGAAGGGATTCATACACAATGCTCGTACACGCCGTCAGCTGCATTTGGTTGAACGTTTTTGGGGCGCTGCTTGTTGCTTTTTGACGTCAATAATGTTCAGGGTGGCAGGGACGTGGTTGACTTCGTGAAGTTACAATGACGTTCGGGACGTGAATTCAATGAATCGAGGTAGGCTGACGCTGTATTCCAACATAGTGTCCAAGCTCTATTTTTTATTTTTTATTTTTCGAGAGACTGAGGCAGACGGGAAGCTTATACAGGTGAAGATAATGATAAAGCAAGACAAAACAACGCTGAGTAGGAGATGGAATAACTGCGATGGTATGGATGGACGATGAATGTAACCCATGGATATGATGCGGATAGATAGATAAGGAAAAGACGCCAATGTGAGGAGGATGGGGTAAATTGAGAACCAGATATATACCAAGAAAAAAATATGTGCAGATGAAGAGAATAGTGGATGTGATAAGGCGATGGATAAATTGAGGTGATGGATGAGAGGGACTAGAAAAATGGTGCGCGTAAATGATGATTGATGCGACGTGCGTAGAATGCATTGTCAGGGCTGTGGGGTACATTTGCGATGCGATGGATAGCAGATTGTTCGTGCGTGCATACGAGAGTCGTCGGGACCGGAGCAGAAGGGCAGTATAAGGGGCAGCGCGAGGTCAGACGTCAGAGCAGAATCGAGGGGCGACAGAGGGAGACGGCAGGTGGTGGCGATAGTGGTGCGGCTATTATACAAGCGACCGGAATCGGATGACGTAATTTTTACACGAGTTCGAGGCGTGGAATGCTGTTGGCGCGGGTGGCCTTGCTGAAGCGCTCGCTGGAAGGCGAGGGCGAGGTGAAGGTGAAGGCAGCGTAGATCTGCTTGCGCTCCGGCGTGGAGAAGGCTCGACCATCCAAGGTGGGTGCAGCTTCAGAGCCGGAGGGGAGGGCAGATGATTGGGGAGGAGACGAGAAGTAGTCACGGATCTCAGGCTCCAACGACGACTCCTGTAACAGGGAATGAAAATTAATACACTGCACCGCAGTTAGAGGTGGGTTGGGATCCACTGACCTTGACGGATCGGAATTTCACCTTGTCGTCATCAACGCTGGGTGTTTCGAAGGAGGAGCCCTGATCGTACGCTTGGGACAGGTCCGCCAACGGCTGCACCGTCAGCTCGTAACACCGCGAATCAATCTCGGCCTGGGTTATCCGCTCTTGCTCTCTCCCTGCCTCTGCCTCCTCGTCAACCTTGGGCAACGGCGACACCCGGCGCGACGGCTTCTTCACTGACTTTCTCGACGAGGTAGCAGTCTTCCCGTCCTTCTTGACACCCGACTTGGGTTTAGCGGTTGAAGTGGACGATGATTTCCGCTTCTTCGCATCAGGGTTCGACTCCTTCAGTTCCTTCGACTCCTTCTGCTTCTTCGTGCCAAGAGGCGCATGGACCTTGGTGGCCAGCACAGATGTCTTGCGCTTCTTCGTGTTGTTATTACTCGGTCCTGCACGTTCCCCCGTCAGAGGGTGTACGTTCTCCTTCTCGGCGGTTGTAGGAGCGGTGGCATTGTTTATGTTGGTTGGTTTCGAGGACAGTGTCGCAGATGTGATAGTGGAGATGGTGGGTGTCTTGGCCTTCGAAGAGTCGGTAGAGGGCACATCCTGGAAAACGGTGAACGTTCGGAGCGACATTTTGGTGACGAGATGGCGGGTAGTTGGGCGGTTGCGATGCTTAGCGATTATATTTGGGATAGAGATATGCTGGCGAGGAGATGCCTGACAATGAGCAGGGCGGGCACTGAGAACTCAGCACCGTCGTGAACGACGATGGCAAGAGTATAATGTCAAGTCGGAACCAAACCAAACTCCACTTAAATTGTTTGGCATCACGTGTGCCAAACAATTGGCGCGGCAGTATCACGTGGATAAACAAACGCGATGTGGTCCTCGGCGACGCTGGAGGTCGCCTATGCCGTGCCTGGACCAGTCCTGGGCCAGTCGTGGGCCTCCCTGATCCTTGTTGCTGGGTCTCTTGACAACAGGGATAAAAATTTACCCCACTCAGAGCCTTCCTGGAAGTCTCGTTGGTGCTGCGGACTCGGGGGGAGGAGGAGCAGAGGCATCAAGGAGGACAAGTACTGAGCCTTCTAGTCATCATGATCATTCACCTTAGGTCTCTCGTCAGAATCTGACATGGACATCTCCCTGACTTAAACTGCACACAGTTTTCCTCGCTGGTTTTCTGATTAATAGTGACGGTTAAGCGTACAGGATCCGACATAGACTTCAAGCTTCGACCTCAAGCCCCGCTTGGCGGACATGGGCGTCATCGAGGACCCATGACCCACGTAAATAATTCACTTCCAAGGGACGCAGAGCTCCCCTCGATCGTTTGATATAACTCAAATGTCATACGAACGTCAAAAGCACCTCCCCTGCTCCTGGCCCACCATGGAATCCTTATCCCCATCGCACACCGGAGGCAGGAGGTGACCAGCAGATCAGAAGCGGAACGGATGGCGTTCAACCCCCTGTCGATCGAATGTGCTCCCTTGTTTTCACCAAAGCGAACATGCGGCGACTGGTGTCGAATCGCCCTTTAGAGGGCTCGCAAGCTACGGCAACTGTTTCTGAGCATCTACACCTTGCCCTAGGAGAATGTGAAGTTTCCAAAAAGCTATAGTGGCATATTCGACATTGCTGTGGAATCCGTTCTTCGCTCCAAGCGGAGGTGCAACATTGTCTCTGATCGCTCCTCTTACTAATATGTACGCAATCGGAGGGTTATCTCTGATACACAAGAGGGAACTGTCTCAGAGATGCACCGCCTTGCACCCCATGACCATATTGCGGAAACCCTAATCTGTCTGATGTGGTCATCTTCCGCCTCTCCGCGCCAACCGAGTTATATACCGACTCAGAAAATCGAGGGAATCGTCTTGCAATATTCCCAGAGCCCACAGCACCCTCGTTCTGCATTCAGGCCTGTAGACGCATCAGCGCGTGTCTAGCGCCTTGTGAGTGAAATCTGTTTTGATACCTCATGTTCTACACGCGCGAAAGGGTCGGCAGTCACGTTTGCCCACAAATGGGGGAACACGCCGTCGACTTATAACCCACCTTTCCCTCTGTCTTCCTGTATTCCGAAGTCTTCGTTTGCACTGGTGCTCACCATTCCTCGGTCCCTCTAGACCTTTTCTTCAGCACATACAGCCTCCATGTCTCACAAGACCTCAGCCGCTGTATCTTCCGACGTCCACCCCCCTGTCGGGACTCTCATTGACGGAGACTCCCTCGAGCTCGTGGAAGTTCTGGGCGTGGGCGGCTACGGTGTCGTCTACCGCGCGATGGAGACCCGTTCGCACACCCCCAAATCGTACGCCGTCAAATGCCTCGTTTCGCAGGCCCACCAGACGGCCCGCCAGCGCCAAATCCACATCCGGGAGATTGCCCTCCACCAAATTGCATCTTCGCACCCGGGTGTCGTCACACTCCATCGTGTCGTCGAGGATTATAACCGCACTTATATCATTATGGATTATGCCCCCGACCATGACTTGTTCACGCAGATTCTGCATAGCTGTCGCTATCTCGGAGACGACGCCCTGATCAAGCATGTATTCCTCCAGCTGCTCGATGCGGTTGAGTATTGCCACAGCCTCGGTATTTATCATCGGGATTTGAAGCCAGAGAATGTTCTCTGCTTCGACGATGGCCTCCGCGTCGCCATCACCGACTTCGGCCTCGCTACGACTGATAAGTTAAGCGAGGAGTTTCGTACTGGGAGCGTGTACCACATGAGTCCAGGTAGGAACTATCTCTTCACGCCATCGTCAGGAGGAACTAATGTTCCCCCCTCTTTTAGAATGCCAGGGAGGGGACTTCGCACCCACCGGCAACTATTCCCCCATGTTCAACGATATATGGTCGCTCGGGATTATCCTGCTCAACCTTGCGACCGGCCGGAATCCCTGGAAGTCCGCGACTCCAGATGACCAAACCTTCCGCGCCTACCTCCGCGACCCCCTCGGGTTCCTGCCCACCGTCCTCCCTATTTCCTCCGAGATTAACGACATCCTTACCCAGATGCTAGAAGTTGACTGGAGGGAGAGGATGACGCTACGCGAGCTCCGCCAGGCGATCGAGGACGTGCAGACCTTCTACTCCGACGGTGTTATCTTTGAGGGTAGCATGGCCCGCTGCCCCTGGGAGTCGGGCATGGAGATCGACAGCGAGTCGTCCGAAGATACCAAGGAGTCGACGCCGCCACCCAAGTCGGAGGGAGTCGACTTCGTTTCGCAGTGGAGCAAGGACTCGACGTCCGAGATCGTCTTCGCGAGAAACCACTCTTCCACGTCTATTGCGGACGACTCGACCTACGGCGACCCTTGGACGACATATTCGTCCAGCGGCGCGACCAGGGCGATCGAGTCGCCTTCGTCCTCGCTTGCTTGGCTCCAGCGATCGGCCACGCCTGTTTCGCCTGTCTCCTCAGGGACGTTATCGTTACCTGTGACTCCTAATAGCATCGACATGCTCTTTGGGGACCAGGCCACCGCTCCCGTCCGCAAGGGGCTTACGATCGAGACCAACTTTGCGCAGCAGGCACGGTACTACGACCCCAATGCGAGCATGGCCACGTCTCATTCGACTGGGACGTCCATGATGCACACCGCCGTGGAATATGATCCTTACTCCTCCGACCCTTATTCTTCTTCTTTCTTCTTTGCCAGCGCAGCATCGGAATCGAAGGCGTCGATGGTCTTGCCAGTATCGATGGAGGACTCCTTCAACGACAAGGAGATGACCTCCCCATCCATCTGGGACTCGACAGCGACGGAGATGTCCTCCCCGTCTGTGTACTCCGATAGCGATAGCTCCGTCGACAGCGGCGAGATGTCTTTCACGAGATCGGAGACACCCTCGCCCGACACCGCTTGGTGTGAGTACCGTGCACAGGTACAGTGTCTCACCCACCCCCAATCAAGTCAGCCTTCTCCGTCCATTTATACCCCAATGACCAACGTTGTCTCCCCCTCAAGGCCTTCAATCACAATTTTCGCACCCAAAAAAGAATCCAATGACGGCGGCTCCTCACGATCCAAAGCGGCTAGCATCTTCAGTCCTATCAAGTTCTTCCCTCGTTCATCACCATCGCCTCCTCCGCCGCCTCCTCCGACTGCGCCGCTGCCAGGTGGACGGCATACTCCAGCTGACACATATTCAGCCGCTGCGGGCCATCAAGCGACTGTTGCGCCACCTTTCAAAAGTATCTGGGCTGGTTCTGCGACGCAAGGGCAGCGCTCCGCGCCGATCGAGATCCCAGCTCCATTGCAAGATCAGCGAGGTGCACATTTTCGTCAACCGCGCCACTGGTTCATGCCCGGAAAATTGTTTGCCTACGCTGGCGCACAGTGAGACTGTGTAGGCTTCATTAGACCGCTTCTACCTCTTTCCCGCCTCCTCCTATTCTGCTACTCACTCCCTTATGGTGTAATCGTTGCCCCTTTCCGCTCATTCTTATTTAAAGCATCCATCGCATAGCATGTTTCACGTTCACTTGCATTTTATCATCATCATCGGCATCCTTCATCACCCATCCATAACCCTTCGTGCATTTTACGTGCATTTTACGCAAGCACTTATTTTTATTGATTGACGCGTCGATCCCCACCACCATCCTTTCATTCGCAATATCTGTTCAAATTACTTCGACGTACACACGTTGTAGTACCATCATCATATTTTTTCCCGGGTATTCTGGAGGCTGGTATGTAAAACTTCCTGTACTATGATTCTGTATTTTTACCCCCCCATTTCCTTCGTGGAGCATACTCGTAATTACGAATTACGACCTACATCCACGTTTTGTAGCCATGTTGTATGCACACGCACATATAAAACTCATTGTACAACGCCACTTATGAAATCGTTAGAGGTTCCTGATTCGGGTGAGCTTCGTTCTGCATTTGGATGCGAAATCGCCGAAGGCAGGTAAGGATTTGCTCAGGCTGCGCAAATTCAGGTCTTTTGACTTCGCCGTGGTGACATGTTGCACGTTGTATCCTGCTGTCTCTGGCATCTAGGGTAGAGATGAAACATCGGCACTGTGCTACTACATAGTGAGGTCTACCCAGTACGGAAACTTGAAGGACCGAGTTGCAGTTTCGACGTAAAAGTCCGGGTTTCTCTGCGACAAGGAGTGATAGCTGTCATCGATGGGCACGCGGACTTGCTTTGAATAGGATGTATTATAGGTAAGCGGTTTAAATAATTAACACAATAAGATCGTGCAGGCTCTACTTCCGCAAGCTGATGAGCTGCCTTCCACGCTCCCGCTCCATGTCGTTCTTGCTCCTCAACCCGCTCCCCTTGTTCAGCTTCCTCCCCGGACCTCCGACACCATCACCCATCGCCAGCGGCGCATGTCCGGCCTGGAGCATGCGAAAAGCAGTCTTGATGACATTAATCGGGTTGCGGCTGCCCCAGACCTTGGCGCTGATGTCCTTGATCCCTGCGGCCTTGAGCACCTGATGCAAGTTCGGGTTGCACCTCAAACCGAACCCAACAGGCCGTGGACGCATAATGACCTGTGTGGCGCCAAGCTTCGACTCCATGTTCGTCCATATCGTGCGCTTCTCGAAACGCTCGACCCAGTCCATGTTGCGCACAGCCTGTGCGTAGGCTTTCGCCTCCGCACGCGAGGCGTCGTCGTCCTTGCCCTGCCCGAGCCCCACCATGCCGTCGCCGTTTCCGACGACCATTAGCACGAACTGCCGATGGATCTTGCCCTTGCCCGTCTGCTGCGTGATACGCTTGTGGATAAGCGGAAAACGGTAGAGGTTGCCCAGCTCCTGGGGCGTGAAGGGCAGGTTCTCGATCGAGCTCGCGGACTCTTCCGTCTCGTCGGTTTTAGTGGGGACGTAGTCTTCCGCGCCGAAGTCGAAGCCGTCTTCGGCAAGTGCCTCGTTGAAGATGGAGGAGTGGTTGCGGACGATGACACGGTTGTGGAAGGGGGTGTCTTTGTCTGGCGGGAGTTCGAGGACGTCGCGGGAGTCGAGGAGAGGGTCTGAGACCATGAGGTCAGGGTATGGGTTGCGCGCAGGCTTTGCGGGCGCTTCGGCCTCCTCCGCCTCCTGAGAAACGGCACTCTCAATTACTGCTGCAGATCTCTTCGCTTCATCCTTTTTGAGTTCTGCAACGGAGGTAAGACGAAGAAACGGTAAGACGCGTCGGCACGCTCACCTAGATCCAATTCCTCATCCTCCTCTCGCGCCTTAGCTAGATATTCCGCCACGAAACTGGGTCTTGCTGCTTCTTGGACGGCAGGCTGAACTCGTCGCTGATAGCGTACCGGAACATCGTAGTCCGCGAGTAGCTCGGCTACCTGAATCAAGCCCTCCATTTCGTCGGGCTCGCTAGCAATGAATTGTACATGTTCCATAATTTCCTGCCTCTCGAGGGGTCGCAGAGCTTCCAACGTGCGTCGTACTTCCGGACGTTGCAGGTGTTCCATTAACTGGTCGAAGGGGTGGGGAAGTGAGGGGTCATCTGGGAGCTCTGCGAGGGATATTAGTTGCGACTTTACCAGAGATAGTGTACTTACCTTCGTAGAATGTCGCGTTCCGGGTATTGGGCCCCTTCGACGTATCATCTATTCGGAATGAGCAACTAGTTATAACCACACTCAAAGCACGTACTTGTGGGTATTTGGGCCACGAAAGACTCAAAGTTATCTGCTGGTGGATTCGCAAGCAGGTGGTTCACTTTTTTTTCGAGCGATTCCTTGTTAATCCCACCAGCGTTTGTGAACTTCGGAATAGCCTTCTGCAGCTTTTTCTGCTTGGCTGGGCCCCTTGTTGAGCCAATTAACGCCGCGAGAGTCATTGCCAGCTCATCCTCCCCCATCTTTGGCCGCAGTGAAGCGAAGAGCCTGTCGAACTTCTCCGTGGCCGGCATTGGTCGATTTGAGCTGGCATAATGGCGTCCCCAGACCGCATTAAGGCGGCTACAGGATCCCGAGGGCCTTTGCACGCGCGCCACGCGTGAAAGACTGCTGGAACAGAGAACTTGACGGGACAGCCGATGCATGGCGAGAATTGGCGGCAACGACTTGCCAAAAAATATTGTTGGCAGTCACATGACCACTTGCAAAATATAGTAAATAATAAATAAATCGCTGCTAACTACTCTGGTCCTCCCCCATGTCTTCACAGGACACTTCGGTTGCGTCGAGCATTGCAGGGACCGACGTTACAAATTTATATGGCGTGATAGACAAAGACAAGTGAGTTTCTGAGTTCCAAGTACCCTAGAACCAATCCTGGCGCGCGTCGCCAGGTTTCTCAACTTGACGTATTTTGAGCAAGAGTGCATGGTCTTAACTTGGCGGTTCCAGAGGACGCGAAGAAGGTTATAAAACCTTGGGATGAACGGGAGGATACCACAGAATTTGCGGAATCAGGCGTCGACGATCAGGTCCGGCATGTCGTTCACTGGCCCAAGATTTTACGACATTGATCTCCATCTGAAGATAGTCTTCCATATTCCTTTCACCCAGAACGTCAGGATAAAGTCCATCCTTCTCAAACTCGGTGAGCTATATCGTCCGAAGTGACAGTGCCTGGAATGAAATAAACTGGTTATAAGGAAGAGGAGAGCTTACGCCGCGCCACCTGAGGATATACGCCAATCGCCCCACCATCGTTGATTTCGCCGATGCGGAGACGATGAAGCCACAACTTAATATCAGCCTGCTAGAGGGAGAAACGGGCGTGATTGAATACCCACTGCGGGTGGCAGCCTTCACGAGCATAACGTCCTTGTCGCTGCACTTCGTGAGTTTCGCCGACCTGGTGTCTTCCTTCAACCTAACAAGCACCACATGTGGGATAGGGCGACTCCGTTGGAGGGGAGGTCTCGCGGATATATTACATTGGATTCAAGGGCGACATGAGATCACCCCACCGCGACGCGAACTCGAAACTGGAGGTGCCAGCTTCTAACGCAGCTGATGCACCTCTTGTCGACAGGGTATCGGAGAAGACAGCCGGACAGCAAACCACAGCCCGGTGATGCAGGGCGGATATAGGAGGCTGGAGCACGCATGGAAAGAGGTCCGTGTTTCCGTCAAACAGCATTAAAATGTATAAACTTTGGTATGTAGAAGTCTATGAGGGATAACATAACGTTAAAAATCGAACCATAGATCCAGGAGGGTATGTAGCGATAACGGAATGTACAAGAACATATATATTGCGGGCTCTAATCCGTGGCACCGAGTCCAAGGCCCTTGCGCACGAGGGGTGTGAGCAAATTCTTGGACTTGATGAGGGAGGAAACCCAGTCGCCAAACATGAGTCCCCAGAGGACGCCAAAGTAAGCAGCGCCTCCATTCTGTATGAACGTTCAGCCCCGACGCATCTGGCACGAAAGAATAGAATGACACATACCTTTCCAATGGTGATGATGATCATCTCGCTAGAACCCTTATACGCCTGCGTGGCCTTCTGGCCGCTCAGGATCGAGAGAACATTGGCAGCAATGATAGACGCGTGGCCTCCGTACTTGCCGACTTGCTTCTGTTCCTTGAGGTCGGCGATATCACCTGCAGCGAAGATGCGCGGGTGCGCGGGGAGCTGAAACGTCCCGTCGATCTTTACGTAACCGGAAGTGGCGAGGACGTCTGCGCCGAGAGAGGCGGTGATGAATGCAACGTTGGGGCGGCCACCACGGCAAGGGACCTGGGGTTGGATCGATGAGTCTGGGGTACGTGTCGAGGGAAAAAAATAAAGACACACGATGAGGTCGGGACTGAGGACCTTGCCGTTGCGCGTGGTGATGGTCTTCTCGTCGCCTGTTTGAGCGTCTTCTGGAACGATGTCACCGAGGACGAGCTCCACGCCACGGGCCTTCAAGCGGCGCTCAATGTCTTTCCTGTACTTCTCAGGGTAGGCATCATTGAGGAGCTGGGCATTTCCATGAACGATGGTGACTTTTTTCGTCTGGAGACTCTTTGTCAATCGCCTGCTCGAATGAATGAAGCGACGGGACAGCATACCGGGTTAAGGTCCTTTATCTCTCCAGCATATTCTACACAGAGAAATCAGAACGACGGCATCCTGTAATGATAGACATGAGAACGTACCAATCGCGACTGCGCCACCACCCACAAGCAAAATATCATTTGCCTTTTCGAACTTCGCGTGCCAGTCTTTAAACTGCTGCGACGTCTCCGACTTAGTATCGGGTAACGCCAGAGGTCCCTCCCAATGGCTCCCCGGCGCGAGGACTAGCACGGAATAGCGGATCTGCTGGCCGTCAGCAAGCGTGACATAGCCGCCCTTCTCGCCTTCGTCCGCGATCGAAGTGACCTCGCCCGTGACGAAGGTGCCGTTTCCGTTCACGAGGAGTTTGTCGTAGGGGATGAAGACTTGTTCGTGGAAGTCGCCCTCGGGCGTGACTGCCGCGCGGACGCAGCCTGGAAGGTGCATGAAGTAGGGGCGGGCGGTGATTACGATGAGGTTGTATTTTGTCGGGTCGAGCGTGGTCGAGAGCTGTCGCGCGGTGGGGGCACCCGCGCCGCCGCCGCCTACTACGACCACGTTTTGGCGCTCATCGGATGTTTTGGACATCGTTTCCAGGGGTGACTATTCCGATGTAAGGACTGTTGGAAGTTAAGGAGGCGCCGGACCGTGAGGGAGAACTTCCTGGACGCGTATCTCGCGTCTTATACTCAAGAGGATGTTGAAATTTTTGCATCGTGATGGTTATTTGTCGAGATGTAAGCTGAAAATAAGCGAGAGTAATGCGGTTTGACAAATGGATGTGGAAGCAGGAATGGCGAAGTGTGATTGGTGGGAAGAATGCCCCTGACAACCAAATACCTTTCGTTCCAAACAACCGCCTCCCTTTGAGCCAGGTTTTGCAAGATTGTGAAGGGGAGTCGAATGTTACTTGGAGATCCCAAGTTCGTTCCAACCGTAGGCAGTGATTAATTCCCCCCACTCGATACCTTCACCTACAGCATCCCTAATTGCCACTGGACATCTGGAACAAAGCCCTGGGTCGATGAGGGACCTTGGAAGGACCGCTGATATGACTCTCACCTTTCTGGAAATGAGCGCCCTTAATAGTAATGCTTTTTTTCGCCAAACGAGTTTATTCCAGGAATACCAACAGTATGCGAGATATCTGGAGAGCGTTTACTGGACAAATCATCTCGCACTCACGTGAATTTGCGATTCGTCCAGGTCAGGCATGATAATCTATCTGCGGGGTTGTCGCGTATCTTATCCTATCTTATCTTGATCAGGAGCTATTTGAGAGATTCTCAGGCACACGACTTTGGACCGGACCTCGGTTACCAGTTGGTCCGCGTTGTCCTTGTCACGAATTCAACCATCTTCGATAGAGGACGCAGTAGAAATTATTATGTCTCTGCAAGGTGCTCGCAGTCCTCTGTGAGTCAGTCAGCCTCCTCATCATACGTTGGCTCTTCGACAACTCATGTACGTACTTTCAGAGCTGCAGTGTTTCTCCTGCACATTGCCCTGGAAGCTCCGATTGCCATCCAAGGTGTATGGTCGCCCGGCACGCTTCCGTTCCTCCAACTCAATAACACCACCTTAGTTGTTGTAAAGGTACGTCGCGTTCTAGGCCCGTTATTACCCCTCCGTTGACCGAGGCGATGCAGCTTTATTCGGCGCTTGTCCTTGCGTCCTGTTTGACGAGTCTGCTATGCTATCCTCTGCCTGGTGAGGCGACATAGACCTCTCGGATATACACAAGCTAAATCTGCGTCCTTTCCGTCCAGAATTCTTGCCAGGCAAACGGGCGCTAGCCATGGGCCTTTGTATCTACCACAGCATCGCGTCAACAATCCTCTTCCAAACCCCCCGTTTCATCCCACACTCGTTCGGGCCGCTTATGGAACAGTTCGTGGATATTGAGCGGACTTTCCGTTATCTCTTGCTCACGTCAAATCAAATTCCAGGTACAACGTCACGCCGGAAGTCTTGTGGGGAATTTTACACGGGCTCGTGGGATTGGGGATGGTGACGTGGTGGCAGGGGACCCTACAGTTGACTGCCATGGCTCGTCAGGCGAAAGGGTAAAAGGGATGTCGTGATTCCGCGCGTGTATGGTCTATGCGTGTATGATATGTGTAGGAGGTTGTTGCGGGTATATACCATAGTTTGAAGGCTATCTATATATCAGGGGTTTGCTACGAAGTCTTGCTGTATCCAGCAAGCTGGTGGAGCGCGGACGCACGACTATCTCGTGGAAAATGAGACGGCGCTTTGGATTCTGGGATGTCATACACCAGTTAGCATTGAATTGGCATCTGACCCGCGGAGGACTGGAAGCGAGATCTTAGTCTACGACTCCTTTAGCCCCCACTGGCATGCGCCAATTTCTCCGGCAGCGGTAGATGAAGAGGCGAAATCTTCAGCTACGAACTCGCCGGCGCCGCTCGTGATGCATAGTCGTAATATACGGGTTATAGCTTGGGGATTCGGGGGTCGGATGGCGCGTCGTCCACGCAGGCATCGTGCTGACAATAGATCTGGAAATGGATTCGAAACTCCAAGGGTTATATGTCCCCCTCGCCCATCGCCCGACAGTTCACGTGGGATGAGGTGCGTCATGCCTCTGTGAGCCGGTTTGGGGCTCCCTGATATGTGGCGTCCTCTAAACAGCACCAGGAGCTATGCCTTAGCTCGGGCGGACCTTAGACCTGAAGCGCGTCGTTCAAGGGCCGGGTTCGTCTGAATGCTCATCCAGCAGTTCGTGCAAACCGAAAGCGGATGAAAAAGTATGACAGACCCGCCACTACAAGAAGGATCAAGGCTATCGTCTTGGAGCCGATAACGGACGTTTCATGTTCGACCTATGATGCGCATAATTATCGATCAAGGAGCCACAGACAGGAATGAGCGGCAGACGCACCACCGACGTGAATGGTGATAAAATGGGAATTGTGAAGTGGGAAGGAGTTGCCCGAATTGTACTTTGTCGCGAGTAATGGGTGGCAAGGTAAATGATAACCGCGACGAGAAGAGCGATTAGACCGAGGAGCATTGTCTGTGGTGATCGTATATGTCAGGTTCGCGTGGAGGAGATTGCTTACTTACCACCAGTCTCTCCAAACTTGCATGCCTTTCTTTATGTTGCTCTGCTAAAACGGAGATCTCGTACTGCGATTTTAAGTGTTCATTCAGGTTCATTCACGGTCCGAGTTACAATAGTGCTACTGACCACGCGTTTAACCTCCTCTGCGCGCACCACATCTTGCAATTCGCGCTTGTGCACCTCTCGCGTCGATAGAATGGTCTCAGCGGAGAGGGCACGAGCGGCCCAATATTGCTCTGCAGCAGAAGTTGGAGAAGGAGCGAAATTGCGCTGTTCAGCGACTGATCCTGATCGTGATATCGGCCAGAGGGAGACAGACACGTCTTGCGCAAGCTTGAGCGTCCGAGAGATGGGTGAATCAGAGTATACAGCCCGCTGTGGGGAGCCAGGGGGCGCTTTCTTGAGCTTGTTCATCGTGGTTCTGCCACTGGTTGACGGTGGCTTCGTGTGTATCACGTGGCACTACAATTGAATTGGAATTTCAATTTGGACCGACATCTCCAAGTTTTCACTTCCATGCTCTGACGCCCACTGTGACCGACATAGTGATATGGAACTGTACATTCTGCGAGTTCCCTCGGGTATTCGCTGTCGGTGAGTCGCTCGCTACCCGTTTGGCATATCTCGCGAGTCTCATCTGCATTCTCAGTGATGTATAGTATAATATGGCCTCTCAGCAAGCTGCCACGACCTATAGTAATTGCCTAGATATCTTTTGAACCTCACACTGCACTGTATGACATAGTCTGTATTGAAATCTAGCGGGAGGGAGGAAAGGAATCGAAAAGCATTTCAAAGCCATTTCTCGTCGACTGTTCTCCTGATCTGTGCCCACACGCTGTCCTGGTCGCACCCATAGTCCCGACCAATATCCACGTGAATGAGTCATCGTCACCATGCCGGTGCGTAGCCGTACTCCTGGGCCTCGCCGTCCTCATCGCCGCGGTCCTGTTCATCGTCGGTGTACTGATCATCGTCGCCGTCCTGTTCATCGCCGACGTAGTGATCACCTATGACATACTGGTCATCGTAGGCGTCCTGGTAATCACCGTACTGGTCATCGTAGACGTCCTGGTAATCACCGTACTGGTCATCGTAGACGTCCTGGTAATCACCGCCGTCCTGTTCACCAAAGATATCATAGCCGTCCTCCTTGTCACCACCACCGTGGAATGCTATATCCCAACCCCCCTGTAGGTAACCCCCCTGTATGTTGACTTCGCCATGCTTCGATCGATGCCAGCGTTCGAAGATGGTCATAAAAACATTCCGCTCTGCGCCATCTTTCAAGGAGACAACCGCCGAGTAGAGCTGTTCATCGGTTGCTCCATGTGCGACTCTATTCCCTTGAGCCTTGGCACTCTTCAGCATCTTTGATATCCCCTTCCAGTCTGGGTAATTCATTCGCCTGAACCAGACATGGAGGGGTTCCTTATCCAGTTTGCGACATGATTTCTCCAGAGTTTTGCAAAACTTCTCTACCAGGGTGCGGCGGTCCAAAGCGGCGAGGCGTTTGCGATTCTGTGGCAACATCAATTTCCCTCGGCCGTACGATACAAGTAGAGAGCGCTTACAGCTTCCGAATGCTGTTTCTCCTCGTGCAAACGCTGCGAGAACTCTGAAGCCTGCATGATGACCGCTTCTTTCAAAGCATCGTTCTCTTCCTGGAGCCCGGCCAGTTGGTGCTTTATATCGGAAAGTTCGTCCTTCTGCAAACGCTGCAAGCACTCCGATTTCTGCCTGACGGTCGCTTCTCTCATGATTAGAGCGACGTTTTTTTCCTGGAGCCTGGCCAATCGGTGCTTCAAATCATCCAGTTCGTACGAGTCTCTTCGCCGTTGCGCAAGGAGATCGTGATTATCTGTCGCATGCTTCCTGTTTGATTCCGCCAAGCCTCTCATTTCGTCGTGCAAGGAGCAATTTTTTTCTTTCGCTTCTTCCAGGCTGTACTTAAGTCGGCGCCCCTCGTCCATTAGTCTGATATGGTCGCGCCATTGGCCTGAAGGGCGGCATTTTATTCAGCCAACATCTGCCAAGTACCCATCAGTGCAAAGCGATCACGTACGCTGAAGATCGGCTTCTTGTATTTGGCCCCTGCTAACTGCTGCACCCATACTTCCTCTGTTGGCGCTGGTCGATTACGGGAGGGCAGTAGGAAAAAAGCTAGTACCTGTAAGCAAGAAGTCCAGGGTTTCCGTGGACGCCTGAAGTTGATCCCACGTATCCTACTACTACTGATAGTCCAGCTACCTATTACATAAATGAGCTTCGAATCGTATCCAGTTGCTACAACTTTCACGTAAAGCTGACTGCCCGCAGAACGGCATGAGTATTACAGCCATTGATCATATTATCATCAACCACTTGGTCTATGCTATCCCAAGGGGCCCAAAAATACATGATTCGTACTCGACGATCTGTTCATCCTTAGCTTTCTCGATATGCGGCTTCGCAGACTGCCCACTGATTTGAGGACTGTTCCATAGCGTTATGTAAACTACCAGATGGGAGTATACGCCGAAAACATCCAACGTTTTCGCTTGAACGGCTACTATGTACTGCCTTTTCAATTCAACCAGGGTGTGGCACTTCACTTGATGTCAAAACTCTTCCTTCCATCGTAAGTAGCCACTTAGAGAGGGCGTAAGCAGCCCTTTCTATCGGCGGACGAAGCCGAAGAAGCAGCTGAACTAGAAGCAGTCGATCCAGAGGCAGGCTGCCGGCTTAAGGTCATGCTGCTCGGGGCGTGATCGTCACCCAACAGGGAGATATAGCCGCTCCTGGTAAACGTGACTGTCCAAGAGATGGGTAATTCAGTGGATACTGAAGACACTGGGCGATGGGGAGAACTGGGGTGTGCTTCTACCCGTCGTGGTTTGATCGTTAGTTCGTTTGTCGTAGGATAGTGGTATGAGCATTTCCAGCTAAGGCCCCGACCGTTGACGGTCAATGAGTGACGTAGACCCTTATAAAGTGACGAAGACCCTTATAACATATGTGCAAATTTTAAGCTCAAATTCAATGTGACGTTGGGAAGAAATGGAACCTCAGTGGGTGTTTAACAGGAGTCCTCGTCATCAATATTCTGGTCGACATCCCAGCCCAGCTGTTCGTCTACGATGTTGAACATTTCTTGGAGGATCTCGACCTCTGAGCCAACCTCTTCCTCAAAGCCAAGCATCGACTCCATCTGTTCACGAGTTGCTTGATGCGCGACCCGGTTTCCCTGGTGCTTGGCAGCCTTCACGACCCTTGCTATTCTCCGACAATCGGGGTAGTTGACCCTCATAGACCAATGCTCGAACGATTCGTCATCGAAGGTCGGGTATATCCAGTATTTTCTCTTCAAAGCCACGACCGCCTTTTCAGCCAGAGTGCGGCGCTGGATTTGGTGCCAACTATTTCGTTCCTATTGCGATGCCAATGTTAGAAAATTGTTGAAACTTTAGACGTGACCTGAAGTCGGAATGGAATGCGTACGGTTTTGCGAATCGCCCGGCTATCTGAAGAGAAGTACCAGCGTTTTGTACCCGCTACGTCTTTCTCGTACAAGTCGACCCCGTATCGAGCTAGTGTGACCCTTAAGTTATCCGCCAAGGAGTCCATACGCTCCTCCATGACTTCCAATCTCTCAGCATAGTCGTTTCTCTCTCTTACTGTACGAGACAGTAGCCTCTCAGCCTTTTCTAGCCTGGCTAAGAATGAGTTTGCTACTGAGTTAATGCCTGCGTAGTATTAATCGCTAGGAATTATATACCTTTCAAATCACGCACCTCCATGATCGACTCCCTGTGTATGTTCTGGGGTCCTCTGTCTCGTGTGTCCCTCTCGTATCGTTTACAATTGCGTTAAGAGCAAATGATGAAGTTGGTGTGCATAGGTCTATAGTAATTAGGCCAGGGACGGAGATATGAGCCTCAAAACGATTGGGGACAGGTTGGGAAACAGAAGGACAACTACGTGTACTATATGACTAGTTATTTGGCAAGGATGCCCGGCTCAAATAACGCGTGATTAAATTCGGACGAATCTAATCAGTTTCACTTCGACTCTACTCATCATCAAGATCGTCCCAACCCATCTCTTCATCCACGATGTTGAACATCTCTTTCGGCGGGCGTGAATGGAGTCAGCTGGTTCACGAGGCGAACCTGGAGGTCGATATGAGGGGAGGGATGCGCTTTGAGCGATGTATTGAGGACTTCGCTCTCGTGGAGCGCCTGTATGAGTATGTGGATTATACTCCTCAGCGTCCCAACTTCCCTGTTCATTCGGGATTAAAGCAACGAACGACCGTCGGTCAGCGGATACTGAGATATACCGGTTATGAGCTCCCTATTGAGTAGATTACATCTTGGGCGTCCGACTCGTTAGATTTTGACGGCGGGATGTATGAGAGTCAGTTCGCAAGGGTATACCGGATTTAAACTCCGACACCCCGGCCTGGTAGGTTAGTCCAAGCCTGGGCCTCGAAAAAAAAAAGTGGAGGTCACCAAAAAACTCTCAAATTTGGGTGACCAGTGCCCACATATTGTACATTGACAGCTTGTGACACTGAAAATGGTTTGAATCCGAAGGAAAATGGTATTAAATGCCGAAAACTGGATGTCTAGGGATTCTAGCAGTTCAATTGTGCTATAGTACCCAGCCTCTAACAGCAAGTTGACCAGCATTGTCAAGGGTAAGCCTCCAAAGAGTTTCAGAAGTCATTTTGTAAGTCATTATTTTCAACTTAGCGCACAAAAATCACCTTCTGGGTATCCTAATATCTCGAACCAACTGCTCGTTGCCAGAGACTTGCCAGAGACCGCAATTGTGAAGAGCTTGATCAATTGATCACTGGCAATCAGCGATCAAATTACTATATATGGACATGTGCCTGATTACGTAGTAGGTTAGTCCACCGTTCAAGGTCGAAAAAATAATTCCGACCCCGGGTCATATTTTCAGAAGCTGGTATACCCTTGTCAGTTCGTCACTATGGCAACAGCGACTGCTCAGCTTCGCTTAACAGCGATTTGTAAGCTACCCTGAACCAAACAAACCTAGGACCCCGAATGCATAGATCAACGTCATATCTAATTGACCGTCATGTTCAACATCTGAGTTCTTCGTCGTCGACTCGCGCTACCACCACGACACGCTGGGCTGCCGTGCAGCTGTGAAACATTTTATAGTACATTTAATCTATGTTTTCTCTATGGATTTTCTGTTCCTACCTTGCTGATCATGTTGAACACAATTTTACAGGTACATCATGCTGTTCTGCCACTCTTAGCCCTCAGGATAGAGCACAGCGCCCTCTGCCACTGTAGAAGGGATACGAGGCGGAAGATGAAGGGCCAGGACGACCCTTCATTCTATCACTACGCATATTCGGCAGGGAAAAGACGGCGGCCGTCGCGCGACTTTCAAGTGAGCAAGGGAACAATACCGCGGCGAAGGAAGAGCAGGGCAGACACCGGTGGGGGAAGAGCCATTTAGGTGTGTCCGGTTACCCCTCTATGGCTACTGACCTCATGTACTCCAGTCATAGCCATTCCGATCCCCCGCCTCACAGCAACGGAGAGCAAACACTCGCGGCCTCGTTCCCCACCCAAAGCCGACGGCTTCTCCACTACCCACCGCCCCCACACAAGAACCACCTCCAACCGACCACAGCACTTTCCACTGCGCAAGTACCTCTAGCTCGCAACGACTTAATCGTCATGTCTACATACTCCACACTGTTTCCGATGCCGCGCCGTGCCGCATATCTCATCCCAGCTCCAAGCGCTCCTGCGTCCGAGGACTATGCAATTGCAGGTGCCCTTGGTACCAGGAGCTGATATGTTGGTCATGGGATGGGATATCCAGGCCAGCAGGTCAGGATACAAGCAGAGGTGTGACGAGTGCTCGGCGGCTTGACCTCGGCCAACACGTAAAAGCCGCCTAGTGGGATGGATGCGAGGGTTGGTGGGGAGCGCTGCTAGGTGAATGGCGACAAGGGGAACGGCGAGCGGCAGCCGTGTGTGAGCGAAATCCTTGATAATGTCGTCAAGGTCCCGGGCAATCGCCTTTGGCATTTCACGTCTGCAGATAAGTCGCCTCATGCTATCGACGAATGCATCCTACGTACAAGGTACTACATATTATAAAGAACGGAATAACGACTGATTGGGTCTGTCTAGGACAGACTATACATATTATTGATCATCCCAGATATTATACCTACATCGAAGCCGCCTGTCGCCCGCTTGCCTATGGCTCCCTCGACTCTCAAATTACCAAGTTATCACTGTACATACATTGACAACTTTGCCACCACCACTATACTTATGATCTCCTGAAGACTCTCCTTCATCCTCACTTGGCTACGCACTCAGCGGACGCTTTTCGTCGGACTTCGACACTGCAAAACTGTAAGATCTTTCCTGTGAATGTCTTCCATCTTTCCCTTCCATTTTGCACCTAGCTGACCCCCTACGCTGACAACTGAATTACCCTGCTCGCTGCTTGGATCATCGGGTTCATATAGTCATCCAAACCGGGCATAGGCCCGTGTTCGCATCCTACCACAAACAAAATCACACACCTGTGTAGTAGTAGTAGTAGCAATGTCAAGCCTGGGAAAGATGGCTTCACCTACTGGCGGGCGTCGTAGAGGTACAAGAAGAGTTCCAGAAGACCATAACCTCTAGTGAAGAATTTTAAATCTATGTCACATAATGGGTTCTCGATTGTGGTTGGCCGCACACTGAAAAGGAATAATATTTTACTCTGATGAAGGAATAATATTATACTCTGATGGTCATGACTATGAGACTACATGTATTATAGGTTGAGATACGATATGTATACTAGAGGTATTTGGGCATTACCCCGAGTATAACTTCTTTCTTTGGATGGAGTGCACGCGCTCTCGAGCTCTGGTCCAACGATGAAGATCTGGAAAAGAAGGACGAGGTATCTTTGACCTTAACCGGGAAGAGGAGATCTCGATACGGATCGTCGTTTGGAGGTGAATGGGTCTCCCGCACGGCTGGATACGCCTGTCTCTTGCAAACGCTCTTGGGAAGACGACCATTGGCCTCTCATAGTCACGCAGGCTGAGCCTTGCAAGCCTGCCGCCGCTGCCGCCAGCGCTCAGTACAATGGTGATGCAGTCAGAGCGGCACTCTCCCTCTGGTACATTGTACTTCTATCCTCATTCTTGTATCCACTGACATTCTTCCCAGACACTAGCTGCTAGTTGTTAAGGACCTAGGGCTTAGGTATTCGGGGTCGATGGCGGTCGAAGTCACGATACATTGACTCGAATATACATGCGTAGTGTAGAACTCCATGTGTTTCCATTGTCTATCTTTCCAAAACGGAAACGGTCTAGACCTACCCAACTCCAACCTTAACGTCTCTGGTGGATAATACGGTTTATAATGCGGCTTCGACAAAGAAGAAAAAAAGGACCTTACTATCACCGGAGCTTGGACTTGCTGTTCAATAATCCGACAACTTGCAAGTTCAAGTACTTGATATAGACCAACTGTTTCTTGAACCAAAATTGAACCAATGAGGGGAGCCGCAGAAAGCAAGAAATCTCTCCAAGGTCTTTACATGGATCAAATCCCTCAATAACTGGCAGAGGAGCTGCTCAGGAGGTGTATCAACCTGATCGTACACTGAGGCGCGGATGACTATGTATTCAGATTAGATAAAACGTAGTCTATGCATTCGGGGTCCTAGGTTTGTTTGGTTCAGGGTAGCTTACAAATCGCTATTAAGCGAAGCTGAGCAGTCGCTGTTGCCATACGTCACAATGCCTCCCAGTTCCTTGAGAAGAAATGTGATGGAAAGGAGGACAGGATCATACTCTGGCATCGGCCCTTTGTTGCCCAGTCGTGGTTTCGGTGAAGGAAGACAAACTCAGTGGAGCCAGGTAGCTATCGAAAAGATCACATTAATGTATGACGTGTAGCTGGAATTAGGACTTGGACAGAGATGTTCGGACTTAGAATAATCACGTGACCACGTCGCGTCGCGTCGCGATATATCTCGACGTTCTCTGTGCTTCTGTATCCCTGTCTTTCATCTCTGTTTACCAAGTCTGTTCTGTGTTCAACATCTCTGTTATCAGCCCAAGATCTCTGTGCACTTGATATGTCTACAACCGTCTCCAACAACAAACTTTTCAAAATTGCCGAAGCAGAGCTAAAGTTGGCACCAGCCCCACGGAAAGCTAATTCTAATCAAAAAACAACAATTCCGGCTGCATTAGACCTCACCGATGAATCTCGCGAAATTATGCAAGCCCATATTGACCTTCTTGGTCTCGATAAGCGCCTTTTTGAGCACACAATAGAGAAACAGAGTAATTGTGCCGAGAAAAGTGTTACATATATCACTGATAGGCTTTCTCACATAGATCAAGCCTTCGAGATGCTCGTCCAGCTTGGCCTGCATATCCCAAATGAGATTGAACGCGACGTCCGATCAAAATATTCCATTCGCACCAGCTCACCTAGCACAGTTCATGCCAAGCTTATGCCCCCGGTCAAAGGCCAGAAAGGGCGACCATTTACGCGATGGGTCAGAATCTACCAATGTCTATGTGGCTCTGACTCTCTTGGCAAGCAACGGCGCTTAATTCCTTGGAAGGACATCTCTTGCTGTTGCTGGATACGGATGGTAACAACTCACGATGACGCAAATGGTCCGTCCATTTTGCACTGATTCGCATATATGCGCATTTATGGACCCATTCCTCCAGATGGTCGTCTAATCGCGATTGATGAGATATCTGGGATAATTGACCATTCTGGCGCATGCGACGAAGTTCAAGAAATGGAACGTGATCCTTCGATTGGCCTGCATCCGGAGCTACGAAACTATGCCCTGTCCCTGTTGCGGGACACCATCCCTCTCACACAGCTTCAGCAGCTCTGCAAGAAATGGGCTATGTCTCAATGGAATAGCTGTACTGGTGACAATCATTCCCGTTTTCACCTCAATGAACACGATGCCTCTTCTCTTTATCGGACTCTTGCACAAGAACGAGGGATTCCTCAGGGTACTGCAGCCGAGGCGAACCTTGATCTCTGGTTTGGTTCTCACAGTTCGGCAGCTTCTGATTCTCGCGCGCAGCTATCTCCGTCCATGCTATATTATCAGGCTTGTCGTGATGATAACGAGCGTCTAGTTCTGGTCATTGCCACGCCGGAGATGAGGAAAGCTGCATGGCAGTATGGCGATGGAAACCACATCTTTCTTGACTTGACCTTCGGATTTTGCTCCGCTCGCGCAAATTTGCTGATTCTCATGACCCTCGACGAGAAGAAAAAAGGCATTCCCATCGGACTCATTGTATTCACGGCCAAACCGACAGCCAAGGCAACACATGCCGATTACGATACAAAACTGGTCAAATTTCTTTTGCAGAAGTGGCGAGATGGCATGGGAACGAATGGCTCAGGGTCAGCTTTCCGCGCATCTTTCGAGCCGAGGGTGGCAACAACGGACAATGATACTCGGGAGCGGAATGCTCTGCAAGATATCTGGCCGAACATTCATCTCCTTCTCTGCATCTTTCACGTGTGGCAGTGTTGGAAGAACGGACTGAACAAGCACCTTCAGGGGATTCCGAAAGGCGATGAGCGGAATCACACACGTCGACGTCTGGCCAAGCTATTGATGCGACTTCTCAAGGACATCACGGACTACTCGGAGGCCGTAACGGTATTCAACGCTGAGATCAGCCACTTCAAGGCCCTCGGTCAGAAATCGGACAAGATCTCGCAAAGTCAGTCTAAGGGCGCCCTAGTGTTCTTGAACTATCTTGGCAGTTACCTTCAAGTTCGATCCTTCTGGCGTGCTTGGTCTAAAGCTGGGGTGATCGAAGTTGCGAAGGAACTGGGTATATCACCCGATTCGGTCCCACGTACCAACAATCACCTCGAGTCGTTCAACGGCAGGATCAAGAATAAATACTTCGATGCCTATACTCATGCAGGACGACTGCCCCGTCTCGATCTCTGGGTCCATCTTGTCATCATGCGGGTCATTCCGGATTTCTTCGCTGAACTCAAGGATCGTCGTGCACAACGCAAGTATCTCACGGCTATGCGTCGAGCCCCGACATATCTACAAGGACTCACTCCAATGCGTACACCATTACCACCATCTCTTCTCAGCCCTGACACCTCATTAAAGGACATTGAGAGCGACGCGGCGGGACTACAGGAGATGATTGAGGATATGGTTGATGACGACGGAGACGAATCGGACTCAGACGCAGCAAGTATCGATCATGATCGTGTCGAAGGCTTCTCGCTTGAATTAGATGCTGATGGAGAAGGATGTTCCTTTGTTGATCGAGGAGAAGCAGAGATGGACCTCGAAGAAGCGGATGAAGATGTCGAAGAAGCCAAGGAAGGACGGCGCTTCGAAATCTTGGGACATGGTGAGCATTCAATAGATATTGGTTATGAGGCTGAAGCTTTTGACGACATCATCAGGCAGTCGTATTGGTACACCTTCCAATTCGGAGGACTCGATGCTTTGGGACAATGCGATTGACGAAGGCAGAATGCTCCGTGACCTCGACTTCCTGCACCTAGAACTTAGTGCCAGGTCATCACACGACGTCTCGATGCTCTCGATTCCGCCGCCGTCACCTCTCGATCCAAACGCCAATTCTGGAGTTCTCACGCCGTCTCCTCGGAGTGACAATATGCGCCGGCAGCAGTCCCCATCGAGCACGTCCTTGTCGAATGCTCAGGCAACAACCATGCAAGATATGTTGGTAATGCAGGACAAACTCGCTCAGTCACTTCGAAAGCTTAAGATGCTCGGCGTCGATGACAGAGTACTCAAACAATATACGAGCCCATTCCTTCATTCACGCGTGTTTGGCGGAGTACCGGAGCCAATGGCACTGTATCTGGATCCCGAGAACAGTCATGGTGGCGACGAGAAGGAGACAGCTGTCCGACGACATCCACTTATCGCGCAAAAGAAGGAGCGCCGCAAGCAATCATATGCTCTTAGATAGACTCCATGTACACGTGTAGTGTAGCTAATTTCAATGGCAGTCGTGTTCGCACAACGCAACGAGCAAATTACCCTCACCAAAACATGGAACCATGAGACAAAATCTTTCCCGAATTCTGACACATATGAATGAGATCCAACCCAGAGAACATACTTAGGCCCTGTTCGGGATCCCGAATTAGTAGATTGACCTCCAATTAGTAAATGTGTAGCTATGTCCGTAAAGAGTATCATGGAGCTCCTCCATCCATCACCACAAGTCACGGTGTGACAATCGCGATCAGGTAGCTGATCTTGATGGATATGACGACGGAGTTGACTCCGATAATGATTATTATCAGTAATTCACATATTTTTTCCCTAGTATATGGATCTCGCATGCCTGAGATAGGAGATAACGACCGAGCATTGTCGTGGTTCAGCGTCAAGAACATCTAAAGTAAATACATGTAAATAGACTCGAAATATCCCGATTTCCTCGAGAACGACCCATTCTCGAACAGTATACCTCAATAATGTATAATAGGTGTCTCCAGAAGGTATCATGTCGCTTGAAGCATGCTATCTGGTGGAATGACGAGAGATTGACGAGACGTAGGTCGAGCGCGGCGAAATCTGTGATTTGATGGCTTAGTCAGTGAACGATTCTCGCTCCGCCAACTGCCCATACTTACCCACGCACTGCGAATTTGATCCGAATCGCGTCTCAAGAGGCGGCGTGACAACAGTTGCTGATAATTGGACCTGGTGCCGAACACTTTTTCGAGTTAGTTACACTCCAAATAGTCTTAAATTTCTCGAGTTACATTTTGGCAGGTACAATTACTATTTGGAAAAATAACTTGAGATCCCGAACAGGGCCTTATAGGACAGAGATACGACCCAGAGAACAGACTGCAAACACTCAGCACACGGCACACAGCACAGATATATTTTCGTGCACGGTAAAATCACGTGACTACGTTTATCTCTGTCCAAGTCGGGCCTCCCGTGTAGCTAGGTGTAGCTCTCTTCTACCGTCGTACGCTAGTAGCCTGCTTCCATATCAATCAGTTTGATACCCTCAGAGTTCAACCCCCCCCGCTCCAACAACCACTTCCTAGCCTTTGCCACACACCGTGATTTTTCATCCGTCGCCTTGAGATCGATCTTCCGCTCCCCTCGATGTCTCAGCAACACCAACAGCACTGCTGTTTCCTGTGATCCAGGTGGGTACACGACAGGCACCATGTCGTAACCTCGCTTGAGCGCAGCCGTTATACAGTAGTCGAAGCCTGCTTCGTAGTCGTCGATGGGCCGCCCCGCTAAGCGACTTCCCATCTCGCACAAGTGATTTAATTGTAGGAGGAGGCCGGAAATGCGGTAGCCCATTTTCTGATTCTTTCAATGGGGTTGCGATTGGATGTCGTGTCGGGAAACTTACCGTGAATATATGATGTCTGGCGTGACTGGCTGGCGAGTCTAGATTTAACCCTAAGTTTTTTTATCGGAGTCACGTGGTGGCGTGTTTCATTTCACAAGGCCACCTGCAGGCCTCGTCCGAGTCGTCTCTTTTGTCTTCTACGACGACGCCTGCGCTGGTCGTTTCATACCGCCTTATACCATCTTTTCTCGCCGCTGGAGTAACACCCATCGTACGGTGAATAACTGGTATGTCGGGCCTTCATACATTTTTTGTTTTTGTTTTTCAAATTCAAATTCAAGGTGCACCCTCGTATCAATAGCTCACGACCACTCTGAGCGATATACTAAGACCAGGGAATTATAGGTTGGAACGACCAGCTTTATATCACACTCATCTCCTCCCGCGGGACGACAAAATTGCAACCTCGAACCCGTTCAGACCTCGTTGAGGTCACCACGCGGCGCAAAACAGCTCTATAATGGCCCCACGACACACGAGCGAAGATGACCCTGGAATTGCGGACATATCACTGGAATCTGACATCGTGGACCTGGATCGCACTACGGACATAGGACTATCTTGCGACCATGAGATACCTTCACGCCCGACCAGCCGTTTAGGCTTTAACCGTGCTAGGATTCACAACTCGTTTTTGTTGGAAGAGGAATTTCTGGAGGACGTGAATTCTGAACTCCCCTTGCGAGCAGACGCTTCCGGGCCCTCCCCTCTAAGGCGCCAAGTGTGGACAAGGACGGCCGACGTTGATATGGATATCACTACCCTCGTGTCGATGCGAGACAACGTCTGTGAGACGTATTCCGACGCTGCTATTCGTTCTTCGTGTTACCCGGGAGGCAGCGGTGACACGCTGGATGACCCAGCCGTTCTTTCCAGTGACGAGGAGCTCGACCCTGAGTTAGATTCCGACTACTCTTCTTGCGACGATTCCGACGACGAGAGCGATACCACATCACTATTCCCAGACTCCGTCTCCGATACCATAGGTGTTTCGCTGTCTCCTGCACACGAAAAATCCGACTGGAGCCTCCGCCCCAAGTATTCATGCCTACCTTCGCCACTCTCACCCCGGCACGTCCCGCCGTGTGCCTTCGAATACCAGCACACTCCACCCCGCCATCGCTATCGCCACCACGGGCACTCTCGTCATGCCCTCCACCACCTCAGGTGGTTCTGGGCCACTCGAGAAGACAAGTGGGTGGAGCACAAGGCTCGCATGCGAGAAGCAAAGGCGTACGACGGTCTCTCCATCTTCAGCTCCGTGTCGCCAGGGCTCCGCCTTCCCAGCGATAGTATCATCCCCGATGTTGCAGACACTCCTAGATCCCCGCCCTCGCCTCCCATGTCACTTCTTCCGCCGTTGTCAATCCACCCAAGGCGGGGCGACCTGTGTGCCCTGCGTGACCCGTACTGCATGCATATTGATCGCTACTTTGTTGGGATGCCGATGTGGACGATGGCGAAGACGTTATGGATGTTCGACGTGCACATGGCTTCGGGCGATTACAGGCGGCGGAAGGAGGCTGAGGGCCATGAGGGCGAGGACGATCTTTTCGAGGAGGACCAGAGCGAGAACGAGTCTATCGAGACCTCTGGGTCTCATGCGTTCAGCGACGACTCGGACTCGACTCTTGTGGGGAGCGAGAGTGACCCGGACCTTTCTGGATCTTCGACGAGCGTCGGGGACGCTGCTGGTGGCGAAGGGCAGCAGAAGCTCCTTCCGGATGAGGTCAAGGGTTACCCTGGATCGGCGGATGCCTCATCTTCCACTCCACCCAGTAAGGACAAGTTGGACATCGACCTCCAGACCTCGCCCCAGTCACCCTCGACCGACTCCAAGCTCCACTTTCCCCCTTCGCCTCGTTCGGTTTGGTCTACCAGTTGGTACCGTCGCTGGGAAGTCCTGATGCAGCTTTGCATCGAGAACAATCCAGCAGTCGTGGGTGAGCCCGACGTACGACCGACGGTCCCACCTGTTAAGTCGCAACGGTTCTTCATCGCTGATGACTGGAGCCGCGAAGAGGACGATCCCGACAACGAAGAGGATGTGGAGGTGGCCGTCGGGAATGTCCTGGTTGTCGTCAACGATGATAACTCGGATGGCCGACCTCTGCGTCGTTTTCGGTTCTGATGAATCTTATCCTTATTGCTTAAGCCCGTGTGCGCCTGCCTGCCCGCTGTCCTAGCCCCGGATCCGGCGCAGGTCTCATCCCATCCTGTACGACAAATTATTTCATGTTCTTCATGTATTACCAGCATCAACACCACCCCTTCATCGCACCGCTTCGTTCTTCCTTTAATTCCGATCTTATTACGCCAACGAACCCCCAACCCCATCGCATGTCCGATCCGTTCATCCATCAAAGCCTCCTTCATCTGCATGCCACATCCAGCGCCCCCCTCGTACTGTATATCTTCCGACTCTCGGGTCTCACTAGCGTCTAGCACTGTATCCCCCAGCGTCAATCCCGAATTCTTTCTTAGTCTTAATGCCCGCCTATTATGATATTCCATAGTATATATTATCTCTTACATCCTATTTTCATACCAAAAGCAGTCAGCTATAGCTAACATCCGCACACCTTCCCTGCCGCGCCACTGCCCTTAGTATGATGGCTCTCCACATATGAATCAAATGGCGTTTAACTTTAGAATGTTCTTCGCCTTCGCTTGGTGTACGCGAATGTTCTTAAGTGACAAACATGGGAGATTGCGATCCATCTAGGTTCTATGTTGCGGTATGTGCTAATATACAAATGTGCCGTCTACGAGTACTCAAACTCGGATGATATAAATACGTGTTAAATAGAGTGTTTGGTGGGTGAATGTGCGTCTTGTGCAGGGGGATGATTACGAGGGTTGGCTCGGATGTAGGTAGGTCGTGAAGGGCGTGCATCGTGAAAGGCGTGCATTTCGTGGGTCGAACGAAGGAGACATGCATTGGGCCCGAAGACAGGGGCCCGTCATGAGCGTGGGCATTATGCTCGTGAGAGAGGGAACTGCAGAGCACAAGGCGCCTGGTCCAGTCTGTCGAATTTTGCGAAGTCGATCTAGTCATTGATCGCGAAGAAGACCAGGTGCTGAAGTATGAATCAGATTCTGGAGAAAAAGATGATGATGAGTGCCGTTCTCGAAGATGTGAGAGGGAAAGAAGACATACCTGGCTGCCTATCTGCTTATCAGTGCCGAACGATGAAGTATGGCTGCTGCCGTCCGTCCTTATGGGTAATGGTGTACATAACGTCGCCAGACCTGCTGTCCGACAGATGAATCGTGAGAAGTAGACCGAGTTCTAGCGAGATTCCCAGAGCGCGCAAGATCACAGAAGGATCGTTCATAAGGGATGCCCAGAATGCAGTCCGTGTCACAGAGGGATCGAGTTGGACTTGAGCGACAGTTTGAGTTTCTAAGACGGTCCCATGTTAGAGGAGAACAAGAAGCAGAGCTATTAATAGCACTCACTATGTGAGTTGCGGAGATAAGCCGCATCTGGACTTGGGAGGTATGCCTGCCATGTCAAGTATTGGTTCTTGTCGCGTGGGGAAGGGCTCTTGAAGGCGATGACCGCGTGTGGGTTATGTCGCGAATGGGAACGATGCGAAGGTGTAAGTTCTTCCCGAAATTCGTACGAATCGTAAGAGAGGCGCGAGTAGCCGTGGCCGTCATGGGCGTAGCTGAATGGGAAGCCCGCTGGCATATTGGAGAGCCTACAGGAGTTCAAGCGGTTCCGTAGCTGCGCTTTCGAGTAGTCTGAGCTGCCGACTTGTTCCAGGGATCGCGACTTGCTAGCAAGGCTGTCTTGGAAAGGATGGTACGAGAAGCACTGGATAGCGGGCACAGAGACTGTTCGAGGCATCTTTGTTCGGGAATTGGGCACCGAGGAGGGGTGGGGGGATGGATAGTTACATCTTCCCGACGCGATTTAAGTACCTGACCTTCCGAGTTCTTCAGAATAAAGGCAGGACAAGAGCAACGACAAGATGATGTTGATAGTGAGTAACTCGTTGTGTTCGATAGAAAATGAGGTAGCGCCTTGGTGACGATAGAGTCCATGACAGACCTTGTTTGTTAACAAAAACAACAATCGCCACCTATGGACAAGGACGACAATAAGATGCCCTTGATAAACAATTGACGAACGGCGGGCCCATTCTAAAACCTGTTGTTGGATGATGAGATCCTCTTCCAAGAAAAGCTTTTGTAGGTATTATGATAGTTTTGGTCGACAGATGAAGAGTTGATGTGGAGGAGGACTGAGGAACGCGCGCGAGACTGTTTGCAGTTGTTTGCTTCCAAAGTCATCTGCAAGCCAAGCCATCACGAGCACACTGAAAAGCTGCACGCAAGTTGCACGACGGGTTGGAGATGATATGGAGTGTTCTACTCAAGACATACGGAACAAATCTATGTGCGAAGGCCGTTATTTTCAAGTTACTGGGATTCCCATTTTTTGGTACTCTACTGTGTCAGCAGGACTTGTTCGAGTTGTCCATCGTGAAACCTGCATCAAGACATGGCTCATCCCTGGTCATCCACGTCAGAACCTGTGACGCAAACGTAGGAATTGGGGAAGATAGATTCTGGAGTGGCGTCTCCGAGTTGGCTGGATCATACGGCGATCCAACTGTAAGTACATGGCCCACTTGGGTGGAATGGAGAGACGTAGACTGACTTAGATCCCGATACCGCGTTCCCCAGACATTAATCTCGCCATTTCAACATAACTCAATGCTGATGACTCGGAGCTGCTTCATCTGCGCCTGATGTTGGCCTAATGGGTGCTTCAAAGAAACGGAAGTCAGTAGCTGTTTCAATCGCTACAAACAGTGGTCGCGCAAGGCTTTTGGTAGTCAGCACGGGTAAACCTAGCAGTCAGTCGATGATCATGGAAACTGAAGCAGATTCACTGCAAGACCATGATCCATCAATGGGCATTGGGCTCTATTGGGCTTGCATTGGGCCATGTTGACATACAACGATCGCTGGAGTCGGGATCGGATCAAAATACATATCCGAAAGGGCAGGATGAATGTGCCTCTTAGTCGTGGACCACGATGAGTGTCGTGGAGATGACACCAACATCCTCCAGCACGCAAGCATCACCAGCAATACCCCCTGCTCCAAGCTTTTCAGACTTCAAGTTTTCAATTATTGGTCAACAACCCCAACTGCTGAAACGCCTCGCGACTCCCGCACCCGCTTTCCGACCTACACCATCATCATCACAGATGCAAGTTGAATACCCATCTCCTTCGACCGCATCTTACTCGCCTGTTTGGCCTTCATCGTTTCAGAGGCTCGAAAGCGAGGACAATTCCTCCCACACGTTTATGAAAGACATGTTCATTCCGGGAGCTAGAGCGAACGAAATGGCGGCTGACCAAAAACCTGTGGCTGTCAGGGACAGCGTTTCGTCGTCGCCATTATCTCGTTCCGATTATGTAGATCCGGAAGCAACGTCCTCTCAACCACAAAGACCCCATGGAGTGCCCCTTGTCATTGATCCGCATAACTATGTCGAGTCAGCATCCACAGCCCTTGGACTAGCGATGAACACATCATCGCAGGCTACAACCGTCATTCACAATGAACTACCCCTGACTGTTGCATCGGTTTCGCCCCCATTCCGCACCCGGACTTCGTCCCCCCATTTGGCTCAGAGGAAGAAACAGGACTCTCCTTCAGGACATCATCCCTCGGTTCAACACGTTTTACAAATACAATCATCCTTGGCGGTGTCCTACGAGAGCGCACTGCTTGCATTTGAAAGGGCCGAACGCGCCCTCGCTTTAGCACACGAGACCTACGATGCTGCGAAAGCGTCGCTCTCTGCCACAGCCGAGGCTAGAGCTCATTTCCATGCTATGACCATCCTAGATCACGATGGATGGATACCACATGCCCGAGAAGGAGGTGTCATGGCTAGTGATTTAGAGGCGACTAACAAGTTTTCCCGGTCCACAATGGCGGAACAAGTTCAGAAACAATCTACCAAGGAGACAAAGGACCATCAACATCTGTTGCAGCTCGCAGGATCGCAGAACGACAGCTCAATTTTATCCGGCGTACTTACGAGAAGCCTGAATCACCACGTAACCGACCTGGAGCGAGAGGCAGACGATGCGAGATTGGCATGGAGCTCGAACACGGTGGAAAAGCTGTCGGGGACCGCAGACACCGGTCTTACAGCTCTAATCCATAGAACCGATGTTCGGACAGGGTTGAGAGAAGGAGATGAAGCATCGGACCTCAGAGGGACCGCACACATCGAAGTTCCCCTTGGATTGGGTGCCTCCTCTTCACATTGGCCTCCTCAGGCATCGGGTACCCTTCCCGCCTTTGCTAATCTGGCTGCCGACGCACTGGTCCCCGAAGATCGACCACAGCGATCTCAAGCTCGTGATAATGATCCCCCATGGAGTCGATCATCTCAAGCAGCGACTCAGGCGCTTTCACTAGGTGTCTCTATAAGTGTGCCCAGCGCAGATAGAGCACCTGCGGAAAAGAACAAGGAAGAGAGCAATACGGAGCATCCTCGGGAACCGATCATCCATTTCCCAAAAATACCTCAATCGACCACCGCATCCGCAGGAAGTGACGCTGGAGCTTGCCTCAGTCCCATCCATCCTCGCGACTCTCTCGCACCCAGCGATTCTGCTAAGCCTCTGCGGTACCAGGCATCACAATTAGCCACGGCATCCGCAGGAAATGACGATAGAGCGTGCCACAGTCCCGTCCATCCTCGCGACTCTCTCGCACCCCGCAATTCTGGGAAGCCTCTGCAGTATCAGGCATCACCATCAGCTTTCCCCGACACATCGTTCGAAGACGTTGTAGACAAACTGGCAGGCGAGAACGACGATGAAGATTTGCATGCGGATACGCAGCACTTGAAGCACGAGGAAACAGATCCCGATCTGAAACTGTGGACCGAATCGGAGACACAGCCGCTTCACAATCGTGATGGCGGACTTTGGAGTGTGAAGAAGGATGAGGATGATGAAGCCGGGGAGGGCTGCAACGCCGCTTTTAGACGGGAACAGAGCGCGTCAAGCTTATTACAGATCAACAGGCGCTCTAGTGTAGGGTTGGAAGAGAAGGGCGCTGTTGTTGGGGGAGATTCTGCGGTCTCGAGCCTGCCGTCGAACGCGCGCAACACCCCGCGCTCGCCTTCGCTCCACCATCGTCCTGATTCGAGGCGGCCATCTGTTGGAATTCACGAGACTATCAATGACACGGAGAGTGGCTCGGACGTTCTTATTGGTGCACCTGGCAAACCTGGTACACCGACGCCAAACGTAGAACATCCTCAGAATATCAGTACCGACAGACGCGCAGAAGGGGAGAACGATGTTACTTGGAACGAACAGCATTCGCAAGCAAGCCAAAATGTCGAACGCTCCGCTCCTAAGACCCCCCGAGGCAATGAGCTATGCCGCAGTCACGGCCCCGTCGACATCCAATCACGGAATACCTACAAGTCAACGGACATACCTCCAACGAGCGGAGGAACACTCCTTCAGAGATTACAGCCGACACTTGGGGAGGCATCAAGATCAAATACGGCTACCGCGACACCTAAAGTTCGCCAGAACCCTCTTCGTACGCCTGTCCCTGTTGTCCTGGGGAAACGACGACATGCCGACGACTACCACCACACCACACCTCCCAATGCGCTGGTGCATCCCCCGAAACGACGTATCTTCACCAAGCGATGCAATCCATCACCCCCATCGAGAAATGAGGAACACCAGCCCATCACCCCCCTCGAGTCTCGCATCAGCGGTGTTCCTCCATACACCAATGCGCATGACTATGCCAGACCTCCGTCAGCACCCCGCCGGATGCACAATGACAGCTCAGGGCCTAGAAATGGGTATCAGCACTACGGCAAAGGTACGATATCCCCTCCTGCTAAGTCACAAGACCCGGGAGATGGAGTACGACTTGGGCTGCATCGTCTCGTCCATGGCCAGGGCAATCGCTGCTTGCCAGAAGGCGATCGAGTGGGACCGCCTAGACGGACAGGCAAGGAACCGATACCTGGTGATGATCGTCGGGGACGGGGAGGCATGAGCTTGGCAGATCGTCTTCGCGATCCCTAGCTCTCCGGCCGGAATGTATTTGGGTTGTAGGTGCATCCTTCTTCGTCGACGAGGCCTGGAGGGATGGGTGACTGGCCTGTTGATGTGGTTATGCGCGATCTACATAGACATCTTTGAACATTCTGCTCACTTGTATATGTAATGTAAGCCGGTTCTAATTGGTGCTTTTTCTTTCCTCTTTGGATGAGGCGACGCCTCCAATAGTCCCGTAGTGGGCCGGCCCGTCAAGACCACATGCATTTGCCGTGAATGATCCGATGCTGCTCCTCGTCCCGTGTAAAAGGCGGGTGCCTGAAGTAAGTACATCTACACAACCACCATCATCAAAAACTCAAAAACCAGATAAAACCCGTCTTAACTCAGGTTCTGCTTAGCAGGCTGCAAACGACGATCTGCGTTAAGAGTCAATAGATACTGGTTGTGTATACACTGCCTAAAAATCCGCCTTTTCGGCTGATTGACGTAAAAAAACGATTGGCAGGCCCATCGATTTTGGGACTCCCACCTCGCCCCGACAACATAGCTGACTGTCTTCAACACCCGTCACACCCCGTACGGCCTCTCTATACTGCACCAGCAGCAGGTGATGGTGGAGAGTGCGGAAGCAAATAGCTGAACGGTCGGCGCTGTGAGTCTTGACGTCGTTCATAACGATGGGCACTCCTGGATTCTCCTGCCGCTGCGAACCCTTGGCCCTGCTCATCACGTGTAACGGCGGGACGGGCCGTTGATCTGAATCAAGTGCTCTTGCACCACACAGCCAAACACCGCGCCTCCTTTTCGGCCTGTGGCTCTGCACACTGAGCAAACAGCGAGACCTGAGATATGGTTTCAGAATGAAAATCCAGATTCCAAATCCGCTCCAAGCCCAGTGGTCTCCGCTATTGACCTTCTCAAGATGAGTTTGAAGCAAAGCACATCATTCAGACTGTTTGCAAAGTTCACACATTATGAGGTTGTACCCATACTACCCATTTATGTTCCGGAAAACGCCTAGGAGAGGCTAGAAAACGCTGTGTATGAACGATACCCGCTTACAAAAAAATATAATCGGGGTATTACACCCCATGCCCTGGTCATGGCTATCTAGTGATCGACCTCAGATGCGGCTTCGCCCGCTAGAAGTTGTGATTACGGGCCCGAGACGAAGATGTTATTAGTATAATAGATAAGTAGATAGCTTGCCTGTACGTATCATCGGGAAACTCTCGGAACCCTGGCGTTCAGCGATTGGACCATGCCAGTAATATACTACTACTACTACTACTACTACATATAGCGTTCGAGTTGAAGCTGCTCGATATTGAGAGCTTCCTCAGATGGCCCCAACCATGCTCATGTGTATGATAATCGATGAGACAAACAGGTGGAGAAAAGCTATAAAGTCTAGCTGGAGAGTCTATTTCACCGTGAATCAGCAGTCCCAAAAACTGTGATACTACAATATTGGAAGGACTCACCCGAGGTTTATGCTGATACAAGCCTGTGGCGGCGCGTCCCAAGGCCAATGTCTGATTAACGAAAGAGAAGTCTACGGTGAGCGGCACTACATAGCGCATGACCGTGGCGGACCAGGGCGGACCGTCAAAAGTCCGGCACGCCCCTGATCGCGGCGCGGATTCTTCTATAAAGACAAATTATGACCCGTCGCGTCCATCCCACTTCTGAGCCATTCCACAGATTATTGGCATCATCTGTTGAAGAAAACAATGGTCAAGATCACCGGTTTCAATATCAATGGTAAGCTCGGACTTTTTTGTCATGATACAGTGATTGAACACTGACTTGTTTACGAACTTTCAGATGTGCGATTCCCAACGTCTTTGACGGGCGATGGGACAGATGCCATGTAAGCTCTAGCATTCACAAGCAGATCAGGGACGATGGTGGAATGATATGCTACGTGGATAGGAATACCGAATGCGATTACTCTTCGGCGTATGTCACTCTCCTGACCGATTCGGACCTCGTTGGGTACGGGATGACGTTCACAATCGGACGCGGTAATGATATCGTACGTTCACAACGTATATCGCGAAGAGCAGCTTCTCATGGAAGCAATCAGGTCTGCATCGCGATCAAGGAAGTCGCCAACCGTTTAGTTGGAAAGGACACAGAGGAGCTCTTCTCCAACATGGGAGAAACATGGGACTACATGATGGCGGACCCTCAGCTTCGATGGTAAGCGCGCCTAGACCATCTAAAAAAGAGCTCCTTTGACTTGTCAACTAGGATAGGACCTGAAAAGGGTGTGATTCATATCGCGTCGGGCGCAGTAAACAACGCCATTTGGGATATGTACGCACGATCACGCAAGAAGCCTTTGTGGAAGCTCCTTGTCGACTTCACGCCCGAGGAGCTCGTGCAGTCTGCTGCATTCCGGTACATTTCAGATGCTATCACGAAGGAGGAGGCTCTGGCGATGCTGAAGGAGAAAGAAGCAGGAAAGAAGGAACGTGAGGCCAAGGTCCGTGAGCTCGGGTGAGTCAATACACCCAGAACTTCTAGGCAACATATTGCTCATACATCTTATTGTTCTCAGGTATCCAGCATACGTCACCTCTGCAGGCTGGCTCGGTGAGCTTTTCTCCGCGAAATCTCCAAAAATTGAATCTAACCCCTAACGCCTGAAAGGCTACACCGATGAGAAAGTCGCGCGCTTGACAAAAGAGGCCGTCGCACAAGGTTTCAATCATTTCAAGATGAAGGTCGGCGCCGACCAAGCCAATGATCTCCGTCGCGCCAGGATCATTCGCTCCATCATCGACGACCCCCAATACCTTCCCCCTGGTGTCCCACCGCGCGACCCCAATAGCGAGGCGCTACGCGGAAAGAATGCGGGCCCAACTGGTGCGGTGCTCATGATCGATGCGAACCAGGTCTGGGACGTCCAGCAGGCTATTGAGTACGTAGCCGGCCTCAAAGAGGTCAAGCCTTGGTACGAACCATCCATATCCAAATATAACCTTTACCTAAATGTTAAGCCAGGTTCATCGAGGAGCCGACGGCACCCGACGACATCCTTGGCCACGCCGCGATCCGCAAGGGGCTGAAGCCTCATGGAATTGGTGTCGCCACAGGCGAGCACGCGCACAATCGTATGGTCTTCAAGCAGCTGCTCCAGGCGGAGGCTATCGATGTGGTGCAGATCGACTCGTGCAGACTGGCTGGTGTGAGCGAGGTGCTAAGCGTGTTGCTGATGGCTGCCAAGTTAGTTTTCATCGCATCCCCGTATCGCTATATACTGACAAACTTTTCGGTATGGAGGTTCGGTGTCCCGGTATGCCCACACGCTGGAGGCGTTGGTTTGTGTGAATATGTTATTCACCTGAGGTATGCATATCGGTTGATTGGAACTTGCCCTCTTCTCATCTTATTATTCACGTTCAGTTTGATCGACTATATCGCTGTCTCGGGCACGATGGAGCGTAATGTCCTCGAGTTCGTTGACCATCTGCATGAGCACTTCGTCACACCGTGCTCCATCAATGCGCAGGGACGCTACAACGTCCCGACCAACCCGGATGAAGGTTACAGGTATGTTTTCATTGGGTCTCTATTTCAATGCATGCGTGCTGATTAGGCTCATTCTCCTAGCATTGAGATGCACAAAGCAAGTATCGCAGAATTCGAGTGGCCGAACGGCTCGTATTGGGCGGGCGCAAAGGGAGGCAAGGCCTAACTGGATGACATTGACAGACCTAGGATAGGTGCAGGAGGAGTCAGCGGAGCCTACGACTTCGAGTGGTGAAAGGATTTCGAGGCCTAATTATATCTAAACTGAATACCATTGCTTGTACTTTTTATTGTATTATCCATATTCTCGCTTTAACCAACGCTTATGAGGGGGAAGGCCTTTCCCTAGTGAGCGCGAGGGGATCTGCGAAGTGCTAGAGATTTAGGCGTCAGCAAGAATTCCTACGGGGAAGTTCATGCGGCAAGGGGTGGACCGTGGGTGCCTAATGATAGATCGTGCCAATCGATAAAATAGCACTCTGCCTCTTCAAGCTGTCCTTCCGTTGTTCGGCTCGCGAACATATTCCTCAATCCCTCCTCCCTATCACGTTCGTTCCGAGCCACATTCAACAAGGATTCCCTCGGTGCAAGTTCAGTATCAGTGAGTTCACTTGTAGCATCTAATGTCGATGTGGAAGATGGACAGGGGCCGTCAGGGGCCGCCGCTGGCAGCGGGTTTCCAGACTCGCATTAGCTGGAGCCTGCGCAAGATCGTGTCTCCTGGTATTGGACGCTTTTCTTTCGTCCATCCTTGTTTCCTTCGAGCTGTAGAGCTGCAATATCTCAACTTTTCATATAGGCCATATCTTGTATCGGTTACGTAGAAGTTCAAATCGGCAGGGACATGACGACAACAGGAAATCCACGCGAATACCTCGAGCGGCCCCTCCGTTTTCCCCATCCGCTGGAACCTCAGGCGAGAAGATCAGATTACATCGTTCCATTTACAGCGCAGGATGAATTTCGCGAGATGCGCCGCACTTTGCTCGACGACATGGATCGCCTGAGTGTGGAGGTTATGCGTGTCCAAGCTCTCCTCAGCGATCTCATGTCGCAACGCGACCAGTACGTCACACGCGTCAACGATATAGACTGCGCCATTGCGCCTCATAAAAGGCTTCCTCCCGAAATACTTTCCCTGATATTTTCGCATTGCGTCTATGGGGTCAACCTTCCCAGGACAGCTAAGCCAGCTCAGCGAGATGATCCGTGGCGTATCGGTGGTATCTGTTCAAGATGGAGGCAGATAGTCTTTAATACTCCGATTCTATGGTATAACCTTACCATCAATGGTCCTCGTCCGCATGACAATTCGAAGGAAGCGGCCCCGCGTCACTCCAAGTTTTTCCATACGCTGGAGGCTGCCCAGCAGATTACCCCTCTAGGGACACGGAACTTGGAAATTGCGATAGATGAGGGCCTCGACGGCCTCCCTATCAGTGGAGCGGGTATCCTCCGTCGTATCATCGCGCCATATTCGACACAATTCAAAACCATTTCATTATCATGTCCACCTGCACTCCTTAATCCCCTGGTATCATCACCTACAGCCTCGTTTCTTGCTTTGGAGACCCTCTGTGTTCAGTACAAAGCCGGAAGTAAACAGTTCAAAGCGATACAAGGACCTGAGCTTCCTACTGACTTCCTCGTCTTCGAAGACGCGCCAAAACTTCGCCACTTCACTTGGAACATTCCAGAAATACCGCATCATCCAATACACACATTTCGTGTCCGGTGGAGCCAGCTCAGGTATCTCTCTATTGCGCTAGATATCACCACCACCGACGTGCATCTTCTTCTTTCACAATGCACGAGACTCGAAGACTGCCGTCTAAATCTCCTGCAAAATGCCAACCAAACCAACGCCATTTCACCAAATCTTATCACTATGCCATACCTCCAGTGCATACATCTGAACGGCCGCGTTGACAGCTCATTGTCTCTACTGATAAATTTGCTCATCCTTCCATCTCTCGTCTACATGTTACTGGAAGGTCCTGTGGAGTTCGACGATCTAGCCACTCTGGTCATCCGTTCAAATTGCCAGCTCGAGGTATTCGGCACGAGCTGGGTACATCATCAATACATCGAGCGCTTTCTCCAGACTGTTTCACCAACCCTGAAAGCGCTCACCGCCGGAGGCTGGCTGATGAAGAGATCGATCTTGGAATCCATTTCTAATGGGACCCTGCTTCCGCATCTGGAATGGATTTGTTTGGGCGTACAGCCCGCAACGGGCCTGAATGGATTCGCGCAGCTGGTAAACAGCCGATGGGGAAACACTACGGCGATGGCAGTCAGTGACATACACACGGCATACGCCTCGACCAGGTTTACAGGGCCTGAGTTTCATAAACAAGTGCAAGTCCTCTGCAAGCGTTTCAGCAAGGAGCAGAAGGGCAGGATAATATCAGCATGGTTCGTATTTGAAGACTAGATCTGTTTAAGGGATTCACATGGTATTTTCCGCAGCTACGAAGTACACTATGCGCCCAGAAATCCGAGTAAGTGTATCGTTATCTCGTTTGACCCTACCGATAAACACTTCGTCCTGATCAGGTCAATCACAATTTCGAGACCCGGAGTTTTTTAAGTTATAGAATTGCACATCGAGTGCTGCCTGAGGCGGACCAGATTAACTTTCTGAACTAAAGTCGAGAACTGCAATCAATACCCGTACTTTAAACTTGGCCTCCGGTAGAGGAAATACCTTGCAATCACCGTTGAAGGATGGCATCTGTTGTCAAACCGTTTCCCGGTGTGCAGAATCCGAGAATAAGCGCTTACGCGCTAAAACCACAGACGAGGAGCACGGTATATTCGCCATCCACATCAAGCCTTCGGAGACGGTGTCGTCCTAATCTTTTGCGGAGCAGGATTCGAATATCTGAACACACACTAGTATGCAACCATTCCCTGCTATCCTCTTCCTTTGGTGATCTGAGGAGGCTCACACGACGATGGCCGCGGAGAGGGAAAAGTTTCAAAAGGATGTATATACAGTGTGTGAAAATAAGTCCAATGCTACATCTCCGAGTAGTCGGAGGCGAAGGCTGCATACACCCGGTGAACAGGCGAGTTTCTGCGTTCGTTACGTAGCTCGTGATCTCGATAGTTGGCGTTGAACAACGCACTATTGGTGGAGTTGACTAGAAAGCTGGAATGTCAATTACATTGGCCACTTCCAATCGATACATACGCGTCTATTCCAAAGATGGATATCTATCATAAAGACAGTAGTAGGTACTTATTATCACGGGAGCCAGAACACGCGTGACGCGTCCAGCCGAAGCTCATGCAAATTCCAACCGTGTATGCCCGAGGCCTCGAAAGCTTTTCAGGTTCGGGAGGATGAAGTCCTTTATTTGTAACATAATCCTGTTCTCGAAACGGGTCTCCTGAGTATCCCTGCCCAAATTGGCGCGTGCGCTGTGGAAGAAGATGGAGAGGTCGACTAAAGCCCAATCCATCTGGAGGGGATATCGTTGCATTATAAGTTCCGAGGCGCGAGGATTATACTGAAGGCCGACGAAGAACCAAGGATTGAGAGAGTCAGCTGCGCTCAAGATTGTATAAAATTTCATGAAACTGACAATATTGACTCCAAGAACAACGGTGAGGGAATACAGAGAGGGCAGCGTATTTGCCAGCGCCGTGAAGATCCCTGGTGATAGAGTTATGACTGCAATTGAGAGATATCGAAGCCGCGGTCGTGGGCGCAGCAGCGCCAGGATGTCCTGCACTTCCGTCGTCTTTAAGTATCCGTCTACAAGGCAGAGTCGCGTAAGGGTGGGTGGCACATGGCGTAGGACAGTTAAGGTGGATGCGTGGTCGATAGTGGGTATGGTTAAAGATTCGAGATTAGCGAGCCAAGTTGTGTCGGTGAGGCTCTGCCTACTCACGGCAGCCCAGGCCATGGCGACATATGGGTCTCTGGGTTGTTGATGTGGTGGAACAGATACCTCAGACAGTATATGGGCAGACCGTGGTGGGGGATTCGGGCAAACTTCTACGCTGATGAGTGTAGCTTTATGGGTATGGAGGAGGTGACCGATTGGCGATGCATCGGATAAATGAATTTGAGAAAAGGAAAGGTGAAGGTTCAGAGCGCGGAGCCTCGGGAGTGGCCCTAGGGCACTTAGGAACGGGGTGTGGTCTCCTTTTGCGGATGACGATACGGCTAAGGCACGGAGGGAGGATCGAAGACGGTTTATGAAGGGTGCCACCGTACGGACGAGGATCATCTCGTTCGGAGCACCCTCGTCAGTGTTGTGCGGGTCCTCGCTGGGTGGGTCAGGATCGAGATGTAATTCGAGTTCTCCAAGAACATGGAAGTCGGCAAGTGAGAGAAACCGTTCCAGCTGGGATGTGCGAGCGTGGATGACCAATTTGAATAAGCTAGTGTCGAAGGCACGCCGAGAGCCCATCAGCAGCGCTTCGGTACCCTGGTTGAATGGAAGATCGTTCCACTCGAAGTTGAAATCTGTCACATTCTTCATGAGGCAAATCGCATTGGCCATGGCGCATAGAATTTGTGTCGATGAGGACAGCACTCCCAGCCCGTTTGTGATCGCAATCCTCTCGGAGCCAGCAATGACTGGTTGGGTTGAGGAGCGCTGGAAGAACTTCGAGATTTGCTTCATCATCCCATAAACGTGAGGGGTTTGCATATCGGTGAAGACTTGCTCTCTTCTGAAGAGAAATTGAATGAAGTATGCCCGAATGTGCAGAGAACGCACTCGGGCTGCGATGTATGGGTCTCTGTAGGTACCCCGTGTGATTAGATGGTAAAATAACACTCCAAAGACTTGAAGCACTGTAGTCGCACCATATACTTGACTAAACGATTATCCAATATGACCCACTCCACTTTCCTGTACCTCTGATCCAAGACTACGTTCAACAGGGCGCGGTTCATGTACATCAGCTTGTTGACGTCCCCGTGCCATACATAGGATACGATGAGGTGCCAAACTTCTTGTGGTAATTCCGGCATGTTGTCACTTTACCAGGCCAAAGCTGTTGGATTTCGGCAAATTCGTTGTGCTGGTTTACGCGACCGTTATGAGGACTTCATGTACCGCCTTGACGACACGGTATAAGAGCTTATGGTGATTTTGACACGACTGCGAGATCTCAATCAGCTAGGATGACCTGAGGTCCGTGAAGATATCGACATGTCGTGACTTCGCCTGATTGCGATGCAGATGATGCAGGGAATTTGGAAGAGCGGTGGTGGCTGTGTCGTCGAACTTTGCCAAACCGAAGGTAACCAAGGTCGCTTTCGGACGTCAACAAGTTTGGTAAGATGAACTAGGGTAGAGCATTGTAGTTGTAGGCTACCAGAAAGGATTAGTTCATGTTTTACCAGTATGTCTCTCATATCCCGCAAGTCAACTAACCCAGCCCGAAAAGGAATCACAGCGCATGGCGTAGAAGAAGCGAGGGATATCGATAACGAGGCATCCCAAGGAATGAATAAACAGCCACATTTAGAAGAGAAAAAGGAGCCCATCAGCATGATAAAGCGCAAGCCTGATCAGCCAGAGGCCATCCTGTTAATGCACCAACGACATGAGTGACCAAACTCGACGGCGACAAAGAAAGCTCTAACTGTTGCAATCCCGCGGCGTCGCCGTTGAACAGATCTTGATCACCGGGATTTGGGCCGGAATCGGCATATTGCCAGAAGGAAGCAGTGCTTTAAGTTTCTCAGTGACGATATGTGGGTTATGGACGGAGGGTACGTACGACCAGCCGGCGGGCAAAGTGCCAATGCTGGAGGCGTAGCGGGCGATCCAAAGGGGGTTGGTCGCTCCAAACGCCGGGCTATTACCTGTGCATGTCGTCCACCAATCTGTGGTGGTATATATGACTATGAAACGGGGAGGTTACGTCAGTCATCGGCATCATTTGCGGTGACTAGCAGAAGCATACTTGGGTATCTATGAGAGGGTGTTGTCTTAGATTTGGATCGAGCGTAGGCCAGAGGACGGGCTACTCACCGGCCTGTCGCGGCGTGGTAGGTATTGGAGAAGTCGCTAACCCAAGAGACCATGGCCGAGGCACTCAGGCCGTAGCACGTAGCTCCGTTCGGGTTATCTGATGTACCTAAGCTGGCTGGACCGAAGAATAGTCGCGGTGTTACTCACATTCAATATCGAGCGCGCCAGGAAGTGTTATGCCTGATCGTCCATGGGTCAGCGGGCAGAGTTGGGTGTTTGTGAACAGGACATATATTTACCATCACCAGACCAACCACCTGAAAGGAACATGTTCCGTTAGCAGTGTCGGAAATGTATAGATCAGAAATTGACCAACCTCCATGAGCAAGGAAGTAGTTTGCCTGTGTAGCACCAGAACTGCTATCAGGGTGCGCAAAGTGATACGCGCCGCGGATGAAGCCTGCATTTGTTGCACCGGTATACTGGCTCGAAAATGAGGAGCTGATGAATGCTATAAAAGCCGTTCAGCCAACGTGCGTATACGAAAGGGGGAGTTGAGCGTACTTGTTCCTTCGGTAGCCTTGATAAATGCAAAGCTCAGTCCGTTCGCCTTCGCCGCGGCCCAATCGACGTTGGGCTGGTATCCAGAAACGTCGATCCCCTGAGGTTGCGCCCGTTTTTCGAGCGATTCCGAGGGTGCCGCGCGGACTGCTGCTATGGCAAGGGCGACGACTGCTGCTGCGAGCTTCATGTTGGCGGTTTCGCGAAACGACCCGACAAGGTTACACTGTGCAATTTCCAGCCATTTATGTAGCGATTTTGAAGACATCATAGCCGAAGCCTGGCAGACATCGTATGGGCAACGAACGCCGGTATGTGTGGACCGCTATCAAGTGACGGGCCCGGAAGCTAAAACCAAGGCATTCTCCAGGCCGTGGTCAAGCGGATGGTCGTGATTGGGATAGTCGTTGGGGCTGCCCGCATGTTCGACGCGTTCTTCATTAAATATCAATATCCGTTTTTGGACACCTGATGCTGGAGAGACATAAATAGCTCATGATCAGGTGGCTATGAGCATGGTGAGAGAAAGGGGCCGCTTCCTTCATGATGATCAGGACAAGGGTAAGTGTGGACTCGAAGTTTTCTGCGGGTTCGAACTTCGACGCTGATATCAATATTAGGGCCGGGATGTGAATGCGGAACCATTTATACAACGGCAGTTGCCTCGATCTAGTCGAGGATGAATCAGCCGGAAAACATGGCCACGTTTGAAAATTCGCGTCATCGATACAGGGCATATCAGAGACTGAATATGCCTCGTCGTATGACGGCCAGGTCGGGGAGATCAGGTCCAGAAGCTCGAGGCTTGAGGGTTTGGACCTGTGGATGTAGTAGCTGGCACCCGTTCTCATGGCAAGACCTGGGAGCGTTTTGACACGGAATGTCTGACGGTCGATAGGCAAATTTACGCAGAAGTTGATGTGGGGTTGGTCATTGAATGACATGTCTGTCAGCGTCACCGGAAAGATCTATATGTAAATCATCTTTCTCACAAAATCGTGGCAGGATAATGAAGGAAGGCTGATGGGAAACTAGCCTCGCGGAGTTGTTGACCTTGATCAGATCTGATAATTACCCTGTAGTATCGCGATAGCTTTTCTATCATGAGTTGATGAAGGATGAAAAGAAGACGCACATGTAGCCTCGTGGAAGAATGCAACTGAACAAAAAGACTTCGATCTAGAGGAACCACGCGCGGCTGCGGCAGCAGTAGACAATCCCACTAAGTATGGTTGCCTTGTTTATGACGCACTGACAAGAGATTCAGTAAGCATCATCGTTGAAAGCCGCGTCCACCGAGCTTTCCTCCAGGAGGTTGACAGCGACGGCAACAGAGTGCTTGTACAACGGCATTGAGGTAGGGCCGCAGCACAACAGCGTATGCCTAGTCTAAGAAGGTGATGGGACTTGTTTGATAACCTAAAATGACCAGAATATAAAGATCGTGAAACAATCAGGATGCGAGTAAGTGACTGCAGTCAGAGAAACCAAGTGTTAGCTGGTCAAGGTGACAAGCAACTGCCACGGGCCGAATTGAAGGAGGAAGCGTTAAAACCGCCAATCACCGATCACTCACTCACATGGTTTGCCGAAGTGACGCCGGTCGGCGTCCTCCGTCCTTTTCTCCATGCCAAAACAGAGTCCACGAGTTCAACGTCAACCTTGAACATCTGAATGTCCAAGTCCTAAAACTCTCGGTCATGCGTCTACCGAAAACACGGCGCTGGATCGCCCAAAATTTCCTAGTCTACGCCCTGATCGTAACCTAATTTCAGCCCTCCTCAATCATGAGATACATTTCGTCCGCCTCACCGTGTAAATGGTGTCCTTCCTTCTCGGATCTGCGGCCCACCATGCATTCCTTCAGGACGCCACGTTTCAAAGCTTAGTCTGTTGTCCAATACTACTCCTGTGGGTAAATTTCGAGATCCGACTCATGGAACGGATACCAGTAGGAGACGTCTCCACCGATCACGCAGAACTCAACGGTCCTATGAACACGGAATCGGATGTGGAGGCTCTTAAGAATGACGCGATGTCTCTTGTTTGGTATAGATGTAAGTACTATCGATGGATGGAATGACGGTGTTTCATCGTTGTTCTCGAGCGGCTAAAGTTGTCCGCGTCCGAGGGACGAATATCCTTGGCGGCCATGGTTCTTATACAGAGTCTCGCAAATCCATGGTCAGCGGGCCAACACCTCCCTCTCAACTACCTCGAAGACGATTGTGCTGCCAGCCATGAACTATCATGTTGTACAATCCCTTCTAAACCTGTTCCGTATATTTTGAGAGAGAAACATGCGACTGAGGCTTGGCTGGCGGTCTCTATAAGTCGTGTTTAGGTCTGGATCACATTCGCGAGTGTAGGATCAGTGAAGGGTCACTCTAGTGCCTGAGCAACGGTGGACATCATATCAGGACATCTAGCCTTGGGCGCCTCATTAGGAAGGCTAAGTCCACATTCATTTTTGTGGCAACTCAGGAACTCGCCTCGCCTGATCGCGTCGTGATAGACGGGCTATTTGTACAAACAATGAGAGGATTTTCTTTGAGCAGGGAAACCGGACTTCGCGATTCCGCTTTCATGTTGAAGCCTATGACGAATGGTGTGAAGAAGGGTATGAGGGAAGTACCGCTGGGCGGTGATGTAAGATCGGAATGTGGCGTCGGCCCTCACGGTATCAGATGGTGTCGTAGTAGCATTATTCAGCGTCTGACCGGAACCACGCGATAGTCGACAGATCTCGGCTTGGCTCGTGGGCTTTGCAAGGCTTTGCAACACTCAACTGCTGTGCCCTCAATCAAATGCATCCAGGAATAGAAACGCGATCTCAGCGATCCGGGGGAAGTTCCAGGCAGACAGAGACAAATAGTGATCGGTTGACGTGTCAGCCTTCTCCTCACTTTTAGCCGTTGTATCTGACCATATTCTTCGTGTTCGAATGCTGCGGTCAAGTCGGGATGGAAATGTCACAGTTCCGTATGTAGCCGATTGGCGTGTTCTTGGAGTATACAAACTAACGCGAAATCCGGGCTTTAAAAGCCGCGACGATCAGCCTTTGATTTAGTTTTCTCCTTGGGTGCGAGTCCGAATTGCAAGCATATCTGGTATAGATGTATAGATGTACAGGAGTGCCTATGACGGCCGCCCCAGGTCCTAGGCGTGGTTGTTGCCCCAGGTGGACATCGGGGGGTCAGGGGCTCACCAGACCTGTCGGACCAAATGATACCCCTCGAATCAAGTGGCAGGGTCCTCCCCGTCCTGTCCATGTTATATACTAGACGACGCCGGCATCTGCGTATCCATGATCCCACTGTCTGTTTTGTGTACCATCATGACCAAGCACCGCAGGGTCTTCGAACATTCAGGACGTCCTCCGAAACACGAAGTCACAGCTGCTTTGGGGATTTATATCGTAGCAGTGGTGTTCGTTGTTCCCCCTTTAGAAAGGAGATGTCACAAGCTCCTCATTGTTTTCCCTCGATTCGTATATAAATGGTAGATCGGAGCGTGTGATGAGGTGTGAGCGTGCTATCTGCGAGAGTCAGCAACAAATGCCCCCGTACCAGCCCGCCGATGTGCGACATCGAGGCTTCTGAGAAAGAGGGGACGGACGCAGAGGTTAATGCCCGATGCGATCTTGATCAATTCTCGTTGCTGTGCTATCACACGGCAAGGGTGCCTTATGAAGTGTATCGACAACGGGGTAGACGGAAGTGCGCAAAGGTACTCTAGAAACTAAGCAGCGTTGTATATCACAATTGGAGGAGAGCAAAGGACTGAATAGAGTCGGCAGTGCCGAGTTGCTGGATATCGCTTTCCATAAAGCGTACCGGCGGCAAGTCTGTGGGAAATTGGTGATCAGCTTGTCAGGGATCCGGTGTATAATTTCTGTCCTATAAAAGGAGGGCGCTGCTCATCAACAACACTCTTCCCGCCTCCCCACTCTGATTCCCTCCTCGTCTCCGCAAGTCTCTTCCCCCTTCCCATCCCCTCTAGCTGTCCTCAACCCCCTGCGCCCGGCAGCCTAATCCAAGAAACATTCCCTCGCAATTTTTAGCCACCCATGTCGTCCAGCACGATCTATAATGTATGTATTTTATTCCCTCCTTCTCGCTCTTCAGGACAGGTGTTCTGCCGGTAAATGCGGCAGTGACACCTGGTAGTCACAGCTCTCCGAAGCAATGGCTTAGTTGCCCAATCCTGACGTATCTGTGTCATATTACAACCTCCGGGCACGTGGGGACCTGGCATGCGTTTTCTGTTCTCTGTCCAAGCTTTCTACAACCGAGTCGCTCAATGAACCATCCCATCTCTCAGCACAGGACCCTTCAACCCTCTGGCCCGCCAGCCCCGGGCGCCAGTGCGCAGCAAAGCCACACAAGACTCAATGAATCGTTTGAGGCTATTAGGCATGAGTTTGACGCCGTCGCGGCCGAGTTGAATATTTTGCGTGGTCAGAGGGAGGAGTTGGAGTCAAAAGGTGCGTTCTTTTAGGCACCTTCTCAAAATTATCGTTCTCATTGGTCCTTTCGCAATGTCTATCAGTGGCTGCACAAGTCAACGAACTCACGAAAATTCACCAGTCGTTCTATGATCTGGAAGCTCAACACAACAAAGTACGCACGCAGTACGACGAGGAAGTCCATCGGCTGCGCAATGAGCTGCATGCGGTGCGGCAAGGTCTTGCACCCCATCCTCCCGTGGGGGGCCCCGGCTCTATCGGCATTCCAGGACCCGCAGGACCATCAAATCCCCCGCCTGGCATTCAAATTGGCGCTGGGCCTCAGCCATACAACGCCGACCAGTACTACTCCCGTGAGAGGGAACGCGAGCGCGACAAGGACCGCGAGAGAGAACAGCGAGAGCGGGAGCGGGATCGGGATCGGGTGGAACGGGAACGGGAGTCTGAAAGTCGCGACCGCGACCGTGACAGAGTGAGGGGTGGCCCTGATCTTGACTTCAAGCGCGGTCTTGGTGACCGGGGACTTAGTGATCGGGATCCCAAACGATTCAAGCAGGATCGTATAAAAAATGCTCCAGGTATACTACCCGTTTCTCATTGATTGAACTTCCTCTGACACCCATTCTTGCACGTCCAGAGCACTTCAGCCCATCATTAGGACCTGGCATGACACCCAAGCTCCCTCCGCCGCCATCATCCTCGTCCTCGTCTGTACCGGGTGGACCCGGCCTACCACCCCCACACACGCCGTCTTATTCGTCCGCCGGCCCAAGTTCGACGCACCCGCCCGCACTAACCGAGCCGCCGCCACCACCTCCCCACGCCGGCACACTGGTGCCAATCGGATCCGGGACCACAAGTTTCCCTGACGATCTGGACATCCACACTGTCCCCCCCGAGCTGAAGAAGGAGGGCAGCGATTGGTTCGCAATTTTCAACCCGAATGCGAAGCGCGTGCTTGACGTGAGTCTCGTACACACCCTCATGCATGAGAGGTACGTCCCGCCCTTCTCGGACTATCTGTCACCCCACGCACTTGATAACTGATGTGTGCTCCGTTTTTCTTTTTTGGGTTTCTCCGTTTCCGTTTGATTTTCGCGCTGGAATAGTGTTGTCTGCTGTGTCCGGTTCTCGGCCGACGGAAAATACCTGGCCACGGGATGCAACCGCACTGCCCAGATCTATGATACCAAAACGGGTGCGAAGACGTGGTAAGTTTTTGACGCTCTTCGCTTCTGTGTGGGAGAGACGTTGCCAATGATCTTATCACGCTCACACATGGTTCTTATCAGTGTTCTGGTCGACGAGTCTGCCGGTAAAGCTGGCGATCTATATATCCGTAGTGTGTGCTTCAGCCCGGATGGCAAGTACCTCGCGACAGGTGCAGAGGATAAGCAGATCAGAGTATGTTTAATTTATTTTTTAATTGTTACTTTAGACTTATCACCTCTATCCAGATTTGGGATATCCGGGCGAAGCACATCCGCAACGTCTTCGACGGACACCAACAAGAGATCTATTCCCTTGACTTCTCCTCTGATGGGCGCCTCATTGTCTCCGGATCCGGCGACAAGACCGCGCGTATCTGGGACATGAACGACGGGACCTCCAAGGTACTCACCATCAACGACCCCGACTCGCTAAACAATGACGCCGGCGTTACGTCCGTTGCGATTTCGCCGAACGGTCAGCTCGTCGCGGCGGGCTCTTTGGACACGGTCGTGCGCATCTGGGACGTGGCCACTGCGCAGCTGGTCGAGCGCCTCCGCGGGCATCGGGACAGCGTCTACAGCGTCGCCTTCACGCCGGACGGGAAAGGCCTCGTGAGCGGAAGCCTCGATAAGACGCTGAAGTACTGGGACGTGAGTGGGCTCATGACGGGCGGCGTCAAGGGCCGGAAGGAGATGGGCAACGGTGCGGGCCCGGTCAATGGCCCTGGCGCACCGGGCGTGGTTGCCAGGAAGGATGCCGATAAGAGCAGCCAGTGCACGATGAACTTTACGGGGCATAAGGACTACGTGCTGTCGGTGGCGGTGTCCCATGATGGGCAGTGGGTGGTGTCGGGTTCCAAGGACCGCGGGGTGCAGTTCTGGGACTCGAGGACGGCGATTGTGCAGTGTATGTTGCAGGGCCATAAAAATTCAGGTGAGGTCTCCTGGCTACTTCGCGTTCTTGTACTTGATCTGACTGCGGCGTTTGTTGCTTCATCTTCGTGTGCTTCTGCTTCTTTCTACTTCTCATCGCTTGGTAACAGTGATCTCAATCGACCTCAGCCCGGCAGGGAGTATTCTTGCAACAGGAAGTGGGGACTGGCAAGCGCGGATATGTATGTTGCCCATGCTCCGTCTACCATTCCCGAATTCTCATGCTTTGTTTCAGGGAGCTATAATACTATCTAATACCGCCAAATCATCATTCCCCTGTTTATTCGCTTTTCTTTCCCTGCTTGTTGGCCTCTGTATTTGTCTATCACCTCCGTCCTGTTCTGACTATCAAAGCCTTTTCTGACACTTCTTGATGCCGTGACCCCTTACCCTGCTGTCTCCCGTGCCTTCAACCGCCACACCGTTTCTCTTACAAACCTACGTCGCTGTACAAAATTGTTCATTATCTATTTCCCTTGCTTTCCGTTTCGTGTCTTCTTGTCCTATCTCACAGCCCTTCGAAGTCAAGTCCAACCGACCCCTCCCCGTCCCACCTTAACTCGGTCTGTAATACTTACTCCCTGCTCTCTGCCTTCTGCGTCCGACGCTTACATGACGTGATGTAGCATGGCGCATGATCCCCCCTCGAAAACCGTATCCCGTACCTCTATAGATAGAATCGATCTTTTCTTAAAACACTTCGGTTTGAACCTCGCCTACAGTTGCAGTTAAAGCAGATCAAAAGAGTGGGGAGTTGGGATTCGAGTCTGGTCACGATGACACATGTACAGGGAACTACTCTAGACCCTAAAACAGGGTTTACCTGTCTCCCTTCATCCGAAAAGTATACAATGGGCAGAAAGAATTCAGGCACCCCCTCAACGAGTTCCCATCGAGGCAGCAAGCGGGGCCGTGGATCAGGCAGGGGTGCACCGCGAAATCTTGCGTTTAAAGGACGAGAGCGAGACATATCTGATCGCCGGGGAGGGATCGACGGAAGGCCGGATAGCGCGGTTGACGTTATTAGCGAGGATGAGGGAGATGAAGGAGGGTCTACAAGCACGGGTGAAGAAGACGAAGAGGACGTGCAGATAGAAGTGCCTGTCGCGATGTGGGTGAGCCCATGATGCACATTGACTATATCTATCCAGCTCTCTGAATCACAAATGTTTGCTATAGGACTTCGACCACTGTGACCCACGCCGCTGTTCTGGTAAAAAGCTTGCACGGCTGGGGTTGATCAAGGAGCTCAAGGTCGGCTCGCGGTTCAGGGGCATAGTCGTCTCGTCAGTCTTCATCCCAGATTAACGATTGCGGGGTCTAATGGCCTGATGCAGACCAAAAGGGACACAAGTCATTAGTCCTTCCGATCACGATATCATACTTAAAGGTGGCCTTGCTGTCGTTGAGTGTTCATGGGCACGTTTGGATGACGTGCCGTTCGGGAAGATAGCCAGTCCGCATGAGCGCCTCCGTATGTGCACCTCCACGAGATTTCCCCATCCTAATTTACTGACCCTCAAATCCGTGACCAGTCCCGTATTTGCTTGCTACAAACCCGACTAACTACGGAAAGCCCTGGCGGCTGAACTGCGTGGAAGCCTTGGCTGCTGCTTTCTATATTACGGGGTTCGATACTTATGCCGAGAAGCTGCTAAGTGGTTTTGGGTGGGGTGGGTCCTTCTATAAAGTCAACAGGTATGTCAGTCCTTACTAATTCCATCGTTTCGACCGCTTTTCTCACTTAAGTTACCGTCTCGTGTTAATGTTCGTCCTGCACCAGAACCTTCATAGAGCGCTATAAGACATGCAGCACTTCAGATGAAGTCACTGCAATGCAGGAGAACATTATGGAGGATCTTGAGAAGAACTGGGTCGAATCGCGACGTCAGAAAGGTCAGATCAACTCTTTCGATTTCGTATTAAAAGAACTGATGGTGGATAATACCTGCCCAGAGCGTGATGCGGATGAGAGCGAGGACCTGCTAGTCGCGAATCCGAATCACCAAATCTTGTATAGCGACGAGGACGAACCTCCCCCTTCTGACCCAGACGACGACGACGAGATTATCGCTGTCGGCCCTGTTGAAGGAGATGAGAAAGCATGAAGCATTTGTGCCTCTGCCATCGTTCGCGCCACATCTGCGTGCCGTTAGTAATCCCCCGACGGTGAGTAGACTACTCACAGAGCATCTTAAACACACGGATTTTTTTCGTTCATGCCTCGCCCCTCTCCCTGCTATGGCAGGTCCCTCCTGAGTCAGACCTCGGGCCCTCACGCACTGAGACTCGAAGGACTCTGTCCATGATGAGGACAAGGAAGAGTCACTGCATATGCTCGATGCATACCGCCTAAAACTATAGATCGTTTTCATGTTTAAAATCTCCATCATATATGTATCATAGTTCCACCATCCTCTTCCACAGAAATTAGAAAGTTCGTGAATTTACTGTTGACGATTTGCTGAAGCAATGCTGAAGGCTTTCTGGAGTTGCTTTCTCAAGTTCGTCGAATCCTCCTATCACCTTGCAAAAGTTTATTGCTGGCAGGGAGACTAAGAGCAAGCTCACAAATGGGCGGCATCTGCGATTCAAGAATACGACCGTATCGGGCGGAAAGATTATAAACCAAGCCCCATGAGGATGCTTGCACGTATCGATATCGTGAAGGGTGACTACGACGTTGCTCTCACTATGCTGATACGGACACTGGAGCAGGTCAAGGCGTATGGCGCAATGGGAAGCACTGGAGCAAATACGACGGAGATGCGAGAGAGGCATTCAAGGAATGCCTTCGGTTGTATTCAGATTCCTCAACGGACGTGGACCCATTGGGGACGACATCAGGTGCATGTTCTTTCTCAAGAAATTAGAAGATCAATCTTTTAGTCCCAGCAATGAGGAGGTGAGGGCATTGTCAGGGTATTACTCTGAAGCCGGGATCGAGAGCCTACTTTAGGTTATTTCGTTTATCAGGTTGTGGAACAGTACGTGCCGATGCTTGACTTTATGTGAGCAAACACAAGTATTGCAGTGGGATATATAAAACGAAAGAGGGTATCAACAGTCTGTAGAAAATAGAAGAGCTGTTTGCAACGTCTTGAAGACCAATGTCAGCCCAGCGCCACCGGAACCACTACAGCTCATTCGCCATCTTAACGATCTCCTCTGCGCACCCCCAGCAACTCTGCCACCCGGCACCAGAATGCCCGATATTATGCAGAACGGATATACGGCGTTGATTTGATGGGTCTAACCCAAGGATGATATCCTTACCCCTCTCCAGCCGCAAACCCGTTTTCCGAGCTGGCCGGAAACCGACGACCTCGCGCAAGACGACTGGATCAAGGTCCTCCGGAACTGGTATGCGTCCACGAGCTCGAGACGATTCCGGGGCCAGCTCCGGGAACAAGGACAAGGCTCTTCTTCTGATATCTAGTGACGTTTCTGGACGAGGTTCCGTCATCCTGAGTGTAGGTAGTTTAGGCGCTGGTGCAAAACAGAAAAGAGGATGCATCCAACTTACCAGTCATCCACTTCCCTTGTCCCTCCGATGATGACCTCCCCACTCCTCCGTGGAATGATATAGGTCCGCTCGCCACCTTCCCCTCCGCCGAGCTTCCCCATCTGGTTCGTACGACCTTCTTTAATCCACGGAGCTTTCAACACTACAACTTGGCCGCGAATAGGGTACATGTCCGTATCTTCTACGTCCTTTAAGTTCAAGGATCCTAAACCTGTGCAGTTCACGATCGCAATCAGCGTTTCCTTCTCTGGAACGAAGTCCATCGCGGAAACCAGCGAATCCAGGAACGCGCGATGTACGGTTCCACCGAGCGCCTCGAAGCGTGTCACTAATTTCTGCAGGTACGCAGATGTGTCCATCGTCAGCGACGTGAACGACACGGCGTGTTTCGCGAACGGCGGGAGTTGCTCGGGAGAGTGAACGGTGAACTAGAGAGAATGACCGCATTATCTATCAGCTTGCAGCTTTCCCTCTATATACCAAGGATGCTGACATCTGGCAGAGACTCGAAGAACGCGATATGGCGCTCGCCCTCGGTCGCATAAAACTCGTGTTGTGTAAGCCTCATCAACCCACTCGAATCTTTCTCGTCCTCTTCCTCCTTCCACATTACATCGAAAGTTCTCCGATCAAGTGCTTGTTGTCTTTTATCGTCATCGGCTGCGAAGGACAAGTGGTGTGCGCCAGCTGCTGATGACGCGTAATAAGCTGAGAGAGCATCTCCTGGATGGTGGGATGCCACTACAGTGACTTTGTAGCCAGCTTCAAGGAGTCGGATAGAGGTCGTCAAGCCTATGATACCGAAGCCACAGACCAGGATAGAATGACCTTGGTTGTCCGAAGCCATCTTCAAGAACGGAAGTTCTGATTGCCGGACCGGCGAGTTGAGTCGATGATCAGGGTTACGTAAGCGTCTGTTTTCTTTGTCCTTCCCCCTCAATTCCCCAGGCTGATCGTACTCCTTAAGTCAATATCGCCCAAGACATATCCTATTTGACGGCGTCATGCATCTGACCTCGTGCTTGCACGAGATACAGGTGCTCCCTAATCTTCTACCGCGCTCCCAGTCGGTTATCGCTGTTCTTCGTGGCTATCTTCTATGACACGTTTTTGTCACTCATCGGTATATGGGAAGACTTGCCCCGTGTGACCAGCACCCGAGCAGACGTTCAAGAATTGGTTCGTATCGTTAAAGTTTCGTGCGAAGCGATATCTTCGCGGGGTCAGGAAAAGAGCCGGCGCAACCCCGGTTGCAGGTCGTGGAATGTGGCTGTGCAGCATGATCATTCTCTGGTATTTGAGGAACCTCGAAGTCGCCGCGACTGGCTGCATAACCAGGGGCCATCCATCATATTGGTATTCTCAATGTCTTCTCGATATCTGTGAACATCATTTGTCTGGTGTTTTACAGTAGCCCCCCACACCCACCGCTTCTATCCGCTCTATTTGCTTTCAAATCGTGGGCAGGGTTACTTTAATGCGGACTTACCGCCAGATACACATCACAGATACTTGGCGATATCCAATACCCATTTCGACATTGACTCTTACATGGCGAATGGAACAACGGTAGGTCAAGAGATCGATGGCCCTTCCCACCGCCCATCCACTGCATTTCGATCATCAGAACACAAATGTGGCTACGTGGGTCGCATGGGAGCAAGAAGCATCTCCTGTGACGATCACCGGGGATTGCATTTATACGCGCCGATTGTGAGTGTGAGCATCCCACTTTCCCTCATCCTTCGACCATCTGATAAATAATCGATTCCGATACTCCAGTGCAATTACAAACACAATGAGCGGAACATTTACCTACACCTTCGACACGCCGGTGTACAAAGGAAGCTCGACCATCCACACAGGGTATGCACCGATAACACTTACACAACGATTCACGATGACTGACTCGACTGATTCGCAGGCTCTTTATCAATGGCGAATGGGTGAAACCTGATAACGAAAAAGCCACCATCGAGTGAGTGCAGTTTCCCTGCCACATATTCAACTGCTGAGGATTTCCATCGCTTTTAGTGTGATAAATCCTGGTATGTTCTGTGACACGACGGGTGATCTCATGCTCGTTTCCCTAATACTTGCGCAGCGACCGGAAAAGTCATCACTGCTGTCTCTGCAGGTGATGCTGCAGATGTAGACATCGCTGTCGCCGCTGCGCTCAAGGCACGTTCCCATTTTATATTCCAACTATTCCTTGAACGCGACCGCTCATCAACGAATCGCAATTGCGACTGTAGGCCTATAAGACTGTGTGGGGCCTTAAAACGCCGGGCTCCGTTCGGGGCCGTCTCCTCCATAAGCTTGCAGACTTAATTGAGGAGCGTCAGGACGAATTTGCAGCACTTGAGGCCTTGGATGTCGGTATGTCAGAGCTGGCCCCATTATCGCCCTCTGAGTTAAGTTCTGTCTGCAGGGAAAGGTTTCTATGGGGCGCGGGCTGGGGATGTTGGGCAATCCATAAATCACCTCCGTTATTTCGCTGGGTGGGCGGATAAGGTTCAGGGAAAGACCATCGAGGTGGGTTTGTGGTTCTACGGTGCTTGTGATTGTGCCTGATGCGCCATCTGCCGCGCTCAAGACAAACGACACTAAATTTGCATATACGAGGCATGAACCTTATGGTGTTGTGGTACGTGTTGCATCTCCCCGTGTTGCCATTAATTCTCTCATTTCTTCGTCTGCAGGGTCAAATCGTTCCTTGGAATTTTCCTTTGGTATGTACGTTCACGTCCTTTATATTCGTTTCACTCAAGACAGCTGTGCAACAGGTCATGGCGATCGGTAAAATCGCGCCTGCGCTTGCCACGGGAAACACCGTTGTTCTGAAGGCAGGCTCTCTATACCATTTTGTCTTCCCACATGTTAATATCTTGAGCTTTGTAGCCATCTGAGGTCACGCCACTGACTGCGCTCAAGCTCGCAGGTTTGATCAATGAAGCTGGTTTCCCCGCGGGCGTCGTCAACATCATCAATGGCTATGGCACGTTCTCTCCCTTAAGCCCGCTGTTCCGTATGTTAAAGCAGCATTTGGTCGACTAGGCCCAACTGTTGGCGCCGCGATCGCCTCACACCCTAACATTTCAAAGGTGGCATTTACAGGCAGCACCCTGGTCGGCCGCGCGATCATGCGAGCATCTACAGAGTCGAACTTGAAGGACGTTACATTGGAGCTTGGCGGGAAGAGCCCGACTATCGTGTTCGACGATGCAGATCTGGAGCAAGCAGTCAAGTGGGCTTCAATGGCTATCTTGTGAGTGGGACTTCTTCCCCTAGACTCTGCGGCTTATTAATGTCTTCCCTTCCTATTATAAGCTATAACGCGGGTAAGCCATCCTTGCAAGGAACACTGTGGGATATTTGATGACTGGTCTCAACCTCACGTAGGCCAGGTGTGCATAGCTGGTTCTCGTATTTTCGTGCAAGAAGGGATCCACGACGCGTTCCTTGAGAAGATGACAGTGATTGCGAAGGGCCTCGCCGGCGCGACTGGCGATCCTTTTGAGCAGGGTACCAAGCATGGTCCGCTGGTGTCACAGACACAATTTGATGTTTGTTTCTAGCGTTTGTTTAGGTTTAGTTACTGAACTTTTCTCTCTTCAGCGCGTCATGGGATACATCGAGTCCGGAAAGAAAGACGGAGCAAATGTTCAAGTCGGCGGCGTACGACATGGAAATGAGGGGTACTTTGTGGAGCCCACGATTTTCACGAACGTCAAGCCTGAGATGAAGATAATTCGGGAGGAAATCTTTGGTCCCGTTGCGTCTGTGATCAAATTCAAGACGGAGGAAGGTACGAATGTTCTCCGCTGTGGCTATGATCTATCACGAGGCTGACATTCGGTATCATCGCAGAGGTCATCGAGGCGGCGAACAACACCACCTACGGCCTGTCTTGTAACGTGTTTTCTCAAAACATTTCCCGTGCGATCCGGGTTGCGCATCAGTTGGAATCAGGGACTGCCTGGGTGAGTGCCTACTTGGGATGACTATGAAATTTCAAGCTACTAACGTTTCTAATTCCCACTTGATCTACTAACTAGATAAATTCTGCGTCAAATGGAGATGTTGGTGTGCCGTTTTGGGGGGTACAAGCAATCTGGGATTGGTCGTGAGATGGGCGAGTATGCCCTTGATACGTACGTCATGTCCTCATGCTTTTTAAAGCGACGTCGTTCACACGTCATGACAGGTATACTCAAGTCAAGGCCGTCCACGTTAACCTCGGACTTCAATTATAGCATTCCGATTGTGGCGCGCTTAACAGTAATCGCATGTTCTAGCGCATATGCAGCCCGTTGTCCTTGCGTGTTGTACTGGTCTATGGGGAATTGCATGCTTCATCACCACTGACCTACGAGTGACTGCGGTCACGATTGTGATATTCAACATCGCGAAAGATTTTCAATTAAGGCAGTTTCAACTATATTACCTACTAGCACTTTCGACGAGCGCCTGCTCGCAGGTCGTTTCACTGTGTTTCGGTGTGCTGCCTCTCAGGTTAGATTGGAAGACGAGCGGCTGATCTAGCTCCGAGATCTGAACGCGCTAGCTTACATTCGTTCCTACCCGGTGCCAGATGAGTCCATCATGCTTCTTAGTCATCTCACTGCGGTGTGCACAGCATCGGTCAGCGCTTTCCTCGGAATAGCCAGGTGTATCAAGATGCGAAGCCATTCCCTGTGCATCTCCACTCCCTGTTCAGAGTGGCTACCTATCATACACTGAATTTAACCCCTCGATGTCTTCTTCATATGGCGTCACAGGTTCCAAGCTCACTGCGTTCAACACCACCACAAGTACTCTCCTACCAGCCCCTCCTCCAAGCATGAACAGACACCAATCACGTCAGTATACTGTTTTCTGCAAGGAAGGAGTGAGGAATATGACCGACCTCTCGTTTCTGTCTCGCAGAAATCCACGGGCACAAGCCTTATTTGGGGCCTAAGTACGAGCCTCGTACCCAGATGCAAGTGCAGCGGTCGCAACCTGAACACAAGTGGGGGGCAGGGTGGGTGGTATTCTGAGCTATTCTTGCCAGGCTGACAATGAGTTCCTGTTCAGAAACTGTTTTGGAATCCCCATAGGAGTACTCTGGTGCATTCCGGCGTCTTGCTCCTGTTAGTTCGGAAGTAGTTACATCGTCGCCGCTTGTCACTTTTCTGCAGGTTGATCCTGTTCCAAGAGAAGTGCGAAACCGTCTTCTACGGCGTACAATATCTCCACATCGCTAGAATCGCAAGACAGAAGAGTGCCGCATGCGCAGCTCCCCTGTTGCGACGGATAGAAGTGGTAATCCGACGATTAGACAATTTAACAACATCGGCATCCCTGACGCCCGCCGACCCAACGACGTTTTGACGTATTGCGCAGATAACACCGTCTCAAGAAATTCATCCATTTCTCCTTTCGTTCAACGTATAAGTATGAGGAGCAGAGACATCGGAACTCGATTATGTACGCCATACTCAAGTACTGGGAAGGAGGATGGAGTACCAATCTAATCCGAAGGAAAAACTACGCGGTGTCCGCACTCTCCCTAACATCACCCTTTGGTCTATACTTTACAATCCAAGGGTGGTTCAGAACGGCCGATAGCGCAAGCCTACGACGAGGATCATATTGGAGGAGCTATGACAATATGTATAAGTAAGGAGCTTAGTGGGCTGAAGAAATACCACGAACCTTCGAAATGAGGTCTTTCACTTCGACTGATAGAGTGGCAGGAAATTTGAGGTCGACTGCTGCGATTCGCCTGTGTGTGTCTAATAAGGAGGTAAATATCATGAGTCATGACTGGTTTTTGATTGTACGGGGTGCGAACTTACTAGGGACGCTGCTCTGGTCTTCAAATGGGGGACTCCCAATCAAAAATTCATACGTCAAAACGCCCAGCGCCCACAGATCGACCTTCTCGCTGTGCTCCTTGCCTTCCACCATCTCAGGTGGTAGGTAGTCCAATGTCCCGCACAACGTCATTCTTCTATTCCCCGGAGCGTGCACACTCCACCCAAAGTCCCCGATCTTCAGCTCCCCGTTACTGCCCAGTAAGATGTTCTCCGGCTTGATGTCGCGGTGAATGACGTGCTTCCCGTGCAGGTACATCAGCGCATCTGCCATCTGGTCGATATACCGCGAGCTCCGCCTTTCTGAGAAGGAGCCATGCTTGCTGAGTTGCTTGTACAGCTCGCCTTTGCCTGCGAACTCGAGCATGAGGAAGATCCGTTTGGAGTCGTGGAAGTACCCGTAGAGTCGGAGGATGTTTGGGTGTCGCAGGTTTTGCTGGATTTCGATCTCGCGCCGGATCTGTTTCTCGACATGGTTTTGGACAATTTCGGATTTGTAGAGTGTTTTGAGGGCGAGGATGTATTTGGGTTCGGCCTTTGTTCGTACCATGTAGACACGTCCGAATTTGCCTTTGCCCAGGGGTCGGCCCATATCAAAATCAGTTAGGTGCCATTCTCTCGTTGGGTGCTTTCTATGCAATAAGTGGATTCAGGTGTTTAGGCGATGCATAAGGACTGCGTACCTACCTTGAGAGGCTGGAATCTAGAGCGAGTTCCTCCGCGGCGTCGCCAAAGACTGCCTTGCCTCGTTTCTCGTCATCAATCTCTAGCCCTCCATCGTATGTCCCAATGTCAAACAGCGGTAGTGTGGCAGCTTCAGTGGTGCTTGGACTGCTGCCGATCGGTGGAGGTTGTTGTTTCGGGATCTGGTTGGGAATAGTTTTAGTCTTAAAGATGGGATTCGGAGCAGCATTTTTTTTCAGAAGCGTAGAGATATCAGGTTGGCTGGGCTCTAGAGAACGCGTGCCAGAGCTCGGGGAACCAGTGGCGGCAGGCTTAGCACTTGATGTGATACTGAGTGTTTCAATATGGCGCGCGATATCGTCGACAGATTCCATTCTCAAAGCTATCACTGTATGAGGTATAATTGACCGAGTTAGTTGCCCAAGAGGTACAGTGGTTTGAGAAAGTCGGTCGCGTCGTGTACAAGTTCAAGTTCTTGACGCGACCTGTCACAGGCGCGTGTCGGTGTTCGGCAGTTCCCGATGGCACGTGATCGCAGAAATCTCGCGTTCGGGTTCAACTTTGTTGACGTCGAGCTGACCACAGTTTTCCCCGTCCCCGCCGCAATGGCGACCGCCAAAATCAAGATTGCAGCCAGGCTACGACCAAGACTCAACGGCGAGCTCGACGACGAGTCGGTAAAGATTATCCATACCTCAGCCGAGACCGGAGGATCGAGTTCAGGTTCAGGTGGCAGTGGCAGCGTCATTAGTGTCACCAACCCCAGGGATCCTTCTCAGGTGTTCAAGTTTCCGTGAGTGTTGCTAGCTTCTATCCTTGAAAAGGATTTGTGTTTGACCTTGGCCAGGTTCACGAGCTGCTACGACCAGGCGTCAAACCAGGAGGAGATCTTCCAGAACGATGTTCAGCCTATGATTGACGTCGTCTACAGCGGCGTTGTAAGTTGAAGTTTACTTGTTCTCACTGCTAGGCGTTTACAAACACTATTCACAGACCGTGACAATCTTCGCATATGGCGTCACCTCGTCTGGCAAGACACATACAATGCAGGGGACAAAGTCGGATCCAGGCGTCATTCCTCGTGCTATAAAGGTAAGTCATCCCTCACAAGCGCACATAAACATCGGTCGACCATTCCTTAGGCAATGTTTGATAAGAAATCGACTATCACCGAATACGAGGTTTCGCTTACGGTTTCGTATATGGAGATTTATAAAGATGAAGTCTACGACCTCCTTGTAGCAAGAGAGAATGTGAGTGGGCGCTTAGTACTTTGTTGGCAATACTAATCAATTTTCTCAGGCCCCGAAACTTCCTGTCCGCGAAAACGATGCTGGCATGGTTTTCGTTGCAAACTTGACTTCAGAACCTATTTCCACCATGGAAGAGTTTGATGCTATCTACAAGTAAGCGCCTTTCGCCCTTGGTTTCTGCGTGTACTGAGCGAAGCAATTCAGCCAAGCCACGAAGAATCGCTCTGTCGGGTCTACGAATCTAAACCGCGCGTCTTCCCGTTCCCATGCTGTTCTAACGATAGAAGCCAAGATGTTCGATCCGAATGAGAATAAAAGTGCGCTCATCGGATGATGATCAAGGGATGAAACTAACTAATTTCCTCCCAGCTCTCTTTGGAAAAATAAATCTTGTAGATCTTGCAGGTTCCGAAAACAACAAACTCACTGGCAACGACCCGTCGCGTATGGCTGAATCGTCAGCGATCAACAAGTCTCTTAGCGTGCTTGGTCAGGTCGTCCACGCTCTCAACCAGGGCGCCGTGAGTTTTCCCCAATATTTCCTTGGGGTATCATCTAACTTATCTGTGATCTTGCCAGTCACGGATACCGTACCGCAATTCGAAGCTGACAAGGATCCTGCAGGATGCCCTTGGCGGTTCTTCGGTTGGTCTCCTGATCTGCAATCTAGCACCCGGCATCAAGTTTAGACAGGATACGTTGAATACACTCAAGTGAGTTTCCCTGCGGCTCCCTAACAGACCTTCTCTGATGGTTCGGCACAGCTTCGCCTCCCGGACAAAGAACGTCGAGAACAAACCCGTTGTTAATGAACGTGGTGCGTGCTCTTCTTTATTCAGGCTGTACAAATCAGCCTTACCGTAATTCTCAGATAATCGGCCAGTTCCAAAGCCCCACTTTGCGGCTGTTGCCATCCAGCCACCTGCCGCAAGACCTGCCCCCGCGATCCTGCAAGCCATCTCGACTGCCGGCTCTGGTACCGGCGCGGGCCCCAAACGGTCGCGACAATCTCTTGTCCCAGTTTCAAGGGTGCCTCGAGCATCGATCAACGGAAATGGTTACCAGTCGTTTGCGTTGCCAGGCGCGGGGGCCGCGCGGAGAGGCTTCAGCGAGAAGCTTAAGGAGGAGGATACGCATGATCGGTCGGGAAGTTTAGGGATTGGGCTGACGGAGAAGGAGATTGATGAGCGGGTGCGTATTTATGAACTCGTTTTTTAGTAGGCTGGGAGGCTGATTTGGTTATGGGTGGTCGTTTTGCAGATATCGAAGGCTGTGGAGGCGGAGGTTGCCAGACGACTGGAGGAGCGGGAACGAACGCGAGAACGAGAGGAGCAGGAACGCCGTGCCAGGGAACAGGAGTCGGAGGCACTACGGCCGAGCTCAAGTACGGGCCGGGCGAAATCGCGATCTCCCAAGAAGGAGCAAACTCTTCCTTCTGGTGTTCTCACGCCTCTTCTAAAGCGTCATAAGGATTTAGACGATGAGCTCCAGAACCGCTTGCAGGAGTTGGAGAGGAAATTGTGAGTTGTCTCGGTTCTTTGTGGAACCTTTCAGTGCTGAGGATTGCGTAGCGAACGCGGTAATAAGGAGGTTCAACTCGCAGACGTGCTCTCGCCTGTTTCTAAGAAGAAGACAGGCAGAGCATACGTTGCACTTGCCAGAGCTCATTCCGAGAAGTATGTCATGATGGTGAACATTCTTACGCTGTCTGACCATGGTTTTAGGGGAGACCTTCAAGTCGCTCTGGACCTCTATCGCAAGGCGGAGAGCTACGTGCCTGAGAACGTCAAGCTGAAGGAAAGGTGGATACTTTTCGTTGTTCATATTTTCCTTTGTAAACTATCCCAAGGAAAGCAAAGTTTCTGACTTAACTGTCTTCCCCCCTCCGTGTGTTGCGCATTGCTGTGCATCCTGCGGATATAGGATCATTGAGATCGAGTGGTCGGTCAAGAATGACAAGGAGTTCGTACCGTCGCCCAAGCCACCCAGGAAGGCGAAGAAGAAGAAGGGGAAGGTTGCCTCTGCGCTGCGCGATGATGCTGCTATGGACGTGGACGAGGAGAGTGAACTGAAATCTGCCAATCGCAGACGGGAGAGGGCAGAGTTCGGGATGGAACTTACCAATGCTGGCATGGATAGTCCCAGCACGGGGAAACGGCCTTTGGACAGGGAGGAAGAGGATGATGCAGAAACCCCACCGAAGAGGCAGCGCAGGGGTGGGAAGGCTAAGGCTGCCGTGGATGTTAGCAGCGACGATGAGGAGGTGCCTCTGGCCCCTTCGAAGACTAGACGGCAGCTGGCGTCCTGAGAGATGGAATGCTGTCGGGGCGGTGTCAACTTTGGTGTCGTGGCTTCTCGTTCATCTTCACATTGGCATTCATCATGTACATCATATTGTCTACTATTCTTATTCAGGTTTGTATCATCGTGTATGATCATTCTTACATGGCGTATGTTTCAATCTCCTGCTTTCCAGAGAGCCATGTCGGCTGTCAAGACTCATCATTCCGGCATGCGACCAATCACTTTATGTGACCACGTTTTAGGGAGTGGGAGTGCGGTCACCGTTTACAGCCGAAGTTGGCATCTATGATGCCGAGGATGAGAAGATCTTTCCTTTTTCACCTTGTATAACCAATCATCGACGATGTATTCTGGTCTTCCTTGACGGCGACCTTGTTATGGTTGGCAGATGAGTAACGTTTGGCGCTGCGGTTCACACAACGTGAAGTTGGGGCTTTATACTGGTGCGTCGTAGCTTATCACCCTTCATCTTTGATTTGTTCCCTCATGTCGAACACACCATTTCCCTTGACGCCTCTTGAGCAGAAGGCCAAGACTCATGCCATCCTATGCACCACGGGCTTCCTCATCTTGCTTCCTATCGGTGTCTTGGTTGCCAGATTTACCCGAACATTCACCAAAAGGTAAGCTGACGAGTGTCCTCGTGGCGAATGCAGAGGCTTTTGCTCATCTGGCTGCTGCTAAGGTGGTGGACTGCACACTGGATCATCCAACTGGTCATCTCCGGCCCGGTAATCCTTACCGGATGGGCGATGGGTCACCAGACAACTGATACACTCAATCTGGGGCACTTCATCGATACTCATCAGAAGACGGGCCTCACGCTCTTAATCTTATATGTCGTCCAGGTCCTCCTTGGCATCTTCGTTCACTTCTTCAAGTTCCCGTCGTTGTTCCGAGGTCGCCGCCCCCCTCAAAACTACTTTCATGTATTTTTGGGACTCGTCATATTTATACTTGCGGCCTTCCAGGTTATTTTGAGACGTCTATATGGGGCTCACCTTACTGAATCTGTTCATTCCTCAGGTTCATTACGGTCTATATACTGAATGGGACATAGCTTTTGGTGGTTTGCACAAAATACCGCAGTCCGCCAAGGACGCTTGGTTAGCACTGATTATCGTAAGTCTTGGCCTTCAATTGAAGGGTTCATATTGGCTAAACGCTCATCCAGGTATTTTGGGTATTGTACATCGTCGGTATGGCCCTTATTCCTCGTCAAATGAGACAGGAGCGCCCAGCAACGGCCGAAAAGAACCATTATGATCACGTACCTTTACGTGACTCCTCCCAGAGAGCTCTTGCATAGTTTCAATAAATAATGGGTATCTTCTATTCAACTAGGGCCGTATGGATACATTTATGGAACGCGAGATCGAGGTGCTACAGTGGGGGGAATATTGAAACCCGTCAGGAAAACCGAACGAAGAGAAAGCTGTCTATGTAAAAGCAGGATGAAAGGTATGTCGATACAGTGGAGTAAGTTGATATGGCGATCGGGAGGAATACAGAAGGAGTTGTGAGCACGGAAGTTAGGCGCAGAGCAATGAGTGGATAACAGCAATTATACAAGCGATTGTTCCGGGAATGGCGGATTCGTCCGTTCATCCAGACCGTGGATAGTGTGGAGTTTCGTGGGTAGGGGAGAAGGTGGTATAGTTGCCTTCTTCTTCGTCTTTGACTTCGGGCCACCCGGGGTCGGTTGATAAGGAAGCGCGTTCGCTAGAAGAGTAGGTCCGGGGAATGGGATAACGATAATGTTGGCGTCTATGGTCGGATCCTGGCTGATCTACCGGGCTAGTGGGATATGACATAAGTTGCTGCGGAGAGGTGGATTGGTGGTGGCGAGAGGAAGCTGCGTAGGGTACAACGGGTTGCTGGTATTGTGCTCCATATGCTAATTGCATCTGTGGAGGTGAGAGTGGCATGGGAGGAGATGACGTGCCTGCCACGAAGGCGGGGAAGGGATCGGTTAAGAATAATGCTCCAACGAGAAGCGAACTCGAGTTCTGGGCTGGAAAGACGATGAGACCTGCGCCTGGGATGTCGTCACTTCCCCAAGAGGCAACAGCGACCTATTAAACGATCAGCACCTATCATATATCATGACATGATGGCACTCACGGTTTGATTCTCGAATAGGATTCGAGATAATGAGCGGAAGGTGGTCTGATTGACCTGGTTGATGTTGGGGTCACGGTGACGATCTGGCATGAAAGTACACAAAGGAGGGGAATGACGCTTCGCCCAAGATTGAAAGTCTTTTAAAATGGGACGATGAACGATTTGAGTAAAGAACTGTGATGGCCAGAGATCTGCCCTGCTGCGATGTTGATTATTAGCAAGCGATAGCTTTTATCAAGCAGTTGTACATACTTGTCGCCGTCGGTTTCGACGGCCGTGACACGGATTGTCTGGCTGCTGCCTCTGTCGGATGACCGCATCCCGCTCACAATGAGTGCACCTCTCCATGGCCGCTGGTCGGGCGCTTGCTGGGAAGGAGGCGGCACAAAGGAGTCGAGGTGGGTAGGCAAGCGGAAAACCATTTCTGTGATGTTGGAAAAAATACGGAAACACCTGCGCCTTTAACTGTTCGGTCGAATCTGAAGAAGGTAATTCGCCGGGTATATACGAGGGGTGCCTCGTCTAGAAATGCGGACCCTACACACTTTTGCGCCGTGGTATAACGAAGATAATTGCATCTCGTCGCCTGGTGCGTGGTAGGGGTAGCCATGCAATTGTCAAGGTACAGCTCTCCAAATTTACAACCGCACCGCAGGTGGATGGCCAAATGGAGTCCCAACGTTGCCCATTCAGCATACAGACTGTGCTGACTTGGAAACCAAAGGGATCTGCGATACAGATGACGATGATATAATCACAGATATAACCAAAAGTATGGTGGTGGGAAGTGATCACATCTGTATCGCTTAATCGTCACCTTTGCATAATTGAGGGAATTGAAGCCCGATCCAGTGGGTAACGTTCATTTAAATGGTCTCTGTTCCTTGCACTCATGGCACCAAACTCAAAACCTAATACAGTACAGGGCATTGTGAACCCTGATATGTGGCAAGGAGCACAGAATGTGACTCGAGGCGTCCGATCAATTGCCTATTCAGAACGACGATCCCGACCAACCACTAACTTACTTTACGCCGCACCTCTCGAGCAAATTCTGACTCAATTGTAACAAACCTCACCCTCAACGACTTGAACTGTTCGGCTCATCGAGGCTACCCTATCTTGCGCCTTATTGATGCGGATGCGTTGCCTAGGCCATCTCCAGCAAGAGCACAGGACAATGGCAACGACCATAGCCACGTGTACTATCCACGACGATAGTTAGGGGAGCGTCGTCGGCTTCTAGTTGTTTGCCTGAGAACCCTGGCGTTATCGGAGAGAACGTCAGAAGAGAGACGGAACAAGCCACGTCGTCCGCACGTTGTCAAGGCTCTCCGTTCGCACGTGGCAATTCCTCGGCCCGCTGCTCTCTCCTCTTCCCATGACCTTCTTCAAAATTTAATCGAGGTTGCCAGTCTTCCTGTCGCCATAGTCAGCACTTGCATCCATACTTCACCGACTTCAATTGAACGGAAGCATAACGACGCCGCTCGGGAAAACCCGTCTTACCCCAACATCAGTTTCAACATCTAATGCAATTTGAATTCCGTACGGTCGTGGATCTTCGTGGATCTTTCGGAAATCGCTCCTCCCAAGGATTATCATCTGGTATGTTAGCTATGTATGATCCGAGTCAGCCGGGATGGGCTTTTTTTGGTCAATTCAGGGAACATGTCCGACTATCACCCTTCCCCAGTGCCACAGTAGGCCACAGTGGGGCGCGGGGTCTCGTAAGGTATGCAGGAATCTCCAACTAGGCGATATGTACCAAGGAAGGAGGATTAATCAATTCTGTGCCTGGAGGTACGCTGACCTCCGCTATTTCAGCTCTCAATTATCTCTCAAAACTAAAGATGATATTGATCAGGTCACAGTCATGGCTTTCAAGATTGCTCCCCTTGACACCTTGCTCGATCGCAAGATCGGTAAATCAACTGGACGTGATCCTGTCAAGAACCGGACCCTCAAGCGCGCCACTTTCACATAAGTACGCAGTCCTGGTTTCGAGCACAAGTCCTGCGTCGCGATCGCTTCACGGATGTGCCTGACTTTCGGAATCAGAGGCCCCGAGGCTCAATCTGAATTCTACATATCAACGACAGTTCCCAAGTATTCCCCACACCAACGAATATGGGCTTTCAGTGAGAGGGAAGGGGCTTTTTTTTTGATTCGCCATTGCATCCGACACGATTTCAGCAAGCGAGAACAATAGCAGCCTGCAGGCCGCCTTGAAAAAATTCGGAACCCTTCACAATTGCCACATATGTCGGAGGGCGATGGCCCCTTGCTACAACAAACAGGGACCAATAACCGCCAGGCCTGGCGTGATCGCTGCTTGCGCTTGAAAGGACGTCTGGATAGACACGCCTGCACAACCTTGGGCCGCACCTCCCTTGTTTCCCTCAACAATCTTTAGGGACAGAACTTGGATCCCGATATAATCGCTTAGCAACGCAAGGAGATCTGTATGGGAATGATGGTTCACAATCTCCATAATCTCCACCCCAGACGCAAGAAGCGTCGACACCTCCGAGCTCCCCGCTAGCTCTCGCTCATCGAGCTTCGCAGTGCTCATTTACATCAATTGTTTCGTCTGAGGAGGATTGGGTTTAGCCTCAAGTTTCGAGAGAATTACTATGGCTGTATCCTACACTAAATGCACTAATTACTTGAATAAGTATGGAGGGAATAGATGAGCAGAGGAAAATGGAGATAGCAAGAGAAAGGGTGTCCGATCAAAACAGGGAGCATAATGTCCGTCTGCATCGTTCGTGTATAACAGATGATTCATTAAGTCAACTTCAAAGGGTGAATCGGTTTTGCGGCATTGCTTCTCGTTGACCGACGTTTAGGAGCCGGAGAAGACTTCGTGGAAACGACCTGCGGGTACAATGAACGAATGCAACCAGTTAGTCATCCTAGGCAGTGCAACCACCCAAAACAAACACGCACCTTCGAATCGAGTTCTGCGAGAGACTTCATCTGGTTCTCGCGCAGCGTCGAAAACATGCCTTTGAGATTCTCGATCGTGGCCTCGTCCGCTTCTTTGGAGACCTTGAGCTCCGACAGTTCTTCTTCGACTTCCTGCGCTTTGCTAATGGCCGCGCCCAGATCGGACTCGAGACGCTTTGCACGCTGACGTTCTGAAGCCAAGTTGACCCTGGCTTCGCCCAATTCTACGCTTTGCCCATCTACATGCGTCTGGAGCTCCGCGCTCACCGCGCGTGCGGCAGCGAGTTCCGACTTTAGTACCTCGACTTCGGTTCGGGCATCTTGCAAAAGGTTCCCAAGACCCGAGATCGCCGTCGCCTGCTTTTCACTTTCAAGTGTGTGAGTAGCCTCGTTGGAAGAAAGCAATTCTTGTGTCGCCGACAATCCGTTCTGAGCCGCAGCCAGTTGCGAATGGAGGTCCCGCATTTTCGTTTCCGTCGCCGTCACCTCCGCCCTGAACGTCCCTGCCCTGGATTCAGCCACCGACAGCTTCTCGACTAATGCTTTCATGTCCCTGTCTTTGCTCTCTGCGTCATTCACTAGCCCTCGGATCTGCTCCTTTTGAGCCGCGAGCCTATCGGTGGTTGCATCAAAGCTCGCCTGCAACTCCGCAGCTGCGCTCTCTGACTTGCTGAGCTTATCGGTAGTCGTCGCCAAGAGCTCCTTCAATTGATTCGTGGACGAGGCCGAGGCCGAGATCATCGTCTGTGCCTCTTCCAGCTTCCGTGAGAAGTCGGCGCGCTCATCCATGATCACCGCAAGGTTCGTCGTCAACTCATTAGTAGCCTGCTTGGAAAGGCTAAGTTCTGACTGGAGAGTGGAAACCGAGAGCTCCGTCATCGCAACCTGTTGACGAAGGGAGATAACTTCCTGCTGTGCGGCAGCGAGAGACTGAGTGAGGTCTGCGACATTAGCCTTATCCTGGGAAATGCAGTTGTTCAGGGCAGTTATCTGTGATGTTAACGCGGCGACCATGTCTTTCGAAAGCTTCAACGCGGCTTCGGATGTGGATTTTTCATCCGTTACGCTCGCCAGCTGGCGCTGAAGAGATTCATTGGTACTCTCGGCGTCTCGAAGCTTCTCCGAAATAAGAGTTTTCTGTGTGATAGCTTCAGCAAGGGACGTTGCTGTTGCACCTTTAGAGTTTTGAAGCTCGGCGACGAGCTGGTCGAGTTCAGACGTTCTCGCGAGGAGTTCCTGTACCTTTATTTCCGACTCGGTGCCAATCGCCCGCTGAGTTTGAAGCTCAAGGTCAGCACTGCGCTCCTGCTCGCCCATTTCAGAGCGAAGACTGGAAACCTGGGCCTTGGTGTCTCGCACCTCTAAGACGAGGCTGGCATTCGTTTGTTCAGCGGTGGTTAAGGCTTCTTGAAGGCAGGACAGCTCGGCTAGATTCTTCCCTTGGTTTGTCTTTAAAGACTGAATGGAAGCGTCGCGCTCCTGAAGACATTGTTCCACCTCCTTGAGGCGCGAGGCATACGTCAATTCAAGGTCGACTTTCGCAGCCCTCACCGTGGAAAGCTCTGCGTTCTGACGGTCGAGATCAAGTGCCTTCTCTGTTTCGAGGTTGACGATATTTGCTGAGAGAAGAGCTAGACGATTATCGCGTTCTAAGAGATCCTGTTGATTTTTGGAATAGTGTTCCTGAAGGTGTAACAACTGCGCCTCGAGATCTCTTATCGCAGCTACCCGGGTGCCTAGATGGTGTTCTAGTTCTGAAACCTGCGGCAGGGTCAGTAAGCTTTTTTTACGTCGGAGAAAAGCCGGACCTTCAGGGCATCCCCGTTGCAGACTGTCCCCGGCGTCGTCGTGCCGGCAACTCTCTCTAACGAGGAAGGGGAACCTCGGTCTTCGTTATCCTCCTGCATCGCAAACTCGTCGTTCTCATGGCCACGAACAAACGCCATATAGTCGACGTCGGACGCCGCCCCAGGGGAGGTAGGTGCAGGTGTGGGCTGCTTACTCAGGAGAGAGATGCGAGAACCCGAAGCCCTCCGAATAAGACCATGGAGAGGCCTCGATGGAGTCGGTGCGTTGGATGCGGGCCGCAGCGAGGGTCTACGGATGTCATCACTGGTCAGTATGAATAACTTATGGTCAGTCGATAAGTAACAAGACGGTATTAGATGACTTGCATCTCTGGGGTTGGTAATCTGTGCTGGCTTTCAGCATCGTTGACAGATATAGTGTTACCATTTCTTCCTTCAGTATCATCGTCGTCAAGGTCGGTGAGCGGTGAGGACGCGCGAAGCCACAGGGCATCGTCATGTTGCCTCCGCAGAGTAAGGAGTTCTGCCTGTAGCTGGTGTCATCGGAGTGTCAGCTCATCATAGTCCATCCATCTCGATAAGTCATGGTACAGACCTCCGCCTTGGTCATTTTGCTTATGGGTTTCTTGACTAATGGCCCTTGCGGGTTGGACGTCCTAGCTCGCTTGGATCTAGTGCTGATGGTCGTGATCGACGTGGGTCCATCTAGCGTGTCGATGTCCTCTTCGTTCGGAGGTCTCATCGAAGACCGGCGACCGCGCTTCAGACCGCGCTTCCTAGGAGTGACCTGCGTAACCTTAGGAGTGACCCGCGTAACCTTAGGAGTGACCTGCGTAACATTTTTCCAGAGAAGATCGTCGGGAACGGTAGAGGGCGAGGCATGCATGGAAACAGCCAATGACTGCCGAGCAGCGGTAATGCTATTGACATCTGTGAATATGGTTCAAAAATGACTTCGGGAAGCTAGACGCACGCCTTTTTGCCGGCGGGAGTTAGGGTGAGATTGCCAACTGGAATCTGAGAAGCCGTCAAAATACCCTCATCCTCCTGAAGAATATGATCAGTGACAGTCATTTCAGGGAAAGGACAGCCTGCACACCAGTTTCTGAATCGCCGTCCTGACCCAGCTTGCCCAATTCCGGCCAAGCGTATCTTTGTTCTCCTGCGCAGTCTTCTTCACTGGAAAAGGTATGCAAGTTAAGCGGCAGACCATGGGTCGACGTGTAGTACATACCTTGGGCTCGTAAGGTGGCAACATGTATCACATGCTTCCTCTGCTCCCTTTGAATTTTCGAGAACGCCCCTAGTACTCCTACGATGCCGACGCCATTCCAGGTCAGTATCATAGAAACAGCGAGGAGAACAAGGACAAACATACGCTCTGCGTATGAGACTTTCGCCGCCTTTCCAGCTTTTTTCGCGACCATGAATTCTGAACGGTGAGTTTGTGCGGGGGGAACTGAGGAGAGGTTGTGGTGGCCAAGGTGAAAGGATCGATATTGGTTGTATTTGTGTGGGACGCGTTTCACCTTGACTCCATTTAAATTAGGGTGCGCGATCACATGATCGAGTCCCGCTGCCGATCGTGACTCTGGCCACCGCGTATGCCCTGGACCAGTTTGGCTCTTGGGCCTGGTCGCTCCACAAGGCAGGAGAGTCATGAACAATAAGGGAGTATGACTGGAATACGAGAAGGTCGGGGCCTGTGGGACTTATTCATAGACCTCTTGCTTCGATGACACCCACTTGGACCCTTGGCACCAACGACCTCAGCCAACGCTATATCATAACAGTCCATTTTGATACCGAGATTTATTGAAGACAGACATTGTCCGTGTCGCATGGGGTACCGGTGGATTCAGATAATGATAGTATACCTGCATTCATAATAATAAAGAAATAGAGTTTATGGGTGGCGGAGGAGCGACCAACGACCTGACATCGTCTAACAACCCCCTTCATGCCTTCATACATCTTACACACGCGGTCACTACCTCAGCGACACCTTCGACACCTTCGCGTTCACAGCACGACCGGTCAAGCTTCCTGGCGCACTTGGTACCCCGGTCCTGACGGTGTCATCCTCCTCGGGCATCGCGATGCCTGAGGCACTCGCCGTGCGGATGCTCACGAGGACTTCCTTGCAGTACTTGAGCTTATCGACGAGGCGCTGGTTGAATTTGAGCACCTCAGGCTCGACATCGGGGTTAGGCTGAATAGCGAGAGCCATAACCTCGCTCAGCGTCCAGCGGGTCATCTTGTAGTCCTTGTCGATGTGGGTGATGAGCAGCCCATGTGAGGAAAGAATCAGTTTCGAGTGGTCGAAGAAATTGAACTAAAAAATGGGGTTAGGACAGGTCAGCTGGAGATGGGGGACCGTAGAAATGATGGGAAAACGTACCTGCAAGATATCGTGACTCAACTTGAAAACAATGACGTGCTTCATCCTCAGATACTTCTGCACCCACTCCATGCCGCGCGTACGGTCCACGTCCTCGTACGTATATTCGTACTCCCCGAAAAGCCGGTCCATGATGTACCGCTCGAAGTGCTTCAGCAGATACACCTTATTTTTCAGCTCCTCCGGGTATACGTCGACAGTATGTGATTTGCGTACATACACCGCGCCCTGACGGCGCGATGCGATGTAGTCGAAGTGGCTGTTCCAGACTTGTCAGCATTGCTGGAGACGGTGATGCAGTGGGTACGTACTGTTTATCGGGACTAAGCACGAGAGTCGTGCTGTCGTTGAAGTGCACTCCGACGCTGCCGTCTGTTAGAGCATACCCCATGCCATATTTGTTGCAGTAGTCGACCCATGACACGATGAAAACCTTCTCTTCCGGCAAGGGAAGACTCGCGTCTTCGCGGGGGTCACGGAAGAGCCGCCCAGCGGCCTTGGCATCAAAGGCTAGTGTGAGGACTTGCGCCGCGACGTCGAACCCACTGAGTTGGGGAGCGGGTTGCGCAGGTACAAGTGCGGGTGCGGGTGCTGGCGCAGGTGGTAAAGTCTTGGTGGACGGGACTGTCAAGAGGTGATAAGCATACTTAGCGAAAAGGTGGGAACTGGTGCTTACCTTGTACAATTGGTCTCTCTTTTGCGGCACGAACCTCCCGTTCTCGCTCTCTCTCGCGTTCTTTCCCTTTAGAAGCAAGGGATGCGATGCTCGCCGCAGGTGCCAGGTTCTCCCTCTCGCTGGACTTCACCCTCAACTTGTATCGTTCCCTCTCCCTCTCCTTCTCCCTTTCCACATGTTTCGCACTGACGTACTCTTCCTCCTCCTCTCTCACAGGTGCCATCTGTGCCACAATCCTCGCCTTCTGCGCCTCGAGCTCCTTCTTCCTTACTCGCGCTTCCTCGATCAGATGTTCCTCCCTCACCCTACCAAAGCCCGGCGGCCCGTCATGTACCCCTCCTTCGTCCAAAGGCTCGTTCGTCCCGCGCATCGTGGACCTCCGCAGCGGGCTCTCCTTTACAGCCTGCAGCTTCCTCAGGAGAGGACTCTCCCTCGCCGAGCCTGGCTGCCCTCCGTTGCTGCTCATGAGCAATGGCTGCCTCGCCGAGCTAAGTAGTGCACTAATCGGCGAACCCGGCTGCACCGCCTTCAGGAACTCCTTCTCCTGCTGCGCGACGCTCGAGGTCATCGTCTTCCCGATTGAAGATGCGTCCGACGACGGCGGCGGCGCCTTGGGCACGGCGATTGAGGTGACTTGGTCCTCGTCAAGCAGGCCATAGCGCCGCAGCCGTCGCAGGTTACTTTGCGACTGGCTGCGGGTGATGTGCCGAAAGTCGGGTGGCGAATCGTGCGCGGACGTGGGGATGTAGGACGGCACGGGGCCATGGGTAAAGAAGATGTGGTCAACGATTTCGTGCAGGGTTGGACGCATCTGCGGGTCAGGGGTGAGGATTTGTTGGATGAGGTGCTGGGCGTTGGAGGAGATGGTGCGGTCGGCGGGGAAGTCGTATTCGTTGTCACGGATTCGCCTGGGTCAGATGTCAGTCGGGAATTTCAAGAGAATGACGGAGAGACTCACTTGTAGATGGCCTTGACTTCGGCGGTCTGGAAGGGAGGGCGGCCGATGCAAAGGGTATAGAGGATGACGCCGATGGACCAGGTATCGACCTCGAAGCTGTGGCCGTTCGCGGTGTCAAAAAGGACCTCGGGAGCGATGTAGTTGGGAGTTCCACAGATGGTCTTCTTGCGCTCGCCTGGGTTCTCGATGAGGGCGGCGAGTCCAAAGTCACCAACTTTGACATTCATATTGGCGTCGAGGAAGAGGTTGCCGAGCTTGAGGTCCCGATGGATGACTTGGTGGGTGTGCATGTAGTGGCAGGCACCCATAAGCTGCACCATAAAGAAGCGGGCCTCGGGTTCCGTGAAGCGGCGGCGCCGGCGGAGCATGTCCATAAGTGACCCGCTTGGACATAGCTCGAGGGTCATGTAGACGTTGTCATCGTCTTCGAAGCAGTCTTGGAAACGAACGATGTTGGGGTGCTCGAGGGAGCGGTGAATCTTGATTTCTGCGTACAACTAAAAGCCCGTTTGGTTCAAAGTATTTCTATCCGAACCACATTCGACTTACTTTGGTCTTGGCTTTTTTGGTCTTGAGTGAGGACTTCGTAACTACTTTACATGCAAGGCGAGCGCCATTGCTTTCTTTAACTTCATATACACGAGCGAAGCCACCCTAATTGAACTCGTTGGGTACCTTCATAGCAGCGTCATATGATTCACTCACCTCGCCCAAGAAACCAACCCTGTTTAGCTGGTACCTGCCACTCTTGTCGCTGATGACCTTGGGGGGCGACGGAGGCGTAATCTTCGCGTTCTGTCGTGGCAAAGGCGGTGAAGCAGGCTGTTTCTCCTTTTCTTTTTCTTGGAGCTTAGCCGGCGCTGGGGGCTGGTTGACGTACGGGTGGTTGACTGCGTTCGTGAATGGGTGGCGCCGTGAAGAGGGGCCCGCTGGTGGTATCCTGTTGTATGCTTGTGCCGAGTAAACTTGAGCCATTGCGTCGTGGCCTAACGCCGATGTTGCAATGAGGAGGAGGAGAGAAGGGTGCGATCAACTTCAGCCGAACAGAAAACGAGGCCAACGCGTTGTGTGTCACGTGTTGGTTCATCGGTCACGGGACCGCGACGCGTCAAACCCTGATCCAGCCATTGCTAAGGCCCAACAAGGCAGCGACCCACGGCCAGGCGTTGCTCACTCTCTTCATCGCGCGGGATACACTGCCCCATTAAACATATGCTGGAATGCATTCTGATAGTTGAAGGACAGGACCCACTCCATTTGTCTGGAAGCTATATACCTCCTGCCGGTAGCTGCGAGTGCGGGTAGCAATTCGAAGGTTCGATAAGGTGCGACGACCGGACTGCTACCGCATAACGTTGAAATGGGCTAGTGAGCGCACAAAGCCACGTGGAGAGATTTTCTCAGCGTCCATGCCAGGGAAATCAGACTGATGCTGAGCGTCCCTCAGAACACAACTCACGGGACAACCTGCAGTAACCCCTCGCAGCCGCCTGCGTTTGGTGATCATAACCTGAAATTGGTGCATCTTACCCCATTGTAAGCAACCTAACGTTTTGTCTTGCCTTGAAGTTATCGCGTCGAATCTGGAATGATCACAATTTCTCGACTGTTCTGATGTCCACAATCCTGCCATTGGCGAGTACCCCTTTGAGCGCTACCCTGGATCTACATTCGAATCCGTACGTAGTGATGCGCACGCCACGTGCCCATGCATCGTCATCCCTACAAACCGCGTATCTTGAGTGGGTCGCGCGACATCGTATGTTTCGGCGACCCTTCACCCAGCTCGCGTCCGTAATAAACCTACAAGATATGAAATCTTGGATATCAGAATCTCATATATGGAGAAGATCAAAGGGTTGGCTTGAGTATGGGAGCATTCGAAGAGAAATGCGATGGGTTGCAGAGTTTCAGGTTAATCATTGAGAAAAAATAATACGCCACAGACAAGGGGAGGTACAGTTCACAGGCACTGCCTTACAGCCCTTATCGTTGATGATTCGCTACGGGAAAGATGGAAAATGGTGGATCTCGAAGTCAAGTGCAGAAAGTCCCCGAAAGGAATCATAACGCCGTTAGGTTCGCTGTTAACTCGCTATGTACATCCGCTTAACCACCAACATGAGTACCGTTCTTGTCGGCGCACTGCCACCACACGCTACATGCAGGGAAGAGGCCGTCCGGCTCGTTACCGGCATCCTTGAGCAGGAGGGTGACGACGCCATGAGGCGGCACGTTTGTGGCGGTGAAGTTGCGGACCGCGGTCCCGTTGTCGGTGTGTGCCCATAGATCCTAGAAGTTTTATGAGGAAACCATATCAAGGCTCGCAGACAATTTAAGCATACCCGAACGGAATATTGGCGACCGGCGCGGATCCATGGGGACTCAGTCAGGTTAAAGGACAGTGTCGACGGCTCGTTGAGGGTGTTCAGCTGAGCAACGAGATGAGTCTAGTGACTTCGCGAGGCTAAGGGATAACGCACCAGCATGAAGACGGTGCCGAATTTGCTGGGCCCACTCCAGTATTGCGCGGGGTGCGTACTGTTGCTAGTCCAATCAGGCTATAGTATTCACCATCAGGATTCAGCGAAGTATCCATAAACATAGTGCCCGTTCACCCACGTTGATTCCCCATCGGAAGGGTGAGATACTTTTCCCGATGACGTCGTCCTGGTTAATGGCGAGAATTTCCTTATTCTTGAGGATGCCAAGGATATCAGGTGTAATGGCCGAGAGCTACGCCGCGGAGTGTGAGTTCGGCGGGATACCATCGTGAGGCAGAAGGACTCACGTTGGTACCAATCTATCAAAGAAATCGGTCAGCAGATCAGAAATGCGACGAGCGCGTTCGATACGCACGAGAAGGGGCGACTTCATCAATGCCCAAGCGGTGAAGTGCGACTTCGCTTCCTCGAATGTCAGGCCGCCGTTTCCGCTACGCTTCGGGATCAGAAGAGCGGGCGACCGGGAAACCAAGTACATACAGTTGGAGCTAAGGAAGGAGAGGGTCAATATATATCTTCCCACTCAGTAGAGTGATCGTACCATGTCTAGATCGTTACGACCATAGAAGTCCGTGGCTTGGGTGATGAATGAGTTGCTAAAAGGCTATCAGTCTAGATACGGTTTCCTGAGTTACAGGAACCGGACGAACAAGTTGATGATGAAGGCGAGAGAGTCCCATGCAGGGGCTATATCTCCCGTCGTCTACGATGAATATATATATGAGTCTCCTGCTGCACGATATAATGATGGGGAGAGCGTACCCTCCAGCTTTGGCCGAAGGTAGCACCCCAACTATTCGGGACGCAATAATGAGTACAATTAGTGGCGAGGTGAGTTACGGCAAAAATAACACCCACAGCCAGACTTGGCTCTATAGTTAGCAGAGAAAATTAGCACCTGCTTGAACCACAGGTGAAAGCAATGCGCACCCAACCCCATTGGCAAAGAGAGAAGATCAAGGGAGCCTTCTTGGTCGTGGCTGCGAGCTGCGTGATCGCGTCAGCCATCCTTTGGTATTCTGTGGACGAAATGATGTCGACAAGATGGAAGATTGTATGACGAGTTATACATACTGCCAACCATTCCTTGACGGGTGATACTGTCATAGGGAACTATATGTGCATGTGCTAAGTCGAAGGACTTTTCATATCGCAAGGAGAAATCTTGCTTACTGTAACAGTTGTCGTACCTTGAGGTGAAGGTTAGATATCGCCATGACCAAACGGAGACTAAACGACGGGGACTCACTTGAGGTAGTTGAACCCCCAGTCCTGGAAGGTCTTTGCATCCCGGAGCTCGTTCTGGAAAGAGCCAGGGTAGCCGGCGCAGGTGAACCAGCCAGAATCGCTGTACTGAATGTGCATGGTGTTGAACTAGGTTTAGCATGATTAATTTGGGAGTAGCACTCACGATTCCGGTTTTGCTGGTGGCGAATGTTAGGGGCCTTTAGTGGGAGGGAAGAATATTGAGCTCACAAGCCTAGCGCGTGGATCTGGCTGTTCAACTTTTTCATGCCACCCTTGAACCTTATTTTGTCTGAACGAAACTAGCTTGAGGTCGGAATGCCTGCAAACTATAGTGGTGAAGTACCTTCGATTATATCTCCACTCGCACTACGATTTTTCTCCGCGTAGCAATCGTCGATGTTGACATAGTTATATCCGGCATCCTGGAGAATAGCGTCTAAGAACAGAAGAAGTATAGCCAATAGTAAAGGAAGACCGACTTGAAGACCGAGGGACTTCATGAGCTTGGCAGTGGTGAGCATCAGTTCCTCATCAATGTTGCACTGTGACCCTGTGAGTCCTACACCCGAAATAGGAGAACGTAGAGCTTGTTCTTACTTGGTAGGCATTCCAGGCTGAGATTCGAGTTTCTCAAGTCAGGGGAGACGGGTACAGATGAAAGCAAAGATACACACTGTTATAGCCCAATACTGATGTCCCGGACGCGATGGTAAGTAGACATCCCGAACGCAAATGTATCAAGCTTACTAGGGAGCCTTGCGACGCCGTTGTTCAATGCTAGCACACCGGAAAAGCTGGACGCATAGAAGATAGCACCCGCTGTGGCAACCCACAGCTTCTCCGCAAACATTTCGGAGCTGAAATATGAAGAGGGGGTGGCGATGGAAGTACGATTGGACCCGTCTTATATAGATCCTTTGGCAAAGTCCAGGAGGGATTCTCGAGCTCAGTATAGTAGCCGTAAGAAGCAGGAACCTTGTGGTCGCGTCAACAATACGGGCTATTCTCCGAGCAAAGACCGTTCACCTCGTCGTGCGAAGTCTGTAGGGAGGTGGTAGAGCGCTAATAAGGAGAGGAATTCCGTCAATAATTAGAATCGTCTCCACACATGACCACATCAGGTTGGATAAATACCGTAATTCAAATAGGAGTGGGGGCCGCCATGGAGTCGAAGTTCGCTCCAAGCACTTGGCAAGTGTTTTGACGCGACTCCAAGCGGGTGATAGCAGCGCTTTGACACTGCAACAGACTGTAAACTGTGAACTAGTCCCACCAGACATGCTGCAAAGGATAAAATGCATTATTGGCCTCGTTGCATAATGATAAAGCCCCACAGCTGGCGTGGACCAAAAGAGACATGATCGTGGAGCGGGTGAAGTCCAGGAATCGTCACGTGAAAATGAAAATTCGGAGTCAACAACTTGAATTTCCACCAAATCAGGTTGAAAACAGACCTCCGACTCAACTTCCACTACGATACGATGGTTCCTTCTTACCCTCAAGCATTGAAGCAGGGGAAAGGACTCCAGAAACTTCACCTTAGCGGGAGCCTTTAGCGAGATTACTCCTTACATATCCAAGCAGCTTCGCTGTCGGACGTCAGGTCTTGCTCATCGTCGCCGCCTTTTGCGCCGGCCCGCTCAGGGTGGAAATTGCAGCTGCGATGAACAATTCTTCTAGTCGTGTAAAAGTCGAACGACGATTTTTGCCCCAGGGAAAAGCCTATGCAGACTTTCTACGAACTTGCTTCTCTGCTGCGCCCCCTCGCCCTCAGCTACGACTACTCAATAATGTTTCTTTGAGGCTCGAACGGTGCGTCCGGCCCCCTCCTCACGGACCTTGCGGACCCGACCCCATGTCAATCTCAAAATCAGCTCATTCTCTCCCAGAAGTTTCTCCGAACATACTGCAAGGCGGGCTGGCAGCGAATCTAGTTTTCAGAGCGTCGACTCTCAACTGTCCATCTCTGTCAGGTTGTTAGACGCCGCTCAGCGGTGATGGGCGGACGCATCCGAATCTATTTTTTGTCCCGAATTTCCGCATATCATGATCATACTTCGGCTCTTATCGGCTTCTTCTGAGTTTCCGTCGTTATATCTGAGATCTGAAGCCTCAAAGGGCTATGGCTTTGGGAGCCAGTGTTTGGTATTTGTTCGGAGGGGTCGCGAATTGACAGAGGCATCTCAGGGTATTGCGCTAGCGCGTACTATTCCCGAGCTCGTTGTTCCCCAATTTCGTCTATGATCTTTCTTACCATCAGTACTAACCGCCATTACTGACGCGTTGGTAGTGGGAAGATAAGGAAGACTTAGGCAAAGACTCTAGTCTCATACCAAGAACGTCCACGCGTGCACGCCGGGGTAGTTCGTGAATTTAAGTCCGTCCATATTCTACCTACTGACGAATGCTTCTCCTCAGCTGCCCGCCCTCTCCCCCAGCGATCGAGATCATATCAAGCTCTCCAGATACGCGCATCACTCCTACCGAGGTCCTCGAAGTGATGCTGTTAGGCTTGGAGTTGCACGATGATCCCCCACCTCCAAAGGAAACGACTCGATGGAAAGCACCGACGACTCTCCCCCAGCGTCCTTCTTCTCCTGGACTTGCGCCGGGGCCGAGTCGACCAGAGTCTCCCCCTCACTCCCCCGACTTTCGGGGCCCCCGTCTTGAGGTGGATGGGTGTTGAGACAGCACTTATGGAACTCATATGAATCTTTGGGATACCTTATCCTAACCCCCAGCTTCACCTCCCTTGCCCAAGAGAACCTGCCGCCAGGCCTAGAACCAACACCCACGGGACTCTTCATCGCATCATCAGCCTTGTCATTTACAACAAATTGTTTCCATGAAGAACTCTTCCATAAGCTTATCAATCATGAAAGGAACTGCCAAGCAGACCAGTGTCTGCAGGTCAGCCACACGCTCCAGATGGTTATAAGACCGGGCGACGCCTTCTCCACTCCCCTTCTCATCTCTCCTTTAGCTATCACGCCCCTCTTTCACGCATCTAGTTATCGCGTTTTCTTTTGCTGTTCTGGAAATGGCATCTTTCTTATTCCCTTCCTTCCTTCTCCTCGCTATCTACACATCGCTCGTGCAGGCGTCACCGTGGCCGCGCCATGCAAGGCACTCCACACACCGTGTCAGCCACATTGGTCGTGCACTTCAGGTCAAGGCCTTCCACCCAGAGTCTACATTCAAGGTTCGTCCACCATTACATTCCATGTCCTTGATCCTTGGACTAATACCGGCCTGTGAGTAGACCTTCGGCAAGGGGATCGAGCAGCCCACTCCTGAAGGGCTCAACGATTCATCAATACCTCTGGCTTTAGAAGAGTCCGCCATCGCATTTATGCAATCACAGCTCGGCGTCGATGCTTCACAGGTCAGCTACCGCTCAGGCTTTACGGAGGGTATGAGCAAGTTTGCCTATGTAGAGCAGAGCCATGTGAGTCCCCCGCATTTTGATGACGGGCGGCACCTGATCCCCATTGCAGGAGGGTGTCTCCTTCGCCAATGCGGTTGCGAACATAGCGTGGCAGGATAAGAAGGTGGTTGCGTTCGGCTCGTCATTCGTCAACACCAGTACGTTCCGTTGCATGTTCTATGGCCACCGTCAATCTCACGTATATTAGGCAAAATTGCGGACTCAAAACCGACTCTTGCCATCGAAACCCTTATCCCTAAGGTCGAAGAAGCCCTTGACGGCAAGGTTAACGGTCAGCCTCCGAGCGTCGAGTTCCTCGTGACCGAGGACGGGTCCGTTGCTCTCACTCATGTCGTTCAAATCCAAAATGAGATGACGGGGACATGGTTCGAGGCCTATGTTTGCGCACACACTGGCCAGATTCTTTCGGTGACGGATTTCGTCGCACATGCTTCGGTGAAGGAGTTCGATACCCTGTTGCTTCGATAAGCTAACACCGAACTCTTAGTACACTGTTCTCCCAATCCGAAAAGAAACGCTCCCCGAAGGTCAAGAGACTTTGGTCAACCCTCAAGATCTTCTGGCTTCTCCCTTCGGCTGGCACAGTGACGGTAGTACCAAGACCACGAACACGGCGTAAGTCATCCTCCTCCTTCTAAACAACAGTGTCCCAACTTGTTTCTAGAGGTAACAACGTCGCAGCGGCTGTGGGCAAACGGGTCTCTGGCGAGAGCACTGCAGGTCTTAACTTCAACGTCAAGTATGATGATACGAAGGATCCCACCGACGCTTCCAACATGCGAGCCGCGACGAACAACGCGTTCTACATCATCAACACCGTGCATGACTTCACCTACCGCTACGGCTTTACTGAGAAGGCCTTCAACTTCCAAAATAAAAACTTTGGCAAAGGCGGGAAAGGCGGAGACAGGGTCTCAATCTCTGTGCAAGATGCGTCTGGGCTGAACAATGCCAACTTCGCTACCCCACCTGAGTACGTTGCCTTTTCCTCGCTTGACTAGCTGGTACCCGTCTGATTTCTTATGCTGCGCAGCGGTCAACCGGGAACCTGCCGCATGTATATCTTCAATCTGACAAATGTGGGTATCGATCTATTTATTAGGAGGAGTAGAGACTGATACCTTCTTTCTGATCCAGCCCAGACGCGACGGATCCCTCGAAACTGATATCGTCGTCCACGAGATGACCCACGGAGTGACGAACCGCATGACGGGCGGCGGCACTGGGCGATGCCTGCAGACAACCGAGGCCCGTGGAATGGGAGAGGGCTGGTCCGATGCGATGGCTGAGTACGTTTTAAATTTCCACCAGTTTGCCTTCTTTACTGATGAACTGTATCGTCAACTCATAGCTGGGTCAACCTGAAATCTGATATGGTCAAGGACTTCGTATTGGGCCAATATGTTAAGAACAACACAGGCGGCGTCCGCACTGCCCCCTACTCAACGGACGCGTGCGTTACTATCTGTTGATTAGGTTCCGCAGAATCACTAACTTACTGCCCATTTGCTCTACAGGAAGGTCAACCCGCTGCGTTACTCCAGCGTTGCGAAACTCAACGAAGTTCACGGTACGCTTAGTACTCCGTCGTGTCGAGACCATGTTTGTGATCCTCATCATGATCATTCCACCAGCCATCGGCGAAGTCTGGGCCAACATGCTTCACAACGTCCTTGCCGCCCTCGTGGCCGAGCGCGGTTTCTCCAACACTGCCCTGACCAACCCCGATACAAACGAGGGCAATGTGGTCTTCATGCACCTCTTCCTCGATGCGCTGCTTTTGCAACCTTGCAATCCCACATGTGAGTAACATCGCATCCAGCGTTCTTGGCGTACCTCATCATGACATGGTTCCAACAGTCGTTTCTGCCCGTGATGCATGGATACAAGCTGACAAGAATCGGTTCAATGGTGCCAACAAGTGCTCGCTTTTTGTGGCCTTCGCCAGCCGTGGCCTCGGGCTCAACGCCGGTCCCGGCTTTGTCGACAACACCGATGTTCCTGAAGGCTGTTAGACTCTTTTGAAGTATTGTTACTATGTAAATCAGATTTGTGCAAGGGTTTATAGCTGCTCTTAATGTTTTCACGGGGCTGTTCTCATTGGATTTACTTAGTTGTATCGCTTATTGGTTTTTTGTCACCCCTCTACTCGAGCTTGTCTCTCAGTAGAGGAAACGGTCACCGGTCTATAGACCTGGTCCTTCGCGTCGTTGGCAGTGATCACGTGCACGTTGCTTCGTTTAGGATGACTTCAACTTGAACTTCAGCTTCAAGCGCCACGATCAGTATAGCGGTGACATCGAACCCAACCAAGAGCTTAGCCTGAAACTTACACGTTACAGAAATTTTGACAAATCTCACGAATCGGCTGCAGTTGAGTAATTTCTTGTGTTCGTCATGTTCCCAGCAAATTAACTCGTGTATAGACCATCATCACAACGACATCATGAACTGCCCCTACGACTTTGTCAACGCTTGCTCTTTTCCTTTCATTCTACCTGGCTGGCGACCCCCATTAACGACAATGTGGAGAGTTCGCAATATCTGTTACAGGAAATTTATTGACGAAAATGATCTGCTCCAAGCTACTGCCCTAGCTCAACGTAACCAAGGTGGTCCAGGAAGGGTCACGTTCTCCGTCGTCCTACCTTCCGGCTCCCTCGAAGTTGAATTTCCAAAGCTTGATCCAACCTCCGAGATGGCATGGGCTCCAGTCCAATCCGATGCGTTTCCTTTGTCTCGAGTTGGGATAGCATTGCATCAGGACATCTCATCAGATACAGTCATCCCACTTGCCATAGCGTCATGCGTACCCATCATGATATCTCGACGTATCGACTCGGATGTGTCCATTATTCAAGTTGTCTACGACAAATCGTTCATAAGACATTCCAAAGCTAGCTGGTTCCTTGTCAACATACGGAATGCTTTACGCAGCCTCCATACACAGAGCTGCCACTCCGCCCACCTGCATCCGTTGTCCCTCATTAGCCCACTGTATCGTCGAGTTTTGCTCACCGACAACTATCGACAGTGCATTACTCTGCAGAGCGTCCAATTCCTCACGCGTGCAGAAAATAGGTTGTCCAATGGAGAGACAGCCCGTCCCGACCGTTACCGGCAGGATGACGAAATTGCAGCGCCTCTGCATACCTTCTTCCTCCGACGGTCAGAAACAGACCCTCTATTGGTTGCCCTCCGATTTTTTGATTATCATCAGCGCATTATAGAGATCACATACCTAGATCTGCATGCCATCTCCCTTCATGTTGCCTATGCCCTCCATTTGAAAGGAGTCCAAGCTGGCAGCCTCGTACCCATCGCTCTCCAGCATCCGGCCGATATCATTGTTTCCATGCTTGCGGTGTTGCAACTCGGGGCTGCCTACGTCATTATGGACACATTCCATGGTGACCATATGGCAACTCTGGAAAGTACAATACCAGGGGTACACCTCTCACCGATTGCCTTGGTGGAACATCCATATCGGGAGGAACCAGAAGTGAGATGCGGCTCCATGTGGAATCCTCGGGATGAGATACAGATATTGTTGAATACGTTGAGAGATGGGAATTTCCTGGATGACATCGACCTCGATTTCCTTCCCGGCGAGATCGACCCCGATGCTGTTGCCTTCTACACCTCACTTTTTTCACCACAAGGGCACTTCTTGACTATGACTTCATTCTCACATGCCGAAGCACGACGGTCACTAATTTGTTTCTTTAAGAAGAACGTTATTTCTTCTGGGGCCAAAATCTTTATCACGCCCGGAAACCCTCCGTGGTTGCTCCATCAAATCATTTGGAATATGTTTAAGGTATGTGTCTTTCGGGTCCCATGGATTCGATACGACTGAGATTGTTATTCAGGAAGGAACAACTTTATGTTGCGATTTACGTGTTCAATCGTCAACGACGTTGTCAGAGCACATCCCCGATTCCGGGTGTACACATCTAATCTGGTCTGGTAATGAGCCGAGCCATATCTCGTTGGTTGAGGCTCTGTCCTGTTCAAAGGGTCATTCTACATGTTCCGCTTCTTGCACCGCGACACTCAAGAAGATTATTTTGCCCGAGACCGTGCTCAGCTCTCAAGAGGTGGAGTCGTTCCCCCAAGGAGTCGAGTTGGCGGAGGTAAGCTATGTGCAAGTTACTCGCTGCAACGAGACTGAATATCTCTTCGTTTAGTGTGCAGACTGCTGCACGCCGGGGTAGTTCGTGAATTTAAGTCCGTCCATAATCTACCTACTGACGAAGCTTGCTTCTCCTCAGCTGCCCGCCCTCTCCCCCAGCGATCAAGCGTACGATCGAGATCGAGATCATATCAAGCTCTCCAGATACGCGCATCACTCCTACCGAGGTCCTCGAACTGATGCCGTTAGGCTTGAAGTTCCACGATGATCCTCTGGCTCAGAGTGTGCTCAAGATTACAGACGAGCTCGTCGTGAAGGTAGGCCACATCTCGGAAGCACAGGCCATGGAATTTATCGAGAAGCATACGACTATACCCGTTCCACATGTGCACCTGGTCTTCCGGAGGGGGTTTGAGGTATATATCGTGATGGACTACGTACGCGGTGACTCTCTGGACAAGACCTGGCATTTGTTCGACGATGCCACGCGCGAACTTGTCCTCGCGCAACTTCAGGGCTACATCCGTCAGCTGCGCACCATTGACGTCGGGCACCCGGCGTCCCCGGGTCCTCTTGTTGACGGGGACAGATGCCGCGGCCGGTGGTTTGGCTTCTACGATGCGGGGCCCTTCAAGACGCACAGCGAGCTCGTGGGCTGGCTCAATCGCAGGATCGAGCTCGCGCGGGACCCAGCACTTACGCTTTTCAGCAGCACGAAACATGAGCTTGTGTTCTCACATCAGGACTTGGCCCCGCGGAATTTTATCCTGGACGGGGAGAGGCAGCTGTGGATCATAGATTGGGAACGTGCGGGCTGGTATCCTGCGTACTTTGAGTATGCGAATGTGGCTTTTGAGCATCACTGCCATCCTGACAGCTTTATCGACCGGATTCTGCCGCCGTTGGGCGAGTACGACAAAGAGTACAAATCCTTGGATGGGTTCAGATGGGTGCTAGAGTCGATGCCTTTCGCCCCATGACACGCAGGCGTTGAGATATTGAAACTTACTGTAGTTGAGATATTGAAATTTACTTACTGCTTAATTGCATCTGCGCATTCGTGACTTGGCCAAATTCGACCTGACGTCATTCAGTTGATGGCTTGAGTGGCTTATGCCCTAACATCAACGCTATCTGCAGCCTCGCACACTAGTCGCTGCAACGGTGAAACCCCTCCCACGAAAGCACCCGCCCGTTGCACTATCCTTTCATTCCACCCACTATCGTAGACCCGCGCATTAACGTCCAGATCCAATGGACCCTTGACCTCAATTCATATGTCCAATAAATCCATTCCCAGGCATACAAGAAAAAAGCAATAAAACAGCCTTTAACCCCATCGACTTCCCTCCCGCTCCTTCCGCCCTCCACTCCCAAGCTCAGACCCATACGGCTGGAAGCGACTCTTCCTCCCCACCGCCGTCCCCATCCCCGCTTTCGTCCCTGTCTCCTTCTCCTTCCCTTTAGCCTTCCCCGCCGCGGACGACGTGAAACTGATCTGCCCCCTCTTCCCCGCAGACTGCGCCGCGGCCTGCGCTTCCGAGCGTGTCTTCTGGTGTTCGGCTTCACAGGCCCAACGGGTGGAACCCCCGTTATGAGATGCACGACACAAGACACAAGGACCAGCGGGGTGTGTCGCGTGAGGGTAGAGGGTAGAGGGTAGCGTGTGTGAATGGATAGGTAGGTCATTTGTGGGATGGAACGGCGGACGGCATGAACAGAGGCCCCGCTTTCTTCTTAAACAACGACGTACCGATTCGCTCCGCGTACCACTCCGGTTCCACGTCGTCCGGGTTCCAGATGTCCCGCGGGAAGTTCGTGGTGCGCTCGTCGACGTCGACGAATTCGACGAGTTTGGTGTAGAGGTGCGGGTTGCGGAAGGAGCGGTTGGACATGAGGGAGTCGTTGAAGTGTTTGGGGGTGGTGGGGTCGCGCTTTAGGGCGTGGAATTGCGCGAGTTTGGTCTGTGGGAGGAGCAGGGCTTTAGTGAGAAATGGGTTTGGTAAATGGGGGAGGGGGCGTACTGCGATCGCGGGGTCCGGGGGCTCGGTCGAGGCAGGTGGGATACCCCAGTCTTCTACGCCTGGTATGGGCGGTGGATGGATGAGCGCCCGTATGCGCGCCAGCTCGTCCTGGGGTTGCTCGGCGGGCTCTTCGCTGGGACGTGGCGTATCGAGATCCATGGGAGACTCCGACAAGTGCCTTTGGGTTGTACTCTGTGGTTTCACATCTTGCAGGGCTTCTTCCGAGAGATGAGCGCGGGTGTAGGTCTTGGCGGCAGCTGGGGGCCGGCGAATGATAACGTGCGATTTTTGGATTTGGGGTCGTCGTGCTGTTGTATTGTATTGTCAGGCCTGAATCAGAGAGACATGGGTATATGGGTATGAGGGGGACGCACGTTCTGAGGAGGCATTGGGGCCGGACTTCAGTGGTTTATCCTATCCGAACCAGAAAGGACAGCCAACAAAGAGGGAAATGGCCATGAGGGGGAGAGAAATGAGGTTTCTCACATGCGTGGTACTATCCCGGGGCGGGGCCTTGGAGGAGGAGGCGTGGTTCTCTGAGTCACTTTGCGAGTCGCCGTCGTATTCGACGAGGCCTGCGGGGTCGTGAGCTTGGAGGAGGGGAGGAGGGGGGGGATAAGAGCTCACCGTGCATTTTGTGGATGATGGTTGGTGATCGAGTTGGAATTCAAACTCAGCTCATGCTGTTCCTCGCCGTCTTCCACGTCCTGCTCTGGGCTCTGGCTGTCCTCGCCACGGACACGTCCCAGGAGGATGCCGTCCGTGACTTTTTTGGAAACTCTACGACTGGGGGATCGGCGCATACGAATAACTGGGCTGTCTTGGTCTGCGCTTCGAGGTACTGGTTCAATTATCGGGTATGTTCATCACTCTTCACCAGGCGTCGCTATCGCTGACTGTTCTACAGCATATGGCCAATGCCCTTGGAATGTGAGATCTCGGGTAGTACCTTCAGTGTCCAATTCTGACATGTATCTCGTAGGTATCGGACGGTGAAGCGCCTAGGAATCCCGGACTCGAATATCATCCTTATGCTGGCGGACGACGCCTCCTGCAACGCACGCAACAAGTTCCCCGGGAGCGTGTATGCCAACCGCGGACGGCATCTTGACCTCTACGGAGACAACATCGAGGTCGATTATCGGGGCTACGAGGTGACAGTCGAGAACTTCATCCGCGTCTTGACAGGTATGTCGTTATCGCCCGTATCTATTTTTCCTTCTTATCATCCGTCCGCAGGCCGAATGGAACCCTCAGTCCCACGCTCCAAACGCCTACTGACGGACGACCGATCCAACGTCTTCGTGTACATGACCGGCCATGGGGGCAACGAGTTCCTTAAATTCCAGGACAACGAGGAGATCAGCGCCTTTGACATCGCCGATGCGTTTGAGCAGATGTATCAGAAGAAGCGGTATGCCCCGTCGTTGCCATGAAAGGCTTGTGTCGTCTCACCAGCCGTTTTGTGAAGATACAACGAAATATTCTTCATGATCGATACGTGTCAAGCGAACACCATGTACTCCAAATTCTACTCCCCCAACATCCTCGCAACCGGCTCTTCAGAGCTCGGCGAGAACTCCTACTCCGTGCGTCCCCCCCTCCTCGTCCACCCTCCTCCCTGCACTAACACTGACATTGCGGCAGTACGAAAACGACAACGACATCGGCGTGGCCGTAATCGACGCCTACACCCACTACGTCCTCGAATACATGGAAGGCATCAACAAGACCAGCCACATGACCATGGCCGACCTCGCAAGTCCCCCTCCCCTCCCCTCTCCCCTTATGAACACCCCACTCACTTACCTTCCTTCCTTCCGACAGTTCGGCACGTACGACGTGAACAAGATCAACTCGCACCCCGGCGTCCGGAGTGACCTGTACAAGCGCCCCCTCACCGACGCGCTTATCACGGACTTCTTCGGCGGCGTCGCGCAAGTCGAAGTTAGCCCGCCACCACCACCACCAACACAGCCCAACAAGCCCCCGGCTGCTGCGCGCACGGAACCGTGGCACCTGCATCGGGTGCATAACCACCCGCAACGGGTGCACGCCTCGAGGCCGGGGTCGGGGTCGGGGGTGAGCAAGGGCCCAGGGGAGGTGGGGGTGGGAAGGCAGTGGAGGTCGTGGGGTGGGGCGGTGATTGTGGGGTGTTTGGTGGGGTGGGTGGGGCTGAGGAAGTGACTTTGTGCTAATGTATACCGATTGATTAATGCGGGCTGAATTAAATTATACGCCGCGCTGGGGACCTCCTTATTCATGAGTGTCGTCATTGGGTTTGGGTTGGGATAGGAGTGCCGTTGCAAGCGGATTTTAACTAGTCGGCGAGTATTATGGCCTTGCAAAGGGCGAGCCAACAGCCCGTCCTCATCCCCCCAGCAAGCAGCAGTGCAATGGCAATCCACTGGAGTGAGCAATTTCGATCTCCAATCTAATTTTGCCTCCGCGCCGAGGCCCGAGACCCGAGACCCGCGCCACTCCTTCCACAAAGATCCAAGACCACCGCGCACATTCCTCCACCCCCTACGTCATCCCCTCGTCAACCCACGCCCCGCACGTATATAAACCCCCCCACGCCCCCGTCTCAGACTCTGAAACCCAAGAACGCAACCACCACCATTACTATTAGCCAATACGAATACAATCACAACCCACAACCCACCAGCTTATTTTCCGGACGTCATGGCTAATGATTGTACTTGCCCTGAGCAGAGCCAGAACTGCGGGTGAGTCGTCTGCGCACCCACCGTGTAGGAGTGTAGGAGCTCACACCCACCCCCCCCCCCCGTTGAAGGTCGTGCGGCACCCAAGGCACGGGCTGCAAATGCCCCAAGAACCAGTGCAACTGCAATAACTGCCAGAACAAGAAACACACCGCCAGCGTCAGTACCCTCCCCACCCCTCCCTATCACATTGGAACATCCCCGCTGATGGAGTTTTTTGGGGATGTGGATGTGTAGTGCAACTGCGCCGGCTCGGGCGTAGGCGACAAGTGCGGCTGCATGGGCTCGGACAAGCCGTGCACTTGCTAGATGTGTGGTTAAGAACTGTGTGTGATAATTTTGTAATATACTTGTTGTAATTGTATTATGCTATGGACGTTCCTTGTGTTTGTTGTGTCGAGAGCGCGTGCTCTATAAGATCCACCTGTAGGCTTCCAGGATATGACGTGGGGAGCGTGTCGGGCTCGGAAGACGGCGCCTTCCACCATGTTCGTCTATTACGTCATTAGGCCTCGCTGAGCTGGTTACACACTATCCCGTTGTGCTTACCCATGTGCTGGCATAGTCACCACGCACAAATAGCGCATCGGCGGGGAGTCGTCAGAAAAGCAATGTTGCGCTCGTCACCTATACAGAAGAAATACAAGCTATGAAATCGTCCACAAAATACAATCCAAAGAAGTGACGCAACCAACGCCCCTACGTAATATGCCGTGTCCTAGCTCTCCCAAGAATCGCCGCAACCACCCCATGCACATCATTAACCTGAACATGCGCATCGATAAGATCGCCCACCTCCACGCCCAATTCCTCAAGCCCCGTAGCCTGAACCGCCGCGAGCTCCCGCGTGTCCGGAGCGAATATCAGGGTGATCGTTATGCGCTGCGGTTTTGCTTCCCCCCCGGCATGGGCATCGATGTTGTAGGTGAGGCGGAGCTCGTTCTCGGAGGCGGTGTAGGATTCGTGGAGATCGTTCAGGGAGCGGTGGAGGTGCATGGAGGCTGTGTACCTGTCAATGTCGATGAGAAAGTGTGAGGACCCGGAAACACTGAAGGTGAACACAACGCACCAGTCGTATAAAGGCACCAACCGCCCATCGTCCTCCTCCACGCGCGACATCTTCACCTTCTTCTCCACCTCCGCGCGCTCCACGCGCAGACTCTCCACCTCCAGCGCGCCGCTTTTCAGCTCGTCCTTCAGCGCGTGCACCCGGTCCTGGACGGAGGAAAGCTCGTCGGAGAGGAGTTGCATCTGCGTCACTTGGTCGATGAGCTTTTGGTCGGCGAGGGGGATGGTGAGGCGCGGGTGGGGGTGCGTTTTGCGGAGGCGGGTGAGGGAGAGGCGGGCGTCGATGATTTGTTGGGCGAGGGTGACGGCGTGGGAGGTGGATTGGCGGACTTTGAGGTAGTCTGTGTTCGGACGGTAAGGGTAAGAGGAAGCGGGTGTAGGGGTGTGGGTGGGGGTGGGGAGGGAGGGACGTACCTGTTTCGACGAGGGGGGCTAGGGTGCGGATGTCGCGTTGGGTTTCGGCGAGGCTTGATTTGGCGATTTTGAGTTCTTCCTTTTTGGCGGCGTTGCTGGCGAGGAGGTCTTTGTTGTCTTCGGTTGTGACGATGGGGGCGTCGTCGATGTCGCTCACGATGGATTTGACGTATCGGTCTTTGGCGTTTTGTTCTAGGTACTGGAACTTGAGTTTCCGGAGAAACGACTGTACAGTTGTGAACGGCGGTCAGTGTCGTCTTCAAATTTGAAGAGTAAGATATACGGACGATTTGGGCGGAGACGTCTGCAGCGACGATGGCGGGGTCCTTCAGTTCGACATCCTCGGCATCGGACGCCTCGTCTGCGTCGAGCTTCCAGGATTTGAAGTCGGTGACGTTTCGGAGGAGCTGGAGGTTGGCCTGCTCGACGCGGGATTTGAGGGACTCTGCGGCTTTGAGCCGTTGTTCTTGCTGAGGCGTGCCGAAGGATGAGGAGGAGCGCCGCTGGTTCTGCATGGGTGGTAGTTGAGGTAAACGACGCGTTCGTCACATGATCGTGACTGTCGCGTTTCGGCAAGTCGCCGAGTCACAAGCCCACCCAGAGCTGCACCATCCCATTCTGGATATCTCGGGTTGAGCCCACCTATGGACTCTCTCCCACATCCCACATCATTAGCTTTGGTTTTACTGGTAATGAGAAGTAAGTTTCGACTCTACCACCGTTAAATTCCATGACGAACATGCTAATTTATTTTTTGAACAACTACTTAACCAGAGGTGGAAATCTTGTATCCATAGCGTCCGACTTAGCCAGAATGGGCTGGTGTCATGAAAGGACCTCGTTTCCAAGCCAATTTTTTTTACTTGAGACTCTTGCCGTTTGAGTTACTCGCCACGCCAGCTGCATATTCCCAATCAAGAACCAAAGTCTTTATCCAGGTCCATATCCAATCTGCGCCTTCCTTGGTTTCACTTGGTTCTGTGGGCCGACTCACGGCAGGTCCGAGTTCTTGGGTTCGGGAGTAATATTCAGAAATGATCATGACTATAGAGTATCAAGTGGACCTCCACACCGTTGTCATACAGCCACGGCTGTACAAGTTGCGGCCATAGGCTGGCCAATTAATACCTACAAATTTCAAAATGAGTAGAATGGAACATGTACGCACGGATAGTCACGCAAACGTAGCCACGAAAGAATGAGAATCTGTACAGCAATTTCTGGATTAGGATTTCAGTCCTCGAACGTCTCGAACTCTGCAGCGATACCCGTGAACAAGTGATACTTTATTCATAAGATCTGGACTCAGGCTCCAGACCAAGGTACTTCCTAAACTCATTCATTGCACACACTCCCCAGGCCCTCGACTGCTCCAATACCCAAGACGAAGCATGCCTGCGGTCCTGCAGCCACGGAAAGCGCCAGCTGGGCTCTTCATCTTGACCCAACAGAGGGACAAGGGTGGACCATTGCAGGGAATATTCCGCGATCCCAGCTCTCGAGACATCATCAAGTGGAAACTTCGGCGAGGGCAGCGGGACAGCGTGCGGCTGAGATCACACCGACATTCGAGATGCCGACAGGCGCGACACCTGAATCGCGTGTGAAGACGCCGGCAGAAGCCCCTTCGTTTCCCTGCCGTTGGCTACCTCTGACTAGTTCCTGCGGTCAAGAAGTCTGCAAATGCAGGCTCGTCGAGGAGCAGGAACTGTGTCATGGGAACAGCAGGGGCGAAAGGATGCCAGGTGGCCACCAGCCAAGCAACATGTGAGCGAGGAGCGCTGACCGCTGTGGAACGTTGAAGGCCACATCCTCTTGGGAGGGAGCGGGGTGACGCGAGGAAAAAGGGCGTGAGTGACGCGTGAAGGGCGTGATGCGGGGTGTTGTAATGCACCGTCGATCCCACAAACGTCCCCAGCAATCTGCTTCTCAGTAGTGTCCAGAGCAAAGGAAAGTTTTATGACGCACCTAGGAGGGTATCCCGCCAACCGGGTCTCCCCTCCCTTCCCTCAACGCCTCCCCATCTCCGTTGGCATATCTCTCTTTGTTCAAATTATAACTATGCATCTATATAAGCAGTTTCAGGAGATAGAACAGTAGAATATAAGGGAGGTTTGACCTTCGCTACCTTAGGGACGTCGGGTTTCTGCCCGTCGACACCCAACTTAGATTCTTTGGCGTTGGGTCGGTTCCACAGAGAACTTTGCACGGCGTTCATCGAGTGCGATCGCGTGTCTGAAGGTGCGGACGATGGTGTTAGATGTTGTAAAAGGGAAGCGGCGGGGTATGAGGCCGACAGAGTTCACGGTATCCGTGCGCCGACGGGGTTAATGGCGGGTACAGCGGTGCTACGAAAGTATCAGACTCACCACACACCAAGGAATTCGATAGGGACGTCAACGGAGAAAGTCTTCTTGAAAGCGTTCGACTGCTTCCAGCCGGTTTCGTCGACACGCCTGAACATTTTGTATGCGAAGGGCACTTGCTGATGATTGCAGGCGGGTAATTAAACCCACCTAAAACAGACTATTGATAACGCGGGGGCACCGTATCGAGTCGATAAGTACCTTGTGTATCATCCCCGCGAGGCCGCGGGCCGTGTAAGCACCTCTTGAGAAACCAAGAATGCAGATGCGATCTCCTGCTTTGTCTAGACAGAAATCTGTAAGGCATGCAACAGTCGGCTTAAACGAAGGTGGTACATACAGTTCTGCATAAGGAACTCATTACCATCTGTAAGATGCACGAATTAGTCCATGTCAGTGCGAACAGGTGTTGCTATACCCATCACATGCGAGGAGAGATTCCACGCGACAGCCTCGTCGAGGGTCTACAGAACGTTTCAAATACACGATGAATGAATGGTGTCGGCAAAATGTACCTTTGAGAATTTCGCGGCGAGAGGCGTAGCGATTTGCGGGGAGGTGTAGGTACCAATTTCAGCCTACGAGTACAGTTAGATCGATATTCAAGACGGTTTATTCTCGCGTCATTTGATTCGTACCTGATAGTAGACCCTCTGCTTGTCTCTGTCATCCTTCTTCAACATCGTGAAGAACTCGACGATATTAGAGTTCTACGACATGGTTAGAGAGCCTTTAGAGACGCTGATAGAGCAAGCCGTACATCCGAATCGAACCTATGATGCCTTCATAAATGGAGATAAAGACCTGAGAGGCAACGATACTGACTGATCTCCTGTGCCGTCGAAACATAGGACAAGAGTCCGCGCAGAGCTTGAAGGAGGAATGGTCTTGGGAAATTGCGACGCCATACCTGCTGCGGCGAAGGTTGAAGCCTGGGGACTTCCGGTGATTGTAGTTGTGTCACTCCGCAGGGACGAAGCGGATGCTTCATGAGCATGGTTCAAGATTTCAGAGGTTGTCATGACTGAGGACAAGGAAGCGAAAAAATGTGCATCCTCGGAACTCGATTAAGTAGGTCGCGACTCAGTCTCTCCTGAGAAGTTCGAGCCGCGGTATTCGGTTGGAATTTGCAGATTGCACAAGGATCTTGGCAAGATGAGAAGAATGGAGCGAGAAATAACATTTCGAAGGCCACGATTATGCGAGTCACGACTAAGTTTTTTCCTAAGTTCGGGTCGTCGTGTTCGGTTGGAACCTGCGTCATGCACAACCATCTTGACAAGGTGCATGGTCGGTGCATGATGATTGAGGCCTCTGAGCATCCCAGGACGCTGTCGATGGTAAGAAATAGCCAAAAGACAGAAATCTGAAGAAGAGTCGATGAGAAACACGAGCCATACGCGGCCGCTACCGGGATATTCCCACGCCTCTACAGCGTATGCTCAGCAACGGCAGAGAATTTGGCAACATTATTTGAGGCCACTCCAGCTCAATTAAGTCGATACACAAAGTAAGACGTGAAAGTACCACTTGGAATAGTATCAAGCAAGACATACTAAAGCATTGATACTTGAATCCGTGTTCAGAAAGAAAACCTAAAGAAAACTGTTCAATTGACACCAGTGACCAATATGATCAAGTTCATTGACGCATTAAATAGGATACGGAGCGAAAGTAACTAGCTGCTGCTACTACAGAATTAATTACAGCAAACAGAGAAAGAGGGTATGCAACACGAATGAAGAGAGAAAACATAAATACAGCTTGGAAAGCGGAGAAGTCAACGATGGGGAATGCCGTGATGAAGTGATGAAATCGGCATCACTCGATCGTGCAAACATTCCCACCATAGAGCTCAGAAGGAATAACCTCGTTCTATAAATAGAACTCGGAACTACGAGCATTACGCCCTGGTACGCCTTACATCATAATAATAGAAGCAGCCGGGCCGTCCTTCTCCCAGCATCAGCTTCGCCAACCTGCCCACAGCCAACTATATCAATACATACACCCTTCGAAACCCACAGCCTGTCAAACATCAAGATCAAATGGCCTTTACCACCACATCCGCCAAACCGAGCGAACTTCTGTAAGAAGCGGATGCGTTCGAGGGTCTACGTCTGCCGCATGCGGGGTTGGGAACAAGTCGCGAGATACCTCGTTTTGGCGCTGATCAAGTTCCATTTTCACAACAGCTATTGTCTCTACTAGAGGGAGAGACTCCGCTTCGTTCGAGTGGAGAATAGCTCCTAGGCAGAGTCCCACTAATTCGATCATGCGCTCACATGATTTAGAGCCAGCTGACCCGGACGCGCCGCTCAGGCAGCAGGTCCTGCATACTTCAGTGGAGCATTAGCTAAAAAGCGTGTGTGCGTTCTCCTCCCTTCGCAGTGTTCGCCAACCCTGTTACGCATCGACGGAGCTTCTGCCGTGTACATAGTCGGTTCCCTTGAACCCAGCCTGAGTGTCCACTTCGGTCATCGTGATCAGTGTCCACATGAACGATGGGCTTCCTCCAGGACCGATATAAACCGACTCCGGGGAGGCAGTACCATGACGAACTTGGAGGACCCAACTTCAGGTCATATCGGTACAGAGTATACTACGTGATGGTGCTCTTGACGCTTGCAGCGGTGTTTGCGGGTACGATGCTACTCAAGGCTCCGCCTGCCGTTGCGCTCGACAACGGTGTAGGTCGCCTTCCTTGTGAGTTCTACGCTAGCTCTGCATGATCGTGATACTACTGATTTGGTACATCGTCTTGAAGTCATGGGCTACAATAGTTGAGTCAGTATAAGCCTCGATGGTCAAGTCGCTCACATATTTGCTGTAGCTTGGAATGCATACCATGTTCGTAAAGCAAACCTTTTTGATAGGTCTATGTTGAACATCGCAACAGTGCGACATAAACGAAACTGTAGTCCTCGAAACCGCACACCTGATGAAGTCTCTGGGACTCTTGGTACGTCGTATCATGAAAGGTTGGTCGGCACTGACTGTCATGATCATTGTGTGTGACAGGACGTCGGCTACGATCATATGAACCTCGACGATTGCTACTCTGAGAAGAACAGAACTGCTGCCGGCGATATCGTCGCGAGTACGTCGAGACCCCTTTTTCGTATTCTTTTAGGCTTGCTGAATAGGGGATTTTTACAGACAAGGAGCGGTTCCCCTCCGGAATGAATAATTTGACCGACCAGATTCATGAGCTCGGGCTGTGAGTTGTTGTAATTGCTTGCAACGCTATCTAATGATTCTAATCATGACGATCCCCAGCAAAGCAGGCATAGTGAGTTATACGAACGAGAGCCGGAGGTTTTTAGTCTTACCCACTCCTCTCCAGTACAGCGATTCTGGGTGGTTCACGTGCCAGCTCTTCCCCGGCTCGTTCCAGAACGAAGCGAGGTCAGCCCCCCCCCCCCCCCCCGCAATACTCGTTGAGCAGAATCTGAACAGGGCAATTGACCAGAGATGCGAAGCTTTTCCAGGATTGGGGATTCGATCTCCTGAAGTCAGCGCTTCCCCCGCATGTCCATCTTCCCCCTAGCTAACGCCCCCGCCCGAACAGATACGACAACTGTGCAGGTGATACATCCCAAAATTCTAAATGATCAAACGAACGGTGTTAACAGGTGTTTGAACTTGAAGTCCCTTTTGACCACATCATCAAAGAAGGCATGGTTGGCAGTGAGCAGATGGTTCGACCCCCGGAGGGGTGACGGCGTGGCTGATGGAATGGAACTTGTTTAGAGTACTCAAGGATGTCGAATGCCATCGCGGATCTGGCGAAGTCGTCGGGAAAACCTCCGATCATCTTCTCGTTGTGCCAGTGGGGAAGGGTATGGGTTCTTTGTAATGGGATTGACTGGTTCTTGGGGTACTGATGTGCTTGTGATAGGAGCAGCCGTGGTTGTGGGCTAGGCGGTTTGGACAGAGCTGGAGGGTGAGTGGATGTTTTTGTTTGTAGCTTGGGAGACTTGGTGCTCATGTTACCGCTAGACGACGGAAGATATTGGCGAGTCTTGCATCTTTACCTTTATACAGACTGGGTTGATCGTTTGTTTTTGTTGCTTTTTCAGGCCCTGAATGGTGGATCCTGAGCAGCATCATAAACCAGTATGTTTAGTGATGGCGGGTTTTGGCCATAGTCTGATTCACCGTTCCAGGAACTCCTTTATCACTTCGGCGACTGACTTCTACGGCCGCAACGACATGGACATCGTCAGTCCACCTTCTTTCCAACTTTAACTATCATGCTCAGATTCATCCCTCCACATGTAGCTCGAAGTGTGAGTCTCGTTGATGGCCGTTGGGCCCCGTTTAGTATAGCTGACACCTTGAAAGTGGAAATGGTGACCTATCGTTCGACGAGGCCAAGGCGCACTTTACTGCTTGGGCACTCATGAAGTCACCACTTCTGATCGTGCGTGCTTCTTCTCCTGTCTACTACGCGTTCCTGATCAAAAGCTTCAATCACAGTCAACGGATGTGAGTTTCGCCGATCATTGGGCACTCGTCGCCGCTCACGTTATAGGGACTTAGCTGTCAGTCGCGACCAAGGAGACGCTCGAGATCCTCAAGAACACCGAGATCATTGCGATAAACCAGGATCCCATAGTCGGGACTTCTATCAGCCCATTCCGATGGGGTGTCAATGTGAGGGTACCCGCGATTTTCCCGCCTTGGGATGTTTCTCAGTATTATGGCATGCATAGCCGGACTGGACCAGTGATTCTGATCGTCCAGCACAATACTGGAGCGGTGAGAGTCAGAATGGAACAGTTTTCATGCTGGTGCGGCTAGTCCCATTGGATCAGTGTTAGAGCCGTACTCACGGATCCTGCTACCCGGAAATAGCTGAATGTCCTCAATGAACCCGCGGACATGTTCTTCAATCTGACGGAGTCCCCTTGGATTCGGGCCGGCCGTCAATACTCCGTTCGGGTACGTTCGATATGATATCGCACCCAGGCCCAAGCCTCAAATCTACTTCATAGGACCTCTGGGCTCATACCGACAACGGGACGATTTTCCGCAACTTCACGGCAAGCCGGGTTCCGGCACATGGCGTCGTGGCTTTGTTGCTGAAAGACGCGGGAGACGAACCGGCGGGGTTGGATCCTCCGTGTGCGCGGTTGGAATGGTGTATGGACCAGAATGGGACGAGGATTGATAATATTGGATTTTAGCAGCTAAGGCGGTGGTTTGGCGTGTGGCGACTTTTGGTGGGAAGCTTGATGGTATCGGTGATATCGTTTGCTGCTGTGTAGTGATTTTTCTTATTCGTAACGTACAAATGAGAGGACATTTGATCGAATCTGGCGGGGCATTACGTTGGTCACCTATCACACGACTTCAAAATCTGCCAGACCTTGTCAGCATTATTTCGGTCACCGGTGCATCAGAGAAGTTCTCGGAAAGCGAGGCACAGAACGAGAAAGGAACGCGTTTCGCGCCTAAAATAACAGGTACATGCAGTACTGTCTTTACTGCTCCTTTAAATGAGCGACCGTTTCCAAACCGTGTCCGCGTTATTTCGGTGCATGAGAGTCGAGATGCTTTCTGAATTCTTAAGACGCGACGCGCGTCGTGATCCCGTGATTTACACGTGCCCCATATGGTGCCTGTGACGAGCGGCTACCGCCGCCGGTGTCACTCTGCTGCTGTGCTTGATCAAATTTATGACCATTGACCACCACGGTATGTCATACTAGAATGTCTGCGTACGCTATACTGACTTAATGACTCTGAATTAGCGCTCCGCGTAACATACCTAGGAGGTTTCTAACATGGTTCATGGAATTGGACAGGGAGAATCGGAAGAACGTACGCAATTTAGATCTTCGGAAGCCTTGGCGTGTCTTCTCACCATTTACCTTTTCATAGCACTTCTGCCGCACACAGGATCGGATTCCCACATCTCGAATGCTAGTAGTCGGGAACATGGTGTGTCTCATACTCTTATGAAATTCATCTGAGCTGACGCTTGCATCGCCAGCCGACAGTGCACTGAAGAAGATATCCAAGTTCCAAGTTACCCTTACCCTTACATTTCGGACTCTCTTGATTGCGCTGGCACTTCTGGCGTCCGCAGTCATTATTGGAACCTTCATATATCCTTCCAAAGCAACAATACCTAACACTACCCTCCCCCTCACCCATGGTGTCGGTCGCCTCCCATGTACGTGACGGTGCTTCCAGTAAAAGACGATAAACTCACCTTGGATACCTATTAGTCATGGGCTATAACAGTGCGTCCTCCTATTCCTCTGATAATCTAGTTTGGCTAATCGTGACATAGCTTGGAATGCATACTATGTCCGTCCCAAGCAACTCACTTCACCTTCGCCCCTATTTGACCCCCCGTTACTAGTGCGACATCACTGAGAACAAAGTTCTTGACACAGCTAAGCTGATGAAGTCCCATGGCCTCATTGTGAGCGTCGCTCTTGCCAGCATAATTGTACCTAACAACCCCGGACAGGATGTCGGCTATGATCATATGAATCTCGACGATTGCTACTCAGAAAAGGTCCGGAGTGATTCCGGTGACATAGTTGCCAGTTCGTCAACTCACGATTATCGTCCCCGCCAAGTCATTGACGGTCCTCGTATAGACAAGGAACGCTTCCCTTCAGGGATGAACCACTTGACGGATGAGCTTCACAAGCTTGGCCTGTGAGTCAACTCCTAGCGCTATTCCTTATACCCTGCCTGACCGTCTTAAATATAGGAAAGCTGGAATTGTGAGTGACTTTCATGTCGTATAAATTATCGGCTTATCTCGGCGCTCCAGTACAGCGATTCTGGTTGGTTCACCTGTCAACGCTACCCAGGGTCGTTCCAGAATGAAGCTAGGTCCGTCACCCATATACTCGGCCATCGACTCGCAAACTGACGGTTCAAAAGAGACGCTAAACTTTTCCAAGACTGGGGATTCGATCTTCTCAAGTCCGTTATGTCCTCTTTTCTGGGATTTTCTGTTTGACCGAAAACTCTCCCCCCTTAGATATGACAATTGTGCAGGTAATGTCCCAGCACGCATACTTTTTACAACTTTATTGAGTCCCTTGGCAGTTCCATTTGATGAAGTTATCAGGGAAGGGATGATTGGCAGTAGGTGCTCTATCGGGTCTGCTTTTTCGTTCGTCCTCATGTTATAACAATAGAATACACGCGCATGGCGAACGCGATTACTGATTTGGCCAAGTCATCGGGGAAGCCTCCCATTCTTTTCTCTATATGCCAATGGGGAAGGGTGTGTTTTCTTACGACAACTCAACGACTCGAAAGTGACGTCATCATTGCTTCAAAGGAACAACCGTGGATCTGGGCTCGACGACTTGGACAAAGTTGGAGGGTACGTGTCTATCCGCATCACGAAAAATATCTGCTCACCGTATTCTAGACCACCGAAGATATCGGTAACTTTCTCAGCATTTCTGATCAAGGAGCATTTATCGACGCCGCGTCTTGTAGGACCAGACTGGCGTGTCCTGAGCAGTATAATAAACCGGTATGCTGCATCTTCTTTGATCTTGCCTCTTCTTACTTCTCGGCTCTTGTAGAAACTCTTTCATCGCTTGGGCATCTGATTTCTATGGTCATAACGACATGGACATTGTGAGTAACTGTCTCTTGTCTCGGTTCATGAGCTAATAGTATATTACAACTGGCAGCTCGAAGTGTAAGTCGAATTCCTTGTACCATGCTGTCGTTATTGATACTACATACCTTGCACAGCGGTAACGGTGACCTTACCTATGACGAAGCTAAATCGCATTTCACTGCCTGGGCGCTGCTGAAGTCGCCTCTTCTCATCGTCCGTACTGCGCTCGCTCTCTAATTGGTAATAACTGACCTACACGCTCTGCACAGTCCACTGATGTAAGTTTTGTATCGCCGCGTCTTACCGCTCACCGTTAATGCGCCGTAGCTTGGGAGGGCCTCCAAGGAAACACTCGAAATTCTCAAGAACAAAGAAGTCATTGCTATAAACCAGGACCCTGTTGTCGGGACAGCCATCACGCCCTTCAGGTGGGGTGTCAATGTACGTATCTGCACGTAAGTTGAGTGCGCAACTCATACCTTGACACACTGCAGCGCTACTGGACAAATAATGCTTCCCATCCAGCCCAGTACTGGAGTGGCGAAAGCCAGAATGGCACTGTATTCATGCTCGTGAGCCATCCGCCATTCACTAGAACGCAATTGTGCCTCCCTAATCCTTGAATTCTCCACAGCTGAACGTTCTAGACAATCCTGCTGACATGTTTTTTAACTTGACCGAGTCACCCTGGATTCGTGCTGGGCGTCAATACTCCGTTCGGGTTAGTCGAAACACAAGTCCCCGCGTTCATTGCCGAGCCTCAGTCTTTTCTATAGGATCTTTGGACCCATACCGACAACGGAACGGTTGTCCGGAACTTCACGGCTCACCAGGTTCCTGCGCACGGAGTTGTGGCATTACTTCTGAAAGACGTTGGAGACGAGCCTGCTGGGACACAACCTCCCTGCTCCCGTCCAGAGTGGTGTGTGGATCAGAATGGCACGAGGATTGATAACATCGGCTTTGGGTCCGGAGACGATTCGCGACGACGGGGACTACTCCCTACTCCTTAGACAAAGTACATGAACGACTTAGCTGTACACATACAATGCATTTCGCTTATGCTGAAGGGTCTCAACAGCTCTGGCCCTAGAAACCATCGAGATTAGACGTTCGAAAATACATTCGGCTGATAAGTACAAGACAGTAGCAATAGCGGGTATACAAGTGATAAAGCAATGAAACAGATACAGGGTAAGGTAATAAGGTCATACCAGGGATGAATTACTAGATATTAGAATAGCGCCCTGGTGACGTGCGATTAGATGAGCAACGATCAGGACGGGGGAAAAGCCCTTACAAATTCGTGCCAAACTGTCCCCGCTCCCAGTTGCCAGCATGCCTCCAGCAGGGTTGACGTCCAAGGAAATAACTACCAGCGGTGAAGGGTTCTCGTTAGACGTGTGATGCAATCATGAGAAGTCAGAAACGGACCAGAGTTTTTGTGACCCTGAAGCATGAATTGTAACGTTGCGTTGCGAGAATCCCAGAACTGAACGCAACGATCTTTAGAACCTGATACCACCCATTGACCATCGTGGGAGACAGAGACAGATAGAACGTAATCCTGTACAAACAGCAAATCAGCGTTTGGAAGATTCGCAAGTGATAGATGATCGAACCTTGTGACCAACAAAGTCCATGGTGCACGGAGAGACGTTCGGCTTATCTCCAGGCCTCTTCGGAGGCGGCTCATTGGCACTCTCTTTTCTCCCCTTGATAGTCGCAGCGCTCATCAGAGCGCTCACGTCCCAGTATTTCAAGGTCTTGTCCAGGCTTCCGCTAACAAGGCCCTTTCCGTCCGGTGTGAAGGAAACACTATACACACTATCTCGGTGGCCGCGGAGGCGTTCAAGGAGAGTCCCAGTTGACACATCCCATATTCGAACGATAGTGTCGAGGCTTCCCGCAGCCACCAGCTGGCCGTTTGGTGAGATTGCAACGGAAGTGACGCCAGCGTCGCTGTTGAGGGAGTCCTGATCGTTGATGGTGAGGACTTTGGAGGAGCCGCCATTCATATCCCATATTCGAGCAGTCTTATCACCGGAGCCGGAGACAATGAGTCGCCCGTCCCTTGAGAAGTCCAGCGAGTATATTTCCTGTTGGTGACCGTCGAAGACACGTCTTATCTGCTTTTTCGCGATATCCCATATCTAGACCACAATCAATATCAACAACTAAATCACATCCCAAAGAGGACGGACCCTAATCTGCCTGTCCTCTGCCCCAGTGGCAAGGAGCTTTCCGTCAGGACTGAAGCGTACGCTGCGAATGTAGAGGTCCCCCGTTTGCCCAGCGGAATCATCAGCAAGGACACTAAGGATAGGGTGGCTCAGCATAGATGTTAACAGAGACTGAACGCGACGTACCAAATTTTGGCACCAGTCTTAACATCGTAAATCTGTGCTGTACGGTTACACCCCGTCGCCAAGTATTTCCCGTCCATAGAAAACTGAACACAGCATACCACGCTGTGCATTATATCAGCACCAGAATAGATATGGCGTGAATTTATGATATTGGATACCCACCTCGCATGAATGAAGTTGTGTACGAGGGTAATGTCCAGGGATCTCTTAACTCTAGGGTTGAAAACTGCAAACCAGTCGGTTCCTTCCTTCCTAAATTCGGGCGGAACACTGCTCAGAGTGAGTTCTTCTGGGAAGGTGGTTTGTGAGCTCGTATTGATCGGTGGAAGAGTGACGGGATAATCCGCAGAATCCCGGCCCTGCGTGCGGAGAGAGCTCGGACCGCCGGCGGGAGAGTAGAGAGTGTGAGGGGGCGGCAGGTTTGCCGAGATATCATGATCATCGATGGAAGACGTATCTGCTGGGAAGGGAAGCATGTATAAGAAGCAAGGACGTTGAGTAAAACTAGAGAAGTACCTGATGGGACTGGTTCGGGCTTGAGACGCTTAGGCTCTCGGATGTCGGCCATACGCTCGTTTTCTCTGATATCTCGGGCCTTCTGACGGAGCACCCAGTCACCGTCCGCCGTTGGTGACGCTGGCACCCGTGCTTTCTCTTTCATCCTGTCATGCTCGCGATCCCGTGCTAATGAGTCCGCAAGTGATGACGGTAGAGGACCAGGCCGTGATGGACCTGTGAGCGCAAGTGGCTGGAAGCCCGGAATACCCGGGGGAGGACCTCCTTGACGCAATACTGCTACCTCGGCGCGTAGGCGACGCAGTTCGTCCTCGTAATGTTGCCGAACTTTAGCTTGTTGTATTTCGAGGTCATACAGCGACCGTCGTATCCCATTCACCTCGTTGACTTGTGAAGTCACTGTAGCAAACTGGTAGGCAAAGGTTGGGCCGGAGCTTCAGGAATACAATGCCTACCTTGAGCCTCAAATTCGTCTCTTTGCACCCGCAACGCATCCCGATCCGTCTGCAAAAGCTCGATTTCTTGTTTTATCGAATCAAGGGCATCGGCGACTCGTGTTGATGCTTGGATTGTGGGGCGCACACCCGTTTGATGGGTCCTGTGCTATAATACGCGCGAAAGAATGTCAACAACGGATTTGCAAATGCAGGCGAATGTGATCAGCCAGAACGGACATTGCCACGTGGAGGGGAATTTGTCACATTATATGGGACTTACGCTGTAAGCGCCGTTGGAAGTCATGACGGAGAGAGAAGGTCACCTAGAATGCTGATTTTCGCCTAGGGTCGACGACCAGAGCCAGTAAGCACTTGGAAGTGTGGGGCTTTAAAAGGGGTTCAAGGGGGGCCTGATGCGCTTCCTTTATACATGGCAAGAATGATTGACCGATTTGCAAATTGTCCCAGAGCCAAGTTCGGGATAGATTCGCGGAGTTGAACTTGATCTAGAATGGTTGCGTGGGCTGTGTCACCGGACTTGTCCCTGTCTCTTTGTTTGCCGCCGGTTCCTGATGGCGTTCCCAACAGACACCCTCCCTGTCGTATAATTGGGGAAGTGAGATATATTTTGTCATTCAGACACTGCCAGTGGCCACGTACTTGGAACGCCTGTCAATCTAGGTGTTTTGATTTGGTTTTGATACTCTCCCCGATTGGACATCAAGCGATCGTATTTCGCTTGCTTGAGGATCCGTATTCTTGCCGTATTCGACGATCATGAGCATCGGTGTAGCAATACTCTGGTCAAAAAGTTAACATTACATTATCGCATCGCTTACTATAAAGCGAAATAAGGTCTAAGTTGTCGAGAAGCTTGCAGTTGTACCTGGGGTACAGCGGGCCTCGAGGCTTGAAGCTTTGTTATGTCTGCCCGCTCGCTTGGATTCCAAACACCTTTCTCCATGGGGTACAAGAAGCCAAGACGTTATCAGCATGAGAAGGAGGCCCGTTCGAGTGAACATATACCTACTTACTTAACTTCATCAGCTCAGGTATGCAGAGGAGATGTGTTAGGGAAAGCCTTGAATAAAAATCCTGAGCGTCACGGCGGTGAGGAAGGAGAATAAGTTATAATTCAAGGCTCCAAGCCCTTCAAGTTCCAAGCCTGATTATCTCGACCTTCAAGCTTTGCATGCGCGTGTTTGCCTAAAGCGCCAAGTTTAAATTATAAACAGATCCCAATTCAGTTCTTTGTAGGTTCTGTACTTAGCTGCCCCCTGCTTGCTGCCTACCACTGACGTTCACGTTCAACAGTCATCTGATAGCTTCACCCGGGGCCCTTTCACAAATTTAGGCTGAGAGAAGTCGCGACAGTATCAAATATCATATCCCTGGAAGTGTTTATGACTAACGCCACTCCGGAACGTTGAACGGTCTTGGCTGTTTGTACATTCACGTCCTCCCGCCGCGGGGAGTCGAAGTTTCAACCTCCTAGGATATGGATTTACCGCCGGTGTTTAAATTTCAGGGCATTGGTAAGTAGATAAACACCGAAGGGGCATAGTGCGCTTGCTACCGTCCTTGTTGAGGAATGAATATTTTAGTAAGTACCTCGGATTTTCCTCCATGGTCGTTGGCGTCATCAGATATCTCATCAAGGTGAGCAAGAACATTGCCACCGGCCGAAAACAGCATTCAACTGCAACAAATTGGAAGTAGGAACCTCAACTGAAGACCAATCCTGCCCTGATAACTTTATTTGCATCAACTGCGATTAACGATATCATTCTATCACATCTGGGAACGTCCAAGGAACGTCTTCCAGTTCATGCCGTGCCCTAGAAGTTATCCAGATTCGCTGACTCAGCGGGATATATATTGCCAATGATGACATCTGCAGGGGACGTCTGTGATCAGCTGGCCTTCTCATTCCCGAAGCCGATGAGATTTATCCAGCTTGCTCTCTCACGGAGACCCTTTTAACTCTGGCCACGCGAGACCTTGGTATGTTCCACATCTATGATGATCTCTGCTCAAGAGCCTCTTGTTGGGGTGGCAGCGGCGCTCGCATCCGCAGTACCTACGAGAACTGCACTTTCTCAGTTTCTCCTCCCTCGCCGGGTCGCCCTCGTGACCGGTTCTCACCGTGGAATCGGCCTCGAGATGGCTCTGGCCCTCGCTGAGGCTGGCGCTACCGTTTACTGTCTCGATCTCCCACAACAGCCCGACGAAGGCTGGTTGAAAGTTCAAGCGTATGCAGAAAAGCTACCTCCCTTGGATGAAGGCAACAAAGGCCGACTAGAGTACGTATGCGGCAATGTGACGGACCAGGCGGGAATGTGGAAGATCGCGGAAGAAATAGCAGCTAAAGAAGGCAGGCTTGATATTTGTCTTGCGAACGCAGGTGTAGCGCACCTATCTGAGTGCTTGGAGTACCCTGCTGAGGAGTTTAACAAGGTCCGTCTGGGTTCCTTCGAAGGAAATGGATACTCATAGCGAAGAGCTAGGTCATGGCCGTTAATGTGAATGGCGTGCTATTTTCCGCACAGGCTGCGGGAAGACAGATGGAGCGCCTGGGGACGAAAGGAAGCATCATTTTAACTGCCAGTATGAGCGGCAGCATCACTAATAAGGTGACGCTCCGCACGTCCTTGCTAGATGTTCACTCACAGATCTTCAACGGTAGGGGCAAGCGGGCGTCTCATACAACACAAGCAAGTCGGCAGTCTTGCAGATGGCGAGATCGATGGCATGTGAGCTCGGCTTGAAGGGTATACGCGTGAATACCATCAGTCCGGGATATATCGATACCCAGTAGGTTTACGCATCTACAAAAACGGGTCCGCAAGCTGACCAGAAATATGCAGGTTGACGCGTACTTTCCTTGACGCTCAACCTGGCCTGAGGGAAGACTGGTCATCTCAGAACCCTCTTGGTCGCATCGGAACGTCAGATGAACTCCGCGGAGTCGTCCTTTGGCTAGCGAGCGACGCTTCCGCGTTCTGTACAGGGAGCGAGTAAGCAAAAACGGCTTGAATGTCACATCGCAGAACTAACCGCAAACGTTGGATCTAGCATCATCGTGGATGGTGGACATCGTGCTTGGTGATCGTTGGACGCTCAATATTTTATTGAGAAGTGATCAAGTTCGACTGTTTCGCGAATGATCGCAAACTGGCTTTCGTGCAGGTCGTAATTCCTTGCAGGTCGTAATTTCTTGGTGTTAGAAAAATGTGCGAGAAATCCAAGTCGACGGCGTAATCAATATGACAGATAGTCCTTCTTCCAAGTCTCCAGTCATTGATGAAGAGATCATCATTGATGTCCAGGCCATAAATACATGAGTCTTCTGATGTTCTGCCAAAATTCCATCACTCTAAGATCCCCACTACCAAACGTGGTCGTACCTTGCTGGGACATCAGTCCGACTTAGTAGCTGATCATCGACTCCGACTGCGCGAGCTTTCCAAACGCGGCGACATCTGGTCTAACGCTTAGCAGATGCATACCTCAGCTTCGATCCATCATCGCAATCCATGGGCTCCGTCTCTCAAGGGAGGTCCCCCGGTCACGGCGAGACCAGACCTTGCATCATCATGTCTTTTCGATGACTATCCGTAGAACCAGCTGGACCTGCCCTATATCAGTTCCTTCTTCCTCACCGTGTCGCCCTCGTGACGAAGGAACACCGTAAAACAGGCCATGAAATTTTGTTAGCTCTCGCAGAGGCATGCGGTCCAGTGTATTGCTTCGATCTCCCCCAAGAGCCTGATGGGCACTGGTCGAAGGTCCAAGCTGATGTGGGAGCGGTGGTGACTCTTGGTTGAGGGCACCCAATGACGATTAAAGTACGTATGCGGCGACGTAATAGAACAAGTGGGCGGACTGATATAGGGCACTTGGCCGCGTGCTTGGAGCACTCTGCTGAGAATTTTAGAAAGGTTCGTCATTAGCCTCCAAGATAAAATAGGAATTCGCTGACAGGAGTGTAGGTGCTTGACGTCAACATGATTGGAGCCAGTGACGGGCAAAGTAGGCTGGAGAATACACGGGCGGTTCATCGGTCGGGCCCTTCCTCCAAGAACGTGGAGGTCTTCATCGCCCTTGCTCTAGGTTGAGCCGTCCTGATAACCCTCCATAGGCAGGTCCAGAACTCGATGACTCAGCGAATCTAATCTTATCTGCAGACGAATCAGCTGCCTCTCCAAGCCCCAAGGATTGTGGTTCGCCCAGCTTCGTCTCTCACGATGGCCCCTTATAACAGCGGCCATGCCATATCTTAGGAAGTCTCATCTTCCCCATGACCTCAACAAAAACCCCACTTGTCGGTGTGGCAGCGGCGCTCGCGAACGCGACACTCACACGCACTGCCCTTTCTCAATTCGCTCTCCCAGACCATGTCGCCCTCGTGACGGGTGGCCACCGCGGCATAGGCCTCGAAATGTCGCTGGCGCTCGCAGAGGCCGGCGCCACCGTCTACTGCCTCGATCTCGCGAAGCAGCCTGACGACGACTGGGTGAAAGTCCAAGCCTTCGCAGCAGGTCTCCCATCCTTGCCTGACGGCACCAAAGGAAGACTAGAGTACGTCCAGGGGGACGTCACGGACCAAAAAGGCATGTGGAAGATCGCGGAGGATATAGCAACCAAAGAGGGCCGACTCGATATCTGCGTCGCGAATGCGGGTATACTGCGTGGCGCCGAATGCCTGGAATACCCTGGCGAAGAGTTCAAAAAGGTAAGAAGAAAGAGGACATCGCAGATATGTTGTTGGTTGATGGGAAGCACAGCTCATTGACGTCAACGTGAATGGAGTCCTGTTTTCGGCACAGGCTGCGGGACGGCAGATGGAGCGCCTGGGAACGAAGGGAAGCCTCATCCTGATCGCTAGTATGAGTGGTAGCATCGCCAACCAGGTGTGTCCGTACCTACTTGCTAACGTTGCGAGGAAGATCTCGCTCGCGGCTCATCGCTGAGGGTAGAAACAACACTGGGTTGCGTACAACACTAGCAAGTCGGCCGTTCTGCAGATGGCGAGGTCGATGGCGTGTGAGCTGGGCGTGAAAGGTATTCGTGTCAACTCGATCAGCCCGGGGTATATCTATACGCAGTAAGTCGATCCGGCATGGGGGATGATACACGCCAACTGACCGAAATAACGGTCAGGATGACGCGCGATTTCCTCGACACGAAACCGCATCTCATGGAGGAGTGGTCCGCGCAGAATCCGCTGGGCCGTCTGGGCAGACCTGATGAGCTGCGTGGGGTCGTTCTTTGGCTGGCGAGCGAAGCTTCTACCTTCTGTACGGGAAGCGAGTGAGTGAGATCTCGATGTCACTTTGCGGAGCTGACTATATCATCTGTGATCCAGCATCATCGTAGATGGAGGCCATCGGGCTTGGTGAACGTGTTCCTGTCTCTCGAGATGGACACTATACTGGCCAATGTATTATATGTGTGTGATGTGCTTTTCGAAAGGAAATGTTAGTCATGCCGACCAAGTCGAGTTGATCTGCAGTAGCCCGAGTAAGTAGACTATCAAGAGCGAAACGGCAGGAAATCAAACCATCTATCACGTCCAGATGCACGATCTGATAGCGAAGTCAGGAGGAGAATGTGTCGCAGGTCATGTTGAAGCAATAAAAGGATATCATGATATCAAAGAAAGTGTCAGTCCGATAGTTCGGCGGACGACATGAACTAGTGAATACAACAGAGCTACAACAAGATGCTCAATTGGGAGCTCACAACTAATTTTTTAAATCAGAACCCTCGCCCCCTGCCGCGTCCTCCGCCACCACGACCCCTTCCTCCCCGCGCACGATCACCAGGTCCACCTCTGCCACCACGGCCTCTGCCTCGCGCATCCTCCTTCTTCCGTCCTTTCGGCTTCGGTGCATCGTCAACCAGAAGCGTATCCAAGGGTAGGGCGTCAGGAAGAATGAAGTAGCGGATGTTGTTTCCCCGGATGGAGAGAGAGTCGAGCGGGGTCGTCTCCTTATTCCTCATCGTGAGTTTCACCGTCTTGAGATGTGTGTTCATCTGCATATCGACGCCTGTGTGCGATAAGCAGAAGATTTTTTCGGGTGAGACGCGTGTTGCATCGGGAAAGAGAAGAAGACGCACCAGTGATTGTCCCATGGACGATCGACCCGTTCTTGAGCTGCACCGTCACGCTCTCGTTGTTCAGCTTCATCAAAAATCTGTACCGTTACGCAATGAATCAGCGCTGGCGAATGGACAGGAGCACTGTGAAAATAATGCGGGCTGCCCGATGTCTGAACAGGAAGATAACGGCTACAATGCAAACGAATGAAGAGTATTTACCTTACGAGCTTCATGATCAGTGATAGTCTCTCGCCTGGCGAGAAAACGGGTCGGTTTTAGGGGAGTGTGGGGGCCTCGTCGTCGTCGTTGACGGTGAGCAGAGATGAGCGGCGGAGTTTGAACGGGATGGAGTTTGCCGAGGCACATGTTCAATAGCAACGTGATCATGACTGCACGTGAATCAGCCAGCCAATCGCATAAAGCCGGCGTGCAAAATTAGCTCATCGCATAACGCCGGCATATATAAAGCACCTGAACGGCAGAATTCCCTCTCCTTCCTGATCACTCCCTCTTTCCCTGCTTGAGTCGCGTCTTCACCGTGTATTTTCTGCTCGAAGCCTTAATGGCACGATGTCTCATTCCTGGAGCTATTCATTGACCCGTTCACCCTCGCTTGGATATATCTTGTGTGCTGAACCCGACCTCAAGCTGTCCTGGCGAAGCAGAAACATCGCCGTGCTGGCCAGCCTTCCTCTACCTTTCTTGCACGCAACCTAGCTTCACCCATTTTCAATAACGACGAGGAGCTCCGCACAGTAACTGTATGTCTGGTCTCTGTCTCATCTCATCTCACTGCCTAAGCCTCACTACCCATCCAGTCACTGCTTCTCGCTGTACACCCGCTGAGGAGCCTATCGCCGGCCCATCTCTTATCACGATGTCTTGGCACTGCCCTCAAGCTCCGGTTCTACCCGTCATCCTTATCGTACCCGCATTCGCTGCCCAGCCTGTTGATTTGCCTGCTCCCAGTGCGGAATATTTGATCTCCCGTTGAACGGCACACGGTGTGACGAACCCACTTTGACTCGGGAACCCGGGGACGACCGTGTGATGTGTGGTTATTGCTCAGGCGACTCCCTTTTTCGGTAGCCTCAACCGCACTTCTCGACCAATGGAAGGCACGAACGGGGCATGGCCTATCGCTCGCGATGGAATCTGGGGCCGCTTCCGCATGGTCAGAAGGTCCCTTGGCATGCACAAGGGTTGGTGGAAAAAGATTTTGTATAATGATATCACGTCGAGGCTGGATTGCTCCTTACGCAGTCGAACCAGTTCGCATGTACGAGTATAAAAATACATTTATTCTCCCCTTCATGCTATCCAGTGCCTTCAGGCAATTTCACCGTCCTTCATACCTTATTCCTCGAACATGGACATGAACCACGGAAATTCAGATGCGCACGCTGGGGCAGCATGCAAGATCAGCATGCTCTGGAATTGGTGATGCTCTCTGGCGTTCCCAATGACTGCCCATCTCGTCTCACCGGCGCAACAGGTACACCGTCGACGCATGCTTCATCTCCAAGCAATGGCACATACGCTCAGTTGGTGCGTACCCTACCCACCCTCATGCCCATCACACCTAACACGCAGCACACAGGCGCCTATGCAGGAATGATCATATGTGTATTCATCCTGGTCGTCATCCTCGAGCTATTCCGCCGCCTCGCGCGGGAGTACGACCGCAAGATCGTCCGCGACCATGAGCGCAGTAGTGGCGGCGCAGGTATCACCCCTGACGACGCGAGTCTCAGCAAGCTCGCGGACAGTGAGGTACCTTGTCGTTCGGCTGTTGGCCCATTCCGGTATGTTTTCACTGTCTCTGCGTACGGTTCTTGACGCGGAAATGGTCGTAGCCCGTCCTTCTTCCAGCAGGCCATCCGCAGCGCGTTTTACTGTGTGCAGTTCAGCGCGGGGTACATGCTCATGCTGCTGGCGATGTATTATAACGGAGGGGTCATTCTAGCCATCTTTGTATGTCTTTTATTGATCTTCGAGGAGCATCGAATTGGCTTGCTGAGAGGTGTTTGGGGGGCAGGCTGGGTCGTATGCCGGGTTCTTTGTGTCGAGTGTATGTTTCTCATCTTTGTTGTGCCATGCGACGGGGAAGCTTCATGTTCTTTCTAGTGGGATACACTCGGTGAGCTGACGACACCAGAGGCGAGGGGCCAGTCGTGTTGCTAGGCAGCTCAAGATGCCGACCTTGATTTGGGCGGAATTTGATACCGGGCGCTTGGCAAGGGAAACGACTTTAGTCTTTGACGAATAATGTTCGTATGTATCTGTCATGGTAGTATTGGAACGATAGCAAGGGACGGCATCTCGCAGCCCGTCCAATGTATCTCTGAAAGAGCCTGGAATGCGCGCGATAGACTGAGCTGCTAACTAAGACTTTGAAGAATTGAAGTCTGACATTCGCGTATGTCGCATATGTGACACGCTCTTGACCGTCGACCACGATGAGCGAAGCGCGTCAATACGGCGAGCTCGCCACGCAACTCGTGATGGAGTCGCGAAGGTCCAGACAGACAGACACTCTACTCAAGTACAACGATGCCCTCGTCTGATCCATCATCTGCGAACAATGCGACCGCTTCCAGCCGTATGGGTCTGAGCTTGGGGGGGGGCAGGAAGGAACGGGAGGGGAGCAGGTCACCTGCTCCCCCGAAATGTTCTTCCTTCGCTTCTGCGCGGCCAGCAAAAGGTGTACAACTATCACTTTCTGTCAAACGTAGTAAGGATGTGGCCGTATAGCTAGGGCAACGTGGCCGGTCGCAGGCTGCCGGCGTAATGAGCGCTAGACTAAGAATGTGATCAAATCAGGTCTTGCAGCCGCTTTTGGCCTGCAGATTTCGACCCGTTTCCTGGACGCTGCGTCATCTCACAGCTTTCCATCGCTAGAAGCAACTCCTGCATTCTACTCTAACACAAACAGCTCAGTCGCCGTGGGACTCAGCTAAAGAAATCGACATTGCCCATGAGCAAGAGCTATGCGCAACGGTAGAGGAGCTTACCCATTCACAAACGAGCTGCACAATCTCACGTAACGGCAAGTCAGAGTTCTCGACAACGTCTCTGCTCAGACGGCGTGCTGCAGATTCATAGTAGGTCAGTGTCCCGTTTTCCGACTTCAAGATAAAGAAAATCCATGTTTGCCCATCAGATAGACAGAAACGGACCTCTGGAAGGCTGGAAGGCAATGCTCAGATGAAGAAGTAAAGCAGGCAGCGCTGACGTACTTTGCGGACTTCAGTATTGCAATCGCCTGACTAACGGCGTTCGGGATATAGGCAACGAAGCTCTGTTGGAGCCTCTGTCGTTTGGACTGGACTAGGAACAGACGGCCTTCGCAATCTCAAATGCATCCTCTCTGGATCCACCAGGGGTGAGCAAGCGGTCTGAGAAGGCTGTGAAGCAATTCGTGGGGCAACAGTGTATAATAATCAGACCTACCTTTGTAGTCCCTCACATCATCGTACTCAATAACGGCATAGTCAACATTGCCACTCAACCAAAATATATACCCCGAGACGGGATGATAAATTTGGACCCCATCTCCTTGCGCAGTCCTCATCTCTGGAAGAATGGCAACGCCGCTCTTCTGAGTTGAGGCAATCTCCGCCAACGCGAGCAGGATAGCGTCAAGAATCATGCGGGAACCTGCTTCGTACTGCAGCAAATATTCAGTTAGGCGACCGAAGGCAGAGGTGATTGGCGTAAGACCCCCATCCATGTTAACGCAAGCATAGATCTTCTTGATTCGGGAATGTATCCACAATCTCAGCCTCAGCATTCCTTGTCAGCCCACTCCTTAACTCGTTTACTTTCGCGGGCTCAAAGATGAGACGTTTCCGCTTGACGCCAGCCTTCTGGAGGTCTTCTGATGCAACGGTCGAGAAAGTCACTCTCTGAAGCATCAATAACCATGATAGCACATAATGCAAGTGATAAGTAACATACTGGTTTCTTGGTACCCTTTAGTATGTTCTCCAGCGCGGGGACATGCTCCGAGGTGTTGTGCAATTCCTCCTCCGTTTCTTCAATCCCATTCAACTCTTCCTTGAGGGCTTCGAGACATTTTAGCGCCGTCCTCATGTTCGAAAGATCGACAGTTGAGTCCTGCAGCTGCGCTTGCGCTTGTGAGTGCGTTCTGGCATGTGTAGGGCGGTGAGAATCAATGTGAAGTAGAGCTACGACAGCTTGGTCTGCGGAGGAGGAGGTTTGGGAGCAAGCCTGTCTCCGGGCCGGCGGACGGAGAATGCGGTAATTTGGAGCAAACAACGACAAGCAGGGGCGATGACAGGAGGTGGCAGCCGCAGGCTTGTATGCAACACCCTGTCAAGGCGTTCAAGTACGACTTGGTGCGGAAAGGCGCATTTCGGGCGTCTATACAGCACAGATCAGGAGCGGGTTTCGAATACAAGTTCCTACGCCCTTCGACGTCTGTTCCCTGATGAGCAATCTACGCATCTTTGTCCTGGGCGTCGCAGGTATCGAAAGCGCATATGAACCCCTCGGCCTCGAGGTTTACGTCGACATCGCTTCAGATGCTCCCGTATACGACCTCGCCCAAAAAATTGTAGACCGTGGGCCTAGTTGTACAGCCAGCGTACGCGCTGCAGATATCACCCTCTGGAAGCTGAAACCTCCTATTCCCACTGCCGAGCGCCGGGATCTTCGCAATGCATTGTCAGCGTTTCGTCTTGATATGGATACGGGCAAGGAGCAAGATGGCAAGGCTGTATCTCTCAAACCTGGGAACCCGGTGTCCTATTATTTCGACGCAAAGGATCTCACTGGGATGGGGTATATCCACCTTCTTGCGTGCTACCCAGACAGCGGTGATGGTAAGCTCTCGTTGTTCACCATGATGCGTTTTGGTGCGGATGCTAAATAAAGTGCACGCAGGAGGGCCTGAGCTCAAGCGCCGCCGCATCGTCGGAGAGTACAAGGATGTCAGATGTGAGCCTTCTTTTACCGTCTGAGTCCAGTACATCTTCTTTTTGCATCGCTGACTCCACGTAGTAGATGCATTCTGGCAGACACTTTGGAATGCTTATCCAGAACCGGTCCCCTTTTTGGTGCTGCGGGAGCTGGTGACAGATGAAACCCTCGATGACCCAGATGTTCCAGTCCCGGCAAAATTCTGGACTTTACAAATTCCGCCCGACATGGTGTCCACTCTCTCTCTCCCTTTGCAATATACTCTTCTCCGCGACGACTACTTTGAGGCATTCCGAGCTTTATTCCAAGCCGTGGGATGGCCAGAGTCTACAATCCACGACCCTGATGATCAGTCCACGCCCGAAAACCCATTTCTCAACCAACGTAGCCACACGGTTACGTCTGTAGGTTTCATCCTCACGGGTCATCCGGGGATTGGTACGCAAACATTCCTGCTTCGATCGCGTTTGTATCTAATTTTGTTTTGCCCAGGTAAAACGGCATGGCTCCAGCTGGTCCTTGTCCTGCGTCTCCACGCAAAACTACCCACTATCTACCAGGTTGGGCCTCGTTTGACGTACCTGTTCGACAGCTCTGGCGTCGAAAGAATCATCACCGATCTAAATGCAGACATCATTGAAGGCTTCAAGGATGCGTGCGAGGCCGAGGCGGGTCCGGATGGTCCACTCCCTATCTGGGCTCTGATTGACTCGAACCTAGACCTAACAGGTGTGGACCCTCTTTACCCGAGATACAAGATATTTGTTGTCCAGACGCCATCCCCCCGAGCAAACCACCTGGAATGGATAAAGAAACAAAATATCACAGTTCCCGTGTTCATCCTCCAGCCATTCACATTGGCAGAGCTGATTGCTGGGTATATCAACCTCATCTCACGAGGAATGGAAAACTGACTTGATCTAGCCGGCAATTACAACATATACGTTGTCCAGTGGCCCTCCTCGCCGATTTTTTTCATCGATATGGTCCATGCGCACGTCTGGCCTATAGCAAGTCAAAATCACGGAAACTCTTAAACGACTATGAGAGTGGGGTGCAAAATCTAGTCCAGGATCTGAAAGAGGATCAGTTAGAAGTTCTGCTCAGTGAGGTCAAGTTCATGAACTACGAGCATACTGCGTCCCATTCGATCCTTCTCATACGTCCGGCCGCGTCTGGTTCTCGCCAGTTCCCTGTGGTATACCCCGCATCACATCACATCATGGAGCTTCTTGTTCATGCCTTTGAACAAAGGAATGCTGATGCCCGGGATCGACTCTACCGGCGCTTTTCCCAGCATCACCAGACTAAAACTCTTGCAGGCTACCTTTTGGTTGGAGCGATCCACCAGGTGTTTATCACCGGGGGTGTTTGGGCTCTGAAGAAGATGGTGGAGACTGGCCAGGGTAAAGAAAACAAGATTTGGAGTGCGGCGAAGGTGGAGAATGAGGAGATACGCTATCTTTCCATCAGTGTCAATGGGTTTTCAATCACGACAAACAAGCCCGCTGACGCTTCGCCCACGGCCATCGTCAATCATACCTTTACCATTCCGCGGAAGGAAACCCTCACCCCTGGGTATTATCACCCCTCTACGTGCAACCAGCCAACCTTCGACTCCTTCCTGTACGAAGAGACGGACAAAAAGCATGCGGTGATCATGCAGGCGACTGTTGCATTGGAGCATGATGTGAAGTACAAGGGCATCAAGCATCTGACGGACCTGGGGGTGGAAAAGATGACATATATTGCCGTCACACCGCCTGACGTCCCACTTCAACTCCTGTTTCCGCATTGGGTGGACTCACTAGTGGGAGACCGGTACCAGCTTGAACTTGCGCATCTGCATGTTCAGCAATGATAGTTGTTTATGGAGGGACATTGTTGTAACAATACTTAGCGTGTTTTCCTTGCTCATAATCTATAAATCACAATCCACACAACTCGCTCGCACGTCTAGGAAAATCCTGCGCCGATTGGGCAATTTGGTAGGGCGGAGGGCGGCAAGGACACTGTGAAGCATGTTGGCCCAGACTTCGCCGATGGCTGGTGGAAATGATCGTGATGAGGATCACAAACATGGTCGAGTCGACGCGATGGAGTAAGCGTACCGTGAACTTCCTTGAGCTTCGCAACGCTGGAGTAACGCGGCCGGTTGACCTTCCTGTAGAGAAAATGGGCAGTAAGTTGGTGAGTCTGCGGAACCTAATCATCAGATGGTAACACACGCGTCCGTTGAGTAGGGGTGAGTGCGGATGCCGGCTGGGTTGTTCGTAACATACTGGCCCAACACGAAGTTCTTGACAATATCAGATTTCAGGTTGACCCAGCTATGAGTTGACGATACAGTTCATCAGTAAAGAAGGCAAACTGGTGGAAATCTAAAACGTACTCAGCCATCGCATCGGACCAGCCCTCTCCCATTCCACGGGCCTCGGTTGTCTGCAGGCATCGCCCAGTGCCGCCGCCAGTCATGCGGTTCGTGACTCCGTGGGTCATCTCGTGGACGACGATATCAGTCTCGAGGGATCCGTCGCGTCTCGGCTGGATCAGAAAGAAGGTATCAGTCTCTACTCCTCCTGATAAATAGATCGTTACCCACATTTGTCAGATTGAAGATATACATGCGGCAGGTTCCCGGTTGACCGCTGCGCAGCATAAGAAATCAGATGGGTAGCAGCTAGTCAAGCGAGAAAAAGGCGACGTACTCAGGTGGGGTAGCGAAGTTGGCATTGTTCAGCCCAGACGCATCTTGCACAGAGATCGAGACTCTGTCTCCGCCTTTCCCGCCCTTGCCAAAGTTTTTATTCTGGAAGTTGAAGGCCTTCTCGGTAAAGCCGTAGCGGTAGGTGAAGTCATGCACGGTGTCGATGATGTAGAACGCGTTGTTCGTCGCGGCTCGCATGTTGGAAGCGTCGGTAGGATCCTTCGTATCATCATACTTGACGTTGAAGTTAAGACCTGCAGTGCTCTCGACAGAGACCCGTTTGCCCACAGCCGCTGCGACGTTGTTACCTCTAGAAACAAGTTGGGACACTGTTGTTTAGAAGGAGGAGGATGACTTACGCCGTGTTCGTGGTCTTGGTACTACCGTCACTGTGCCAGCCGAAGGGAGAAGCCAGAAGATCTTGAGGGTTGACCAAAGTCTCTTGACCTTCGGCGAGCGTTTCTTTTCGGATTGGGAGAACAGTGTACTAAGAGGTCGGTGTTAGCTTAGCGAAGCAACAGTGTATCAAACTCCCTCACCGAAGCATGTGCGACGAAATCCGTCACCGAAAGAATCTGGCCAGTGTGTGCGCAAACATAGGCCTCGAGCCACATCCCCGTCATCTCATTTTGGATTTGAACGACATGAGTGAGAGCAACGGACCCGTCCTCGGTCACGAGAAACTCGACACTCGGAGGCTGACCGTTGACCTTGCCGTCAAGGGCTTCTTCGACCTTAGGGATAAGGGTATCGATGGCAAGAGTCGGTGTCGAGTCCGCAATTTTGCCTAATATACGTGAGATCGACGGTGGCCATAGAACGTGCAATGGAACGTACTGATGTTGACGAATGACGAGCCGAACGCGACCACCTTGTTATCCTTCCACGCTATGTTGGCAACGGCATTGGCGAAGGAGACACCCTCCTGCAATGGGGATCAGGTGCCGCCCGTCATCGAAACGCGGCTGACTCACATGGGTCTGCTTCACATAGGCAAACTTGCTGCTGCCCTCTGTGAAGCCCGAGCCATAGTGAAGCATCGACGCCGAGCTGCGATTGCACAAATGCGATGGCGGAATCTTCTAAAGCCGGAGGTATTAATGAATCTTTGAGCCCTTCAGGAATGGGTTGCTCGATCCCATTTCCGAAGGTCTACCCACAGGCCGATATTAGTCAAGGACCAAGGACATGGAATGCAATAGTGGACTAACCTTGAATGTAGACTTTGGATGGAAAGCCTTGACCTGAGATGCACGACCGATGTGGCTGACGTGGTGTGTGGAGTGCCTTGCATGGAGCGGCCACGGTACCGCCTGAACGAGCGATGCGTAAACAGCGAGGAGAAGGACATGAGGGAATGAGAAAGATGCCATTTCCAGAATAGCAAAAGAAAACGTGATAACCAGATGCGTGAAAGAGGGGTGCAATAGCTAAAGGAGGGTGAGAAGTGGAGTGGAGAAGGCGTCGCCCGGTCTTATAACCATCTGGAGCGTGTGGCTGACCTGCAGACCAATGGTCTGCTTGGCAGTTCCTTTCATGATAGTTGATAAGCCGATGAAAGAGTTCTACATGGAAACAATTTTGGTTGTAACTGACAAGGCTGATGACGCGATGAAGAGTCGGGTGGGTGTTGGTTCTAGGCCGGGTGGCAGGTTCTCTTGGGCAAGGGGGGTGAGGCTGGGGGTTAGGATAAGGTGTCCCGAAAGATGCATCTGACTTCCATAGGTGCTGTCTCAACACCCGTCCACCCTAAAGAGGCCCGCCCCGGACCGACCAGCGGTCTCGATGCTTCGTTCAACACTCTCAAGGCCGGAACCTCATCCGAGACTCTCGTCCCGCCTCAGGACCTGTGCACGTCGTGCCAACAAGTCGTCGAGCGCGGTGGGAAGGGCGATCAGGTGGGCGAATATGCAGAGGTCAAGGGGAAGGTGCTGTACGATCACGGTGGTGTTGAGTTGCCCAAGGTTCGTGTAGTCGGCATTATGTCCTCTTCGCGGTCATACTCTCTAGGGAACGGCGCCCTACTCGAAGGAAGTCGTGGCCATGGCGCAGACACGCGTCAATTTGCTGTGAACGTGACGGACAAGAACACAAGAAATTACTCAATCGCGAAATGTCACACATGTGACACGCTCTTTACTGTAAACCACGATGAGCGAAGCGCGTCAATACGGCGAGCTCGCCACGCAACTCGTGATGGAGTCGCGAAGGTCCACACAAACAGACACTCTACTCAAGTACAACGATGCCCTCGTCCGATCCATCATCCGCGAACAACGCGACCTCGAGAAGGCTGCCGAGCCTTTCGCTCTCCTCGACGGCCACCCTCCAGGCCTATACGTTATCCTAACCGCGATCCACCGCAACAAACGCTGCCTCCTCGCCTACCACACTCACCGCACCGATCGCCTGCGGGACATGTACTGGAACGTCGGCGGTGCCTTGCCCCACATTCTCTCGAATCAGGATATCCGCGGCAAGCTCTCGCCACACGAGGTAGATTTCCTGCGCGAGTATCATAGCTCGATCATGGACTTCCGGTCCGATTTCTCGGACGAGCTCGATATCATGGCGAGCATCACGCAGCCGCCGAAAGATCTGCATGTCCTGGTAAAGGTGGTCCGGGACTGCGGGGAGATCCAGACAGAGCTTGGGAACATCAATTTCAAGAAGGGGGAGAGGTTCATGGTTAGGAGGGCGGATATCGAGCATTTGATTGTGCAGGGATATTTGGAGGAGGTTTGACGATTGCTTTCGTCTTTGATGGCCGCGATACAGGTGTGTGGCCCTTACGCATTGATAGTCTCCCCGCATTAACTCATCGCAGCATCGCAGCCTTTTCAATCCTCCGGCATTATAGTCGGCGCACCGAGCTTCCCGCTCTGCCAGGCCCCCGCTGCGTAATGACCCCATCCCTCTGTCTGGGGAACACCAACTGGCCAGGCTAGCACAGGCCCGCTGTCAACCGTCCCCGTTGCCCATGTCGAGACACGCCTGATGGACATTCGAACACTGTAATTACTGTTAGGTACGCAAATGGTGTGGCAGTTCCCTCGTTACGATTTTATATCAACGCCCAGGTCGTGTTCTGCCAATATGCGTTTTCCATGTAACTTGCACCCAACTGGTACTTAGAGTCTGTCGCGGTATGGCTGACTTGCCTTACGATGTGTGGCATCACGTTGCGCTATCTTCCACGACACCAGGTCATGAAACTGCTTTCCGTGAACCAAACCCTTTTCAATACTGCCTAAACGAGCGCTATCGGGATGTTGAATGCTTCAAGGCCTAATGATGCTGTTGTTGAGAATCTTGTGCGCCTGCAGTAAAGTAAATATAGTCCATTCCTTGGTCTTCCATTCCACAATCGATAGAAATCCATATATCGCGCGTCGAACGCGTCAATTGCACATTAGGGTATGTTTCTACAACATTTGTTTACGAAAGAAAACACCCGGGGACCGTAAATGTGTGTTGGTTGGGGATCTGAGGGCGAATTCAAGGCATGACAGTGGTGAGGCGTTTGAACACAGGCCAGTCGGGGGACCAGAATCCCGCCACAACGTCCTCAAATCCGCGAAGGTAGTCCAGGTCCTCCTCTGAGTGATCCGAAGGTGGTGCATATGGTGGCCCCGGGGCATCCCACCTATTCGCCAGCCACTTTACAAGAGCTTTTAACAGTTCCCGCTGGGAGTGATCGACCCCTTTCTCCTGGTGCTCGTCTTTTTTGAACTGCCGTGCAAAATCCGACTTCGCCTCCCTGCAGGTGTTGTAATCTCCCGTTTGCCACTTCTTAAGATGATATTCATAAATCGCGCTCTGCTCCAAGGTCACGATAGCCAAGACCCAGATGAACGATTCGAGATCGTGACGATAGCGGCGTTCGACCTTTCCATCATAGTATTCGGGCGTAAGCAGATCGACTGCCATGAAGGGCACAGTTCCGGTGGGTTCTCCGCCGATGACATGGTGGCCTTCAAGAACAGCAAGGTCGAAGTCATTGAGAATACCCATCTTCGTCCGCGGGTGGACCATCAAGTTATCAAGGCTGATGTCGCAGTGTCTGATGCCGTTGACCCATAGCACACGATGGCCTAGGTGAAGAGGGTCATGCTAAGGCAAGTATAAAATGGCATACGCCCGGACGTACATTGATACCATTCGACCCATAGGCGCATGAAAGTAGCCGCCGCTCTCCATTTATCATTTGGGAGGAGGCCTTCTAAAAGCAGTACACGCAACAATCGTGGTTGGCTATAGGGGCTACTTGGACTTGGCGAGATGCCAAGTTCAAGTCGAATATTCGCGGTGACGCAACCTATGTCTTTAGACGCGATGAGGTCCGGGAGATGGCCTCTCGTGATATCGCTGTCTATGTTGAGGGCCTTCTGAATAATTTCTGCTTCGTTTGGACGTGTGGCTTCAGGCCAATACAATTTGAGTACAACGTCCATGTCAGAAAGGGGTTTTCCGTCATGGTAGGACTCCTTCTTTTTGTTAATACGTCCACAGCCAGCGCCCGTAAGGACATGCGTACCACGGCCAACCAGGCTAAAATGGCTTGAGATTGGACTCCGATGTCTAGCAAGTACGACCTTATCTCCAAGTTCGATCTCCACCGCGATCTTTGGCTTGTCATCTTTATGGCCGGGGGGTTTGTAGAGCTTCTCAATGATTCCCCAGTCTGCCTTGTTGAATCGTTGGAATGCAACAAGGAGGACGACGAAATATGGTAAGTCCTGAATGAAATCGATGCCAGTCGTCTGAATGGCTCCTTGTCGGTCAAACCACCATATCCAAGCCATCTCATCTGATGACAAGCTTAACGGGTGATAATAAGTAGACTAAAGGTAGACGTACCAGCAACTAAGATGGTGATGGCATGAGTTGCGTAAATACCGCGGCACAGCATCTCCGCTGCGTACATCGCACATTGGAGCACAGGAGATTTCCCAAGGTCATCGTCATCGTGATCTGTATCTGAAGTACTCGAGGATGCTGGAGAAAGTTTCAGACGCTTCGTGGGCTCATGAGCATCGTCCTGAGAGGCAAGCCTCTTTTCCATCCTTGGCTCTCTGGATGTTTGGGCAGCTGCTTCCGGAGCCAGTGCAATCGAAAGTCAATAAGAAGGTTCACATTCGAAACAAAAAAACCAACCAATGCTCGCCTTCAGCTTGTCAAACCATTTGTCCCACCTATCTGAAGACTTCTCCGCTGCGGTCCGTTTGGGGTGTGGAGCGCTGGCAGGGCTAGGTTTTCCCCTTTTCTGATTAAGAGCCTCGTTCTTCGGGGATAGATGGTTTATGTCCCAGATGGCAGGTATGACAGACTGAAGAGCTGTCGTATACTGCGGCGGTGGCTGGGCCAGAGTGTTCTCGGTAAGGTTGAACTCCAGCACGGAGAAGAAGTGATCCCATTGAAATGCACACTTCGGTTGAAAACAACTTGAAGACATCTGCGCGGCCGCATCCCATTCGTCGTATTCATCGACGTCCGGTAGACAGGCCATAGCATGCTCCAAAGGAACGATGCCAATGTCAGGTTTACGCATCAGGTTGTTATGCGTCGCTGAATTTTCCGTAGGGTCATTGCAGTAGAACATGATTTCATTTTCATCGGGACTCCTGAGGCCCAATGACTTCAATGTGCCAGAACCTGCAGTCTTGGTTTGCAGCTTATCGATTTTTCCAAGGATAAGGTTGAACACGGAAACAAATTTTGGGTACCGGGTTTGTTTTTCATCGGCGAAACCGCAGCTGATGGGAGAATTTAACTAACTTTACTGCGTGTTCAGCTCACAAAACTCACTATTGTGTTAGCTGCTGGCGGACTTCTGGATCGTTGCAGATGGGTAGGACGGTCTCGAGACATTTCGCCAGAAGTTCCCCGGGGTCAACTTCGTCGTCCGGTTTCTTGAGGCAGCGTTTTAAGAACAAGCCGAGCATTGATTCCATGTCACACCGATCGTGGTCGACAATGTCCTTCCGGATCCGAGGTGATACCGTGTCGACTCTAAACCGAATTTTCAGGGTGGGAGAAACATCCAACGCATTTATGTAAGGTACTTACGATTCTTGGCTATCCCATACAGCATGCGAGGAGCTTAATACGTGAGCCGGCGTTGAGGTCATATCACCTAGCGGCCGAAGTCCAGTTGCTTAGGTCGCGAGAGGAGCAGTTCCAACAGGGATTCGCGAGGGCTATAGGCCAAGACGTTCAGGTGCGATAAAATCTCGAACGGTGGTTGCGGAAACCATCTTGTCGACACCTACTTACTTTATAGCTTTCGGGACTGTGACTGCACAAATTTCTAAAAATACGCCCATTAGTGACCAGATCACACTTACGAACGCTCTAGCACATACTACGGATAAATGACAACGGGTCGAGAAAGATACAGGCAAAACAGAAGAGAGGTGAGGCGTGTTCGTACTTACAACGAGGCAAGGAGATCGTGGTAAAATTCAAGGAAGATGCAGCCTCCGTGTCGACGTCACACCCTCTGATATACTCACATGACCGTGTTTTGACAGAGTCACCCATGATCAAGGCGGTCCTTCCACGTACAAGAACTCCGAGCACTACGAGAGCATCTACTCTATGACGCTGTTGGAGATTCATGGGAGGAGCCACCAAAAATCAAAACCTGCGTCGTGTTTCCCAGTCGCAAATCCTCAGAACGACCCAATTACGGCAAGTACGCTTGTGACCTGTTCGAAGGACAATCCCTCTGACGGTCCGAGAGACCGCTGAGTATACGTCAATCATTCAGGCAAGAATTCTTGCGAAGACACACCGAGACGGAGTCTACAGCGCATGGCTTCTCCCATTCTTGATCCCCCGGATTCAACAGTGCCAGACAAGTGCGAGAACTCTTCGCTCTCGAACTCTACCTGCACTACAGTCTACAGCAGCTTCGATGTTGTCCTTGGTGCCAGTGCTATGGTTGACCTCGCTCGCTGTTGCCGCTAGCAAAAGCCTGAAACACGTTTGCGTCTTTGGTGATAGTTTGAGTGACCAACATCAGTAAAAGTACAACGCTTGTAACTTCTGATTTCGGCACTTCGACTTCTGCTTTCTTCGCTTTCACTTACCACTTACTGACACTTCCACTTTTTCAATCACTTTTCCAATGGCTTTCTTTAGCTTTCAGTACTTCTGCAACTTTCTTGTTATATACTTGTAATTATATCGATAATCACTCGCTGTCGAAGTTTGGAAAGACGCAATCCATCGGAGCTTCAACTTCGCACCTCGTCTTCTTCCCTCCTCCCTTGTCCAACACTGGCATGGAATCGCATGACACCAGATAGCCCGCCCTAGTCATCGGGTTCTGTCACACTGCCTGAATCCGAGGCCAATTCATCAACCTCACCCTCTTCTGCCGACTTTACTTCTCCAACCCGAGATATCAACTGCGTGCTGACCTCCTGCATGAATGCCCTAAGGTCCCTATTCTCCATCTCTGCAGTGCGTAGTCTTGATTTCAATGCATTATTCTCGGCACTGACATGAGCATATGCATCTTGATTGAATCGCGTGCTCACAGCATCGGAAACGGGACTTACCCTCGCAAAGACTACCAAGCGGTATATCCGCCTACCGACCACGGTGAGTACTCGAATTTCGAAACGAGGTTGACGGAAACCTCATCGAACACCAAATTTTCTTAGCCGCCAATGGAGGCTACCAATGGCCATTCTATCTTGGAACCTACGGAAACTACAAAATCTGGAACTACGCCGTAGGCGGAACAGTCTGCTCAAACAACATCACTCCAGTTACAACATATCCCGATGTCTCCAATGGACAAAAGGCGTGGTTCATACAAGACCACGTAGCGCATGGTCATTTGCAGCTGGACCCCGAAGAATTCAAGGTCATCGTCTGGATTGGAACAAACGACGTTGGCATGTCTTCTGCTTGGCGGCTTCTGCTATTAGCTGATAGTTGTTCACAGGCATCCACTCGTTCATTTCGAATGACCAACCAGACAATAGTTCATTGGCAGATCTCGCCGACTGCCAGCTGAACTTTGTTCGCTCTATGCACTCCATTGGCGCGAGGCAGTTCGTTCTAATGAGCATGATCCCGCTGCAGCTGACCCGCCTCTATGCCGATAATCCCGAAGGCACTATCTATTGGCCGGATACGACGGACAGGAATAGTACACAATGGCACAAATCCGCGTATAATTATCCCAACACTCTCAATAGACTCGTCAAAGATGGTGTCAGCGTTCTCAACGCAGAATTCAAGGGGGACGGAATTGTCGAGGTTAGTGGTCAGACAACATGAGCCATCTCAACACACTGACCACGCTGCAGTATTTCAATACGTATACCTTGTTGGAGGACTACTATGACAACCCCGACAAGTACTACAATGGGTCGTTGCCAGCCAATGTGACTGGGTATAGCTAGTACGACTCACTCTTTGACATAGACTAACTGCTTGCTCCCAGACATTGCCACCAGTGTCCCAACCCATTTGATTGGCATTATTGCGACATGTACGCTGTTTCCATGCTTTCATCACATTCGTTTCTGAACTTCGTCCAGCGGTGACTGCACTGAGGATCAACGCGATTCCTTCATGTGGTGGGATGAGTTACACCCCAGCGAGCAGACAGGTCGCAATCTCGCAGCCGAAATGGTTCGCAAGTTTGAAGGGAAGTCAAAGTACTAGGAATTTTATGATGTGGCTTGGAAGAAAGATCGGACATTATCGACGCATGTTCATATCTAGCGGTGACCTTATTATCTTTAATGAGGATAGTGTTTCCGTGACTATGCCTATAAATCAAGATAATGAAGGCCAACGGGAATGTGCAGAGGCGCTGAGGAAATGGCAGTCATTGGTCTGCGTCGCGTATAGTGGAGTCTTCACATTCGTAGGGATACTACCACAATAATTGCTTCTGTGTTCTCCAAATAGACCCCAAAAATATGGGCCACGCAGCCGTCTTGTTACTCCTGCAAATGTAGTGATGATGGAACGAACTTGGAACGAACAACTTGTCACTGGCAGCTCGGCGGCCCGACTCGGCCAAAAGGAGCAAGGCTTGGCAAAATCCTCCAATGCAAACAGGCCTCCAGGCCCATCTCCGATTCACCAACCTTCCGTCTATGTGTAAGAGATCGCGCGGGGGCGACGTATCATGTTAGATGAGACCAGTAACAGTACAAACAATATATCTATTGCGAATTTGTAACTTGTTGCTGTGTTTTGGGGAAAGGACCGAAGGTCCTTTAGCTCGAAACATCGACCTGAATCTGTGGAGAAACGGTCCGCAGTGAGCTGCGATTCCCAAAACGTTTGAGGAGCGCCGCGACGCGTCGAGCGAAGCGCGGACCCCCACAGACCAAAAGGAGCGGAACATACATTATCGTACCCGGGGTAGGGTCAACCGTGTGAACTCCTCAAATACCGGGGTGTCCTGGAGGTATGGTGCCAGAACGACGGCATGTTTCCGGAGGTACACCTCAAAGGCATCACTGCTCCATCGACCCATGACCTTGACAACTGCGAGGGGTACTCCCCGAAGAAGATACTCTAGGACTGACCCAATCCTTATGCCGTGGAAGCGCAGGATTTCCATCCCAAGCTGCTTGGCAATGGCGTTGAGACGCCTCGTGAAGGTGGTGCGAGTCAGCGGCCGCTGCGATTTGCCGTGGCGATAGGCGAAAAGATGAGTTCTGTCGTCGAGGTCGTTAACACGAAGGTGGTGAGCTAGTGCTTCCTCCGGGTCGCATGGTCCTTCCTGTCGTGCGAAGTAGAGTTCTTCCCCTTCAGGGGATACCTTTGTGCGGGGAACGAAGAGGATAGTGACCTGATTGCCTTGTCGATCCTGTCCGCTACGCACGTCGCTCCGCTTAATGTGGATGGCCGGGTCGAAGGCATCGAGGTTCCCAAGCACAAACTCGCCCAAGCGCGCTGTCGTGAAGAAAGCGCACTTGAAGCACGCACCAATGGAAGCGTCGATGGGGTCGCTGGGGTCGAGGCGTGAACACAGTCGCGTCATGAGATCCAGTGTGAATGGCTCCCTTTTCGCGCGCCTCGATCCTGGTGGTGCCAGCCTCTTCGCACCATCCAATGCCGCCTGGACTTCGGTAGGAGTCATGGTCCAGGTCGCACCGTGAAGGGTGTGCCATGCCTGTACTCCGTACAGATTGTTGGCCAAAGCTGTCCCCGAGTACGACCCCGCACACGCAGCCAGAAAAGATAACACCAGGTTTGAATGTGCTGGGCACCGCTCTGAGTCAGGTACACCGCGCGTATCGCAGAATACATGGTACACAAGCAAACCCGAGCCATATGTCTCCCTCGTGCCATGTGACCACGATGCAGAGATGACGTTGAGGACCCGCGCCAGGTCCTCCTCGGTCATGGCATGATTGGCGTTGAGCTGACGCGCGACGACGGGTGTCCACAGTAGGAGGCGATCCTTCGCGAGGCAGTGAGGTCGGAGAGAGGATGGTAGAGGCGCCAAATCAGCCTTGTAAGGTCGGGGTCGTCCCACCGTCAGCGGTGACGGTAGAGCCGCACCAAACCTTGGTACACCGTTAAGCACTCCAATCAACGTCGTCGATGGACCGCTCCTCCCTGAACCTCTCATTGTTGAAGTGTTCACGCGCGCGAGCGTCCCGGAGGGAGGTGTTGATGACCCGGGCTGCGGCTGGTGGGTACCTACCCTCTCGCAAAAGCCGAAGCTCTGTGGGAGTGTATGGCCTGGTTGCATCGACGAGGAAGCGGTCAAGCCCCTCTGGTAGCCCCAGCGGTGGGAGGAGAAGGTGCTGGGGAAGGAACTTGCCTCGGGAGGGGGCATCTGCTGGGTTGTAGGCGCTTGGGACATAGGCTGAATGAAACTTCCCAGTTCTGCTCTCGCCCTCGAGGAAGCCGTGGAGGCGACGAAATACGCTGTTGACGGCCGAGTTGCGGCTCCGCCCGTTCCACCATCCCTCAACCACTCCTTGGTTATCCCCATAGACTCTGTGGTGGTCCTCTGGGTCGCTGGTGGCAACGAGGGCGTGGATGAGGAGCTCGAATCCGATGGCTTCCGCCCACTGTATATCGCGCTTCCCGTCGAGGGTCTGCCAACCTGGCACCAAGCGCCATGCACGCCAGAACCCCCCAATGACGATGGCGACACCGATTCCAGAACTGGCGTCGGAAAAGGCGCCAACATCGGAGAGGAGGACCGGCCGAGGGATGGGGCGCCGCCGAGCTGATCGGAGTGTAGCCGACCACCAGTCAAGGTCCGGTGATAGTCCTCGAGGTGGGTGGTGCGGAACGAAAGGACGGTCACCACCCCCTCGGAGCATGGTCTCCAGGCTGGTGAGGTACGCTCGTCCTGCAGGGTAGACCAGTGAGGCATGAAGGAGCTTGCCGTAGAGCTTCTGAACATCCCGGAGGTCGTGAGTGGGGCGTGCACGCCACTCCTCAATTGCCGCCAAGTATTTCTCCACCTTCCCTTCTCCCAAGGAAACCGAGAGCGCCTCGAGATCCCACGACAGGCCGATGAACGTGTTGACTGACGCGAACGGTTTGTCCTTAGACTTCTCCCAGGGGATCCCCAGGAGGTCGGAGGTGCGGTCGAGATCCTCCATACTGTAGGTGAACTGGGCGTCGAGGGAGGAGCGGGGAGACGCAGCGGAGAGGTCCTGGAGGGGGAATCTGCAGTCCTCGTCGAACTCCTCAAGAGAGCCATCATCAAATGTGCCACCACCATACCAAAGGCGACCCCCTGAACGGTGTTCACCCCGCATGACAATGTCGGCATGCCATTGGCGCCGGAGCTCGTTGTAGGCGGGGAGGTGTCGGCGAGGGATGCGGAGGAAAAGGTGGTCGTCAACCCATTTGGAGAGGGGACCCATCCCTCGATACCGCATGATGTCGAGGCCAGCGTCTGCCGGACATCCATAACCACCTGAAGAGGGGGACGCCCCAAAGCAGAGGCTTGTGTCGACGCAGAATTCGTCGTCCCCCACCCGCGCAACCGCCGCCGGCCACTGCGACGGGTGGAGGGGAATGGTGCGGTACGCCTCCGCCACGTCCCGAACCGCTGCCTGCGATCCAGGTGGGAGCCTGGAGATGAGCAGGCATATGACTGAGAAAGTCCCCCAGGTACATGGGAAATCGTTTGAGTTGGTGAAAGAGTTGATAGAGGGGTTTGGGAAGGCGGAGGAAGGAGAATGTGGAAAGGAGAGATTTTGAATGATCCGAAATTTCCCTGGCTTGTTAGGTTTAGGTATGATGGAGAAGGGGGAAGTTTGAAAGGGCCCGATGGTCTCCTCGAGCTGCCTGCGAGAGAACGGACCAATGTACCTTCCTTTTGAGATTTCGGCGCCCACAATGGTGCGAAATTCGCTGGCGAACTCGACGACTGTGGTGCTATTAGGTGGGGACTGGGTGGCGAGGATGGAAGGGAAATTAAATTTAAAACCGAAACTAAAGCCTCTGCGGAGGTGGGGATACTTTTCGAGGAGGCCGGCACCCGATAACTGGGAATGCCAGACATCCGGCGGGTAGGGGCACCTCGCTCTACGCCCTCTGAGCTCGATGGCAATCTTGAGCTCCATGAGAGCTGGAGCCACAGCCCGAGCAGAAGTGCTTGGCGTCGTGGTGAGAGGCGGAGCAGCCCTCTTCCCGTTGCCAGTCCTGGCATACTGGGCGGCCGTCTCGCATGGTGAGCACCCTGTTGATGCGGCAGGCGAGGGCGTCGAAGCGGTCGTCCCAGGTGCGTTGGGCCTCGCACCTGATGATTGGATGCGGGTGACGACCGAGGCAGACGGCGCAGGCTGCCAGCGTCCTTTTCCCTGCGCCTCGACGAAAACCCCCCTCTCGCGATGGAAAGGAACGGCCCTGCTCCTCACGACCGCCCCCCCGGCCTTCGCCCCGGCGTCCACTGCTCTCATCCCGGCGGTGTGGAGGAGTGATGGATTGGCGACGGCGCGAGCCTGAAAAGCTCCGCTGTGGTGACCTGGAACGACGTGCCCGGCCTCGCTGCTCACGTCCAGCCTGTGCGGTGGCGAGTTCTGCCATCTGTTTCTCAAACTGTGCCCGTTACGCATAGGATACGCACGCATGAAGATGCGACGGGGAAGGGGTTCGTCAAGCCACATGAAGATGGGACCGCATGAAGATGCAACGAGGGCCAACCGCATGAAGATACGGGCACATGAAGATGTGAGAGGCCAGGACACCGCATAAAGATACGGCCGCATGAAGATGCGTAGAGTATAAACCGCATAAAGATACGGCCGCATGAAGATGCGTAGAGTATAAACCGCATAAAGATACGGCCGCATGAAGATGCGTAGAGTATAAGCCGCATGAAGATGCAGGTGTCGCAGGTGATGCCGCATGAAGATACGGATGTCGCATTTGCAGTGGTGATGGGACGAAAAGGGAGGTATATAGAGGGGAAGGGGAAAACTGTCTGTGAGCATTCTGAAATAAAAGATGAACAAGACTACGCACGAGGTATGTCCTCTCCGCATCCCTCCTGGCCCTATCTTCCTTCGTTACTGCGTCAACCGCTGCGCGAATCAGCATCTCGCTGAGGGTACCGATGTCCCACGCGCCTCCCGGCGTGTCGATTGCTGAATGCCATAATCGGCGCTGTTCCGATAAGTAGCGGAGGAGCCCCCGCCTGTCGAGGGGGTCCTTCGTGGACCGCAACGGGTGCATCTGTAACCTGGTGAAGAGGTTGGTCATCATGACCTGCCTCTGTCGTGTCCAACCTGCGGCGTGGATCGCGTCGAGGAATCGCGGAACCGCGATCTGAACCTCCTCCCACGTCAAGTTCCTGTCGTCCACGGCAGAGCGCGCCTCCCTCGATGCTGCGGCTGAGACCCAAGTCGCACGGCCCTCCTTGTCGAAGGTCTGCACCATGGCACTCTCGTCCAGGGTCGCGGAGTTCTTCAGCGCGTGGTCGAGGCCGTCGTTGGTAAAGTACCAGAGCTCGACATAATTCCCCTTTTGGAGCCGAGTGGTCGCGTATGCCGATAAGATCTCGGGCGGGGTGCTGGGCGGAGGAACCTCGGGGATCTCGATGTACTTCGTCCTGTGCTTCTTGCGCTCCTCAGCGCGCGAGGTCTCATCCTCGTGACTCCTCGCCTCCTCTTGGCGTGCCTGTGTTGCCTGCATCTGCCGTTCCGCCTCCGCTGCCGCTGTCTCCTCTGCCTCCACCTGACGAGCCCAGATCGTCCTTTCGACCCTGTTGCTAGCGTTCCAGGTCTGGGTCAACATCACGGTCGCCGTCGCGTCGTCGATCCCGTCTCGGATGAGAGCTTCTCGCGCATCCTGGTAATCTTCTGACGCAAAGTCGGGGCATATCGCCTCGTTGGGGTCGTTCCTGATGACGGGCATGGCCAGAGAATGTTTTTAAAGCAAGTAGATAGATATAGATATGCAAAAAGTAATCGTAGTGTACGATTTCGCGTGAATGAGTGAGCTTTCCTGAGGTGGCGGGCAGCAAAGCGGGTGCCCGCCACCGACGCTTACTCAGCACGTAGACCCTCTTTTCGGATCACCCTCGTTCCTCGGGTTCTCCGAAAACATCATCTTCCAACTCCAAAGCCTTACACGACGAAGGCCCTAGTAATTATTTGCCCCCATCTCTCCTAATGAGCGACAAGAAGCAAACCATAGAAAAACTCGAAGTTGAGGACGAGGAGGCGCGAATCCAGAGGATTCGTGAGTCGTCAAATCGCCTTCTAAACGTGATATACAATCCTCTGATACCGGATTCTGCTAGAGTCTACCCTCGAGAAGCTCAACGCGCCGTCATCTCCTCCGGCGGCACCATCAACCTCGTTCACTCTGCCCACCGAGCGCTCAAGACCGCAGGCCATGCCCCCTAGCGACCTGTTATCGCGTGTCCAGGCGTTCCTACCTACGCTTGAGGCATCAAACGCTGTACTACAGCAGCAGTTCCAGAACGATCCCAGCAGCGTCGACATCGAGCACATCGAAGAGACAGAGCAATTTATCGAGATGGTTCGTCCACCGCTACCTTCATATTGACAGATAATTGAAATATCCTTGTTCATGAAATAAATCATCTGAAATAGAATCTCGGGCTCGGCGTCTTTGAGCAGCGAGGCTCGCATCCCGATGTTGGCAGCGAAGACGACTCTATGTCGAGTTCGTCCTCTGACTCTGACTCTGACTCTGACTCAGATTCGGGAGATGAGTCCTCTGGTGGTAGCGAGAATTCTGCAAGTGGCAGTCCTCGCGCTGACGATTCGCGCGCTCAGGAAGCTTAGAGCTACTACATGATCTGGTCTTGGAGTCCTAGACGGCGAAGAAATATCTTTACGCCGGAACTGACCCCCGCGTCCTTGGGTGGGTCTCTCAGTTTCACGTCCGCTGGAAATTTACGATTCCGACCTATCCCTGCGGTACAGACGGCGGTCGCAAAAGTGAACTTCTACCTTGAGCCACTTCGCAACAAGTACAGAGCCTGTAGTACTACGACCCGCAGGGAAGAATCCTCGTAGATGGGATAGGGCGATTGTCCCGACCTGTCCCCCCAGTGCCTCAGCGCTCATGGCCCACAAATATCCATTTACAACATTTTTGCTCTCTGTATTGGATGGAGCGGGTAATACATAGGTACAAGAGGCCCCAAGTCGATAGTACGTTACCATCGTATGTATATGAAAGCATCATGCTGCTGCTTCTTCCTCGTCCTCGTCGCCTGAGACCTCGGTGTTCTCCTGGCCCGCCTTTGCCATGAGCTGCGCCAGATCCTGCTCTTCCGTCTCCGAGACCGCTTTGGGCTATGCAGAAATATAAGCACCCCGACATCATGGGTAACGCAGGATCTACACACCTTCATCTTCACAACGAGACTGCCGCCCTGGTCTTCAATGGTGCTTTGGATCGACTCAATGGCACGTTCTAACCGTTCGACAGCAGCATACTGCAAACGTCCGTCAAACCTCAAGACATAAGGGCTGCGAAGCACAGACAACACAACACACCTTGTCGGTAGCGTTCGTGCTCAACACGTACAAAGGCGGCGCCACGAGCTTGGCCTTGATTGGGACAGCTTCGCTGCTCGCCTTCTCACCTGCCCTGAGCGCCTTTTTGATCGCGTCGATCCCAGCAGGCGTGTAACACGTCAGCTCGATATCTGCACGCAGCTTGATCGGCTGCGGCGTCAGACGCCTCGCGATCGTCGCCATGAGCAGCGAGTGCGTCGATGCCGGGATGGGTGCCGTCAGCGACGAAAACACCGAATCAGGCTCCCTAAGAACAATGGTTCACTTTCTACTCGTAAAAGATGCAAAAGGACGTACGTCAACGCGAGCTTGAATGCGTCGTACGGGTGCCCGTACTTCTTCCCTAGCGGCCACCCGATCGTCTCGTATAGCATCTCCAGGCGCTCCTCCTCGTTCGGTCCGCCTGTGGGGATCTCTGCCTCCGGGACATCCTCTTCACCTGCTGCCTGCCGCGCACGCCGTGCCTTCTTGCTCTCCTTTTCCACGGGCTCCGCAGGCGCGGCGCCGCCACTAGCGGCGATCTCCGCCTCGACTTCGTGCGATGGCAGTTTTGAGGCGACGTGCCGGAGGATGGAGGCGACGGTTTTTGACTTCATGTAGCGCTCCTCGCACTTGACAATATCTTCAGGCGATACTCGCCTTTTTGATAGATCGATGTACCCTGGATGATCATCAGCGAGACGTAAGCCTTTTACATATCGGCCCACATACCCTTCTCTTTATCTACACGTAGGACAACCACGACCTCGTTCCTGCCCACGCGGATCAGCTTCTGCACCGATCGAATACGTCTCCTCGACAGTTCAGATAGTAGGATCATGCCCTCGGTATTGTCGTACTCGAGCTACAAAACCGTAAGTGGTGTCTTTCGATCAAGCACAAAGACTCTCTGGCCTTACAAGTTTGACGTAGGCACCCATCTCTGCGATCTGGCGGACCTGGACCATGACCAGCTCATCGACTTCTGGATATTTCTGCTCATAGTAGCGCATGGTGGGCGGTGGGGAGGGAGATAGTGGTAAGGTGTGGAATGCAGATGGATCAGGGTTTGTCTCGATCAAAAGCTGTGACTCAAAATTTTGACCCTAACCCTAGCTGCTATTGTCCTTGTCCTCCGCTTCAACGTGCGTTCTGCAACATTTGCCCCGCAAATGGAGGTACTTCTATTGGATTCCTGGAGAAACGCACTTGGACAGCCTAGAATCTTTGTAGGTTGTTTGCGACGTGGTTCTCCAATTACCACTCAAGCTCGCAGGACTCTTCTAGATCTGGATGTAGGGAATGCTGTTCCGCAAGTGACCATCGATAAGAATGACGCAGAGTAGCAGGGTCGAAGTTCTATTATATCGTCGTCGAAGAACGCGTTCATGGCAGTGCACAGAAATTCGGGACTCGGTACGCGTCACGAACGACTAATAATATATTTTGAGTGCGGCATTCGCGCCTTGATTCTATGCTGAAAACCATTCTACCTCCAGATTGACGCATCCCGCGGATCTCGGTCTGGGTATAACGACCTTGTCAATGATGCATTACTTTTAACATAGTTGACATTTTGAGCTTGTAGCCTTGTCGCGAATCCCACCGCTCACTAGGACTCCTACACGGCCTTGATTGGCCTTGTGAGTTCGTTTGATGATGAGTTTATTATTGACTCAGGAAACCTGGAGTTGATAAGTACACAACTCAGGCGTGCCTGTACCTCATATCTTATCTAGCGGATCTTCCTTCGATCCCGGGGCACGGTTACGGCGTTACTTCAGGTTACTCCCTCCTGTGAACGTCCAGTCCGTCATACGATAATCGCAAACATGAGAGAGGCCATCATGTCGTGTTTCTCTTGCACCCACGAACGTTGACAGCGTAAGTCCGAATCCGCCTTGAGAACCCAACGCTTATCCCGGCAATCCAGGATCATTTCCACAGAGTCCAAGATTTTGAAGCGGGTAGTAACGGTGTCAAATGTCAGATCCTGCGTTGCGCCTATATGCGACTTTTGGAAATACTTCGAATAGGGTCCTACATGGTTGGAATGCCCAGGCCCGATTTTTGTTTTTTTCCTTCAAAGGTTCGCAGTCAGGTACTCCACGGACATAATTGCTTTGTAACTTGCCATTCGCCAAGCGTATCTCTATCTAACAAGGTCCCTTGTGTCTCTCGTGTACGTGGAACGCTGTGGAACGGCAGCAATTTCGCTTTGCCGATGCAGGACTACACACCTCTAGATCTCTCCAAAATTGCAATCCAACCTGCTGACCAGGATTTCGCATTCCATCCTCGACACCTGATCAAGGCGATCATTATTTTCAGGTCCCGATCCCCATGGGGAAAGAACATTTTGGCAGAAGACCCCACTTCATGTGCTCTCCTCCCGCGTGTCGTCATTGCCGTGGGATACCCTGCTGATTGACAAGAGGCGTACTCGACGTGCAATACGTTGCCGGGCACCCGCATTTACCCCTTAATCACCCACGCTTAAATACTCGAGCGCCTCTTGTGCTTTCAATCCCCTCTCCTCTAACCCGTCATCATGTCGCAAGAGAAGGAAAGGGACAGTCACGACGAAAAGGGCGATGTCGAAGTCCGCTCTGCCGTCTACGATTTTGGCGGGGAGGCATCACTTCCTCCACCCCCGACGCTCAACGAAGCAGAAGAAAAGAAGCTGTATCGGAAGATAGATGCACGACTTATGCCAATCTTAGCGTTGTTATATCTATTGTCGTTCATTGACAGAGGTGGGTGTTATCTTTAGCGTTTTTCCACCACAGAGCTTATCATTGGACTATCACACTCACAGGAAACATCGGTGAGTGTTATTCTTAGACCTGATATGCTGAATTGGACTGAACTTCTCCCGAAAGGAAATGCCAAATTGCAAGGCTTGACGACTCAGCTTGGCCTGACGGGAAACCAGTATAATATCGCTTTGGTGTGTCAGGTGTACTTTGAAGATGTTCTTCGCTCGAACTAACGACTCGTACTCTAGACTATGTATTTCATCGTGAGTCGAGTAAGGCACCTTCGAGCACACATTGGCTCATTTAGGTCTAGCCATACTGTATTTTTGAATGCCCAGCCAAGTATGTATCAAGTTATACGTCTCGCTTCAGGTGCTAATGACCATCCCAGTCTCGTCCTCAAAAAATTCCGACCGTCGAGGTACATATAATTTGGATCTCATCGAATCCTAGTACTTATTTAACCCTGAATAGATGGTTGCCAGGAATCACAGTATGTGCTACTCTTCGTTGACCTCCCCATCAACCCTGCTGACTCTCAATATGAATGATAGATTATCTGGGGAGTTGTCGTGTACGTTATCATTGTCATTCTAATATCAAAATCCCTAATCCCACCTCAGAGTAATGATGGGAATAGTGAAGAAGTGAGAAATACTCTCAATAGCTTTCCGCCTCTTTTTACTGAATCTCTGCCACAGCTTTCCCCAGCTTGTCGGCGTTCGTATTTGCCTTGGTGTCGCCGAAGCAGGCTTATTCCCGGGCGTGGTCTACTAGTACGTCGCGAAAATCCGACACCTGCAATGAGATCGCTCAATCTCGCGTGGACAGCCTCAGCATCTGGTACCCGCGATACAAGCTACAGTATCGCATTGGGCTGTTCTTCGGTGCTGCCTCCGTCGCAGGCGCATTCTCCGGCCTCCTGGCTTACGCTATCAGTTTTTTGAACGGTAAAGGAGGACTCCAAGGCTGGTCGTGGATTTTCGTATGTCGCCAATCAAGTCCTCTTGACAACTCATGTCTGAAGCTCTTGGACAGATCCTAGAGGGCATCTTAACCGTTCTGGCGGGAATCCTCGCGCTGATAGGTGAGTTATCCCATATCCTCCACATGCCACGTCCAGCGCGTGACGCTTGCATCAGTAATGGTGGATTTCCCTGCGACTGCGAGCTTCCTAACGCCCGAGGAGCGCGCATATGTTATCTGGAAGAAGAGTAAGCTTCTCGACGCTTATCCCTATAGTATCAGTCACCTGACAGGGCGCCACAGAATACGACAACTCTTCAGTGGGTGAAGAGGAGCATTTCGAGATGCGGCACTTCTGGTCTGCGGTGAGCGATTGGCAGGTCTGGCTCCATGTATTAATCTACATGTCGATCATCGCTCCACGTAAGTCATCATGTCATTGTATAGCTGTTCTCGATGCTCATCGAGGTCTCTCCTACAGTCTACGGCATCACACTCTTCTTGCCGTGAGTCATTATGATGTCTGAATACGACCGGTACTGACAAGCTTGTCCATTCATGCAGGAGCATCATCAACACGTTCGTCCAGCTATCTCAGCGATTCCACTTCTCCCTCAATGTCCCTGACTTCCCTGCAACGTAGATTTGGCTACACTCCGGCGATCAGCCAGCTGCTGACAGTTCCTCCTTATGTATTTGCCAGTGAGTGCACATGATCTCTGGCGTCTCTCTATCAGTCTTAATATTCTTACAGCCATGGTGCTCTACGCCTTCGCCCACTACTCCGACAAACTCCAGATGCGCTCGCCCTTCATTTTAGCGGGTCTCACGATGTGTCTCATCGGCTTCACGATCAACATATCTCAAGCTCCTCCGGGCGTCAAGTATTTCGGTACCTTTTTCGTCGTTGGAGGAGCCTATTCTGCCTTCCCTGGTGTCGTCGCATGGTACGCATTGACATGTTCTCCCTCCTTCATCTGCTACATCGCAGTCGCACAGGCTGGGAAACAATCTCGCTGGACAGTACAAACGTGGCATCGGGATGGCGATCCACATCGGTATCGGGAACTTTAGTGGCGCTGTCGCTGCCAACATATATCGCTCTAAGGACTCGCCTCGCTATATCCTCGGACGTGAGTGGTTATAACGGCTCTCTCCCACCGCCACCGATCCCTGCAACTGACCATGATTTTAGACGGACTCGAGCTCATGTTCGTCGGAATAGGGTTCATCTGCGTGCCAATTGCTGTTCTGTCGTACATCCGCATCAACAACAAGCGCGACGCACTTCAGAAGGCGGCTTTGGAAAGCGGGGAGCCCAGCAAGTATACAGCAGAGGACATCCGACGATTGGGCGACAGGGCACCCGACTTCAGGTATACCCTGTGATGAATGATTTTGTACTACTCTGTACCTATGGTTGTAACATCGTATATAATTTTGCGGGGCATGAAGTGCAGGGAAAATAAAATACGCTTGGTTCTAGGTTTCGTGTTATGAAGTCGCTTACAGCGCCTGCCCCGTTGAGAAGAAGAATTCATGATGAAGACGAAACATTATTACGTACTTGAGGAAGATCCTCCACAAGGAAGCAAGCAATGGGTTCCCATGATCTACCAACGATTCCGCGCAACTAAGGTTCTCCAAAAATCCCCCATAACCTATCTGCAAATACTTGATGAGCAGCTTCCGAGAGATGAATATCGTCCTCCCATATGGCCCCTTCGGCAGCATCGTCACTGTCATCTGACACCGCTTCATCTGCGTCTTCTTCCTGATCTATGCAGTCTGATAGACCATATCTTGCGGGATGGTCGAGGATTTCCGAAATGATACTGTGCGAGGAAACAACAAACACTGATGCCTTCGATGCAGTTTTGGCGAAATCCTCTGCCTGCCGGAGGAGTTCGAAGTTCCATGTATCGTAGCGTTCGGCATCGATACACATGTCTTTCCCTGCAAAAAAGTGAGTCTGAATATAATAAATGACGAAAGAAGATGCTACTACCTCCTGGTGACCTCTGCATCGGCGGAACGTTCATGAGAAGAAAAGATCGAGCTTTCCACTTGACATAGAGGTCATGCATTGTATCGAAGATCCGCTCGACAATTGTCTCCAGCTCGTCAGCATCAGTGCGACTAGAGAAAAAAAGAGAAAGACAGAGGTCATGAAGTCGGGTTCGTAACTGAGATAAAGGCGTTTCATACCCGCAATCGTTGATTCCCATCCAGAATACTATGTGAATCGATCCCTTGAATTTTGATGGCGGATATGCACATACATTACATACCAAATAAAGCTTGATTTCTCTCTTCGATTGAACGGGCTTTTGGAGACTTCCTCAAGAAAAGCTCCAACTGCGACGTGAGATCATCTTCGACTGTATCGCCGCCTTTTGCGAAGTTATGTACGGCCGGACATGAACCCGATGGCATGCGTTTACAGAGATGACCAACCTAAACACAATTAAAATGTCAAGTCTCGTCGAGATGTCGCCACTGACGAACCCAGTTCGTCTCCGTGTCGAAACTGTAGGAGTCACCACTGACATACACGGAGTGTCGTCACTATGCATATGATAGCATAACGAAACGGGAAAGCTCACAATATTACGATTTTTCGGAAGGTATTCCAATGCACTGGTGAAGTATGAGGACGATCGTATGACAAGAGCAGGGCAGGATCATGTTTAAAGGCAGTTAAAGAAGCCGAAGTCGAAATGTCCGGTTTAGGCAGCTTCAGGAAACGGTCGGTTTCCGGCGGATCGCTTAATTTACGCTTCATGGAGCTCATCGAGTGGATGCTCACGCCTTTTGTAGGCTGCTGGACTGTGGTCTCGATATCGCGTTCCGAGTCAGTGGTCAACGCAACTTCAAGGTCCTGGTCGTGTACTCCGAGTCAAAACAGTGAACACGGTCATGTGAGTATCATGAGGAGTTGTGACCGAGGTGTGACGCTGAGCCGCATCTTCTGACCCCTCCAAGTTCTGACCTCCTGGTCTCGACGCTCGTACATGCCTTACCACTGCCGGGTTAGTAACAATGACATATTTGACCTTGGGGTTCATACCATGATAAAATTTCCTGCCTCATACGCGCCTCACGTCTCCCAGTGCATCTCTTTGCCTGCTATCTTTTGTTCCCAGTGTCCTCCGTTATCATCTATCCGGAGTCTGCGCTAGAACCTTTGAAAGTGTGTCCGGTTACTGATAAATGCTTTTATCCGCTTAGGTATTCGTGGAAATCCGACGTTTCGAATCTCCATTGTACTCTGCCATCCTCTGCCATGCCTACTGAACCTGCCCCTGCTGCGCACCCGGATAGAGACCCCATCACCAGGTCCGGAGCGTCTGACAAGATGCCAACGCCCAATTACCACGGCAGTTCCTCATATGCTGTGCCGGACGGTTCCTCAGAGTCTCACCAATTCTCGAGTATGTTTTCTCAAACCTTTCTGACCTACGTCCTCTCACGACTCTTCTCTATAGTTAATACTGGATTGCCATGGCTCGAAAGATTGTCGCCCATGGTTGCTGTGATATCCTTCTCGGTAATGGCAGGAGCCCCACTTCTTTGCATGTACAATTTCGCCCATGTCTGAGCCTCATGACCGTGTTACGTGTATGAGAGGCCTTCAGCCCCTCGTTAATAAGATGCACCTTTAAAAATGGTGTATGTTACGGTAAGCCACTGTCTTTACCCCTTCTCCTCTGACTCTTCGCTTAGGACAGGTCATACGTTAACCAAGAAGATACCGCCACATTTAGACAAAACACTCTTGCGCACGTTACCTTCTGCCTCAACTCCTGTTTAACTGAATCTGCAAATCGCATTACCATGCCCAAAAGCTGAGCCCAGTGGGCCTTTATCCCCGCTATGTGCAAGGATGTACATATTGCGCTAACCCGGGAGTATGGCTTCGTCTCAGTCGGACGATACTGAACAAGATCAACTTATTTGCCGGATGATATTCTAATCCGTCAAACTGATTGAAAAAAAGAAGAGATAAAATGCGATACCAGAGTGTTTGCACAGGAGCTAGCTAGATTCGAGGAACAAAAAGCTTCGCCAACCAACGACCTCCATGGGGAATAAGGGGCACTTCTTTGCCCGACTGGCAGCTACCTTCGGAACGGAATCCATGCTCCGCCAGGTGGTGATCAAGTGGCTGAAGTTCGTAGATCCACAAGAACAAGAATGATCACGATGTTTCAAGCAGCCATAGGAATGGAACAGCCCACGCTTAACAGAAACAACTGCCGCTCATGTCGGTCCCCTTGGAAAAATCATTATCCATCTAGCTACGCTACGATCTCGCAACTTTCCATGTCTAGCGTGGCGAAGCTAGAGAAGAGGTGCATGTTCACCAATGTGGCATCGTGAAAGTACTCGGCTACCATCATCTAGGAACAACGCTGGCTATGTGAATGAACAGTGACTGTCGGATTGTCTGCCCCGAGGACTCACTCTCCAACTCTTGTCCTAGGTCTTAGTTTGTAGAAACTCTGCTTGGGATACTGGGCGAAGCGCGTGGCGACATCGAGAGACCGACGAGGAGCACTGCTCAAAAAGTAGCGGATGAAAAAGGAGAGACCAGAAGAAACGGTTTCGCTGTCATGAAACGAACGCCCATGTGAAGCTCGTGTCATAGGACGGCCGGGATGGGTCAAAAATCTGTGCATGTAAGCTCAAAATTATGCATGACTTTCAGGTCATGATGAGTCGAATAGGTAGGTATACTTATAGAGAAAACTTGACATAAAGGAAATTCCCAATGACTTCGACCTCGTAGTTGTTCAAGAAGGCCATCGTACGATACACCTTAGTACCTCCTGCCTGAGCTCCCCTTCCTCTCGCGAACCTTATCGGCGAACTGACTTGGCCAACGGTTTAGTTTGCAATCATTAATAGTCCCCACAATCTTGGACACGACTATAACAGCCCTTTATCCCGACCATGTGCAGAGAGGTGGCGCTGTGTTGTGACACATCTTTCTTTCTAAGCTTTCTCGTGGAACGATCATCGTTCAAGGTTCTTATTGTTACTCCGACGATTTTCTGCGTCGAACATGCGCCAGACGAAATAAGAGATAGAATATGATACCAGAACGTTCCCATAGGAGCTAGTTCGAGGAGCGGCAAGTTACGTTGAGTCATGACCTTGATGGGGAATAAATTTCGCCCCCGCTTGGTGGAAGGCCTTGAACCAGATGACCTATCCGCCGAAGTACACTAAATGACAGGCGGTGGTCAACTGCCGAAAATCCGCAAAACCAGAAGAATAAGAGCGATCAGGGTCCATCGAGACAGACAGCAGCATCGCCTCGACGTCCACGCTTGACACAAACAATGGCGCTTGATATGGGTTCTGTTAGAAAATTTACCTTCCTTCTAAGCACAATTGCGCAGCTTCTCACGTACACGGTGGCGAAGCTGGAGAAGAGGTGGCTGTCAATGTTTCGCGATGTGGCGGCATGAAGGTACTTGGCCACAATTTCATCTAGAAAAAGTCAGCTTTTGACCGCTGTCTGGCTCGGTGAAGCATCAATAATCCTTGGATTGTATACGTTGAAGATCTCGGCTCGTATTCTAGATTTTAGTCTAAATGAACGGTCTTTGGGCACTAAGTGGAGCGCGTGGTGACGTCCCGAAGGCCACGAGGAGCACTGCCCTGAAAAACTGGGGGATAAAAAATAAAAATCAGAAGAAGAAACAAGATAGAATGGAGTGATTCTTTCCCTGAGAAGCCCGGGACCCTCTAGCGACAGTGTGTCCATTGATGTGCTGGTGGTACGTGTGATTTGTGTAGGGTCTGATAGGTTTGAGGCTGTGAAAGTAAGGACACGACTGTAACATGACTCGAGCAAATCTAGATGAGACTAATCAAGGGGGCCCGGGAATTCGAAACACGATGCTGGCTTTTCCTGTGGGTCCACCAATTAATCCTAAACAGTGTCATGGAGAAGATGCTCGTGTACAGCTTGTGCCTCCAGACGGCTAGGATCGGCCAAAATTTTGCATTTGCAAAACGATTCACGGTATCGTAGGAATGGCTCGAGCAGACATGAGTTCTTGTAAAGTGTACTTGACGTGGAAGGACCGCCCTGATCCTGGCCGTGGCTGGGATGACTCTGACTGACGTCGAAACCAAGTCAAAACACGGTCATGTGAGCAACACAACAGGTGTGACACTGTGACACTAAACAAGCGATCTCACCACGATCGTGTTGCCTCAAGCTTCAAGCTCAAGGCTTGCACGCCTCACCTCGCTCGTGTGTTCGCTTTCTGTGCCTTGCATCCTTTTCAACCCCATTATCATTTATCCATAGTCTGTCCTAGAGCGCTCATTAGTGTGATCTGGTCACTAACTGGTATACTTTAGGAAGTTGCGCAGTCACATCGCGAAAGCTATAAAGAAGAGTCGACAAGATGGGTTCATGTACCGCAAGCACCGTACAAGTTTTTATCGGACCTAAACGTCTTAGCCTACTGCTCTCTCCAATGCCTCCTAAGACTGCTTCTCCTCCTGCCCGACCACAGACTCCACCACCTGGACCCCGGCTGCCACATGCTGTTATCTCGACGCCCGCTCGCGGAGGCAGCTCCTCGCATGCTGCGTCGGATGGCTTTCAGAATCTTCTGTACGTTACCCAAGATCCCTTCGGTGGTGCTCATACTCTTACATTTTTTCTAGGGTTGACACGGTATTACCTTGGGTCCGGAAGGACATCGTTGACCACCATCAATGTCGCATGCAAGATATGCTCGGAGCTTTTCTAAAGCGCTGCCTCGATAAACAGAGGGATCAGTCTCGTTCAGAAATTCTGGCAAAATGTCTCAAGACTGTTCTACCCATCTGCAATGATTCACAAGTCCGCTACTACGTAACAGAATAGTGAGTCCTGCAAGCTGAATATGCAGTAAAATTACTTAAATTCCTCCGTCAGCACTAAACATGCTGAAAAGGAACAAACTCGATACCCAAGATTCGTGCTCTTGTTCAACCTTATCCTCGAAAAACTTGGCCGGCTACAGACCAAGACTGCAGGATCTGGCACGTTAAAGGCATTGGGCCTCAGAAGTCCCGATGAAGATGAAATCATGTTCCACTGCAGTGACCCTACCGAAATTCCGGCCACACATAACAATTTGGAGAACAAGCGCAAACCTGACATCGGCATCGTTCCTTTGGAACATGGTAGAACCCGTTTATCGGACGACTGTTTAGACTACGACTGGTATGCGGTCTCGAAAGGATCTGGGAGTAAACCAGAGTCTCCGTTTCAATGGGATCACTTTTTTTCCGTGCTGGAGTTCAAGCTCACCGAGAATACTGTGGCCCAGCCGCCTTCGCAGTATACGGAGGCTCTTCGGTCTGACATACCCGCCATCCAGAACGTAAACCATCTATCCCCAAAGAACGAGGCTCTTAATCAGAAAAAGAAAACCAGAACTGCCAGCGCTCCAAAGCCGAAACCGACCGCAGCGGAGGACTCTCCAGATCCTTGGGTCAAATTTAAAGCCAAGGTGGAGGCCAGCGCTTGTAAGTTCCCGTGTTTTGAATGGGAACCTGCTTATAGACTTTCGATTGCAGTGACTCCGGTTTCAGCGACGAAATCACCTAGAGATATCAGAATGGAAAAAAGGCTTGGCTCTGGTGATGCCCGGGGGTCCACTGCACAGGTTTCGAAACCCTCTCCAGCTCCCTCGAGTACTTCAAAGGTAGATCGTGATGACCAAAACCTCAAGCAGAAGCCTCCGGTGCTCCAGAATGCAATGTACGGAACGGAGATGCTGTGCCGCGGTATTTACGCAACTCATGCCATCACCATCTTGGTTACTGGTACGTCTACCTTTAACCTACTTATGGTCGCTTGTTAATCTTGTCATCAGATGAGATGGCCTGGATATGGTGGTTTGACCGACAAGGAGCCATTCAGACGACTGGCATCGATTTCATTCAGGACTTACCATATTTCGTCGCCCTCCTCGTTGCATTCCAACGATTCAACAAGGCAGATTGGGGTATCATCGAGAAGCTCTACAAACCCTCTGGCTACGATGGGAACAGGTCAATTACAACGGAGATGGAAGTTGGAGATAAGATCATAGTCGCCGACCATTTGGAACCATTCTCGAGCCGTTATAGCCTGGTTGGACGCGGTACGCGCGTACTGCCGGCCCTTGGCGCCGGAGTATTTAACGAAGAGAAGGAGTCCGATCATAAGGGGAAACCCCTATCGGAGATCAATCTTGCAGTCAAACTTTGCTGGCCGGAAGCTACACGTCAAAACGAAGCCGAAATTATCCAGAAGGCCCTCAGCATAGATAGTGATAACACCAGAGGCCATCTTCCGAACCTAATCGCGTCCAACGACATAGGTTGCCTCACCGCGGATATTCGACTTGAACTTGGCATCTCGCCCAGTCCAGATAGCCCCCATAGCGGATCACGATTGTTGCGTGTTCTGCTTTTGGAAGGCCTCGTCCCAAATGATAAATGGAGAGCGCCGGCTACTTTCATGCGCCTATGGGTCGAATGGTATCAATGTACGTTCGGCGCATATTGTACCCATTTTCACGTATCTCATCATGACCCTCGTTGTCTAGGCCACCATGTGCTATGGGCCAACGGCATCGAACACGGCGACATCAGCCTTGGCAACTTGATGGTCAACCCGCGGACGGAGATGGGTGTCCTCAATGACTTCGATCTTGCTGTTCTTGCAGGTGTCCGTATCTTCGGCGGAGAGGGCACCGGAACTGTACCCTTCATGGCACGCGAGCTGCTGACGCGCGAATACTATGACGGAAAGGTCGAACGCCGCTATCGTCACGATCTCGAATCGTTCATCTGGGTCTTGGTTATCGTGACCTTGGAGCAGAGCGCGAGTTATGAAGATTCTCTTGAGAAGTGGCAAACGGGAGATTACAACACCTGCAGGGCGGCGAAGATGGATTTTGCACAGGATTTTAAACACGACGTGCGGCAGGAGGAAGGGGTCGATCAGTCCCAGCGAGAACTGACAAAAGCTCTTGTAGAGTGGCTGGTGGATGGGTGGAATGCCTCGGGGCCACCATATATACCATCTTCGGATCACTCAGAGGAGGACCTGGACCACCTTCGCAGATTTGAGGACGTCGTGGCGGAATTCTGGTCCCCCGACTGGCCTACATTCAAACGCCTCACCACTTTTATGCCTTGACTTCATTGGTGACACGTTTCCTCAGATTCCCCAAGCAACACACAATTACGGCCCTCGGGTGTTTTCTTTCGTAAACAAATGTGGTAGGGACCACACCCTAATGTTCAACTGACGCGTACAATGCGCGATGTATGTATTTCTATCAAGAATGGAATGAGCAAGGACCAAGGGATGGACGAGGTTTACGAGGGCTCACTGCAGACGAGATTCTCAATAACGGTATCATTTATTCTGTGGCTTCCGCAATGAATCTCCAACAATGTCATAAAGTAGACGCTCTCTCCAGACCTCATGCCTCCGGAGCGCCAGCAGTTCTTGTACGTGGAAGGACCGCCTTGATCATGGGTGACTCTGTCAAAACACGGTCATGTGAGTATATCAGTAGAGGGTGTGACGCCGACACGGAGGCTGCATCTTCCAATTTTACCACGATCTCCTTGCCTCGTTGTAAGTACGAACACGCCTCAGCTCTCTTCTGTTGTGCCTGTGTCCTTCCCAACCCGTTATCATTTATCCGTAGTATGTGCTAGAGCGTTCGTGAGTGCGATCTGGTCACTAATGTGCGTATTTTTAGAAATTTGTGCAGTCACAGTCCGACCTCGGAAGGCTATAAAGTAAGTGGGTGTCGACAGGATGGTTTCCGCAACCACCGTTCGAAATTTTATCGTACCTAAACGTCTTGGCCTACAGCCCTCGCGAATCCCTGTTGGAACTGCTCCTCCCGCGACCTAAGCAACTGGACTTCGGCCGCTAGGTGATATGACCTCAACGCCGGCTCACGTAGGTAGCTCCTCGCATGCTGTATGGGATAGCCAAGAATCGTAAGTACATTACATAAATGCGTTGGATGTTTCTCCCACCCTGAAAATTCGGTTTAGAGTTGACACGGTATCACCTCGAATCCGGAAGGACATTGTTGACCACGATCAGTGTGACATGAAATCTATGCTCGGGTTGTTCTTGAAACGCTGCCTCGAGAAATCGAACTACGAAGTTGACCCCGGGGAACTTCTGGTGAAATGTCTCGAGACCGTTCTACCCATCTGCAACGATCCAGAAGTCCGCCAGCTCATAACGCAATAGTGAGTTTTGTGAGCTGAACACGCAGTAAAGTTAGTTAAATTCTCCCATCAGCTGCGGTTTCGCCGATGAAAAACAAACCCGGTACCCAAAATTTGTTTTCTTGTTCAATCTTATCCTTGAAAAAGTAGATAAGCTGCAGACCAAGACTGCGGGTTCTGGCACATTGGCGTCATTGGGCCTCAGAGGTCCCGATAGAAATGAAATCATGTTTCACTGCAATGACCCTACGGAAATTTCATCGACGCATAGCAATCTGAGGCGTAAACCTGACATCGGCATCGTGCCTTTGGAGCATGCTATGACCTGTTTCCCGGACGTCGATGAATACGACGAATGGGATGTGGCCGCGCAGATATCTTCAAGTTGTCTTGGACCGAAGTCTGCATTCCAATGGGATCACTTCTTCTCCATACTAGAGTTCAACCTGACCGAGAACAATCTGGCCCAGCCACCGCCGCAGTATACGACAGCTCTTCAGTCTGTCATACCCGCCATCCAGGACATAAACCATCTATCCCCAAAGAACGAGGCTCTTAATCAGAAAAGGGCAAAACCTAGCCCTGCCAGCGCTCCAGACCGGAAACGGACCGCAGCGGAGAAGTCTGCAGAAAGGCGGGACAGATGGTTTGACAAGCTGAAGGCGAGCACTGGTGGGTTTTTTTCGTTCTGAATGTGAACCTTCTTATTGACTTTCGATTGCACTGGCTCTGGAAGCAGCTGCCCAAACATCCAGAGAGCCAAGGATGGAAAAGAGGCTTGCCTCTCAGGACGATGCTCATGAGCCCACGAAGCGTCTGAAACTTTCTCAAGCATCCTCGAGTACTTCAGATACAGATCATGATGACGATGACCTTGGAAAATCTCCTGTGCTTCAATGTGCGATGTACGCAGCGGAGATGCTGTGCCGCGGCATTTACGCAACTCATGCCATCACCATCGTAGTTGCTGGTACGTCTACCTTTAATCTTCTTACTGTCGCTTGCTAATCTTGTCATCAGATGAGATGGCCTGGATATGGTGGTTTGACCGACAAGGGGCCATTCAGACGACTGGCATCGATTTCATTCAGGACTTACCATATTTCGTCGTCCTCCTTGTTGCATTCCAACGATTCAACAAGGGCGATTGGGGGATCATCGAGCAGCTCTACACACCCCCCGGCTATAAGGAGGCCGAACCAATCCTAGGGGTGGAGCTCGAAGTCGAAGATAAGATTGTATACGCCAACCATAGGGGTCCACTCTCAAGCCATTATAGCCTGGTTGGACGTGGTACGCGCGTACTGATGGGCACTGGGCTTGGAATTATGAAGCCAACGAAAGAGTCCTATCATGAGGGGAAAGCCCTTTCAAAGTTCAGACTTGCGGTCAAATTTTCTTGGCCTGAAGCTAGATGTCAGAACGAAGCCGAAATTATCCAGAAGGCCCTCATCATAAATAGCAATATTACCAGAGGCCATCTCCCGAATCTAATCGCGTCTAACGACTTAGGGTGCTCCACCGCGGATATTCGACGTGAACTTGACATCTTCGCAAGTCCGAGTAGTCCACGTTTGTTGCGTGTTCTGCTTCTAGAAAACCTTGTCCCGAATGATGAATGGAGAGCGCCAGCCACTTTCATGCGCCTATGGGTTGAATGGTATCAATGTACGTTCGGCTCATATTGTACCCATTTTAAGCACCTCATCATGACCCTCTTTCTCTAGGCCACCGTGTGCTATGGCTCCACGACATCAGACACGGCGACATCAGCCTTGGCAACTTGATGGTCGACCCTCAGACGAAGATGGGTGTCCTCAATGACTTCGACCTTGCTGTTTTTGAAGGCCACCATACCATCGGCGGAGAGCGGACCGGAACTGTACCCTTCATGGCACGCGAGCTGCTGACGCGCGAATACTATGACGGAAAGGTCGAACGCCGCTATCGTCACGATCTCGAATCGTTCATCTGGGTCTTGGTTATCGTGACCTTGGAGCAGAGCGCGAGTTATGAAACTTATCTTAAGAAGTGGCAAACGGGAGATTACATCACCTGCAGGCATGCGAAGACGGATTTTGTACAGGATTTCAAGGTCGACGTGGGGCAGGAAAAAGGGGTCGATCAGTCCCAGCGGGAACTGACAAAAGGTCTTGTAAATTGGCTGGCGGATAGGTGGGGTGCCCGGGGGCCACTATATGTGGATCACTCAGAGGAGGACCTGGACTACCTTCGCGGATTTGAGAATGTTGTGGCGGGATGCTGGTCGAAAGCGTGGCCTCATTTCATCCGCCTCACTCCCGTCATGTCTTGAATACGTCGACGTTTTGTATATATCGTGTGTTGTACTTGTACCGTATAGGAACATAGAGTACCGCTACTCAGGTTAGTAAAGCAGTGTCACCATGTATTGTCGTGATGTCGGACTCTCGTGTTGCCTCAATTCGATCCCGTTGGCCCATCCATGCATCTTGCCGTTAGCGAGAAGGTGTTTGGTTTTTGTTCGGCTGACGGATGCTCAGCCACGGACCACGGTGCAGTGAATTACCATTTTGTGAGCGCGTTGTATGTTCATGTTTGATCTGAGGGACAATGAAATCTTTTTTTGGCTTCTCTTTGGTCGCTCACGACGATGGCTGGCCCTATCCGTTCTCTGCCTCCGCCCAGCAAGAAGCGAAAGGTACAAGCAGCCACTGCAACAAACAAATCAATCCAACAACTGGAAGCTGAACTTACCCAAGCAGCCACGAGCAATGCCTCGTTGAACCCTTTGGCCGATCTCCTGGACTTGGCCGTGGCCACAAAAAATCCTCAAGACACTTCGAAAGCCATCTATGCTCTGTACAGGATATTCGTTGTCGTGATCACAAATGACAAGCTTGGATTGGGCGGAGATGATGCGGCAAAGGTGGTAAAAGCCTGGTTATGGGATCGACTGAATATTTATGTCGATTACCTAGGGGGGCTGCTAAAAGACGAGGAGAAAACGCTGCGGGTGAGTCCTCTTCATTGACTGTACCTAGCATTATCTCTAAGATTGTACAGATTTCCTCGCTTCAGATATTGCTTTCACTGCAAAAACACCTATCGACGTCGTACACCAAGGCGACGCCTTCCCAGCCGCAATTCCACATATCAAATTTTCGCAAAATCGTCTCGTTCCTTCTCTTGTGCCCGCCATCGTCACGGCCCCAGGAGAAGCCAATAACAGGAGACACAGCGATCGACCCTGATGTCCTGCAACACTTTCACGAGACATGGTTCAGTGTCAACGACGACGTTCGGTGGTTCTTCCTCCGCGAATCAGCGTATGTCTTTTTCATTCGTGATATTTTCCGATTCTGATAAGCCCGCAGAACCCTCCTCAACTCTACCCCCCCAAAAACAGCGCCAAACCTTGCGCCCAATCTCCTCTCCCTCCTGGAACGCCTTGACACATTCCCGACTGAGAAATCTGAGCTCAACTCGTGGTGGGTCTCTGAGATGAGCGTCAAGCCCCCCAAACCCAAACGGCCTTCCAAAAAGGGTGCCGCAGAAGCGGCCTCGTCGTCCGAGGACGAAGACGAAAAGGACGAGGAGGACGAGGACGATTGGCGGAAGTTCTTTGACGAGGAGCCGGAGACGAAGGATGGCAAGCCGCAGGGTCCGTCGGCAAGGCTGCACAAGCTGACGATCCACCAGTCGCTATACTCGCTCCCGTCACATAGGGCGGTGTTCACTCGGGCGTGGCTGATGTTGCTTCCTCGACTTTCGATTTCGGAGGGAGGCGGGAAAGCCCTCGCTATGCGGGCTCTGAATGTGATGCATCGTGGGGTTATGCCGCATCTGACGCGGCCGGTGCTTGTTATGGACTGGGTGGGGGCCTCGGTGGACTATGGTGCGTCCTGAAACTCTATGCCGTGCCTTCCGTGGCTGATAGTGTTCTAGGTGGAGCGGTGGGCCTTTTGGCGCTCAATGCGTTGTTCGTTCTCATGAAGGAATACAATCTGTAAGTCGAGGTTGCCTTGCACTTGAGGACTGACGTTCTAAACCGAGACGATAACTGCAGCGATTACCCGTCTTTCTACACGCGACTGTACACGTTCCTCGACCGCGACGTGCTGCATCTCAAACACCGAGCCCGCTTTTTCCGGATGACTGAGCTCTTCCTCAGCTCGACGTGAGTCTCTGGCTGTCGGTTTGCCGATTGACATTGTTTTTTACATTATTTCCTCCAGGCACCTTCCTGCCAACCTCCTCGCATCCTTCATTAAGCGCCTTTCCCGGCTCTCCCTTAATGCACCTCCCGCCGCAATTGTCATGGTCATTCCTTTCACCTATAACGTCCTCAAGCGCCATCCCGCCCTAATGGCCATGATCCATCGCACTGATGTGGATGATCCTTCAAATGGTGTGGTACCCGTTACTCTTCATTCACCGAATTTGACTGACTATTTGCGATAGACCCGTACCTCCCGGAGGAGGAGAACCCGCTGAACACCCAGGCTCACCTCAGCTCGCTGTGGGAGCTCCTGTCGCACCGCTTGCATTACCATTCGGGCGTGTCGACGCTTGTGAAAATCTTCTCGGAGGCGTTCACGAAACCCGGGTATGCGATGGAGGACTTTTTGGATCATACCTATGGCACGGTACGTGTTTCTGTGCATTGTGCAGATGTTTGGGAGCGCTTATTGTGTTCTTTGTAGCTGTTTGATACGGAGGCGAATAGGAAGATTAAGAAGGAGCCTCCACTGGCTCTGGAGTTGGGGAAGGGTAGGGAGCTGTTTCCTATGGCTGGTGCGGTGAAGGCTGCACCCGCTGAAGGAGAGGAGGAGGATGTCGCCATTGCGGGCGACGTTGTCGAGGAACTATGGGCATTCGCATGAGAGGACATTGTATGTATACGTTGGTCGCAATGGAGCCGATAACTTTGTGTTATTGCAGGCGGATCCAGGTCCCATTCCATTCAAGCTTCGTCAGCATTACAGCCCGAAAGTTGAAATCTTGTCATTTGAGAACCCAGTTCATGTGCGGCTCCTCCGGTTGCACCTACTCTTACCCCATATTTCCATCACTTTCCCGTCCAACAATCGCCACGAAATCAACTTCTAGCCCCGGTCTACCCATAACCTTATCTATGTGCATCCTTGGGTGTGATTGCTTTGTGATCAATCGTCCAACCCTGTGCCGTTGATATTACTTAGCACACAAACGTCATTGGCCATATAAGTAGAGGCTTCCACGAGTAGGAACAGCCAGGCTCCCGCCGACGATATCCTTCCAGGCATGTCAGCACCAGAAGATGACGGCCTCGTCTTTGTCTACTGTGAATGTGGACTGAAGGGGAGTTTGAAAGTGAGTGTTTTGAACACAGATCGTAAAACCCAATGCCGAGGCTATCTCTCGTAGATTGGTGCGATAATGAGAATATCCCTCCTCGGCTTGCTCTTCCTGGCGCCTCGTTAGTTACGCGATACAAAGCGATAGACGGAAAGCGGACTTCCTGGCTAGCGACCTACGACACCGCGGATCTTGGTGTCTCTGCATCTCACGTACCGTTGAACCTCATCGCTCTATCACAGTAGCATGAATCTGGACAATCTGATCAGTCGGGATGGGATCATGTGTGTTATGTAGATCTATTTTTGAACCACCTGTCACCGTCCTGTGATCTCCTATGTGATCTGCTCATTCAGACTCAGAGGACCTTTCACGCATTGGCTTCGATCGTATAAAGAGCGGCTTCCACGACTCGAAGCTTCAGTCGATACCTTCCCAGATATGCCTTCACAAGACGTTGATAACGGTCTCCTCTTCGTCTATGGGGAGTGCGGTCCAGACGTCACTGAAGAAGATTTCAATGGTGAGCTACATGATCTGAGATCCCAAGGCTGATCGGAACTGATTCACACCGCCAGACTGGTACGACAACGAGCATGCTCCTGCTCGGCTAACCGTGCCCGGCATCTCGACCGCCATACGCTACAAAGCGACCGACGGGAAACCCCCTTCCTGGCTAGCCACCTACGACGTCACGACCCCTGACGTCCTCCAAAGCGATGCGTACAGATCGCTCGGCGTCAATGCATCCGCTAATGAGAAATCCATCGTCTCGCGCCTCGCTACCCTTCATCGCGGAATCTACAATCGCATCGCGACTGTTCAGAACCCCAATGTCGGCGCCACGGCTTTACCGTCCAAGTTCACCCTCGTCGTCGGCATGGCACCCTCGCCAGATAAAGAGGAGGACTTTAATAAGTGGTATGAGGAGGAGCACTTGGGACTCATGTCGAAGGTCCCTGGCTTTATCCGTGCCCGGAGATACAAGCTTGTCAGTGAGGTCGAGCTCGCAGGAAAGGCGGATCCGAACTCGCCGGCAGTCGCGTTTCCCTACGTCGCTCTTTACGACTGGGAAAGCGATGCTTATACCAAGGAGCCCTCATTCACAGAGGCTATATCAACGCCATGGAGCGCTAAGGTGCTGGCTGAAGTTCCACGTTTAGAGTTGAGGTTGTTTGCCCTTCACAGGGATTGCTCGAAGTAGGCGACGGGATGGAACACGATACTGGAAAGAATGGACATTCACTGGGAAGGCGATTGATGCGGAATAGTTATGAGTTGGTATAAGCATCTGGAAATTGCTATCTGGTATTATGTATATAGTCTCTTCGGTATGCGGCACCTTGCTAAGCAGACATTCTTGCCTCCACCTCGGATCTTGTGGGTATACTGTCAATCGTGCCCTGTCTCTCGACGCACATTCCTGCCGCCTATTAACAGAGTATATATGATGAGTCGTGATAAGATGAAGAAGATCGATCACTTCTACCTGCACGCAGATCTTCAATATCTTCGCGATGTCCTGCTCTCGAATTTCACGTCCGACCCTGGCGTGCGGACCAAACTGCATCAAGCCTTGAACGAAGTAGCCCGTAAAGCAGTCCCCTGCCCCAGTTGTGTCTCGGATGGTGCCCTGGAGTGTGGCCGCAGGGAAATGCATAAAGGACGGGGCTTCGTGCGCTGTCTTGGGTCGATGGAAAGATGGGATGAACGCCAATACGCCATCCTTTCCGAGGGTGCAGATGATGTTTGTCGTTGCGAATGCAGGCTGTGCCGAGAGGATGGAAAGGAGCTCGCGGTGGGACCTTGGCGCGCTGGACTTTGGTTGTTTATGATGCCCCTCTGGGTCGCAAAGAGCATTATATAGGTCTTCGGCTTCCCCCTCGTTGACGACCAGCCAATCCACCTTGCTCCAGGGAAAGTCTTTGATCTGGTCAGTAGAAGGTACAGGAGATGGGTTGTAGATGGTCGTTGTGTTCTTCGAGTTATTGAGCGCGTAGAGAGTTGATTCGAAGTGAACCTCATTTTGGAGGAGGAGGTGAGTGGACTCTGGGAAGTCGTAATCGGAGCCACGGCCTGCCCACGTCTCTTCATGGAGTCGACTGTGATTTGCACCGGGAAAGAGGACTGGAAAACGAATTGGGATGATTAGCGAGATCCGAGTTGTACAGGTGCCATAACACACTGATACTGTTCTCGCCGCTCTCTGCGACTTGAATCAAGGCTCGGCCTATTGGAACCTAATGTGCATTCGATGGAGCGCGATAGAACAAAGAGTGGGTGGTAGACGTACATCGGAGACAAGGATTCGGGTGTTGTCCAAGCCGAATTTCGCGACGGTGTCTTTAACCCATAAACCATCCTTCCCTATCGTGCCATAGAAGTCGGCTGTTCCTCCGGCCTGAGTAATGGCAATGGCCTGATTCACTCCTTTTCCGCCAACGCGTTGCTCGTAGCGAGACGAAGATATGGTTTCTCCAGGACGAGCGATGGATTTCACTATTCGGTGCAGGTAGCGGAATTGAAATTCAGCGACTATAGCTAGGCACGACAGGTATGTACGACAACTAACCGTAGAAGTATTCGTCGTTATCTGGGGACTCGCTTAGCTTCTGACATGGCATACGCAATTGGATTTACTCACTGATGGAGCCACGGATTGCACATCTGCTGCGAGGCTTGGACATGGTATGGAATCTTATGGAATAGAGTTTGTTACCGGCGGGCCGCAAATTTGCGTATTTGTATCGATCGATCCGATCGACATCTAATCTGATCATGATCGTAAATCTTGGGGAAACCAAGATCAGCCGCTCAAAGTCAAGTCAGTCATCCCAGTCTTTCCCAGATAGCCACCATATGTTTCATGTGGACTTTCCAGCCGATACCAACCCAGAGATTCTATTTATGACATATTGACAAGAGAGACATAGACGCCTAGTGCCACATCGATAGGTTCAAATGGTACGAATCACTGAACGATGGAAATGTCAGAAACATTTCGTTCAACTTGATTGCAGTCGTACCGTATTTCCAAAGGACTCGACATGAAGAGTAACCGTAGGGCCTCCTCTTAAGACATCAACGAACCGAGCAGGGCGCAAAGCGGTTTTCACGGCATTCGCTAGTGCGTGTGTACCGCAAACTATAAATTTATCAACGTTGACCTCAACAAGCCATAGGAAGACCGTACCATTGACCGAGATGGCGCCATTTGCCTGGTGAACCTCGTCGTCAACAAGCCGCTTTAAATCAGGCCTGCCTTTCTCAATTTGTAGCCCGGGATATTTCAATCCTTTGGCTTTGGTTGTGTCGTCTCCCGCTTTGATTTCTTCGTCTCCTTCGGCCGAATCGTCGTCCCATGACTGAGCATCCTCCACGACTGCCGTCACGTAGACGCGGACACTGACGCTGATTTTGGGCGATACCTCTGCAATCGCGGGAACGAGTTGGTCCGCGATCCATTCAATGTGGCCTAGTGGAATAAATTTTAGAGATGTGCTCGGCATACGATAACTGCACTTACTAGCGTCGCGAGCTGCCCATAAGAACACCACTCTAGTGCATTCGGTTTTATCCCTCTTCGCACGGCTAGTGTACCTCCCGGTCAGATACGGAAAGCTCGGCTGATAGAAGGAGCGTACTGGATCAAGTCGAGAAGAAGCGGAAGGGTAAACGCTACCCCTGACCCCCCTGTATACACCACCTGGGTCAGTAATGGTCACCATAGATGGAAGAGCTGAATCTTCACCAGCAATCAACACCACGGTCTCGTATCCTCGGAGAAGCGGCGGCGAACTATAAGGTCCATCGAGAATTACCTTCATCGCTGAATCCTTTTCAGCAGCTTTCAGCAGGCGCTTAGTGAAGCCAGATCGCACGCGGACGAGAAATATAAGCTTCTTCGTCACCGTCCCGTCATCTTCGGACGATTTTTGCGAGCCATCATCTTTCTCTGAGGCGTTAGGAGCATCGGGAGGGATGTCAATCGTAGAGATGGTAAAGGGGTGGGCTTCGAAGGGGGAGGCAGATGCGCTAGGTATGGTTAGATATACACTCTGTCCAGGCCGCCAGTGCATATGAGCTGGTCGGTGAACGGTTATACGGGCAAAGTGCGGCGAGAGCACGTCGACGCGGCCGACTTGGTCGGCGGAGCCTTTCCTGAAGTATCCTGCATTGTATACCAAGATGCGAATAAAGCGCATCGCCCGATCGAGGCCCCAGATAAGAAACGCGGGCCAGACGTAATACCCGACTCTACGTGTATTTGGTGAGCCTCGTTGTTGAAGGGTTTTGGGAGACTTACAGAATTCCTTGAGCATGGAAGTATCCTGCGAGGAGTGTTATACTATAGGGAGATAGAGCGTCATTTTTGGCACAAAGTCGTCGGTTAAAGAACGTACAAGGCCATGAAGAAATGGACAACAAGAAACATCTCGTAATTGCGGTCTCGCAAGGGCCGGATAGACACGATGCACAAGATTGTGAGTGCAACCGATCCTACAACACCGCATTGGATCCAAGGGAGGGACCAGGCAAAGCTTCCCGTCATTCTAAGAGGTCGAGAAGTCAAGAATTGATTGAATACCGTGAATCACGAACCCAACTTTAATCTATGGAAGGGTTGAGTTCGACGTGATTTAACCGCGGTGACAGGAATGACTCACTCGTCCTGCAGCATGAACCCAAAGCAAGACACAAAGAACGCGTGCGGTCATACCATGCAGATAATTCAGCTATGAAGGAGGTTTAATTGTTGATGGTTATGCTGCGCGGCGAGGGACTTGGAGATGTTTACCTTATCAAAGCTTACACCGGTAAGGACTTCGACATGAATTAGCTCGTCGTCATCAGATGATATAGATCACTCACAAGAGATAATGTTATTCTTGGTACCAAGTGCCGTCATCAGCGGAAGTTGAGCAGAGGCCAAGTTGCCAGCGATATTTCCCCAATATTTTGGATCATATTTGACTCCTTTCTTTGACGTGGCTACAAAACAAGGTCATTTTCGGACACTAATAGGGTGGAAGAGGCAGCAACATTACGCACTGTTGACTAACGACCATACGAATATCAGTGTCGTGTACGCGGCGGTCAAGAAGACTTCAGCGACATTGAGGGTGTATGAGTTTCCGATAGGAACCGTGTACCGAAAAATGATAGCCCGGAAAGCATTTATAGTCGCCGATGGTAGCCTATAAAGGGAGACCGCACCACGAGCAGAGGTGGGCTTTCGATCTTTTTTGGAACGCGTAATGCGGTATATAAGCGCAAGAGAGTGGCAAGCCGAGACGAATGCAATGAAAGCCCCAACACAGATCCATGCATTGATGGGATAGTTGACGGCCTGTGCAACGCGAATAGCCCTATCGGGGTCAGGAGTCTGCGAGGCCTTAGTGATAGCAATAATTTTGTCTGGGGTGAATGGGTCGCTAGAAACGGGGGAAGCCATGATTTGGGATGTCGAGGTTGGAAAACGCTGGGGAGCCCCCGGTTATATACGCGAATCGTGCAGCATCGTGGCATAAGAGTAAGGTTTGAGAATCCGCCGACATGGTATTCGATGCGTGTGAGACGGGAGAAGGTTTTCAAGAGTGCAGTCCAGACCAGTAATAGCTGCCGTAAAACTCACTGGCCCCTGCATTTCGATGGCCCTTATCTGATAGGCCATCGCTAATCAGATTAGACATCCTCCCATCTTATCGCCTCCCTAAAATTATTTATGGAGTACCATCGTGATTGCCTCGTGGCACCATAGCTTGAGAAAGGGACGTGGCAATTAGGCATGTGCGCGCTCTTATTTGTGGACCACAATGTTCGACGCCTTATGTTTGCTGCTTGGATGGGGTTGCAGGCCTGGATTTTCGCGCGAGCTGGCAGTTTGGACGGCAATGTATGCACCTTCATGTCCCCCCTGACATCTCCGGTACCGGCAGGAAGTCATGGAATTTCGCCCGACCATATGTACACACGGTCAGAGAAGAAATAGAACCAATCAAGAGTGACGTGAATGACAGAAGCTGGAGCACATCGGCTTGGCAAACTTCGCTGAACGTGGGGCCGGACGACAAGTCAGTTGACATTATTCAATGGAGAAATGTATAGAGGATTTTCACAACGATTACGTATATGAAAAAGAAGCATACGGATTGTGCGATCCCAGGGTGGGGCATATAGGTAAAAAAAATCGTGCGGAAGACTTCTGAAGCGTATTTTATGCGTCACTATCCTCGACGTTAGGGAGAGCTAAAATAAAGAGTCGACAGTGCTCACCGCGCCTCCAAAGGCCTCGACATGCAAGGTAATTATGGGTCCACCCCTGAGAATATCAAGCACCCGCGGACGACGCAATACATTCCTAACAGCATTCGTCAACGCATGCGTCCCACAAACTAAACCACGATTCAATCCCGCAATTCCATTTCAGGCAACGAAACACCCACCGTTGACAGATATCGGTCCACCGGCACACAAGATCTCCTCGTTCAAAATCTCGCTCAAGTTAGGCCGTCCAGACTGGACTTTCATGATTTCGGTATCGAGGAGCTGTGGGTCGGATGAGGAGACGGGGCTGCTGCCTCCGACTTTCATTTCCGTGTCGTTGACGGACGACAGTGGTGCTGCTGGCGGCTAGGGAGACGTCGTCCCATGCCTGAACATCGTCGGCTACTGCGGTGACGGAAGGCGCGGATGTGAACGATCACGGACGAGGGGACGCCCTGCATAGCTCGGCGGAGTGATTCAGATATCCAGTTGATGTGTTCTGCATCGTAGAAATCGGACGCACGTCAGATCGAGATAACAAGAAGGAGAGGGGGTTGCACCTACCGATATCCCTGATCGCCCATATAAAGACAATTCGCGTGCGACAGACCGGGTTACTTGTCTTTGATCGGCTGCAGGATGTATGGTTAACGCAAGTCAAGTATGATAAGAGACTCATGTACAGGAGGAGATCAAGGAGCAGAGGGAGCGTGAAGACCACACCAGATCCACCTACAGTAACATCAGCATCCAGCTGCCGAACATGAAGAACAAGGGGTCGCTCACGAGCGATCACAATAACGGTTCCGTACCCTACGAGCATGGGCGGAGAGCTATACGGTCCATCCACAATGACCTTCAAAGGGCTGCTTTGAGACGTGCTAACGCTGTCTAACAACCGCCGTGTGAGTCCCTGCCTCACGCGCACAAGGAACACCAGGCTTCGACGTGTGCCAGCTGCGATTTGCCATCGGCCAGTTCGCTTTCGCCGTCGTCGATGGCCATGATGGTGGATGGGTGCGACTCGAGAGGGGAGGCGGATATAGCGGGGAAGATGAGGAAGGTGCTTTGTCCTGGCAGGCAGTGGAAGTGGCGCGGAGCTGGGACTGTCACGCGGAGGAAGTTGGGGGAGAGAATACCGAGGGACGAGACCCTTGTCTCGGATGTTTTCTGGCGTTTTAAGGGGCTGGGGTTGAAAGCGAGGACGCGGAGGATGCGAAGGAATCTGTCGAGCGCCCAGAGGAGGAAGGATGGCCAGATGCCGTAGAAGACTAGGCTGGGTTATATGTCAGGTCTTTGAACGAAGGAGGTCTGGGGAATTACCTTACTATCGTCCTTGAGCATGGAAGTAGACGCTGAGGAGGAAAATGCTGGCAAGATTATCGTAAATAGATAAGAACAGGTGTGGAGGGGATTGAATGACTTACAATGCGAAAAGGCAGTGCACCACAAGGAAGACCTCATAGCTCCGTTGGCGAATCGAGCGCACCGTCGTAATACATAAGATGGTTAACGCCGATGGAGTCAGCAAGCCACACTGGACCTATCCGTCGGTGGCCGCACCGTCGTTAGCGAGGCTTAGACTTATCTGATGTCAATATTACTACCACGGTATAGAGAGAGGGATACACACCCAAGATGCGGCTGCAGCGAACATTAGCGAAAGTACTGAATGTACTAGAGACTGGGTACTCACTCGACCTGCCCCATGAAGCCAGGCGAGGACACAAAGGATGCGTGCCGACATGCGATGCAGATGGTTCAGCTGATGATGGATGTTCATAGATTTCTCGGGACGCCGAGGACGATATGACACACCTCGTCAAAACTGACACCGGTAAGTACTTGGGGTACGTGAAGAAGCGCGGGACGCAGATAGGCTTATCGGGGTCAGGAGGGGCAGCCAAGGTCGAGGCGTCGAAACCATATTCCTGGAAAAGCTAGGTAGCATGATGTGGGCGGGCGAAGGGGTCGAAATCCTTGGAGGGAAGGCGTCTGCCCGTGCAGATCGTTACAAGAAATTCTTGGCAGCACTTGGGAGACGGCTGTGTAATTTTGGGACTTCGAGGCACCGGACTATCTGCCGGGCGTCGAGGCTGAACACAAGGCGACCTGGATGCCATGGTCGGGCAAGGGATTTTCCTGTTACTCGCTGATCGACGCTGGTTTTAGCGACATGGAAGGGGAGCTCATCTAATCAGATAACTCACGAGTATAAATAGCATTCGCGGTTTGGAAGGTTTTTCTCAGATGACACCATGCGAGGCCGAGGTGTTGTCCGACGGTCTTATCTGATAAGCGGATGCGTTATCAGATTTTCTGGGGAGCTGATTACGCCCTGGTGTGCGCTTCTGAGGAGAAATTTCATTGAACGGATGGCCGAGATGGAAGAGCGAAGAAGGAGAAGGTTAAGATGTGGTTATGGATCATTGTTGACAGCAGGCCGAGAATTACCCATTGGGCACGCGAGCGAGTCTCAAACGAGCATAGCGTCCTGTGAACATCTATCATAAGATGTGGGTAAGTGAGCCGGCAGAAATCTTACTCATGGCGTAAGGGGCGCAGTCTGAAGGCAGGAATGCAGGTCAAGGTGGTTGAAGGAGCCTTCAAGTTCAAGGGCAGAACGGAACATGGCTTACCTAATTCCACGTGTTAGCAGTTTTGCAGGGAAATCTTTTCTTGGCCTGCTCGCAGCTCGTCGTTTACGTCTGCTCAGGCATACAGCTTTCTCTACGCGACCACATCATCTGTACTCTCTTTTCCTTCCCCCCCACTGTAAATTTTCTGTGACAGTATCTCAATGCCGGCTACGGAATCGCCCGACGACAGGGAAAGGGACACAGAACGAGGCGAGCGAGGTGATCGAGGGGGGAGGCAAAAAGCCTCTGCAGCAGCAGCCGCTAAATGTGCGTATCGTTGTGCTTGAAATCGTATACTTATCGGCTCATTGTGTATTTTCTTGTAGCATCCAAGGATCTATCGCATGTCCCATGTAAATTCTACAAAGTGGGAGGGTGCACAGCCGGATCATCCTGCCCATTCTCCCACACCCTTACAGAACCAGGCGGTCAGAAGGAGACCTGTGCGTGGTTCGTAAAGGGTAACTGCAAATTTGGCCACAAATGCGCTCTGGCACATATCCTGCCGGGCCAGAACATGGCTATGGATCGAAAGAACAAGAAGACTGCTCAGATCGCTGCTGCAGCGGCTGCCGGTGGTGGCGAGCGCGGAGAGCGGTCTGAGAGAGGTGGTAGGGATGGAAAAAATGGACGGGGAGGCAATCCAAAACGTGACGGCCATGCGCCGAATTCTGGCAACTTAGGGAACCGCAACCCCCTGCTCGCTGGTGGCTCGACTGCTCCCACTCGTATCGCATCTTCCACCCCAACTGGACGTCCACCAATGTCCATGCCGCTGAAGGCGACCCTTTCTCCGTCTGCACCCGCACCACCACTTGCTTCATTTGGTGTTCTTGACGACCTAGAAGGCGACGGTGTGAAGCTAGCAACTGCCCCTGCTCAGGGAAAGCAGGCATCGCAAGATAGTACTGCTGCCCCGACCCCGTCTGCCTCTGCAGACCCGACTCCATCCAAGCCAAAATCCCCTGCACCCCTACCTGCCTCTGCCCCGCGTACCGCCGCCACACCTACAAAACCTGCAACGGACTTCGGACCTATCGGTTCTCCCCCCAGCAGCGCCTCTAGGACGAACGGCACGACGTTCTCGCCGGGCACCTCCCCTCATCATCTTAATGGCATCAACGTCGCCCCGGGCGCATCAGATAACGGGAATAACTTCCTATCGAGCTCGCCGTTTTCTGCGCCAGGGACACAGTCCGTGTTCCTGTCGGGAGGAGGGTCGTACAACGGTACTGGTGGTATGGCTGCCAGTCTCGGGAGCGGGCTGGCGATGATGGGCGGGAGGAAGGGATGGGGCAGTGGTGGCGGGGAGAGCGGCAGCATTGGGACGGGTGGATTCGCGGGGATGGTGCCGTCGTCAGTGCAGCAGCGGATGAATGGCGGAGGGCGCGGCGAGTACGATATTGGGTTCGAGGTCGAGGAGTATGGTGCTAAGAGGTCTGGGCTGGGTATGGGAAGACCTGGTGCCGGACGCGGGCAAGACGTCGCTGTGGAGGACGGAGACTTTGAGGATTTCCTGCCCAGCTCGTTGACGGATTTGCTTACACCGGAGGAAAGGAGTAGAAGGATGTCGAGGAGCAATTCAGGGCAGGGTCCCGCGACCGCTTTAGGTGCCTCTGGTGCTGGTTTTGTCACGGGGGAGCTGGGAGGCGCGGGTGCGGGTATGGGTGGTGGTGGGCAGGGTATGGGTCATCGCTACTCACGTTCAGTCCCTGCCCCATCGCTCCTCGGCGACGTCAGGTCGATCTGGGCCGAAAACAACGCAGGTCCTCTACCCTCCTCTCCTCCTACACATAGAGGCACGCCTTCTTCGTCATTCGTGCCTCGCTTCGACGCTGGGATGCCACATGGACACAATGGTGGGGGTGACGACATGCTGAGCATGAGCATGGGCAGCGCAGGCAGCGGAATGATGAACCTCAGCCCAAGCAATGCTAGTGCGGCGTTCCTGCCTGGCCTTCACTCGCATTACCTGACATCGAAGGCAAAGCAAGTTCAGGCGCAACAGTTGGGCCTCGGCGGGTTGGGAAGAGGCGTGAGGAATACTAGTGGACCGATGTACGGCGGAACAGGGGGGGCTGGCTCGACGCTGGCCAACAACTACCTCCTCAGTGGCGGGCCGACCCTCTCCAGCTCTCCAGGTAACCACATCCACACTCATACCAATTCGCAGACGAACACACTCCACACATACCGCGCCACTCCCTCGCCCTTTGATCTCACCCAACACCAACATCACCATCTACACCCCCAACCCCACACCGCACGGCCCATCCCCTCCAACCCAGCATCCAACAACCCCAACCCCGATGAAGGCTCACACCTCCTCTCCCCTGGTGCCCGTGCGCTCCAGTCGCATGCACCGGGACAGAGTCTCCCGCAGGGCCTCGCAGCCGGTTACTCGCGCATCCACGCACTCCCCCCGCTCGCCTCCCCAGGCAGCGCCAGCATCTTCGGCGGTGGCACGCCACCCGCGGATCCCGCTTCCAACGCCGGCATCCCCAGCAGCGGCCCGTACGGCGGATGGAAGGCGGCGTCGCCGCCGTCGGGTAATTCTTCGGGCTTGGACGGCATGTTCTCGCGCCTGTCGTACTCTGCGGCTACGGCTACGGCGTCGAGGGCTCAAGGTCAAGGGGGTGCGGCGCCTGTACCGGTGGGTCCGGGGGTGGGCCAGGCGCAGGGGAGCACGATGGCGCCGCCGGGGCTGACGAGGAATGTTAGTGGTGGGAGGTATCCCCAGCAGCAGGTGGGGCCGCTGAGCCCGTTGAGCGGGCCTGTGGTGAGCCGTGATGATGATGATGATCTGTTCAGCATGGATGGATGAGTCGTTTTGGGCGAACGTGGATTAAAAACGACAATCCGCCCCCCCTGCTTGTCGTCGGTCCTGTACTTACTGTTTTGCTTTCTTTTTCTTTTTTTTTTCTTTTTGGCCACACCATCGTCATCATACTACAAGCTACGCCGCGCACAGACTCATCTGCCAAAAGCGTAATATAATCAGTACTCGTACCTACTGACATTGTTCGATTTTTTTTACTTCCGCGTCTGTTTCTTCTGTAGAATCATTCTCTCTGTGTCCCTTTTTTAACGTATTGATTGTGACTTCGTTGCGTGAAGCGGGAGCTCGATCGTGAACATCCGAGAGGGGATTGTGGTTCGTATGCATAGCAGTATTTATGACGGGTGTACAAGGAGGCGTAGTAGCGTCAAAACACAATGTGATAACATCTGTTTATTTAGTTACATTTATCTTGAGTTGAAGAGTGTATTGAGGTCAGTGTGTGCGTGGTGACTGCGTCTGATTCGAGAACGAGTTGCATTGCGATTATGCATGTAATTACTGTATATAGATGTCGGGCGATGTGCCAAAGGTGCTCACAAGATCTCCCCCCCTGGGAAGCAGGAATTATAACTCCTCTACTAGTGTGAGCGCAAAGCTTTTCTTTGGCACAGAGACATTCCGAGATACTGATGAGCTCCGGATGGGGTACGTGCTTCCTTGCGTTCATCAGCAGGGCTTCAAGCCTCTTTCCCCCAACGGCCATGATGGCAATGTGTCTCTGCTAGAATAGATTTCGCAATGAGCGTATTGGCGTGCGCCTCCCTAAGTAGTCGCTTGCTTGTCTCGAGTCCTGCGACATCAAGGTTCTCCGCTTCATCAAAGCGGCCCTGGTCCCAGTGCGTCTGCGCTAGGCCGGTGATACAAAAGAGCCTGCGAAGATGATCCTCCACAAGTACTCGCTTGTGCGCCTCGACCGCTGCGACAAGTTCATCTCTACGACGGGGATGAGGTGACCTGGCAAAGAGTTCGCTGATGGGGGCGGTGTGTGATTCGATCAGTACCCTTCGGACTAGGAAGGCGGAGAAAAGGGACCAAGTTGGGGGGTACTCCGCAGCGCCTTCCCCTGGTTGGTGGTTGTGTCAGGCTCCTGGATTTGGCCATCTAGTCGGGCTTCGTGGCGGCGCTCGTTCCTCCATCTGGGCGGTGATCAGGAATTTGCTGTTTGAGCGAGATGGAATAGGTTAGGCTGTCTGGAAGTAGATACATGATGCACGTTTGAGGGAAGGCTAGAGGTTCTATTTACCGACCTCCGAGTCCAGAATACATGTATGCTGGATGAACCCTTTTAGTTCTTGACTGTTCTTGTAGTAGGGACGTATACCGCCAATCACAGCAAGTACCAACGCAATCATTTCTCGAATCTGGGATGGACACACAAAGGGCTGATGATGGGCGCGCAAATCAATATATCGGGGAGACGCTGGAATGGACTGACCCGCTGCGGGAATAAGTTTGTTGTTGACGGAACGACGTTTAAAGCCTCCGGTGATGATGTCGAGGTCCGGCAACTGCCGTTATTGTGTACGAGCTTCTGTTCGCGTACAAGACTTGCTCTCTTCCTCAACCCATGGACGAACGAATGACCAACTTTGTTGTCGGATCCAGCTACCAGCCCCTCGATGTCATCGGCGAGGGGGCCTACGGCGTCGTCTGGTCAGTACAACTAGTAGCACACCCTCATCGCCTGCTCAATCTCGCCACAGCTCTGCAATCCACACACAGACACAGCGCAAGGTCGCAATAAAGCGCATCACCCCCTTTGACCACTCCATGTTCTGCCTCCGCACCCTCCGAGAAATTAAGCTCCTCCGCCACTTTCATCACGAGAACATCATCTCCATCTTGGACATCCTCCGGCCCCCAAGTATAAACGAGTTCTCCGAGGTTTATCTCGTACAGGAGCTCATGGAGACCGATCTGCACCGGGTCATCAGAACGCAGGAGCTGAGTGACGACCATTGTCAGTACTTTATATACCAGGTGCGTCACAGGCCCTTTCTCTTTGTCCCCTTCTCAAGGAACTTCTTTCAGACCCTCCGGGCTTTGAAGGCGCTACACTCGGCAGACGTTCTGCACCGCGATCTGAAACCATCGAACCTCCTCCTCAACGCCAACTGCGACCTCAAGGTATCCCATCGATCCGAGAACGATCGGCCGATGTATACTCAACTTGCCTCTCTAGATCTGTGATTTTGGCCTCGCGCGTTCCGCCCGCCCACCTCCAAACGTCGCGAACGATAGCAGCACTTTCATGACCGAGTATGTCGCTACCAGGTACGCCGCCACTCTATCCTTTTTTGGGCACATCCTGACTCCCACTCAGATGGTACCGCGCCCCGGAAGTGATGCTCACGTTCAAGGAATATACCCGCGCGATAGACATGTGGAGTGTCGGATGTGTTCTGGCGGAGATGCTTAGTGGAAAACCCCTCTTCCCTGGACGTGACTGTATGTTGACCCTGAAAACCATTGAGCTCGTCCTCGTCGCTGAGTTTTTTCTCCTCTAGATCACCACCAGCTGTCAATCATACTCGATATCCTCGGCACGCCGTCGATCGACGATTTTTATGCCATCACTTCACATCGATCGAAGGAGTATATTCGGGCGCTGCCGTTCCGGAAGAAAAAGAACCTTTCGCAACTGTTCCCAAAGGCTAATCCATTGGTGGGTTGCAGTCCGATCCTTTTTTCTCTATCGGCTAACAACATCTTCAAGGCAATTGATTTGATGGAGAAATGCTTGACCTTTAGTCCGAAGCGGCGGATCGAAGTCGGTGAAGCGCTGAAGCATCCTTACCTTTCCGTGAGTTCAAGACTTTTTACACGTATCGTCACGGCGCTAACGGCTCCTGCAGCCATATCACGACCCGCTGGATGAACCGGTCGCACGACCGCTTGACCCTTCCTTCTTCGACTTCGACAACGGCGATCCACTTGGCAAAGAAGAACTAAAAGGTGCGCCCCCATCCGTTCAAGCCTTCCCCCCCCGATCTCATATTTGTCCCATAGTACTTATATACAACGAGATCATCCGTCCTGATAATACACCAGCACCGTTCCTCCTTGGGGGTGGTCCTTGATGTTCCTACCTCGGTTTTTGCTTTCACTGACTCAAAGGAGGGGTCTATGAGACGTCCATATTCTTGCTTATCATACCATGGGACCACTTATAATGAGTTAATTGTAATTTGTAGATTTATTATTAATAGAGGGAATCGAGTGCGTTAGTCTCGACACCAGCCGTTACGGATTTGGACACTGTTGCGGTGTTATTAGTCCTGGTAGTAATTACCCCTCCACATCATCCAAAAACAGGCACATCAGATTTTTTTCAATAAAACATCGCGCCTTCCATTCAGATTAAGCACTGCGATGACGGACAGGACGGCTGGGTTCGAGTCCACGAGTGCGTCGAGACGACCTTGAGCAGCTGACGTAAGCATGAAATTCATGTGTTTGGCGCGACGACGACGTTGCCGGACTACCTGTGTCCTCCCCCGTCGTCCATGTTGACCAGCGTCAGATCTTTCGTTTCGGAACGGCGGAAAGGGCTCTCAAAAGCTGCGGTGATCGTGGGCGGTGCGTATATCGTCCGGAGCTATGTTCGGGACCGGCTTGAGGAGGTCAAGGATAGGCTGGAGCAGGAACGTATGGCCCGTGAAAAGTGAGTCTTCCGGGTTTATGGGGGATTTGGTGTGGGTTGTTGATTGGGGTACGCGCGTAGTTTGAAGAGGAGGTTTCGGGGGACGCAGGATAATGTCTCGTATACGGTGATGGCGCTCATTCAGACGCTGTCGGATCGGGTGTTGAGTGAGATGGACGTGGAGGGGTTGACGGCGGAATTGCAGAGTCGGTCGAGGGCGAGGCTGGAGAGTAAGAGGAGGGAGAGGGCGCCGTCGAGTGTGGGGAGTAGTGTGGAGGTGGTGGGGGAGGGGGATGCGCGGTCGGATGCGGGGTCGGGGGTGGTGTCGGTTGCGTCGGTGGAGGGGCGTGGTGTGGGTGCGGCGGGTGAGGGTTCGGAGATGTCGACGTCTGGGCTGCAGAGCTGGGTGGAGTCGTCTGGGACACCGAGGGGGGAGGGGGAGGAGGTGGGGAGGATGGCGGAGTCGGTTGGGACGGTGGAGAGCGTTTCTGTGGCGGGCTCGGGGACGGTGGGTGGTGTGTTTTGATTTGGGCTGAAGTGGAACTTATTTTTTATGTTAGGTGGAGAGTGTGATGAGTTCTTCGATGGTGTCGGACTCGAGCAGCGCGAGGACGACGGCGGAGCTGTGGAATGAGGTGAAGATACTTAGTGCGTTGCTTTTTGGGATGGGTGTCCTTGTGCTGACTTGTATGAATGCAGCGTTTACGAGGACGCTGACGACGCTATACTCGACTACGCTTCTGGCGCTGCTCACCACGATCCAGCTGACGCTTCTTGCGCGGACAAAGTACGTGCAGTCTGTGCTCCAGATGGAGCGGGAGGAACGGATGCAGGACCGCCTCGAGGATGAGCTCTCACTCAGCAATATCCTGATGAACTCGGGTAAGGGCTTGGAGGACCTGTTGGCGGGGGATATGTCGGCGCTTCTGGGCGACGAGGAGCCGGGGGTGGAGGGGGGGGAGATTAGTGAGGAGGTCGAGAGTCGGTTTTTGACGATGAGTTGGTGGATTTTGCATGTGGGGTGGAAGGATGTTGGGGAGAGGGTGAGGCGGGGGGTTGAGGAGGCGTTTGAAGGGTGAGTACCGTGGACTTGTACTTTGTTGGGAATGGGGCTGATGGATCGTGTAGGGTGTCGTTGAAGAGTAAGCTCGCGGCGATTGATTTGCATAGACTTGTGAGCGATGTTCGGCGGAGAGTGGAGCATGAAATCACATTTGAAGGCAAGGAACGACGAATAAAGTACGTTGATACTATGGACATTGAGAGATGGGTGTTAACGATGGGAACAGCTTCGTTTCGTCTCTGCTCCCTCCCACGCCCGAGACGGTTCAACACGTCCTCACACAAGGCGGGTTCCCCTCCCATGCCGCCTCCGCACCCTACGACCTCCTCGAATGCGACGACGCCGCCTCCTCCCAGCTCTCCCATTCCCACCCGCACCTCCCTGCCGTGCCTCATCCGTACGACGTGCAGGACCCGGCGTTCACGGCGCTGCTGGAGGAGACGCGCGCCATTGTTGCGTCGTCGGATTTTACGCGCGTGCTGGAGGTGTGTCTGGACCATGCGACGGAGGTGCTGTTTGAGGGGCTGGAGAGAAGTGTGTTTGTTGAGTCGGGGCCGGGGCTTGTAGGAGAGCCGGTGAGGATACGGCTGGCGGGGCTGCTGCCGGGCTTGGCGAGGTGGAGTCGGCTGGCGATGAATGCGCTGCCGAATGAGCTGGTGGATGTGAGTTGGGCGTGGCTCGTCTTCTTTACTTTTTTGTTGTGTTAATCATTTCGTTTTTTCTTGCAGGGTTTGTTGGCGGTGAGAGAGGTGGAGTGTCTTTCTGGGATTGTGTTTGCGAAGTTTGAGGATCGGTTTCGGTGACGGGTGAGGTTGTGTTGTAATTGGAATGGGCGGTGTGTACAGGATACCATTGGGCCGTACGCACGTGCGGGAGACGAGGTAGAGCTTTGGGGTCGGAGTCTGCCAAGAAGTATATATACTGGTTAGCATAGAAAACGCTTGTCTGCAGGACGAAGAAGAGAATACCTTAGACGTTGGTACTTCAGATAATGATAATTGCCAAATGCGGTGATTGTGACTGTGGGAACGTGACTATCAGACGCGTTCTGTCTCGCCGCGTTCAACGGTTGGCCACCTCCCTCAGCCGTCTCAGCCATGCCTCTCCTGCGCATCGAAGTATGCGACTTCAAGTCTTATAGGTATGTCCAATTTCCCCCTGTATCATGGTCAGGGGAAGATCTCACTATTTCTGCAGAGGCCACCAGACAATCGGGCCCTTTCGAAACTTCACGTCGGTCATCGGTCCCAATGGCGCGGGCAAGTCGAATCTCATGGACGCCATCTCGTTTGTGCTCGGCGTGAAGAGTGCGCAGCTGCGCAGTTCTCAGCTGAAGGATCTCGTCTACCGCGGCAGGCGGCTTGCCGTCGAAGACGGGTCGGAAGCAGGCGCGGAAGAAGATGAGGAGGAGGAAGAAGGAGAGGGCACTGCGAAGAAGGCGTGGGTCCTGGCTGTGTATACGGATGCGGATGGCAAGGAGTGGAAGTTTCAACGAACGTATGTCGCGAGCTTACTTGCGTTTCCGGAACCTGACTTCTATCTAGGGTCTCGACTACTGGTGCCTCAGAGTACAAGCTCAATAACAAAGCCGTCACGTACTCCGCCTATAATTCGGCCCTTATTGGACATAACATCCTCGTCAAGGCCAAAAACTTTCTTGTCTTTCAAGGCGACGTCGAAGCCGTCGCCTCCCAGTCCCCGCGCGAACTCTCACGACTCATTGACCAAATCAGCGGCTCCCTCGAGCTTGCTCCCGAATATGAAAAGGCGAAAGAGGCGCAGGAACGCGCGACCGAAAACGCGACTTTCAACTTCACGAAGCGGCGCGGTATAGCCGGCGAGATCAAGACGTACAAGGAGCAAAAGGGCGAGGCGGAGCGGTTCGAGAGTCTGTGCGCCGAGAAGGATGAGTTGATTCTGCGGAGGCATTTGTTTAAGCTGTATCAGATCGAGGAGGCGATGGAGGAGAATGCGCGGACTGTCGTGGCGAAGAATAAGGAGCTGGTGGGGCAGAGGGCGGAGCAGCGTGTGCATGATAAGGCGCTTGAGGTGGCCAGGGCGGAGCAGGCGAAGGTTCGGGGGAGTGTGATGCAGAAGGAAAAGGCCATCAAGAAGGCGGAGAAAGCTGTGGATGGCAAGGTGGGAGTGCTTTATAGCTCGACGGAATTTACACTCACCACTCGACAGAAACCTGACCTCGTGGCGGTAGAGGCACAGATCACCCATAGCACACGCAAGATCAATAATACAGGCAAGACAAGAGAAGAGGTAGCGCGGAACGAGGAGAAGTTGCGGGAACGGGTGGAGGCGCTGCAGAAGGAGCTGGAGAGTGTGAGACGGGCGGCGGATGCGGCGCAGGAAGAGCAACGTAAGGCCTCGCAGAAGAACATGGCGCTCAGCGAGGAGAGCCTCGAGGAGTACCGGAAACTGTGGGTGTTCATTCGTCGTTTGCTATTTATGTATCTGACTCCTTGAAGGAAAGCGGCGGCGAACGTACTCGCCATTGACGAGCGACAGCAGCTTGAACGGCTGACGCGTGATGAAAAGACCGTCAGCCGGACGCTTGCCCAGCTCATCGAGCGCGAGTCGGGTCTCCGCGAAAAACGCGACACCCGCGCGGAAGAACTAACCGCCCAGACCGAGAAAAAAGCCGAGGTGCCTGCTCCTTTCCCTCTTCGCACCCTCACTTTGACATAGCTCACACGCCCCCACAGCTCGAAGCGAAAATCACGTCTCTACAAGCCGAACTCGCGCGGATACGACAGGAGCTGGAGAATCAGCAGTCCGAGAAGACAAGGATTTCGAAGCTGGAACAGGAGGCGGATGAGAAGCTGCAGGCTGTGTATCAGCAGCTGTTGCAGGCGGGTGTGGATAGGAATGAGTCGGAGAGGGAGGTGAGGCTGAAGGAGACGCTGGCGAGTCTGCAGCGTATATTTCCGGGTGAGTGACTTGGTCCTCTTTTTATTTGGAGAGGGGCTGACGCGGTGGTAGGTGTACGAGGCCGCGTGGTGGATCTATGCAAGCCCATAGCGAGGAAGTACGAGACGGCGATGTCAGTTGTGCTTGGGAGAAATATTGATGCAATTGTGGTCGACGAGGAGAAGACAGCGATTGACTGCATTGAGGTGTGTGGCCGTCACCCTCGACCCTTGAACCCTTGTCTATATCAACTGAAATCTTTCACAAGTATATGCGCAATCAACGCGCAGGCCAAGCGACTTTCATCCCCCTTGACACGATACAAGTGAAACCCGTAAACGACAAATTCCGGTCCTTCGCCAAAGGGGTACGGCTCGCCGTGGACGTCATAGTCAGCGAGGGCGCTGTTGAGCGGGCCATACATCATGCGTGTGGGAATGCGTTGGTGTGTGATACGATGGAGAGTGCGAGGTATGTGTGCTATGAGAAGGGTCAGGAGGTGAAGGGTACGCCATTCTCTTTGGTTTTAGGTGTTTGCTGACTGGGCATTGTGGTAGCTGTCACGCTGGAGGGGACGGTTATTCATAAGAGTGGGCTCATCACGGGTGGCAGGAGTACACATGGGGTGGGGAAGAAGTGGGATGAGAAGGATGTGCAGGGTAAGCATATTCTCCAAGAACGGGTCCCATAATGTTCATGGAGTGTGCTATCAACAGGTCTGATGCGAGTCCGGGATGGTCTCAAGGCGCAAATGCGCGAACTTGCGAAGCAAAAGCCGCGTGGCCAGACGGACGAGAACCTCATTGCGGAGATATCACGTTTGGACTCAGTTATCACGGTGGCGAGGGACGACTTGGTGAGACCCCTCACTGTTATTTCCACTTCCTGAGGGTGTACTAACTCTGAGCATCGCAGAGCGCGTGTAAACTCCGCATCACTGGGCTGAAAGACGAACTCAAACACCTCGAGAAGGAGATAAAGCAGACCACCCCCGAGTTGAAAAAGGTAGGGTCCATCCTGCCGCCCTGCATATCATCATATACTGACGATGTTCATTTGTCGATAGGTGGAAAAGAGCCATGCCACTTGTCTAGCGCAAATCGCACAACTCTCAGCGGTCGTCAACGCAGCCGAAGATGGCGTCTTTAAGGCGTTCTGCAAGAAAATCGGGGTTGCGAATATTCGCGAGTATGAGGAGCGTCAGATGAAGGTTGCACAGGAGGAGAGCAAGGCGAGGATGCAGTTCGAGACGCAGATTGCCCGGCTCGGTCATCAGTGAGTCGTTTCCGTATCTGTACATTTCGGGGTCTGACTAAACCATCTTAGGGCCGACTTCGAGGCGGAAGGCCTGAAGACCACAGGGGAGCGGCTGGCAAATCTCGAAGGTGTGATTGCAGCCGAGGAGGCGAACCTTGCAAAGTGGGAGGCACAACGGGACACGCTCAAGGAGGAGATCGTAGCATTTGAGAGCACGATTGCGGGTCTGAGGGAGGAGCTGGGGGAGATACAGGAAACGTTGGAAGAGAAGAATAAGGTGGTGGAGGCGGTGAAGAAGACAACGTCCAAGGCGGCGAAGGCGCTGGATATGGCGCTCAAGGAAATTGCCACATGTGTTAGTGGCTCCCCTCTTTGTTTTGGGCTGTTGGAATCATACTAACGCTGTGCTTAGAACGACGAGATTGAGAAGCTGGGGTTGGAGCGGTCGGCGATCTACCGTAAATGTCGTCTGGAGGAGATACAGCTTCCGCTGCTGCGAGGGAATCTGAAGAATGTGCCTATGGAAGAGGTATGGTCTATGCATCGTGCTATACGATTAGTATTTGATATCCGTTCTTAGAACCTCCGAGAAGAAGTCGCGATGGACGTTGACGAGGACGAAGATGGGACGCAGCAGCCGAAGAAGGTGCAGGACTTTGGCATCGAGGTTGACTTTGAAAGCTTGGATGAGGAGACACGCGAAAGTGGCTCGGTGGAGGATTTCGACAAGGAAATCGCCAAGCTGAACACTGAGATTGAGCGCATGGCGCCTAACTTGAAGGCGATCGAGCGGTACGCTCTCTGCTTCATTATCTTCGCAATCACTTTCCTGACGGCCTTCGTTGTAGCCTTGATGATGTTGAAGCTAAGCTCGCGGATACGGAAAGAGAAGCGGATAAAGCGCGTAAAGACTCTAAATCGGCGCGGGATGAGTTCCAGGATGTAAAAAGGCGAAGGTAATGCAGTCCGAGCATCTCGGTCCCCGTGCTTGGCTAACGAACGTTTAAGATGCGAACTGTTTAACAAGGCGTATAACCATATCTCCGACCGCATCGATCAGGTATACAAAGATCTGACGAAGGGCAAGGCCTCGCCTATGGGAGGTGTCGCGTACCTTAGTTTGGAGGATAGCGAGGTATGTTGTATGTTGATCTCGGTGATCTTACTTGCTGACATTTTGTACAGGAACCGTACGCTGGAGGCATCAAATATCATGCTATGCCACCGATGAAGCGATTCAGAGATATGGAGCAGCTCTCGGGTGGCGAGAAGACCGTTGCGGCACTTGCTCTCCTCTTTGCCATCCACAGGTAATTGTCCTCGGACTCTAGTGGGAACATTGCTGATATGAACTGGTCTCAAGTTACCAGCCCGCCCCGTTCTTCGTCCTGGACGAAGTTGACGCTGCACTTGACAACACGAATGTTGCAAAGATCGCCAACTATATCCGCGCACAGGCGTCTGATACATTCCAGTTTATCGTCATCAGTTTGAAGGGCTCGCTTTATGAACGTGGCAATTCTCTCGTCGGTATATATCGCGACCAGGAGGTCAATAGTTCACGCACGCTAACACTAGATGTGAGTTTACCAACTAATTCTCTCCAGCGAATGATGGCCTTATCCTTCCTTAGCTCACCCAATATGATGAATGACGAAGTTGTTTCTGTTATATCCCGTCTTTGCACTGCTTTGGATCTTGCTACTTTTTCTGTATTGCCTATATTCCTATCATTATACTCTCAATGTGTGTATATTTAATGACCTGAGTCAATGTAATATGATTCGACATCATCAGGAAAAATTCACATGTCTATGTAGAGGTACGTAGCCTTGATACTTGTTGTACCTTTGTACGCAAGTCCCCCATTACGTAGATGCCAATACCTACCAGCCCAGGTACTGTAGCTCCCCATAGCTGTCCATACGCAAGCTACAAAAGCTATATACTGCTTGATTCTTGCGATAATTCACATATAGGAATGGTAGACATATAGATCAATATATTTGTTTGAACTACTACAATACATCGTAAGGTACCTGGGTCAACAAAGGAATACCACACTCCAAGGCTCTCTGCGCTCGCGAGCGGCAAGGGACAAAAGAGAGGAAGGAGAAAGCCGAGGTGGAGCTGCTGGGCCTGCGTCATCCAGGAGCCGGAACTGTGCTGGTGGTCGTTCTATTCAGTAGAACGAGCCTGCGAGTTCCCTGAATAGAACAAGGTCTTTGAAAGCGTGATTTGAACTAGAAAAACCAAGCCACATGTGAAGACTAAAATATGGATTCAACACATGTATGAGGCTTGAGTTTTTCCATCTCATCCCACAAAGTGGTCTGCAGCTAGAAGATTGTGCTGGTGGACTATCAAGCGTCGAAGGTCGTTCTTCGGCCGTTTAGCTGGCAGGTATGCTATGAGTCAGCAAATATGGTATGGGGGGTGGAGACGTACTGAGCAGCTCTCCGCTAGGTGAACACTTCCTCCGCCCAGTTGACGGTCCAAACCACAGTCCAGGGCCGTATCACATGGGCTGTCTACATATGGTCGTCGCTAATGGGATGGTCAGTATAGTCAGAGCAAAATAGTTGCAACTTACAAAATGTGCAAACTAGGGGAAGCCTCCTGGATGCAACACTGAGCCCCTTTTGGTCCTTCCTAGCGAAACGAGGCGTCGAGGGTTGATGAGGTGGCGGGTACATGGGCCCACAAACAGGGGCACGTGCCACTCAGGTGGTGCCAACATAACTGGCAATCAAGGACATGATGATCACAACCCCCGCTGCCAACAAAAGGTGTTGGAATTTCGGGCTTGATAGCGAGCACAGGGGCGGTTAAGCCAAGGGTGGACAATCTCGTAAGGAGATTGGCCAGTATATTTTGACTTATATACCTAGCTATCTCTATATTACTAAGGTAGAAAATTGTAAGTAAAATTTACTGAATACGAAAATTGCATGATAAGTAAGCATGTCGTCATGCCTGATTAACTAGCGGGCGAGATTCCAACACTCTCCCTTAATCTGGCATGACACTATAGTAAGAGTTAGAAAATAGAAAGAAAATATATCCAACACAATCTCGTATAGCCTGCACACACCCTCTGCTCTCTAGTCGCCCTCTACATCTCTATCCGCGATGACCGGCCAAAACATCAATAACCTTTTGAACTCCGTCCCGAAGCTTGGCGCATCAAATTCTGATGGCAACATCACCACCTATCAAGATTGGAAGTTCGCGATGTCGATGGTATTACGCAGGGCTGAGTGCTGGGAAATTATGACGAAAGAGAAGCCTACGACACACGAATCTCAATCCAATTGGGAGAGCAAAGCGGAGGACGCCCTAACGGCTATTGGACTGACAATAGACCCCAGTCAGTATCAATACATTATTGATGCCGTTGATGGCGTGGATGCATGGAAGAAACTCCAAAAGATCTACGAGAAGAATTCCCGCGCCAATCGAATTGCCCTGATGCGCAAGTTCTACGGTGCCCATCACGATACCGACAAACCCATCGAAGATTACGTAAACAGTGTCACCAGGACGGCTGCACAACTCAAATCAATCGGCGTCAAAATCGAGGATAGCACGATTATTGATGTGCTCATCATGAACCTCAATGAAACCTGGTCTAGTATGGCCACCTCACTCAGCGCTACAATGGACGACTTGAACATTGTTTCTGATGTCACGGGCACCCTGATTGATGAAGAAGCCCGACGGAACGTGAACAATCACCTCAGCCACCAAAAACTCACCGATATGGCAATGGTCGGTAAATATTCGCCAAACATCACCTGTTACACTTGTGGGAAAAAAGGGCATTTAGCCCGAAATTGCCGAGACGCGAAGAAGGACAGGACAGGAACAGATGATGACACAAAGAAGACTGACACGCCCGACAATGCGCACATCGCAACCGACAACGATTATGCTTTCTGATCCCGAGATCACTTCTTGATGACGTATCCCGAGGCCAGGGAGAGCCTCGATGATAGAAGTTGATGGTTTCCAGAGCCAGGGAGAGCTTTGACGACGCGCAATGATAGAGATTCCGGGGCCACAGAGAGTCTTGAAGAAACTAGTTAATCAGGCATGACGACATGCTTACTTATCATGCAATTTTCGTATTCAGTAAATTTTACTTACAATTTTCTACCTTAGTAATATAGAGATAGCTAGGTATATAAGTCAAAATATACTGGCCAATCTCCTTACGAGATTGTCCACCCTTGGCTTAACCGCCCCTGTGCTCGCTATCAAGCCCGAAATTCTAACAAAAGGCACATGCAGAGGAGCTGGGATGGGATGAGGGATGAACATGTGATGGAGGAGGACAAGGTTGAACGGGCAAATGCGGAGCTGACTTCGTGCGGGCGGAGATTGAAATGACTTGGGAAATATTCGCAAAGTCCAATATGGCCACGGGGCTGTTGGTCGACGCAGGTGACTAGATTATCTTATTTATCAATCAGTTGCCATCAGCTGGGTTGCTAACTGGTCATTAGTTCTCTACCTGTTCTATCTTGTCTATCACTGAGCTATGAACTGGGCATGGCATGTCCTCGCTTCATGATGACCCAGGAGGGAAAAAGATTGAGAAAAGGTAACCCCAGCCAACCTGCAACTTCTTCCCAACCCGCTCTCTGATATCATGACAGCTGGCATCTGCTCAATCATTGTGCAAGTCTGCTGGGATATCCTTTCCCCAAAATTCAGAAGCCTCCCTCCAGCGACTACCATAAGTTCTTGCATAGCTCGGTGTTAGAACCGAATGAATAAGGAAAAGAGTTAGATAGACGAGAGCGACTCAGATGAATAGAGATAGCTGGGTTTTAACACTGAGTTGATTCAATATAGAATACAGAGAACTACGAGGTTTATATAGAGTACTGGTTAGGGGTTTTTGGAAAGGAGACTATGTATGTGTATCATATGAATTGGGATTTTAAGTAGAGTAGTATGATAAGAAGCATACAAGTAGGGAATGTGATTATGTTGCGAGGACTGTGATAATATCGAGGAGAGGAGATGAGACGAGGGAGAGGGGACGAGACGAGGGACAAGGAGGTGGTAAGGAATTGGATGGTCGGGAATCGGGATTCAGAAGGGACTTAGGGATTCACAACACTCGGAGTCTTTTGTTCGCAAAGTTATAGACACTGGATGCAAATGACCATATACGGAGGAGAAAAATCTTGATTATATTGTGAAGGTCCCCTTTATATTCTACAACCATATTCAGCAGTCATGTTGTTCAATTATTTTGAATTTCTTTCCATTTTGACCATTTGAAATATAGCGGACAAATTCATCATATTTTCTGGAAAGAAATTTTGAATACATTCACAATATTTCCAGTGTATAGTTGAGCAATACATTTTGGAAATAGAATATATTTCTTCTGAATTTTCTCATGAGACAAAACTCTTCCCATCCACGAACAACTTCACTTTTCCCAAATCTGAAGAGACAGAACCCTCTGTATAACCTTAAATAAGCCATGTACCAGAGCATTTGAAGATACACACAAAGCTCGCTGTGTATGTTGTTGAATAGTGGTGTATCGAGGAGGCATAAATCCTTTTTAGGAAATGATGCCAACAACGGCAAGCCTTTTTGCTCAGTATTCAACATTGGCTGGTCATTATAACTATTGGGGGTCTTTATAGAAGCCATATGTACTTGTAGATGATATAAGTACTGTAGTATTTCGACCGAGTGTTCACAGGGTGTGACACGTGACCTATAGTGTTCACTGGGCCGACTGTTCACCAGTAGGAGTGATCCGTGACAAGGTCAAAAGTGTTCATTTTTGGACAGGTGTTCACACTTTTTGCGCAAGGGCTAGAAGCCTAGTGTAGCCAATTACATGAATGTCTAATTATCAGGGTTTCCGAGGTAGGATTACCGAAGTTGGAGAATGACCGACAGTTGGATCAACATATGATGTCATTGTTTGAGGGGCGGATTTTGTCCAAGTGCGCCCAAAAGCGCCCTCATGTTGACTAAGCATTGGGCACCTGAGATACACGTGGCCCTCGGTGTCCTAAAAATATCCTCGAGTCGGCCGATGTTGCATTAAAAATTCAAGCAAAACCTCCTTCCGTGTGTCTGTCTCTACCTGACGACAATGGCTTCCATTGAAGTACTCGAGCACGATGCAAAAGTTGAATTCAAAATTCCTTGTGATATCTACGCGAAGATCCTTCCCCCTTCCACCATGTCTTTGACAGCCATGTCCGAATTCTCCCTCCCCATCCCGACTGCTAGCCCTGACACTGGTCCACCATCCAACCTCGGCATCTTCTTTAGCAAGGAACCATCGACCCCGATGACAGGGACTAACATCATGCGCCTCCGCCGCCTTCGTATCCCCGACCACCGAACAATCCGGAGGCTAGTCGAATCTAGCCGTCAGGCATGGCTTGATGGGTTTACATCTGTTTGGTATGCTCACCTTCATGACAGCGTGTCCACATCATTCCCGCTTTGGACAGTGACGTACTGGAATGAGATCCTTGATGTTCGAGACCACGTCAAACGATGGGCTACATGTAAAGATTGGGTCTTCAAGCAGACACGTCAGAATAGGTCAGCAGAGCGGCGGGGTTTAGCGGAGGAAACAAGTCTTCTGCTGAACGACATACCTTGGAACGTGATAAAGCCGTCCGGCCTTTCTGATGGTGAACGGATACATACATTGTGGCGGTTTCTAGGCACAAACTGGCTGTCTGATTCGCAATTGAATGACCTCCTGGAACTCCTTCGGGCGAAGGTGCTTAGCCATGCGAGCTGGTCCACGAAGTCCTGTATAGAGGGGGTCGAGGTTACAACGAAGGTCCTACAGGGCTTCAAGGCAGGGAGTGTGACGTACCAGACAAGAGCCGACTTCGGATGGCTCCGCTCACTCGGGAAACGTCTGTTCCAGCGGAAGATGTCATTGGTGACTGTTGGTCACCTTGGGGACCTCGGGTCAGAGGAATCGTTGCCGCACTGGGTCGCGATTGTGATCGACACGGAGGTGGGCATGCACCGCTTTGGAGACTCATTCCGCAATCCAATTCCGAAGGAGCTTCGTGACGCATATGAGTGGTGGTCGAAAGAGCATGGGATCGACGGACTCACCTGTGACACTGTAGCGGTGCTACGGGGGGTCTTGCGGTTCACGCTACGTAAGCTTGACCAGTCTTGGTATTTGCTACGTATACGTGAGGTTACAAGTGTCTGGTTTGTACATGTTTACTACAGGCCTGTTATAGACGACACCGAAGGTGTCGCCAAACAAGCCAAACAACGCCCAGTAAGGGCGGGGCCCTTACATACCCCCCTTTAAGATTGCGTGCAGCAATCTTCCAGAGAGGATATAGATATACGTGTATTAGTCTGTAGGACAGACTTATACAATAACTAGTTGATGATATATGGGCCTAGGACCCGTCGTCCTAGGCATGGTTCTGAAAGTGTACCGACTGCGTATAGTCGGTAACTTTGTAAAGTAAAGTATACGATCAGTATGGCATATTGATCGTAGCATGAAGTGAGGACCCGTCGTCCTTATGTACTGACAAGAAACCCAAGGATAGTTCGAGTAATCCTTGGGCATGAGTCGATAATGTCCAAAAAAGCCCATCGATTCGAGTATCGATAGGCGCAGCGCCATGACTGGGTCAGTGAGGACCGCAATGACGGTTAAACCGTCGGTCGCCTACCCGTACTTTCACTCCTTCATCGCGGTATCCTCAAGCATGTCATCGGTCGGATTTGGTATGACCTCCATGCTTGTTGATCCTTGCGTCGACTCCTGGTTGGGCGGAAGTGTTCCGTCCGTACCAGGGCTGGTTGTGGTAACCGCAGACGCGAGGGGCCCATTAAGGTCCGTCGCGGGATCCACAATGGTTTCAGGGACTGAAGTAGTCCCTGCGACTGTGGTCGAAGTCGCTGGAGGGAGGGCAGGGTTGTCGACGGGTGTCATTGCAACGTCGTTAACGGATGACGTTGACCCAATCATGTTGCGTTGTGCCGCGGTGTAATCTTCACGCCGCGGCAGTAGGGTAAATAGGGGGTCAGCCCCAACACGTACCCATTGACGACTTGAAAAGCAGTCAATAGATTGTGTATCAAATTCATGCCGCATTAGCGCTTGGATGCGCGTAATGTCGGCTTGGGTTGGATGGCGCCATCCAGACCATTCGGGTATGGTCTGGGGCACCCCGAGACGATGGAGACGCTCGATACGTTGGTCATCAATCGTTCGGAAGAATTCTAGTAAGGGAGGACCACCCTGTGCGTTGTAAGGGTAGTGGTGCTCCCACCAACGGTTGGCGTAAGCATATGAATGGTTTACCCATGCGATGGGTATTCCAACATTAATCATGTGCTCTAGCACATGTAAGTCGGTAAGGCGTTCGACACCGTCTGGTCGAACGAACCGATTCACGGTCACTGTTTCTCCTGGGAGGGCCGTGATTGTCCTATGAGGACGATCCGGATGTGCGTCGTAGTATGACGCTACGGCCTCAGCATACAATCCGGGTCGGGCTAGTATGCCCAGGAAGATTCGTGTGAACCATTGTACATCTGCCGTCGCGGACGGCAGTAGTACAGACAGTAATCGAAACCCAAAAATCGATGGGTAGTAAACGCGCATCGCATAATCGATTGCGATGCCGGAGAAGGAATTAACTGAGCCAGGTCGCCCATGGTGGGCGACCTGCTGAGCCCAACGTTCAATATTGAACGCCTCGTCGCTCGTCGGAGGCGGCAATCCGGCACCATGGCCAGACTTGCGCGATTTGGTCTTGAGAACGCCAGCTGGGCGTTCAACAGGAGGGAATGAGTTCAACCTCGCGTCCTTGGGGAATGGATTGTCAAGGCGCGGGATATCAGGATTTTCCCATGCCGCATTCAACGTAGCATCGTGCCAACTCGAGTGTAGGCACAATGCTAGGCGGAGGAATTCCTTCAGCAGTTTATACGCCTGCAGGCGATCTTCTCGGGGGAAGTTCTTCTTCGGGAACTGCACGAGGTTGACCAATTGATTCAATTGGCGGGGGTTCATGGGGAATCCTCGTGGTAACAAGCTGTAGAGTCGTCCTTGGGGGACGTACTCCCGATTGTTCGCTAGTTCAAATCGTGACGCGGCCGCAGCTTCGTGCGCCGCGTACACACGATTGCTGTAGGGAGAATGATAGATATTATAATCTAACATGCCGAGGAATGAATTATCCCTCTCCCATCGGTTCTCGCGGAACACAACCCCGACGTTGTCAGGGATGCGTCCCGGTCGTTCGAGCTGAGCTAAGCGGCGACGCTCTGCCGCTTTCTCTTCGCGTTTGCGATCCCGGTCTTCTCGTTGACGAGAGGTCAACTTGTCCTCGTCATCGGAACCGCCTGAGGACTCGCCATAATCGGTGTCCCCAGTTGGTTTGTACTGATGCCGGGGTGGCGATGGCGGTTGCGGTGTAGGAGCCGGTGGCCGTACCGCGACCGCAGGGATACGAATCGTTATGGTCTCTTGGACACCTCTACGATTCGGGACCTGTACCCTTGGCTCAGGTGGAGGAGGAACATCGGATAGTTTTGTCTGGGGCGTCGCAGATGCCCCAGACGTACTCTGGACGTCCGCTGATTCCGATGCAGACGGTTGCCTATCCATCGCTAGTGGGGATGGCTGCCGTCCGCGCCTTGTAGGCTCCGGGCCTACAGGCCGATCAGGCCGTCCTGGACCATCTCGACGCGCGTCTCGTGGACGCCGTCGCTCTTCGTACGGAAGCTCTGGATAACCGCGACGCTCGTATGGTCGTCGGTCATCGAAGTGTGATCTCCTCGCTTGGTCGAGGCTCTCAACTTCTTGACGTTTCGGTGGGCGATATGCAGATTCTCCTCCGCGATCCGGAGAAGACATCGCCAATCTTTTCCTACTAGGGCCTGCCTGCTCGTGTGAGGCGCGCCCATAGTCTAGGGACTCCTGCCGAGCGAGTCTTCGCTCGAGCTCGGTCACGCGTTCGCGTGCTTCCAATAGATCGTCGAGGAGCATCCCAACGACGACCTGCGCCGTTCCGTCATCGTTTCGCAGGAACTGCACCATATCGGATGCAAATCCGGCGCGCTCAAGTCGTCGGAATACCCGTTCGAGAGCGGCGTCTCGAATGAGTGTTTCCCTGTTGGATGTTCTGGAGGAGGACGACGCCGTGCGGTCGTCCTCACGTCCTTTTCTTTGAGGGGGAGGAATATCCCCTCGAGGCACCGGTGCTGGTGGTATCGGGGCCATGGGACGCTCCGGTAGCGATCCCTGGCGTCCCTGATCCGGGGTGTCGTCCATTCGGTCGGTCGGCTGCGCTGGCCATGTTCCTTGAGTTGATTGCAGGGCCGGCTGCGCGTGCCAGTCCTGCCCAGGTTGCTGGTAAGGCACCGGATTCCCTGAAAATCCGGTGGTCTGAGGTTGGACATAGGGCGGCTGCCCCATGAGCTGTTGCTGTTGCTGTTGTTGTTGTTGCTGTTGTTGCTGCGGGTGAGGTTGAAAGTACATTGGTTGGGGAAGATAGGTCATTTGCGGGTGACCATATCCGCCCATCGGTTGTTGCATGTACGGCTGGTTCATGAAACCAGCCGTCGGCATCTGCATTGGGTTCGGATTTTGATATTGCCCGTATGGGACGTACGCGTTGGCGGGTTGGACAGGTGGCTGTTGCGCCGTGTTTTCTGGGAAAACACGACCCTGAGCCCCTTCTCCCCCATAAGGCTCGTTCCCGAGCCTGATGCTGCACCGGGGCCACCGTGTGGGCCCCAGGCGTTCGGGTTTTGCTCTTGCTGGTTGGCTCCGTCTTGTTCCATTGGATCGAGGTGGATCGGATGGGTGTGCTACGTGTCGACTGTGGGTGTCGATCGAAAGAGGACTTAGCCGAATTATGGTTTGCGGCGCCATCAACTGATCTCAGCAATTGATGTGTCACGTGACACGCACATGACCGCGACGCGTTCATTTGCGTTTCGCGAGTCCCCTTGGCGTCTTGACACCTTGCAGTTCAAGGTACCGGCCTAAGGCCTCAAGGTTCTTGCACCCGTCATGAGGTTCCCAGGTGGTGTCTCCCAGACTCCACCTGACTTCGTATTCCAATTTCTTATCTTCGGTCCATCGGTGACCCAAGATTTCATCAACGAACCATTCTTGGTCGTTGGGAGCACCAAAGTCATAGGGCTCCGGTTGATCCCTATTGGGAAACAGCGCATCATTACTAGCATTATAAGGCCGTAGTAATGACACATGGAACGTAGGATGTATCCGCCGCGCCTGTAAGGCTGTCGGCAATTCCAATGTATATGTAGATTTTGCCGGAATAGCATTCAATACTTTATACGGCCCAACGTATTTGGGACATAACTTCCTTGCGCGTCCTTTTGGCAAATTGAGGTTCTTGGTTGATAGGTAAACCAAGTCCCCTTTCTTAATTTGCGGTTCTGCAGCTCGCTTCGTATTTGCGTACGCTGTCTGAAAGACGCGAGCTTCAATAATATTATCATGTGCCTCTGCTAAATTCCTCAGAGCTTGTTCGGCATAAGCTTTGATTCCTTTAGGTAGCACTTCATCGGAGCGAATCTCCTTTATCATTGACGGCATATATCCACCGTTAAGTTCAAACGGTGCAAACTTCGTCGTGGCCGATATGCTAGCGTTGATCGCAAATTCGCTCATCGGAACACGGTCAACCCAGTCTTTCTGATCGTGTCGTACCACGGCTCGAAAGATCTGGGCCACATTCCTATTAGCACGTTCGGTCTGACCATCCGTCTGAGGATGGAAGGACGTAGACATGAGTAGCTTTGTACCCATCATCTTGTGGAGTTCGCGCCACCATCGAGAGGTGAACTTCGAATCATGATCACTAACGATTGAGCTCGGTAGACCATGCAATCTTACTATTTCACGAAGGTAAATCCATGAAAGTTCAGCTGCGGTGTTCTTCGTGGTTACAGGTAACAGATGCACCATGCTGGTCATCCGACAAATTATAACCCATAGATAGTTAAAGCCTTTAGACTCCGGGAATGGTCCAACGAAGTCCATTCCTATGGAGTCCCAAGGTTTTGTTGGTACGGGCAGCGAGTGGAGCTGTCCCGAGGGTTTCTGGTTTGATGTCTTCGTAACATGACATGATTGGCATGTGCGACAGAACTCCCGCACGTCTCTAGACATGCTTGGCCACCAATACCATCGACGAACGTACTCGGACGTACGTTGGTCTCCGAAATGCCCAAGCGTCTGATGTGCTTGTTCAATGATGGACGTAGTTAGTTCTGGTATACGTGGTACACACAGAACGGATTCGCCCGCGAGATTCTTAGTCCATATAAGGTTGTTCTTCATATTGAAGTGCTTATATCGATCAGGCTTTTCTTTAATATAGTTGAAGAGTTTATCTTCATCATACCCCCTCGCAATACGATTACGAAAGGCTTTGTCGACTAAATCTGGTGGAGAGGCCGCGGTAGCCTTGCCCATAAGTGCTTCTCCCAGAGTCATAGTCTCGCTTGCGTCCATGTTGACTGAACCCTCGCGTATCGACGGTTCCTGATGTCGTTGGGACGCTCCAGGAGTAGCTTCATTCATAATCTGCGCTTCTAAGTCGCGATCTTCTTGCTGCTCTTGGAAGCGTTTACTACGCCGGAGTTGGGCTTCGTGCATAGAACGCATTTCAACTACTTTGTCCACTACTTCGTTATATCGTGGAGGTGGTAGATCTTCTCCAGTAGGGTCGATTCGGGCATCGACATTCACATAGTCATGTATATCATGTACATCATTGGCTGTATCGCTTTCGAAATAGCGAGACAAGCAATCGGCCACTTTATTCAAGTCGCCTTTGACGTAGGTAATGTCGAAGTCGAATCTAGCCATGTAGTCAATCCATCTCCGTTGACGTGGAGTAAGGTTTCCTTGAGTTCGAAAGAACTCCAGAGCTTTATGGTCGGTAATGATGTGGATCTTATATCCCACAAGTTTGTCCTCCCATTTCATTAGAGATTCCAGTATCGCCAGAGTTTCGCGTTCGTGTACCGCGTAATTCTGCTGAGCGCTGGTGAATTTCTTGGACATAAATCCAGCGGGTCGGCATTCGAGCCACGTCGGCCCTTGTCCGTACATGGCGCCGACACCTGATTTGGATGCATCGCATATCACCCAAATCGGTATGTCGTTCTTCGGCTTGATGGGTTGAATGATTGGTGTTTTACAGCAGATGCGCTTGATCATTTCAAAACATCGCTGATGAATAGGTCTCCAATAGAATGAAGACCCGTTCTGCGTGATGGACATAAGGGGTCCGGTGTAGGCGGAAATATCTGGCAGAAAACTGCTCAGATAATTCACGAGTCCTACAAACCTCTGAATATCGTTGTAATTCCGAGGTGTTCTCCAGTCCCGGATGCGCGCTAGCTTGTCAGCATCGGGATGGATACCTTGGTCGTCGATAATATGACCAAGGCAATCAACTCGGTCTGAATATAATTCGCATTTCTTCCACTTTAGATACAACGAATATTCTCTGAGTCGTTCGAAAATAACTCGGAGATGTTGCTCGTGTTCCTCAATAGTTTCCGAAAAGATGAATATGTCGTCAAGGTAGACGTGCATAAATTTTCCAATAACGTCTCGAAAGATGGATGTCATCAATCTTTGAAACGTCGCAGGAGCATTGCAGTCTCCTATTTGCATGATATTGCTGACATATGTCCCGACGATCGTTGCGAACGCCGTTTTCCATACATCTTTGAGCAGTACGCGAACTTGCTCATACGCATCCGTCAAGTCGATTTTTGAACGGATTTTTCCTCGGGCGACATCTTCACGGATGACCTCTTGATCGGGTAGAGGTGTAACATCCTTTATAGTATTGTCGTTACGTTGCCGCGCATCGAGCGGCGTACGTAGCGATCCATCTTTCTTCGAAATACATAGCAGCGGGGCTGCTTGTTTCACTGGCCGGTGTTCCCACCACCCAGCATCCACATATCTATTAATCTTCGCATGAAATTCATCACGAAGAGACATGGGACATCTTGGAGCATGGTATTGATATTGTTTTGATTCATCAATGAGGTTAATCTCGTGATTAACCTCTCGCCATGGTGGTAAGGTCGGCTTCGTACCGCTGACCATGTCTTCAAATTCATCGTGCCATTGTTGTCTAAGCCTAGGATAGTCTTCTTCGGATAGACGACTATCGTCAGCTTTTCCTTTGCCTTTCCGTAAGGTATGAGCAGCTCGAATAGATGCTTCAGCCCGTTTTGTTGAATCTATATCGAACCGAGCACGCAATTTATGAAGACTAAAGTCCCCTTCATCGCGTACTGGTAATCGATACTTCGGTCGCACATAAGGCTGCTTCGGTTTGGCTTCAGTGAAGTCCATAACCTCAGAGATTTCATCGGGTTCGGGATTCCGATAAACTTCTCCAGGCAGCTGCTTATGCTGTCCTTCATAGGCCCTCATGGAGGCGACTACTTCGTTCCATTCCGCGGGCATGCGGTGATCATACATCCACTCGTAATGTGGATTTGGTGTTGGTCTGTCCCAGAAGGACCGCGTACTCTTCTCAGTATTCTGCTGTGATTTTTCGTCCTGGTTTTCTAAGTCTTTATCGATCATCTCTTTGAGGCGATCGCGTAATACGCTTGAAGACGGTTCGGGTACCGTATCCAAGGTCACTTTGCTTGACGAAGCCACTGGTTGTGCTTCATCTGACTTCCTTTTTATTTTCGGTTTTTGTTGGTTGAGCCCCTTCGAGCGGCGCTCTTCCTTTTTCGCTGATTTCCTAGTCGTTTCTTTAGGGGGTAATGCCGGATACCCCTCTTTCAGAGTTTCCTGAAACTCTTCTTCCGATAACAAAAGGGCCCCATGGTCTTTTGGTAAACTGTTAATGGCGAGCCCCTCTGTACCGGGCTCGTCATCATCGACTACGGTGGCTTTTCGTATAGAGCCTCCGTATCCTTCTTCCGGGCCATGGAGTCACTCGCGCTTCTCAATGGATCGATACCGACGAGCTCGGCCGTCCGTATCTTCTAACGCCACGCGCACAGCTGGCGTCGCGACTCCATTGACTACCACCTGGTGGTTCTTGAAGTCCAGGATGACATTATTGGCATGCATAAATGGTGTGCCAATAATTACATCATATCGGTCAAAGTTCGCCAGGTCCATGTACACTGGCCCTTTGAACCCTGCCGTTTCAATCTGCACTTCGGTACCATAAATGACCGAAGCGCGGCTACCCGTTGTTCCTAGTTGCAGGATCATCGGGTTCTCCAATGGGTAAACTTTTATCTTCGACACCTGCGCGAATGCAGGTGTCATACCAGTAGTAGAACTACCGGTATCCCATAACGTCCATGCCTCTTGTCCACCTACGTTGGTGTAGGTAGCCAGGCATTCTTTGGTTTCCGCAGGGTAGATAGGTCGTTGTATCTTATTCTTCCCTGCGTGTAATTGGACCTTTCGCATTCGAATGACCTTGTCTTTGTCATTCGTCTTCTTGTCTTTCGGCGGCGGTGCCTCCGAAATTCCAAAGACTCGATCCGAGAATTCCGGTTGTGACGCCTCGCCATTGGTCGGCGATCCTTCCCAGATTCCGTGCATATGCTCAGACTCTGACTCGTCGTAATCGAATACTTCGACTTCAATCATATCGTCGTCATGTTCGCCCAGTTCGGACTCAGGACGATCGAGGTCATCATCTTCGGCATCTGCATCGTGCGCAGATTCCGAGTCGTCGTTATCCGATTCGCCTTCGGTTCCGTCTACAGCCGTTCGCATGGCGCGCATGTGTGCTCGCTGCTGCTTCTTCGGATCTGGACACTCCTTCGCGAAGTGACCGGTTCGTCCGCAGTTGAAACACTTAGATCCACCTGCGGTCTTCTGATGGTTTGGCTTATCCATCTTAGCCATCGGCTGATAGCTTGGCTTATTGTCGTTGGACTTATAAGGTGGTTTCGGGTCCACCTTATTATCCTTGCGATAATCGTCTCGCTTCTTGAACGGCGTCGGTCGACTAGATCGGAATAATCCTTTCTTGTAGTCGCCGCGTCGTACAAAGACTTTCCTAGGAGCACCTTCGCGATGCTCCTGGTTTTCCCTAACAGGCGTAGTATACCGCTGTCGGGTTACACTAGCCGACTTGTCATAATATTTAGCCGTCTTCTTAGCAGATTCATAGGCTTTTGCAAGCGCTAAGAACTCCTCGGCTGTGTTGACTTCAGGCGACAATCCTTCATCGAATAGATGATTGCGCATATCCGTCGACATTGCTGACACGAATCGGTCACAGAACATCCAGTCCGTAACCTTAACGGCCATATTCTGTGAATGATCGACAAGGGTGTCGAACAAGTCTTGAACGTCGGCATGCTGTTTATATGAGACGGCGTTGAATTCGTCACGCGCGTCTTGCATGGTCGACGGTAGGATAAATCGATCATAGAGACCGAATATAACCTCTTCGAACTTCCATTCTTCTTGAGTTCGATTGACATGAATGACATGCCGCACAAACCATCGTTTGGCTTTGCCATCCAAAAACTCTAGTACCATGATTACGCGTTCCTGTTCGAGATCAGGACCGCCTAGTCTGGATACTGCCATCAAGAGGACCAGGCTGTGAAGCCAGGTTTCTAACTCTTGGAACTTCGGACTGCCGGAATAAGTTCCGACCGATTTTGAATCGGTTCGTCGAGGCTTTAACCCTTCGGGTAGGTGTAGCCGTGTTCCCAAACGCATGAAGATCAACTTGCTAATGCGTTCATGAATGAGTGCGCGATAGCGCTCCTCATTCTGCTGTATCCCGTCAGCGATATCGGCGGTTCGCCTATTCGGTGCGGGCATCGAAAAACCCCTGCCATTGGCAGTTGAGTGCGTGTATGCTGACGTCGATCGACGAGGTTCAGCATACTCTTCTTGATGCACGGGAACTGTGCTTTGTCCGCGTGCTGACTTGTGGGTCTGCGTTTTGCTAGCCCACTGTCGCTTCATGTCGTCTATGGGCTGTCGCCCTTCGAACACGATTCCCTGGTCCGAATATATGGATTTCTGCCCACTTTTGATATCGGCGATTCGTAAACGTTGATACGAGACTCGATCATCGAAAGTATCCGCGATAGGTACGCTATCGGGGAGTAGTTTTTCCGGTAAATGTGCCTTTCGCTTCTTTGGTGGGATTTGAATGACAGCGTCGCCGTCATTCTCATCCGAACTACTATACGATTCATATTTTAAATTGGCGATCGTCGGTGGTTCATACGACGAATCGCTAGTTCGTGGTACGCGAGAGTCGATTGTCACCGAGTGGCGTACTCGCTTTTCACGTCGAGCTGCATGCTCGCGCCGTTTATATTCGCTGGTACTTTCATCAGGTCGGCGCGACTGATGCATAATCGATACTGCGACAGCCCGTTCGTCTATGGGCTGTCTCATTTCTTGCGCTACGGCCTGTGGAGTCACTGGTTCCACCCGTTGCTTTCCTTTATCTAACGGACGGATAGTGGAGGGAGCAGGCGAATTTATTACTGATGATGCTATAGACGAAGTTCCCGTAGGGTACTTCTGCTTGTACAAGTAGATAACCCTAGGCAAGATTTCGAGCATCCTCTCGAAGTACTGCTCGCGAGTGCTGTTCGCGGGAGTCACCCCATGCTTCACGGATAGAAGCTTTTGAGCGCACTCCTGCAGTCGTTCCCTTCGGCGGATACTGTCCATGCCGATAGCCTGCCAAAAGGCGTCTAGCCTGCTCTGTTCGCGTTCGAGCTGCCTGTCGGCCTCGAGTACGTCGAACTCTCCATCCGAGGATTCTAGGCCCCGCGGGTCTGGAGTGAAAAAGCCATGGGAGGTTCGTGTACCCCCATGGTCGCCGTCGTCGCTCGAGAAGTTGCCGAAGGAGGGTCTAGTACCTCCTTGAGCTGGTCCTAATCGCATTGCCGGGCTGGCAATATTGACAGGAGGTAGACGTATTCTGCCTCCTGAACCACCGGCTTGAGAGGCGTCTGCTAGTTCCTGCGCTAGCGTTCGTCCTTGCGATGCCTGTCTTCGCATCGTTTCCAATGCCGGGTGCCTCGGCCGACTCGTTCCGGGACGAGACGGTTGCACTGAGGTCGTTGGCCTAGCCAACGACCCTGCTTCCGGATCCGTGTCTTCTTGTTTGAGTCGTGACGTTCGCAGTGGCCTCTCCGCTTCGAGTAGCGGAGGGGGCGTCACCGGCGTCGCACCCTGTTGCGTGGGTGTGGTTGTTGATGGACCTGTGGTCGGGTCGGGTTCCGGATTCGTCGCCATGTGGTCTCAGTGCTTCTTTGGGTGACGTGATGGTGAGTCGCGTCGTGTGTTCGGCCGTAGGTCGCGTCGTAGCTTCTAAGCTGGGTAGCTTAAAAAAATGTAGCGGTGCTACGGGGGGTCTTGCGGTTCACGCTACGTAAGCTTGACCAGTCTTGGTATTTGCTACGTATACGTGAGGTTACAAGTGTCTGGTTTGTACATGTTTACTACAGGCCTGTTATAGACGACACCGAAGGTGTCGCCAAACAAGCCAAACAACGCCCAGTAAGGGCGGGGCCCTTACAGACACCCTGTTAACCAGCCACCAGCTCGATAGCCATGCTTGCGGACTATTTGCCCATAATGCCCTTGAACACCATATTGACCCCGAGTCATGTCTCCTCATGAACAATGTCGACGTCGCTGCTGAACGGTTGCGGGAATTTAACACGGTGGCGGCGCACATCCTTGCGAGAGTGAGTCACTTGTTTGGTCAACACTCTGAGGATCTGAATGCCTGTTATCAGCTTCCTGCAAATGATAGCAAAGAAGCGGCTCAGTACAAGACATCAGAAGAAGAAGAACTCACATGGGATACCGAAGACCCAACCTCATTGCCGATTGCGGCACTCCAAAGCATCAATTTCACGTTCACTTCGCATACTGGACCGTCAGATGATGGTATAGACCGTGCAACATCCGGCGATTTCGACGATGGGAGTGATGACCACGAAGAAACTTGGCCTGGGGATGGAAGTGGTGAGAGCGAGTATAGTGGGAATGAGGATGACGAGGACGGCCTTTCTAGCTGCGGCGTCAAGCTCTCGAGCAGCAATGAAGTGCTAGATGACGTGGATTTGGAGAACCCTGCAGTTGGGAGGCTTGCGAAAGGGACTGAGCTTGAACCGCCGCTTTCCACCGCCCCGCGCAACGTGAAGGATAGAGTTTTCAGAGAAAGTCTGGAGGGAGCAACAAGCCACGAAGTTTCGAAAAAGGTCAAGCATAGATCACTTACCTTGTTCTGGCACGTCGAGACACCGGAGGAAAAGGAAGAACATGTTCAGGGGGACTTCGAAAAGCTTCGTCTTGATCAAGAGAAGCGGCAGCAGAGAGTAGAGAGAGAGCGGCAGGACAGGGTACACAAGCGACGAGAGCAGGAGCGCCTTCGTCAGCAGAAACATCGTGAGCGGGAAAGGGAGGAGAAGATTGCCAATGGTTGGGTTCCAGGACTGAAGCGTGTGAGTTCCACAAGTCCCAGTCTGGCACCGAGAATGACATCAGCAATCTTATCTGTAAAAACGTTCGCATCCTTCTCTCGAGGATTTCGATGACAACAATGAACAATCTGCTGCCCGTGAAGTAGCCGAGAATTCGAGACCACGCCGCCAGTTCAAGGAAGACCAGCAAAAGAAGAAAAAACCTTGCGGCCGAAAACGCGTGAAGGAACACACTCCTGCCTTACTGACAAACTGGTTTCAGCCAGCCATCTGGGACCAGATCCAAGTGGCTACCCGCCGTGCTGGAAAGCCATGGAGCCCGCGTCTCATTCTCCGTGAAGCTCAACGCCTCAACCCAAAATGCTTTGCAAAGCTTACCGAGCAAGTTGTTGGTCGATGGATTGATCAAGAAGCAAAAGCGGAAGGGATCTATCAGTGGAGGGCGTCTATCCTTGAGCGCGTAAGGAGAGGAAATGCCCCTGGTGGTGAACAAACTCGATTTGGAGTTTTGGTGCGTACAGTCAATTCTCAGTGATGATAACGAAGCTCATATGTCTCCAGGATGCGTACCCTGATGTGAAGAAGAAAATTGAGGCAGAACTTACACTTCTTCGCGAGGCCAGCGTCTCCCTCACACTCATAACAATTCGCGGGGTCATTGTCGCCATTATCGATAAACTAGCGCCAGACCTATTTACACATGTTCGCGCAGATGGCACTCGCTTCAAATGCTCGGATTCTTTTGTTCGGAAATTCCTGCGTAAAATGGGTTGGAGCGAACGTCGTGCGACCAAAGCTGCGCAGAAGCTTCCTGACAACCTGGACGAAGTCCTCATGAAGGCATTCCTTCGTGAAGCATATGTCATCCGTGACCATGCAATCCCAGCTGAACTTCGCATTAACACCAACCAAACCCAGACTTTGTATCAGCACGGGGCCAAAACGACGTGGAACCAGCAGGGTGCCAAACAGGTCAAGACTGTGGGACAGGAAGAGAAGCGCGCATTCACCTTGGTCCCATCCATTTCTGCAAGTGGTGAGCTCCTTCCGATGCAGGCTATCTATCACGGGGGCACATCTCGCTCTCTTCCAAGTCCTTCTTGTACAGCGTACAACGAAGCCATCGATCTCAGGTTCTGCATGCGGCCTTCGAAGACATCAACGTACTGGTCCACACAGGAGACAATGCGCGATCTGGTCAACAGCATCATCGCGCCATACTTCGAGTCGAAGAAGAAGGATCTTGGGCTGCCACCGGAGCAGCACTCGATTTGGCTGATAGACTGCTGGTCAGTACACAAGTCCCTGGAGTTCCGTACATGGATGAAGCAGCACCACGCGAACATCATCATCATCTTTGTTCCTGGAGGCTGTACAAGTGCCTGGCAGCCTCTCGACGTCGGTTTTCAGCGCGTTCTCAAATTAAGCATCAAGCGGTCAGCGCATCGGGACGTCGTGCAGGAGGTCACCGCCCAAATGTCTGCAAAGCCACCGCAGCCTATCAGGCTCGACACCTCTGTTCCTACGCTGCGGGACAGGACTGTCTCATGGATTGTAAATGCTATCAACGAGCTTTCTGACAAGCAACTAATCTCGAAGGTAAGTTCTCCAACCCCGTCTCTATCGATACACTGCCCATTTTTGCTCCCAGGCCTTCGAAAGATGTCGCATCGGTGATTTCAATCTCTCGCATGCTAGCTTGACGTCACCACAAGCTCTCGCGGCCTTGCGAAACCTGTCCAAAACCGACCGTGACTTTCTCGCAGAATTGGAGGCAATCGATGATGACGATGACGAGAGCCTGGCTCCTGTTGCAGATGCTGATGAAGCTCCGTTTTCAGCAGACCCTTTCGAGGATAGCAGTGATGTTCCGCTTGACGTAGTTCTCGACTTTGTCACCATGGATGGAATGGTTGTTGCTGATGGGTTTGGAATGAATGAGGATGGAAACATAATTAGGTCTGGAAATGGTGAGGACTCTGAAGCCGAGGCTGAGGACGTTAGTGCGGCTGCCGTGCCAGTCCCTGTTGCGCTAGGCCGTGGTAATCGGGTTAGAAAGACTCCCAAGCTCTTTGGTGGCTCGGGCTTATGGGAGGGACACTGAGCTGTTGAAATGACTAACAGGATGTATATTCGTGTGGTGTGGTAGCGCCTGTGGCCGAAAAAATTGCTTTTTTGTCTTAATTTTCTAAGTGTTCACGGCCGACCGTGAGCCGTGACATGTACCGAAAGTGTTCAGTTCACGACCCTCCGTGATGCGTGACCTAAACACTCGGTCGAAACACTACAGTACACGGATTTGAAGTGGTTTGAAGAAACTACGCAAGTGTCAAAAGTGTATCGAGGACCCGTGGTGTATCGAGGACCCGTAAATGACTGTACTATCTGGAAAATAATCTAGATGCAGCTTCCAATTGCGAGAAAGAAGATGCACCTTGAAATAAAATTATACAGCTTGGCCAATTTGGAAGTGATCGAAATTTTGACACAAGTTGGATTCCACGATGCTCAACACATCCTGTCTATCGGAGGAATAGTGCAGGTTGTTAGATTTGGGCAAAAGACGCGTTGGGATTTGGGGCTTGATAGCGAGCACAGGGGTGGTTAAGCCGAGGGTGGACAATCTTGTAAGGAGATTGGCCAGTATATTTTGACTTACATACCTAGCTATTTCTATATTACTAAGGTAGAAAATTGTAAGTAAAATTTACTGAATACAAAAATTGCATGATAAGTAAGCATGTTATGACGTTCAAACCATAAAATAAATCATTTTCGGCTGAAAGTTGAGTTTTGATGGTAGGAACACCAAAAACATGAACTGCCGGAACTCTGCAATGCAACCTGGAACTTTGGACAAGTCATGCTTTCCCTCATCGCTTGCCCCAGGTTGCTCTGTGCTCGTTCAGGGACTCTGGAGAAAGGCCGCAGAACTTTCATCAAATCCCAAAAGTTTCCTCATGGGTTCCCCAAACTGTCGATATTCGCCCAACAATCTTTGACAATGAGTGGCTAGCAACTGTTCGCACATCGTAAGTCATTCGGCTCTTGTTCTTAAAGGCTTTAGCTCATAGTCCTATGTATTAATGCATCAGGACCTCGTATCGCTGTGCTGGACAGGATCTGGGGCCGAGTTCGCAAGTTCCCACGACCGAGGAGCATGGCCACCTCATCTCCCCCCTTTGTGAGTCGTTCATTTCCTGCCTATCATCACTGTACACTGACAATTGGTGTCTATTCCATGCATAGGTGTAGTATCCAGTGCAACGACCCAGTACCCTCGGCCATATACAACTGCGAGCATCATCCTCCCCATCCCTCATTTTTGGAGCCCTCATAAGTTGTTCATGATTTGTTCGCCAGCTCTGTAAGCTGATATTTGGGGAGGGGAGCCAAGAGATAGAGATGCAGACTATGGTGCAACGACCCAGTACCCTCGACCATGGACGACTGCGAGCATCATACCCCCATGCCCATTTTTTTGGGCCCTTGTAAGTTGTTCATTAATCATTTACCAGCTCTGCAAACTGACATGTGGGGCCCCAAAGGTGTATGGATGGAGTATGGAGTGCGATGACCCAGTACCCTCGGCCATACATGACTGGGAGCACCATGCCATCCCTATTTGATTGGACCCTCGTAAGTCGTTCATTACTCGTTCGCCAGCTCTATAAACTGATATCTGTGGTCCTCAAGATATATAGCTGGAGTATACAGAACAAATAATGCGCACAAACAGGCACGCTGTATGTCTTCTCCCACCACATCCTCCATGTCTTCCACGTCCTCAGATTCTATGCATTTCAAAAGCTCTCCTTAGACAGAACTTCGTACTCTCCGTACCATGATACTTGGAGTCAGGATAGGGGAACCGGTGCATCAAACTTGCTGGGCATACCGAGTCAAGGAGATCAGAGACCAGAAACATCGGGGGAACCCGCTGGGTACAGTGTGAGCATGGTACGTGTTCCTTTCTTTTTCATGATCTCACTGACCGTGTGCTCGAGGCGCGCTCTGACACGACGACTCCTTCTAACTCAGGCCTCTTGACAGCGCTGATAAGTTTGAGAATGCAGGTCAATATTTCCATAAACAACCAAACTTCCATCTTCAGAAGCAGATGGAAAGTCTCGAGTGCCGACTCCATACAGATCTATCAGGTCAGATCAGGTGTGCATATAGTCGGGCAACCAAGCCAAGCAAACATTAATACGCAAATCAAGGCTGTAAGCGACACCAGTGCGACACCATCATTGCCGCCATGCAAAAGAACTATGTAGCATCGTGAGTAATCTTTCACATTCTTCCTCGCAATCAAACACTTGCTGATGTGCCCATTCCCTAGACCTAAGATCAAAAAGACCGGCTTGGTACTACAGTCAACTCTGTCATAATCCATAGCTGTAGTAACCCATAAACATCAGTAACCCATAGATTTTGGGCCCCACCGACTTCGTTCGCAGGGAAATCCAGCACCTCTTCCATACTCCATAACCCATAGATTTATGGGGGTTTCATAACCCATAATGTACCCATAATATATAGATTTTATACTCCATGCTCCTATTTTCGAGTCCATGAGTTACACCTGGTCTGGTAAGGATTCCGGAGGGCGCAAACTCGCCCTCCAGAATCCTTACCACCCCAAATTAGGAAGGTGAATCCTGAAAATGATGTCATCACTTACCCCAATTTGTCCACTTCCCGGACATGACGCGACTTGAAATGGCTACGAAACCTCTCGAAACTCTCAAGGCAGGCCTTGCTATTCTTAAACAGCAAATCAAAACGCGTCGAGATGCCATCATTGCACGCATATCAGGAGGAGAGACTGTTCCCGATGAAGACGAGCACTGGCTGGACCATGAGGGTAATCTGGTTGACGAGGAATGCATTGTTGAACTCCTGGAGAAGGCCTCGGACTATGACCATGGACTTCAACGGCTCAATTCACAACAGAAGGCACTGGCTGTGAAGCTTCAGGAGCTGGGGGGAGGGATCAGAAAGGTGCCAGGTAATAAGAGGAAGCGTGTGTTGTTGTAATTTGTGAACATTACGGCGTCGAAGTTGACTTGTGGATTGATTTCTTTAGGTCCCGAAAAGCCTCGAAAAGTTGTTCCTTATGCAGAAAAGGAGAAGGCGGCACCTGTTTTTACAAAGAAGGAGAATGTGACCTTGAAGCAGAAAGTTCAAATTCTCAAGTGGCACCATGCGCAGGGTCCAAAGTTCAAGCAAGGCAAGACTGCCGAGCATTGGAACAAGACTTATCCCAATCTCTGCCTCAAGCAGCCCACCATCTCGGCTTGGTTGAAAGAGGAGGCAAAAATACTTCAGCAGTATGAGGACTCACAGGCACAGGGGCGGGATGGAAACACGAAGCGCATCAGGCAGACTGAGCATCCAGAGGTTAACGAGATGCTTGAGCTCTGTGTTACGAAAGCCATGTCAGATGAGATTGCGCTTAGTGGGGAGATTCTCAGACTCAGAAATGGATCCGCTTTTCTGATCTGAAAGGTGTCCCGGAGGACGAGAGGCTCACACTGAGTGATGGATGGCTGACGGCACTTAAGAGGAGGTGTGGATTGCGGAACTTCAAGCGGCATGGTGAGGCAGCATCTGCAAACCGTGAGGACATCGAATCCGAACGTAAACGCGTCCGCGACCTCATTGCAAAGCACGGGTACCAGTTGAAAGATATTTTCAATATGGATGAAACTGGTCTTTTCTGGGCGTAAGGGTTCTTTCTTTCTCTCAAATCCGAGCACTCACCATCTTACAGGATGCCACCAGATCGGGGTCTCATGGACAAGCAGACATCTGGTGTCAAAGGGTGCAAAAAGCGGCTGACATACGCATTTACAATGAATGCTAGTGGTAGCGAGAAGCTCCCGCCTTTTGTCATTGGCAAAGCTAAGCAACCACGACCTTTCCAACGAAAGTCTGGTGCACAGCTCGGGTTCTATTATCGGAACAATGCTAAGGCCTGGATGACCGCAGTTCTCTACCAGGAATGGCTCCGGGACTGGGACACGAAGATGCGACATGATGGGCGCAAGATCTTGCTTCTGCAGGATAACTTCAGTGCCCATATCATGCCCGATGACCTCACAAACATCCACGTCGAAAACTTCACTCCTAACCTCACTGCCCACGTTCAACCAGCTGATGCCGGCATTATTCGATGCTTCAAAGCTCATTACCGCGCACGTTTCATGAATCGCGCCATTGATCGCTACGATAGCGACATTACTCCGGCCGACATCTATGACATCAACATCCTCAAAGCCATGCGGATCGCCGACATGGCCTGGAAAGAGGTTGATGCAACCACAATCCGCAACTGCTGGCGCAAGACAGGCATACTTCCAGACTCCGTGTTAAACCCCGTATCCTCCACCACTGCCCCAGCCATTCCCGTCTCGTCCCTCCTCGTTAACGATGCTGTTGATGCAGCCATTGCAGCAGCCGAAAAAGAGGTCATGAATCCGCTTTCTCATCTTGAAAAGATTGGTGTCCTGCAACCAGGCAATCGGATGGCTCTGGAAGAGTTGCTCAACCCGGTTCATGAGGGAAGCATGATCGATGATGGGACCGATGAAGAGATCTATCAAGCGGCTTTGGAGCGGCGGGAGGCTGAGGAGGGTAGGGAGAAGAATGATGGCGATGTCACGGATGATGATACTAATGGGGCCATAGAGGAGAAGCCTTCTCACCGCGAAGCACTTACAGCCGCAGCAACGATCCAGGCATACGTCGCAGACCTCGACGAACCTTTTGCACGCAAATTGGAAGTCCTTCTGGCAAGTTTTGGTCGTCATACACGCCTCGACGAGTTCCAGTCCCTTCAATCCACTGTTATTACTGATTACTTCGTTCCCCAGGACTGCTAGACATGGAATACAATACATAATTGCTTAAATACTGTATATAGTCTTAATACAAGTCCTCACAAGGTGCCAAGGACAGTATTTTGATGAAACAAAGCCTGAAGATATTGTGAAGGTGCTCTTTGCACGACACCACTATGATAAGTGAACATATAGTAAAGCAAATTTTGTATTTTGTTGAAACTCATAGTGTGAACAAATTCAGAATTTATTCCCTAAAGAAATGTAAAAAAACATCCACAATACTTTCACAATATGATCAGTGAACACTTCATAATATGTTCACAATATAGTGAGGTATTCCAGACTATGGTGAAGATATGGTGAAAATATTTTGACTACCTGACTATATTGTGGACATATTATGAAATCTTCGCTGATTATATTGTGAAAATATTGTGAAGGTTTTTTTACATATCTTTAGAGAATGAATTCTGAATTTGTTCACACTATGATTTTCGATAAAATACAGAATTGAGCCTATCATATGTTCATTTATCATAGTATTATCACACAAAGAGCACCTTCACAATATTTCCAGGTTTTGTCTCATTAAAATATTGTCCTCAGCACCTTGTGCCTATAGATGACCCTATAACGACCTCTCTTATAGCCCATAATCTGTAGTAACCCATAGCTTTTTGCTTCCACCAACTGCTATGGGTTATGACAGAGTTGACTGTATATATCGAACATAGGTATGTACACCCGTTATCACCGACACCCGAGTCCTTGTACTCAAGAGGCTGCATATACAAGGGATCTTATTCGCTCATGACGGGTTTCGGGGGTCAGCTCGGAGGAAGCTGCCGGGGTGGGTATGTCTATTTTGCAGACGGTCCATCTTGTGGACTTGTGTTTTCATCCTGTGTGTTTGTCGTACTTAGTTAGCTATCAATTGATGCATTTGAAATCGAGCTAAATTGAAACGAGCAAAATCCTGTCGAGCGAGAACGAAGCTATACTTAGTGATCCATACCACTTGATTCCGCTCAATGTGCCTCTTTAAGTGGGTCAAATGTTGAGGGAAGGCGAGGCCGAAGGAGCTAAATTGAGTGTCTTTTGGTAACCTTGTTTATGCTCATTTACACTTCATACCGCTCAACCGGCTTTTCACTGGGCTTGAAAGTCCATTGGTAGTCGCTCATCGGTTCTATAAACTGACATATGGGGGCCTCAAGATATAGAGATGGTGTATACAGTGTGATGACCCAGTATCCTCAGCCATACATGAGTGCGATCACTATGCTCCCAATTTGGTAATTCTTTACAAGAAGAAAATTAGTTTGGATTAAATAGAGAACTACCTTACAATTGTCAATAAGTATGTACAGTAATAATACAACTGTGGCTACGATACGACGACTCAAAGATTATGCTACAAAACAAGTACTATATACTGGCTGGTCAAATATTAGTGATATATATCTGAATAGAAAAACCTGGCTTCTGTGATGAGAAATCATTGTAGGTTGCAGTGGTCATCCAAGGATCGACATCGAGCTTCTCGTCCATGAAAGACGAGACAGGGACTATTCCAGTCTTGTCTGCAGGTTTGACCTCAGCTTCGTCATTGGTCGCTGTCAAGTCAATTGGTGACTTGACATTTGGTCGCAGCTGGGAGACTTTGTCAGACCCATCTTTGTCAGCCTCTGGATCTGAATGAAACCTCATGAGCTGCAAGGTGATCAGCAGGAACAGGATATACACACCATCAAGGATCTCTCGTGCTTCTTCACCGTCAAGGATGCTTTGACAAGTTGAAGACTTAAAGGGTCCTGTATAGTTTTCAGCACCTCGATAGCAGAAATTAAATCAAATTAAATATACCTTGTGACTCTCGCTGTCTTTTCGAAGGACGGTTCATCTGACTTGTTCGGATCCGACTCTGATTCCTCGGAGATGGCACGCTCTGCATGAATGTCAATAGGAAGCCCACAGGACTGAACTTGGAGGTGAATCGCATCTCACCTTTGCCTTTGCGCTGATACGACCTTGGGACATTAATTCCAAGGGAGAATGGGGAGCTGGCCTTCGACCAAGGATTATTGATCTCACACGGGATGGGTTTGCAGGTGGCTTGGGTACATCATCAGTAAGCTGAACACTACTCTCAAGTGACAATACCCACCGAAAAAGAGTTGATTGTCGATGAATTTCGCCTTTTTGGTATTTTTGTTCATGCTGAGGATCTCCCCGGTGAGCTCAGCATTGACCACCACATATAGAGACTTGTGCTCCTTTGCACACATGATCCAGTGAGGCCCTGACTCTTTGAGGGAGTCGAAGTACTCGAAAAGGTGGGGAAACAGGGCCCTTAAAGCTGTTACGACCTCGGTGTGGGTCCAAGAGGCATTGTTCATAATGCCATTAACATTGTTGTAGACAAAGACTTCCTTTGAAAGAGCTCAAAGCTTTCAGATGCTGGGCACTCCTGGGTTCCTCAAAACGACCTCGTTAGAGTCCTCCTATTTTCCAGTTTCTGTATAAGCCAATTTCAATGTTTTTATCGATCAACACTTACCATGGCGAGCCCCTCAATCAAAAATGCAATGAAGGCGACCTGGAACTTTGAAGTCCTCTACCAGCAAATCCTTTAGCATAGACTTTGATAACAGGTGACAATTACGATACCTTTCGTTTTGCCGAGGGAAGTCGGGCCCGAGAAGCCCCATTGAGGCCTTTATTGGCCTCCTTGTGGGCATTAGAAAGACTTCCAGGAGTAGTATGCAGCAGCTGCAAAGATCCAGCAGCTTGGGTATAGTGTGGAAGGATTTTGCTGAGGATTTTCCTGACATCTGAGGAGTCGTAACTCCATGAGTTTTAATCGGTTGAACTTGTTCTAGATTTTGTTTTTGAGCTAGCACACAGGCCGAGGTCTTGGCGCTGCGTCCGCGGCGTGGGAATGTAACACCGCGGACCTATCACTATTCCCGGCCCATCAACATTATGAGTTTTGATCCATTGAGCTTGTTTCAGGGCTTGTTTTTGAGCTAAATTTCAGGCTGACAGTCTGGGCCAAGGCCGCGGCGTGGGAACCAAACACCCACATCACGCGGCCCAAAAAACCGTACCGCAGTGCATCTGTGTCCATCCCACTAACCTGCCCATGCTCGCGGCACTTTTATAACTGTTTGAATCAATGTGAGCACAGCCACCAACACACCGCAGCATTTGCACACACCCCGCGGAGCATATATAACACCCCCCATCATTCCTTCCTTCCCTATTCAGGCAGAATTCAACAAAAGAAAAAAAAAAACAACATCCCGCGGCCCAAATAGTCCAAATACACATCCTGCGGCACATTAGTATCCATCCCGCTCATCCCACTGCATTTTACACTAGCATGAGCACAGCTGCTATCACCCCACAGTGGTCGCACAGCCGCAAACATCCCGCAGTCAGTTGCACAGCCGCAAACATCCTGTGGGTAGTTGCACAAGCCCCATGGAGTGCGCACAATATTCCCGTGGTTTTCTCCCTCTCCTAGGCAGGCAGAAGCAGGTCAGTGGGCCCCCTGGAGCCGTGGAAACCGCTACAATGTAGTCCATTCCCTGGCCCATAGACAGTGCTACACTGTAGTCATTCTCCAGAGCTCTGGGGAATTTCCTGAGACCGTGAAACACGGTGCAGTGTATATATTCCCTGGAGTGTTGGACATGCTACAATTCTATGACTGTATGTGCAGGTTTTGACTTCTGTAACTCATTGCAATCTGGGTGCCGGCAAGGGATCTGGGCACCAACCAGCCTGAAAAAACGCAAAACGAAAATATAAATTGAAATCTGCTCCAGGCTCCAGGACTCAGTGCCCCACCTGAAAGCTGTCAACTGCTTCTTCAGTCGCTTTTTCTTCCCGCCGGGGGCTTCAGCAGCTACCTGATCTTAGATGTGTGTACAGGCGCATATACACGAAGAGTACCAATACAGACTCTATCTGCAACCCACCGCCAGGGGGCCTTCAGCAGCTACCTGATGTTAGACTGCGCGATAGACACATGTACAGGTGCATATACACAAAGAGTACCGATGGAGACCCTATCTGCAACCCGCCTGTTTGGAACAAGGAATTGTAAGATGCCATCTTTTATATTTTGGTCGGATTCACGGAGATTAATAATTATCATAGGGAGGCAGCTCTAATCAAAGGGCTGGAACTATATACGCATAGGGACCCACAAAGCGACGAACAGCACCTCGGTTGAATTCGCGTGGTAGCAGCACAAAACAGATTCGTAGCAAATTACATTTATGAAACGACGAGCACAGTACGAACAAGCTGGCAGGTCCAGTCCCGCATACACGGAATCAAAGACAGCTGTGATGATCCCTGGGGTGCATAGACTTTTGTATGTATCTCTGTCTCACTTCACTTGACTTTGGACTGACGTGGTGCCTCAGTTTTGAGCCTGATTCAGTATGCCCCTCCACTTTGTGCTGCACTCCCATCGGGGTCTCTGGCTGCACCCCCAAACCCTCACTTTCCCCCCGAACCTTCGCTCCCCCACCCATACCCATATGAACAGGAAACACCCGAAGGCCCAGAACCTCACCCATATGAATCGATTCCCAAACTTCCGAACCCTTAGTGCCCCCCAGAACCTTCGTGCCCCCACCCATACCCATATGAACAGCAAACACCTGAAGGCCCGGACCCTCACCCATATGGACCGCTTCCCGAACCTCCGAACCCTCAGTTCTCCCCCGCACTTTCGCTCCCCCACCCATACCTATATGAACAGGAAACTTAGTATCCCGTTGTTATGCCAGCGTCGCTCCGTGCATACTATGAACAACTGCTTCTGGAAAACCCGAACCCTCAGTTCCCCCCTGAACCTTCGCTCCCCCACCCATACCCATATGAACAGGAAGCCCCCGAAACCCACATCCCGTTGTTATGCATCCGGTGTCGCACCCTGAGTACTCTTTGTCGACCTTTTCTGTGGAAGTCTTGCTTGAGCAAGCACTGTCCCCAGATTTCATAGCCTCTGTATGTCTGGGACTCTCCAACGCAAAAATCTGCTTAGCCTGGGCTGGCCTTTCCTCGGCAAGCACCGCATCACATCGTCTTCGTGGCGTTGGCCTGATGATCTAGCTTCATTTGCCATGTCCTCTTTTTTCCCTATAGCCAACTGAGTGTGTTCATCAGTGGTCGTGATGCGCCCACCTACATTGAGGGCATTGCCTTATCATGCGCTTCATCTGCCACCCAAGTCGAAGGCCTCGGGCTGTGGACGTATCTAGTGCCATTTGTCCCAGCATTTTGGAATAGAGTGGGAACTTGCATAGGTCAGTTCTCCCTCCAAAGGAAGTGTTATATTCTAACTATCTTTTGCCCAAGTCAGGATTGAACAACGCACCATGCTGCTAATGCATCCCAATGCACTGATTCGGCTACCAGCATTAATCGTCGTGAATTACAAGATCTCCTTAGGTTGAGTCAGTACTATTTCTCTTGTATTCTATCTTCTTGCACACCCGTCGAGGCCCTTTCGCTTTTTCCTATCATCTCCCTATCTGTCTCCTCGTCACCTTGCTCTAAATTAAATTGCTTTTCAAACAATTGCCCACACTCCTTCGCTTTTATTCCTTGCCAAGGCTGTAGGCAGTCGATATCACCCCTTGTAACATTTCCATTGCAATGCATCAATTGATTTATTTCTGTTCCCGACGCTGTCCTATTCATATTTGCAAATGCTGCCCAGAGTTCTAGACTGCTTCAAGAGCAGTTGGCTGCATCCAAATGTTGGCTCCAGAACTCTGAAAGAGATCACTTTCAAGGTGGTCGAGAGCTGGAGGGAATGCCAAAATACCGAGGGTCCTTCCTAATTTCTTGTGTTTGCCTTAGGCAGGGAAGGGGAAGGGCAACCCGCACCGCTAGTGCATGCATCGTATGCATATTCGATACTACCCTGGCTACTACCATTCTCGCCTGAGCCCAGTGAGCAGGACATCCTGAATTGAGGAGTGGCTGCTTGCGGCTGAGGTGTTTGATCTGGCGCTGCAAATAAGATCTTAACATTGGGGAGATGTTTACGAGCAAAGCAGAGATAACCTTATACATAGAGCCATACACAGCCATGAAGCTTCTAGCACTATGGTTCACTATAGCTCTATATTTATTTGGTGCGACATTTGCTAGGAATGGTCACCCATGGCCAGGTGTATAAAAGTGCGGCTGTTCTCGTTCTGATTACCTATCTGCTCCCTCATATCCTCATCCTCAGCAGAAGCTCTTCTCTCGCCATGTCTTCAGCATCTTCTGCTTTGTCATGTGCATCGCAACCTATCAACAAGAATGAAAATGTCGAAGGACATCGTCCAACTCTCACCATCAAAAAAAAGGCTGATGTAAACAGGGGCAATCTGAACCCGGTTCATTGCCATTACGGTGCAAAAGCGTGCAATATGGGTATTGAGTAGATGAAACGCATCATCAAACGGTCCGAGAGCCAGTTCCCTTTGGCCGCCTTGGCACGTACACCAGCAGACGCCACCGAGAAGGCTTTAGCTTTGAAGCACACCCAGGTGCACGCCATGTTTTCTATGTGTTTCAATGTCTGGCTGAGGTATGTGCTCATGTCTCACCAAAACCTACTTAAATCACGGCTCTCCAGGAACTCTGAACTTGCTGGACTATGTGTTGGCCAAATTATGCGAGGTTGCAATAGTGGAGGTCCCTACTTGAAGGTCCTTATGCCGAGCAAAACCAACCCATATATCAGCAATGAGCCTCTCTATTGTAAGCTGCTTATTACCAACCTGTGTGCTGATGTTTCTTTCGCTTTCGTTCTCTCGACCCCGAACCCACACAGAGATAGCAGAGTTTAAATTAGTGTCGCACGCTCTTCGCTGTTTAGTGTAGTCTGTGTCAAACATGATATGTCTGTCTGCATTCCCTGTGAGATAAGTGATATATCTGTGTAGCTTTTTCTCTGTCCATAGTTCTCTGTTAGTAGTGTAGTATGTCTGTGTAATTTTTTTTCGTGGCTACAAATCACGTTTGCCGAAGTAGAACATGGGTCGTTGTGGTGGCGGCCGCCCCCCGAACCCCCCTTGTGCCTGCGGCGCCTTGGGGTGTTCCCCCCAAGACCCCCCTAGCCTTCGGCGCTTCGGCTATCTACTGTCTTTGTCCTGTATATATGTTCTATGTAAATACATACACTGTTCCAAGTTGTATATCTCTGTCGTGTGTCTTTGAACTTGGTTCTCGGTTCACGGCCAATGTTCTATGTTCTCGATGTCTGTTCTCATTCATCTTATGTTCTCTGAGTCAAGTCTTGGTTCTGAACATTAATTATTGAACCGGGAATACATGTACATCTATGCTCGAATGAAGTAATAAACTGATAGCAAAATAGAACTGACCATGATATGGTTCACCGAACCCCGTACGACTCCTTGCGCAGCTCCTTCTTCTGCCCCACGAGACGGAGTAGCGGCCCATTGCCCGCGTTGTCGGTGACTGTGATTGATGGAGTCACGTTGGTTGTCGTTTCGATCGGCGCGGGGTCAGGGATGCTGCCAAACACGTAAGAATGTAGGGAAGGGGGTGTGTCCTGCTCGAGGATGGTGTCATGCTGTCCATGTCCTGAAACACCAGTCTCACGTCACGGCAGCCTGCAGCTCATCAGTCCTGACAGCTCGTCAACCAGCTTTGAGATTGCGTCTGACGATCAAAATTTGCTGGATGAGATGATTGACGACGACGACGACGAATGTAATTCAGACGGCAACTCGCACCTTGGGTCTGACCATGACTGCCTTGATACCCCAGAGCCTCTGCTTCCTGTCGAGCCTGATCATGGATTTTCGCTTCGGATTGATGCTGATGGAGAAGGTTGTAGCGTGGTTCTGATGGAGGAGGCCGCTGTGATCGGAGAAGCGTCACCACTTTTGGAAGACCCAATGCTGTGGTATAACACGGTCAACGACAGTGTCATGATGCGGGACATTGGCAACCTTCTCAGCTCTCCCATCGATTCCTCAATGTTCTCCCGCTATTTTCAATCTCTCCGCCCACCGTCTCCACTTGATCTCATTGCCCTGTCACGCGAGGATGCCAGGCCGACTTCTCCTGAGTCCACATCACTAGCCAACGCTCAAGCCACCGCAATGCAAGAAATGCTCATCGCGCAAGACAACTTCAGCATCAAACTTCGAAAGCTACGGATGCTGAAGATCAATAATCCAGGCATAACCTTCGTTGTGATGAGAACAACCCAGAGATCAAGGTGAGGAAGCCGCCCTGCATGAGTATAAGCTTCGAAATACTTATTCTTGATTCTAAGTGGTTAGTGGTGCGAGGGACATCTGCCAGCGGAATATTGAGCCTTTTCGAAGCTTCAATTGTGCCTGCCTTCGACCATGCAAGCCAAAAAGACTGAACTCGGAGATAGCTTCCAAGATATGCCAGGAACGCGAGTCCACCCCTGGATTGCTTCTTTGCCAGCTCATTGCGCTTCTTGCCAAGGGTTTTAAAATACTCCAGCTCCGAATTGTACGCAGCTACGGCATCAGAGTATTCCGTGATCTCTGAGAGAAGGCGCATCAAGAATTTCGCAAGGTGTCGCCGGATGTGAAGTCGCTCATCGCCTTTTGGTATGATTGCCAGATGTTTGTTCAGCCCATTTCGCCATGATTGCCAAGTGTGAAATAAACAGAGTAAGAGAAGTACCGAAGGCCAGATGTTCTGGAGTGCCACGTGTTCTCGAGAGTCATTATCTGTACTCGCAACTGAGAAGTTGATCAGCAAATTGGAACCAGCCTTCGTTCCCAGGCCAGTACACCACTTCTCCAACAGGCTTTGTATTTCGGTATTATAGTCTGCGTGCGTTGCTTTTGCTGTATGCCGAGCAGTGAAGACAATGAGAGCAACCGGTATTCCTTTCTTGTGCTCATCGAGAACCATGAATATAAGAAGATTTGTGCGTGCTGAGTAGAAACCGAAGGTCAGATCCATAAGTACGTGCCGTTTCTGTCCATATTTCCATGTGGCGGCTTGCATCTCAGGCATTGCGATGACAAGAACCAAGCAATCGGCACCTCCATCACGACAGGGCTGATAGAATAGAACTGATTCGGAAAGAAGAGGGTCAGGCGGCACAGGGTTATCTTTTCGTCGTCATGTGTCATCACGACACGCATCCATGAACAGCAATGCACATTGTCCCACCCTATGAGCTGCCATGAATCTGTACCGGAATCAGAACCACACAGGCATTGAAATGTTCGGGTCCAGCATGTGAGCTCCCGGCCTTTTTGACCCTTGATCGCGGTCTTCGCATAGACAGGTCGTGCAAAGCTGTGCCGAATCGAGTACTTGGACCGTACATCACGGTCCACTTCATTTGGTGTTCTTCTTTGTTTTTGACGGTCCTGGCATTATGTTACGAGACAGAGATAGAGGTATTTCAGTTAACAGAGATAGAATCAGCAATACTACACTACGACAGCATACAGAGAAGGCGACGTGTTTGATCACGTGACCGTTTTCAAACACCGCTATCTCTGTGCAAGTCCTAATTCCTCGTTCTCTAGGCAAGGAACATATAATCTACCCTAAAGATGTGCCAGAAATTAACCTCTACACTCAACTGTTGGTTTATCTGGACTATGTTGCAAATGTCGTCGGTCGCCCTCTCGAACCAGCTGAATTGCTGTTTCCATGGATCGGGTTCCAGAGTGCCATATTCTAAACCTCACCTGCCAGATGTCACCCCATGCGTTGCAACATCTCACCAGAATTCAGTATTGGCGCTAGGTTCTAGCAAGTTTACTCAAGTCATAGTTTTTGTCGAGCTAGTGCCCAGTATTATTTCATGTCCTCCCAATGAGGAAGCCGTGGGGTGCATGGGAGCCTGTGAGTTTTTTACTTCATATTAAATCTAGCTACCTAAAACGAAGTGAATCCATATAGTCAGGGTTTACAAGGTACTTATCCGACCGCTATGAGGTAGAGCGCTTGGGTGCTTGGGTTTAGGAGATTAGTTGTGTTCTTCGTCAGTGAAGCCGTAATGTGTAATTGTGTCATGTTCTGAAGTGGTATTGAGTCCGTGTGCGGTAGCGGGAGTAGGTTGCTTGGCCCGATTGGCACGAGTTTTTGGCTAGACATATAGACATAGGTTTTGCACCCATAAGCAATTCAACTGTGTACTGCTTTGGCATCTTCGAGCTCAGGAACCCACCTAAACAATCAGAACTTCTGCTGTCACTACAGATCTTGAAGTGTGCCGAGGGTGTACGTGCGGACGCATACTATATCTGGGGAATTCTTCTGTGGGTCGAAATATGAGATTAGTAGCCCCGTTCAAAGTTGAGCCACGACTTTCGTGGTTGTGGTCTCAGCTCATCACATGATGTTATTTTGGAGTCTTCTAACACCGGGGCAGGCATTCAGACCTGCATGGCCGTATTCAAGGGGCAGGCAGCGGAGAAGTCCGTGAAATCCACTGGTACAGGACCCCCCTCGTGAGAATAGATCAAGCCGAAGCTGCAGGTGGCTGGCCATCACGGCTTCGTTGATCTGATCAATTTCAGAAAACATTGACAGTGAAGCAGTTCAGTCGGATGACGACGTAGCGAGGCATATTAGCAGCTATTTGTTTGCTAAACTAAGAGCAAATCTACAGCAGCTACGAATAGAAGTAATTTATCTCTACCATCCTTGGACTACTTCACCCAAGGTGCCCGTCTGTGGTCTTTTGGAGCCATATGATAGGTTTCATGTATAGTTCAAGTGTGGTCCAGTGCCCATCTGGGCAGTTGACTTCCTTAAACTTTTCACCTTCCCCTTATCCACACATGACTTCCGATTCTATAGAATGGATACAGGTTTCCGAGACGGTTAAGCTTGGTTTTCCAGCCACGAGTCAAATGTCTGATACTGATCGATCTTTCTTCCATAGATGCCGTCTACCTGCTTGGACCTCGGTTTATATGCCTTAGTACTGAAGGTATTTTTGCTCGGACCAACACCGCGGTAGGACAGAAAATAACGAGCAGTACAATGGAGGACGCGATGCAGGACGTTATCTGGAATTGATCAGATCAACGAAGCCGTGATGGCCAGCCACCTGCAGCTTCGGCTTGATCTATTCTCACGAGGGGGGTCCTGTACCAGTGGATTTCACGGACTTCTCCGCTGCCTGCCCCTTGGCCGTATTACAGGCTTTAGCGCAACCAACTCGCTCTACACGGTCTCCTTCACCATCAAGACCGAGGAAGATGAGACCGTAGTGCTCGACGTCCCGTATCACTACACATCCCTCAGTGCCAAAGACTTCCTAACACACTCATCCAGGATCACCACCCCCCACCACGAGTTCGATGTTGACCTCCACAAGAGGGTGGAAGCCATGATTCGCAAAGGCAGGGAGAGGGACGCATCTAGCCCCCACAAGGCACCTGCGGTATCAGACGTTGACTGAGAGCTTCGCAATGTTGCCTGCCATACATGCCCTTTGCTCGCCTCCCTTATCCGTAAGTTCAAACGGCTCGATCTCAACCGCCTGCGCTAATCGGAATGAGTAGACCCCCCACCGCACCAGAACGCCACTTGCCGATTACCCGCCCTGCGGTTCCCTTAATAAATTATGTACCTATACGTGTGTCACTCATTCTCTCCCCTAATGTGTTAGAACAGGCAAGCGCAGGGATGTCAGGTTAGACAGCTACAAGCTGAAGTCCGAAGTTAGAAACTGGGAACTTCAGGTCAATCTAATCTACTATATATACTGTGCACAAGAAGGCTGTGTGCACTGGTTAGATGATAGCTAAGGAAACTGATCTGGTCAACAGGCAGTGTAGTAAGTCACCATCAAGATGGTGATGCAACCAACACAGCCTGCAACACAGGAATGCTGTACAGTAACAACTATCAAGATGGTTGATGGGAGATAGGTTGGGAAGGAGATTAGATAGCCCAGAAGGTGTTTCTAACACTCCCTCCTGAACCAGCATATCTCCAAGTCAAGAAATAATAAGTAAACGAGAGGGAGATTAAACGAAAATGCCCATATGTAGTCTACAGAATTCAACTTTTGGAAGAGGAAGGGGTTTAGTAAGTATATCCGCCACTTGTTCAGTGCCAGGGATGTGATGAGGCGCAATTTTGCATGCATCTACAACATCTCTAAGCCAGAAATAGCAGAGATCAAGCTGTTTCATGCGCCCATGGTGCTCGGGGTTCTTGGTGACACTGAGAGCGGATTGGTTGTCAATCATGAGGGGAGAGGCTTCCTTGACTGTGTAGCCCATCTCATGCAGAATGTTGCGCATCCATAGGATCTCCTTCCCAGCTTCAACTGCAGCAATGTACTCTGCTTCAGTTGAAAGCGCAACAAAGGTTTGCAATTTGCTGCTCCAGCCAATTGCTCCACCACCAAGTGTCGTCAGATATCCCGCAGTAGAGCGTCCAGAATCCGGGCAATCACCATGAGAAGCATCGCAGAATGTGGTAAACTGTTCTGTGCCCAGACTACCATTGTAATGCAGCTTGTAATCAAGTGTGCCTTTGCAATAGTGCAACAAATGCTTGACTGCAGCCCAGTGCTTCGGTCCAGGAGACGAATTGAAACCTAAGCATGACACTGCATAGGAAATGTCGGGGCGGGTCATTGTAGAAAGGCATTGCAAAGAGCCAACTGCATTCAAATACGGCACATTGCGCATTTTCTCAATTTCTGTAGGTGTTTGAGCATGCATTGCTTTAGAAAGCTTTGTCCCTGGTGCCATAGGCGTGGAGACGGGGTTGCAATCGCTCATGCCGTAGCGCTCGAGCATGTCAACAATGTATTGACGTTGGGAGAGTGAAATTGAGCGATTGGGACGGTCACGGATGATTTCAACACCCAGCAGGAATTTAGAAGCGCCCAAGTCACGGATTTTGAAGTGCTGAGAGAGCTCATTGACAGCCTTGTCAAGCGCAGAAGTGGATTTCGATGCAAGCGTGATATCGTCGATGTAGATGGGGACAATGATCTTGACCTCTCCCTTGACATAAATGTAAATGGAGCGGTCAGACTCAAGTCTAGTAAATCCCATCTTTAGAAGTGCAGCATGCAACTTCTTATTCCACTGCCTGGCTGACTGTTTGAGGCCATAGAGCAACTTCCTCAGCTTCAAAACCTGGTTGGGACCACCTTGATATCCCTCTGACTGGCGCATGTAGATATCCTCCTCCAAGTCACCATTGGGGCACTGAGCGCAATTCCATGTCCTCGATGCCAGCAATGGCAAGAATAAGGTGCAGAGCAGCAGGACGGAATGTAGGTGCGAAGACCTCGTTGTAATCAATGCCAGGACGTTGACTATAGCCCTTTGCAACGAGTCTAGCTTTATAGCGCTCAATAGAACCGTCTGCATTGCGCTTAATGCGAAATACCCAACCAGAGCCAATTGCCTTTTTATCACAAGGCAAGTCAACGATCTCCATTGCCAACCAAGGATGTCATTTCGGCATTAGCAGCATCTCTCCATTTCTCTGCATCCGGTGCCTTCATTGCCTGCTTGTATGTGCGTGGATCTGAGCTAGAAGCCATTCCCGCAAACTGCACATCTTCGAAATGCTCATCCTCTGGCGCTTCCGGCTCATCCTCGTCACTACTATCAGGGATAGCAGGTGGAGGATTTCGTGCAACAACCCACCAGTTGCCAGGAGGCTTAACAGTGCAAGAGGTGGCGACACTGGTGCAGGAGGTGGTGTTGCAAGTGCAGGAAGCGGTGTTGGATGAGCTGGTGGCGTTTCAGGTTCAGGTGAATGCTCGTGATGCTGGGCAGGTGCAGGAGGTGGAGGCGTGATAGGAAGATTTTCAGGTGCAGGAGGTGCTGGAGGCAATTGATGAAGTAAAATGTCTCCCCCCCCATCATGTGCAGGTAGTTGAACTGCATCCTGAATGGGAGAAGAGTGCTCACGGCGGATAAAGAGATCTACAGGGGGCATAGGCGGAGGTGGGGGCGGAGGTCTAGTGGTGACAGACAGTCCGGGGAAATAGCGCTCATCAAACTCTGCTCTCTCTGAGATGATAGTCTTTTTGGTTTGTGGATTGTAAAACAACCAGCCTTTGTATCCAGGCGGATAACCAATGAAGACGCATCTCTGCATGTGAGGTTCGAGAGATTTGCGCTTATCCCTTTGCACATAGACGTATGCAAGGCATCCCCAAACTCGAAGATGGCTAACATCTGGTTTGCGCTTATGCCAGCCTTGATAAGGCGTAATTGGCTGAGGCGCAGTAGGGAGACGGTTTAAAACATGTATCTGAGCGCCTAGACACCATTCCCAAAATGACGGGGGCAAGCCAGATTCATTAAGCATCGCAGTAATGTCATCAGCCAGAGTCCTGTTGGTGTGTTCTGCAACACCATTCTGCTGAGGACGATTACGCGTGGTATAGCGGCGCTGAATGCCACATTCATTGGTAAATTTAATGAATGCGTTGGACATGTATTCCCCACCCTTATCCTCTTGAAGCGCCAAGATTTTCGCATCGAAATGGTTCTCTGCGTACGCTTTGAAGGTCTGGAATGCAACCAATGTGTCGCTTTTTCGCCTAAGACCCATCGCAGCTTTAAAGCTGGTGCAGTCATCAATGAATGTAACCCAGTAACGGCTGCCTTGCTGTGAGGTAACTGGCAGAGGACCATGGAGGTCACTGTGGATCAATTCAAGTGGCTTAGAAGCACGACTAGGTGATGAGGGGAAAGGATTTGAGCGCATTTTGCCAGCCAAGCATGGCTCACAAATTGGATCAGGCTTCTGAGACGATTTCAACACAAGCCCAGTCACCAGCTCATCCTTGATCATCTTCTTGACATGTGCATAATTGTGATGTGCAAAGCGACGATGCCATAGGGTCAAATCAAGGGGAAGCGTCGAGGTAATGCCTGCAAACTCCGAAATTGGTTCAGTGGATCCATCCAAACGTGCAGAGTTGTTGGAATCAATGGATGCACAGAACAACTTCTTTCCATCTAAACTGAAATGCATGGCTTTAGAATCAATGTGGATATGATAGCCTTTATTTCGAGTTAAGTATAGACAGGATAGAAGGTTGTTTCGGAGTAAGGGGACATGCAAGACTCTGGTAAACTCTATAGCTCTGAGCTCCTTGCCATTGACTATTGGCTTGAAAACTACAGAACCAACTCCAGCTGAATAAATAAGCGTGTTGTCTGCTAACCTGATTGGAATGCGACAGGGGGTATAGTTGCGAACCCAATTTTGGTGCGGCGTCATGTGAGTAGTGGCGCCTGTGTCTGCAATCCAATCAAAGTCAGCATGGAGCTGAAGCGGAGTAGAGAGATCAGAATGATCTGGGAGACGAGTACTTGCATTTCCGGCAAATTCCTCCGGGGTGTCCTTGGCTGCATTAGCCTGTTCTGAGCGCTTTTTCTGGCGTGGCCTTTGTGCGTTGTCTTTAGCCTGCTTCTGTGCCCTTTGGTAAGCAAAGCATTTAGTCACATTATGACCAGGTTTGCCACAGAAGTCACAAATTGCATTGACCAGGGCTGCAGCCATGGCAATTGTGGAGGCAGAAGTGTCTGCAGCGCGACGATGTCGTTGGGTTTCTGTAACAAAGGCTTGCTGAATGGTAGCCTTGTCGAGTTTGTCAAGAAGGAGGAGAGACGAGGTGAAGTTGGAGAACTCTTCAGGCAGAGATCTAATGAGTGCCATTGAGGCTAGCTCACTGTCCAATTCGTCAATGCTGAAGGAAGCAGGGCGCAAATCCTTGATGCGACGTAATGCCAGGTCAACTCTGTTCATAAGAGTTTGAAGTGACTCCTCTTCCTCCTTTCTGATGGAGAATAAGTCGTCATAGGCATTAAAACGAGTGCCAGGGCGCTTTTGCAGATGAACAGTCGCCTCGCCGGCGACAAAAACCTTGCTCCGACTCGATCCGAGTCGGGTGAGTAACATGGAGCAGTTTAGGTTGATACAGAAGATCACTGGCAGTCTGACGACGTTTAACAACCAGAAAATATTACATATGTACATGTGCTAGTGACGTCTAAGTATGGGAACGCGTATTCCGTTTCCGGGTTTGGGATCCCATGGACTCGTCAGCTTTCCGTTTTCCTTTTCCATCCTCGCGCGCTGACGGCAATGTTTCAGTTTCGTCGGTGGCGGACAGTGTGGATGCAGACGAAGGAGATGTGCCCGAGAGTGATGTGTGAGGGGAATGTTCGTCAATGGCTTTTTCGTTGGATTCCGGAATTGATGAATGCTCGCTGGGCGCACTCTATAGAAGGATAAAAGTCAGAATTATGATCATTGTGGGTGAATGGGAAGGAACATACCGATGACGAGCTTGGTCCAGATGCTAAGAAGGTATTAGCGGCCATAACTTGTTCACTACGAGAAGGACCATCATCCGCTCTGGGCCTGTACGGTCCCCGTCCTCTTTTGAAGCTTTGACGGTAGGGACTTGGATTCTTCGGCGTCAGTTTCTTGTGGATGATGATTTGTCCAATCATGGCAGAGAATGAATCGAACGGCTGTTCGGAAGGGTCACTGGGCCTGATGTGGTAATGCTTGAAGCGACAATGGATCTCGACGAGACCCCTCAATTTGGCGGGCACTTCGTGGGGCGGTACGTAGTTCTCATTCTCATCATAAACGATAGGGAGTACACGGTGAGTGTCAACTATGGCATGCAAGGCGTCTTGGTCCGAAGCTGATACAGGCCAAAGGTGAATGTCGTCATCGTCTGGTTGAGGGGCACCAGAATGGCAGTTGAGTATGGAGTACACGATCGATGGAGGATAATAGGCTCACCTTTTGCTCAAATATGGAAGAATACTAGGCATGTTTCCCTCTCGCAGAATCATGTACCGTTTCTCGGAGGAGTTGGCGATGGTATTTTGGGCGTGTTCGAGCGCACGGATCACAGGTTCCCAATCTTGAGCGAAGTCGGGATCGGAAGGGCGTTCAAGCGTAAGTTGGAACTTTGCCTTAGCGAGGACGTTGAAACGACTATGATTACCATCCAGAGAAACATAGAGACGATCTTCTGACACCTGGCCTACAATGATGCCGACTGCAGTATCCGGTCTACAGTCTTCGTTGACATGATTTTCAACAAGAGATCGGTCCCCTCATGTCTCCAACCAACAGTCGTCGTCCATCCAGATTTGGCGATGTAGTTCGGTGTGCGATGAAGGCGGTTACGCAAAGCTGGGCCGCTGAAAGTCATGATCTGGAAAGTGTCAGAATGCTCATTGTAGAAACTGGAGGCGCGGCCAAGTTCATACCTTTACTGCAGATGTCAAGTGTATATAGATGATGGTGGTCAAAAGGCAAGATGAAACTGAACGTTCGATCATGTATGCCTGGTATATATACGGGCGGAAATGGTGCTTATTAATTATCGCTGTCCTGAGTCATGGGTGAGCTGAAATTTTTAAGAAAGGATGAGGGCTCACGGAGCATGAGTCAGTCATCTCCCGTCTTATGAAGGCATTTTGTTAAGTAATGCAGGTACATAAAGTGGTAACATAGGTCAGAACTGTGTTACCGCCCGGCGAAGGAGGTCGACCATGTCTGGCAATATGCTCGGCGATGTAATGTATGAGTGCTCTCTGTCGAACAGCATCTTGCTGTGAAACATAGTCCAGTAAATGTTGGGCGCTTGAGTCAGGAGATGTGGAGGAATCGGCAGCTGTACTGGATCTGTGTTCCAATGTCAGCAACTTGTTTTGGGAGGTTCTGCTACGACGCACTCTGAGGACAATAGCCACTGGATGCTATGAAAGTGAAGAGTTCCTCGGTGTTGCATTTCGGTCACTAGCAAGTCCGTGATGTCAAAGCATAGCTGGTTTGGAAGGTCTTTGTAAGTGTTGGATGGTGGCATGGAAGGAACATACGTTGGTTGATGTGGCCATGTCTGAGGAGTTGTGACGTTGGTTGGCAATTTATAAGATGCTGTGATTCTTGATGCCGATTTGTGAGTCGGGGGTGTTTTAAGTCCTGTATGGTTTTGGGATGATATCACCGTACCGCCACTGCTAGTGCCTTCTACCATGATATGGACTGCAAACTCGTCAGTTGTGTATTACAAACAATTTTGAACAACAATGGATGTGCATCGAACAAGCTTGTACCGCTTGAGGTTAGGGGCACGCGCACAGAAGACTGAGGAGACTGAGGGGGTCTCTGTTCGCTTGTATCAGCCATGACAGTGAGGAGTTCGAGAAGGAATAAGAAGTGGTCACGAGATTTTGTCATGCGCGTTGAATGGTCTTTGGTTGTGTATGGCTCATGTCCACCTGCAGTCTTTTCGTTCGGCCGTGGGCAGCGGGTAGCCCTTACTAGTGCTGGTTTTGTTGTTCTCTGGACCGTGCATAGGACATGTGCAATTGAACACATCCAGCGAGATTTCGCGCGTACGGTGTGACGAACCTGCGATGTGAACCTCAGTTTCTACTGCTCATGAGCCCATGGAGCCTTAGTTGCCTAGTGCGTTGACTTCATTTTCTAGTGAGTTCTATCAAGTTCTATGGTGACTTCAGTCGTCCGGTTCCACGAGTTTCGTCAATGTTCCAATTTTTTTTTTAGCGTGATGACTAAACTTTTTTCTTTCTCCCTTTACAGTTAGCTGATCAGTCGCTCATCACTCATTCCTTTGTTCGGACGACCATGATCTACTTTCACGATGGGTCCTCAATTCTGGAAGCATTCAGCCATCTTACAATTGCGGAAATCATCGAGTGCTGCCGTGGATTCACTCTATCTCGGGCCATGCGACGCAAGAGGTGGAATTTGCTGGAGGGTATCGCTTGGTTTTCAGCCGCAAATCAGGAGGTCATACGGAGTAGAGTTCGAGATTCTCGAGGTACCAAACGTATACGGGGACGGGAGTTGATGGAAGCCCCTCGGGTACGTCAGCGGCTGGCGTCTTCAGATGAGAGCTTGCACGACCGGCCTGCAGATGATGCTGTGGCTGTGGCAGGAACAGGGACGACGGCAGTGGAACAGCTCATTGAAGGTGAATTCCTTCGCCCTCCATCGAAGGAAGTTCAACAGTCATGTATTGCCAAATCCATCTCGTCTCCAGCCTCACAATCCTCATCCGAAGCATGTACTTACGAGGGGCATGCTGCTGTACCATAGAGCAATAGAGGGATGGGACCACGCACATCTGTCATGAATGCTGTCGCCGATTATTGGCGGATAACACGCCTATGCTCTCTCTCGCAAACGGATTGTGGTTGGGGGACATTCCTCATGAACTTTCAGTATTGACATTGGTGGAACGTGTTTTGGTGGCGCGGTATTTCCCTGTTGCATACATCGTCAAGTTATTCCCAAAGGATCCCAATGCGCAGTTTCTCGACGCAAACTGTGCTAACTGAGGTCTAAAGGGTAACGTGTGCACATATCGCCTCGACACAAATGAGATTGCTGGGATGTTAGAGGGTCGGCAGATGCCCCCACCTGCTAGATTGCTATTGTCAGTCATTGGGGTCACCTATATTGGTCCGAGGGCTATTTCGGAACATAGTCTTCCAGGAATGCTCAGGGTGCGGCGTCACCATGTTCATAACGCACTCCGCTTTTTGAAAGTCAACAACCCCATCTACCATGAAATCGAAATATCTGGCGACCGCCTACTACCTGAAAATGCCGTGCCAGTGGAAATTTTAGCTGGTCTTCGGTATAGCGCGGACACTAATGCGCTCGCTCGTGAACACGCTGGGTATGTTCCTCAAGATGACGTGGAGGAAGGTGCTGGTGAGTAAAAACCAAAGTGTATTGCGTTCTGATTTGCTGACGGTGTTATGCTTTGTTCCATATGAAGCGCATGTTAGATGGGCACTGTTATACGCCGACCGTCGGTTCCGCACAGATTTGCATTTTGTTTATTTGGAGTCATTCAGAAGTGACGAGTCTGTAGGGCCGCAGCATTACAAGTCTCACGTTCTTCCTTCACTCGCAACCAAGCCCTCCTGCGATCAATCAAACCTTCGGATCTTTTGAATGCGAGTGCAGAGGAAGCTCGTCGTGCGCAATCCTGCGGTCCGCACTCTGCGGAAGGAGGTATCTGCAGTCAGAGTTCGAGTGGAAGGAACAGATGAATCTCGTATCTCCATCCGAGCAAAGATCTGGGGTACCACAGTCCTTTTTAATCCACCAACGATCTGGGTCAGACAATTGCCCAAGTACTCGCTGGTCAGGAGATTGATCTAGACCGCTTTGTTGCGGCAGCAGGGCCAAATGCGGCTGACAGGGCTACAACCATTGCGAACGATCCTTTCGCAGCAGCCAAGTTTTCCATTACATTGTTGGCGTTATATTGGAGGAGTTGTTAGGTATCAAAGTTGGCCGTGGACATAGCATTCAAAGACGCGAAGGAGTACTGGGCACCGTCCAGGCCTATGTCGGGACTGTGGAAGCACAGGGTAGGGGGACATTGCACCTGCATATGCTGCTCTGGATTCGGGGTGCACCTACAGCGAGCATGATGAAGCAGGCATTGGCGTCTGAGGGCTTCCGTGAAAAGGTTCAGCAATACATCAAGGCCAATATTCGAGCGCACGTGGATACAGCGGATGGCACAGATATCGGTTCGGTCCCTCGAGTAAACTGTGTGTCGCCAGTTGACCCACGGCAACCAGACTACGACCGTAGACGAGCTGAGCGCGAGCTAATACCTGTCTGCGGCAAGTAGGAAACCGCAAGGTCTGCAAAAGACGGGCTCCATTTCCTATGTCTAGCCAGGAGTGGGTGGCGTCCAACGGAGAATGGGGCCAAGGCGTCTATGCGTGTACGTTAATAATTACAATCCGACGGTTCTGCATTCGACACGGGCAGATAACGATATGAAGCTCATTCCGAGCGGTGCGGATACCAAGGATATTGCATGGTACATCACAAGTTACGCGGCTAAAAAACAACACAAGACGTCCAATGCCGCCGCGTTGCTTGCAAAACGAGTCAAGCTTCACATGCGCCAAGAGAAGCATGTCAGGGAATTCGTAAACGCGAACAAGAGGCTTATTACTCGATGTGCCAATGCTCTCAGCCGCGACCATGAATTCAGTGCGCCTGAAGTGATCAGTTACTTGATGGATTGGGGTGACCGCTACGAGTCTCACCATTACGTATCCATATACTGGAACGACGCCATGGCTGCGTTGAAGCGGGCTTATCCTGCGCTACGGAGCGAACTGTAGGTCTTTATTTCACTGATGATAGTGGCCTTTGATTCATATTTGTGTTTTAGGCAATCTGTGCGGCTCGCTTGTGCAGTCGGTATGTCATCCAGTGTGTTAGAACAGGCAAGCGCAGGGATGTCAGGTTAGACAGCTACAAGCTGAAGTCCGAAGTTAGAAACTGGTTTATTGAGGAACTGACTGATCTACTCACCTGAAGTCCGAAGTTAGAAACTGGGACTTCAGGTCAATCTAATCTACTATATATACTGTGCACAAGAAGGCTGTGTGCACTGGTTAGATGGTAGCTAAGGAAACTGATCTGGTCAACAGGCAGTGTAGTAAGTCACCATCAAGATGGTGATGCAACCAACACAGCCTGCAACACAGGAATGCTGTACAGTAACAACCATCAAGATGGTTGATGGGAGATAGGTTGGGAACGAGATTAGATAGCCCAGAAGGCGTTTCTAACACTCCCCCCTGAACCAGCATATCTCCAAGTCAAGAAATAATATCCATGTCCTCGATGCCAGCAATGGCAAGAATAAGGCGCAGAGCAGCAGGACGGAATGTAGGTGCGAAGACCTCGTTGTAATCAATGCCAGGACGTTGACTATAGCCCTTTGCAACGAGTCTAGCTTTATAGCGCTCAATAGAACCGTCTGCATTGCGCTTAATGCGAAATACCCAACCAGAGCCAATTGCCTTTTTATCACAAGGCAAGTCAACGATCTCCATTGCCAACCAAGGATGTCATTTCGGCATTAGCAGCATCTCTCCATTTCTCTGCATCCGGTGCCTTCATTGCCTGCTTGTATGTGCGCGGATCTGAGCTAGAAGCCATTCCCACAAACTGCACATCTTCGAAATGCTCATCCTCTGGCGCTTCCGGCTCATCCTCGTCGCTGCTATCAGGGATAGCAGGTGGAGGATTTCGTGCAACAACCCACCAGTTGCCAGGAGGCTTAACAGTGCGGCGTTGTGCAAGAGGCGGCGACACTGGTGCAGGAGGTGGTGTTGCAAGTGCAGGAAGTGGTGTTGGATTGCGAGCTGGTGGCGTTTCAGGTTCAGGTGAATGCTCGTGATGCTGGGCAGGTGCGGGAGGCGGAGGCGGCGTGATAGGACGATTTTCAGGTGCAGGAGGTGCTGGACCATGGAGGTCACTGTGGATCAATTCAAGTGGCTTAGAAGCACGACTTGGTGACGAGTTGAGCGCATTTTGCCAGCCAAGCATGGCTCACAGATCGGATCAGGCTTCTGAGATGATTTCAATGCAAGCCCAGTCACCAGCTCATCCTTGATCATCTTCTTGACATGTGCATAATTGTGATGTGCAAAGCGACGATGCCATAGGTTCAGATCAAGGGGAAGCGTCGAGGTAATGCCTGCAAACTCCGATGGTTCAGTGGGCCCATCCAAACGTGCAGAGTTGTTGGAGTTAATGGATGCACAGAACAACTTCTTTCCATCTAAACCGAAATGCATGGCTTTAGAATCAATGTGGATATGATAGCCTTTATTTCGAGTTAAGTATAGACAGGATAGAAGGTTGTTTCGGAGTAAGGGGACATGCAAGACTCTGGTAAACTCTATAGCTCTGAGCTCCTTGCCATTGACTATTGGCTTGAAAACTACAGAACCAACTCCAGCTGAATAAATAAGCGTGTTGTCTGCTAATCTGATTGGAATGCGACAGGGGGTATAGTTGCGAACCCAATTTTGGTGGGGCGTCATGTGAGTAGTGGCGCCTGTGTCTGCAATCCAATCAAAGTCAGCATGGAGCTGAAGCGCATTTCCGGCAAATTCCTCTGGGGTGTCCTTGGCTGCATTAGCCTGTTCTGAGCGCGACTCACAGCACCTTGGTTGTCATTCATTAGTACTAGCAGAGATGAGAAAGTTGCAGTCAGTTGAAGAGAGTATGTGCAGCAACAGAGTAGCATGCGTGCGCACCATCGCATAGAAACCTATCAGTCAAAATCTATCAGTCAAAATCTATCAGTTTGATATTCGACTGCACAGCCATGAAGTCAAGAAAAATCCCTGAAGGACACCCCACATGATCCCAAATCACTTGCAAGAACTCGGTAAAACCTGAAATTGCCTCTAATGACATGCACCAAGGAAGGCAAGGCAAACACCTGCCGTGGAAACACCAGGTGAAGCCCGAGGAACAATGCTAGACCCGTTCAAAGTTGAGCCACGACTTTCGTGGTCGGTCATGGCTCGTCACCTGACGATATTTTTGAGAGTCCACCGGAGTCGTCCGTGTGACCCTTTGTGACTTTACCACCCATGGTCCGTGCAATAATGCCCAGTGAGTATCCGTGTCAATTATGCCTTGCTGAGTCTGCTGTTAGAACAGGCAAGCGCAGGGATGTCAGGTTAGACAGCTACAAGCTGAAGTCCAAAGTTAGAAACTGGTTTATTGAGGAACTGACTGGTCTACTCACCTGAAGTCCAAAGTTAGAAACTGGGGACTTCAGGTCAATCTAATCTACTATATATACTGTGCACAAGAAGGTGTGCACTGGTTAGATGGTAGCTAAAGAAACTGATCTGGTCAACAGGGTGGGGGGTCTACTCATTCCGATTAGCGCGGGCGGTTGAGATCGAGCTGTTTGAACTTACGGATTGCGTAGTGATACGGGACATCGAGCACTACGGTCTCATCTTCCTCGGTCTTGATGGTGAAGGAGACCGTGTAGACCGAGTTGGTTGCGCTAAAGCCTGTAATACGGCTATGCAGGTCTGCTAAGTTGTCCAAGCCAAAGCTGGAGGAGGAATATTGGGAGACTATGTGGGTGCCTAGCATTTGTACCCTCCAGAATTGGTACGTGTTCCACGACGGATGGTACAAGTACTTCCGAACTCGACCTTCACAGGGCAGGAGGCGTCGCCGCGGGCTGGGCGACGTTGGAGGTTGGCAGGGGGGACAAAGTAAAACATGAAAAGGAGCGTGGTTTTCTGGGTTGCTGAGTGAGTGTGCATTTTCTTGCGTTTTATACGGCGCTGAATAGAAGGTTCTCCTCGTGAGTAGCCCTTGCTTGGCCCAAGAGCGGCCGGCAAAACCGCTCTAGCGAAACAGGGCAAATTGACACCAAAAGTACCCTCTCCCTTGGCCTGACACTCCTGAGAGAGGGGTTGTAAAATGAAGGTTGTCTGGTGCAATTCCGATGGGGAACATTGTCGCTATAGCAGGCGTCGAGCGGGATCAGCTCAAGGAGGGGGTCGGTAGTGGAATTGCTTCCTACCAGTCAAGATGTATATAAGTTCGAGTAGATGATTGATGACACAGTCGGGCTAATAGGCACGTGTGTTTCCTACTGAGACATGTAACAATTAGGGGTGTAATCCTCTCGCAGCAGCTCACGGCTGGGGCGCACGAGCTAAGTGCGTGTAGGGTATATATGCAAGCCATTCCGACTTCAAGGGTTAGGCGGGGCAGGGTCCCTTGATCGTTCACATGGAGACATATCGAGGGTTTTAGGTGTGTCACTCAAGTAATGATGTAACGATGAGGCTTGACGGCCTCATCGATGCCAGATGGTTGTGGGCTGGGTGTCACCTTCAACGAACCTACTGGATTAAGTCTCGTTGAGGGAGAGGAGGAGGGAGGGGGGGCGAATATCTTGTACTACTGTGGTCGCGCAGAGTCTCAGTCTTGACAAGAGTCACGAGCCGGCAAAAGCCATCTCGTGTCGAAGCTCACGGAAAAAACGGTGGGAATCGGGTGTTGAACCACCAGATGGGTCCAAGAGCCCCCCCTGCTATGTACAATTAGATGGTATATATACAAATAAAATTATTACATTATTACTTGGTATGACCACTGCGAGCCTGCTGGATAGCATTTACTCGCTCAGGCATGGCTTGATGTATGTTGGATGATGTCCTCGTCACGTAGCTCGTCCCAGACCTCGAAGATAGCTTTTTTGAGTGCTTCAGATGTCGAGGGGGGAGTTGGCAGGGACCTGACACAGCGCTTGAGCTCGTGCCATACTTCAATGGGGTTGAGGTTGGGAGATTGGGGAGGGTGGTAGAGTGTTTTGATGTCTTTATCATCGAGCCATCGGGCTGTAGTGAGGGCGGTATGGGATGCAGTGCCGTCCTGTTGGAAGTACATCTGGTCAGTCTGACCATTCTTCTCCATGTTAGCCTTGATTTTGTTGTGGAATTTGAGGAGTGGGCCCGACAATACTTGGTCCTCGTACCTCGCAGCATTCATTCCACCACCTTTCCCTCCTGGGTAATCCAACACCACTAACGGCCCTTTCACCCCATTCATCACACATCCCCAGACCATAACCCTCACGGGAGACTGCTTGAATGGATAGAGGCATTCCTCAAGTAGTCCTTCGCCAGGTTTGGGAGTAACATGGACACAGCCGGCCTTGTTGCCAAGAAAAATGTATGCTGACTTTGACAGGAAGCGTGTTGCTGATGTCTTGTAGCGGCCGGTGCCGGTTCTTGTGGGCAGTATGGACTACCAGCCTTTGCCCTCTATTGGTTACAATGTGCGTGGCCGGCCACTATGGGGTTGGTTTTCGACAGTCCCATGCTCTTCAAACTTGATGAGCAGACGCGACACGGTTGAGTAAGGGATGCCAGTCTTTTCCACAGCCATAGCTCGACTTCCACTGCCCTGAGCGAGATCTATCGCATACATCTTCATGCTGTAGTCATGCTCCGCCCCATGAGCCATTGATTGGGGGTATAGAGCAGTCGGCGCCCTGCACAGAGCAGTACAAGACAAGTTGAGACGCGTCAAGAAAGATGCATGTGATTTGATTACATAATTTTCTCATCACTTTTGGTGGCAAGGAATACATAGGAATGCTGTACAGTGACAAACAACCATCAAGAGATATGGTTGTTGGGAGATAGGTTGGGAACGAGATTAGATAGCCCAGTGTTTCTAACCTTATGCAGATGTCAAAACGATCATGGATGTGGTGATTGGGCTTGCGTTGAAATTGTTTCAGCCCGATCTGATTTGTGAGTCGTGCTTCTAAGCCACTTGAATTGATCCACAGTGACCTCCATGGTCCTCTGCCAGTTACCTCACAGCACAGCAGCTGTTAATGGGTTGCATTCATTGATGACTGCAAAGTATAGAAGTGGTCAAAGTGAATTAGGTCGATATGTTTGTGCGCTTACCATTCCTCAGGTCTAGCATTTTGCCAGCCCTCCTTCAAGTTGATACCTGGCTGATGCTGGGCAGAGAACATTCTCCAGGTTTCGTGGCCACCGTGCCCATTGGATCATGGCCTCGTCCGATGCGTTTGAGCATCTTCAGTGCTGACAAGTCAGGGAGTGCATTCTTGTTTCAAGAGTCAACATTATCTGGTTGGATGAGTTGCGGTGATGTCTGCGGATGGAGGAGGGGGCACATCGGGTGTCACTGTGATCATCCCTTGTGCTTTCTTCCGTGGTCGACTTGTGGTAAGGCATGCATAGACTATGACCGGTGGGGAGGGGACAAGGAGGAGTCAGACTGAAGGAGAGGATTATGGTGTTGGGCGAATCAAGGTCTTACAAGGTGGGAGCATTGCTTTGGAAGCCAAAGGATGTATCTGCCTTTGGTCAACAGGATCCAGGCGGTCATTGCATGTGAGTGTTTCGGAGCGCCTCTGATAGGAGTCTGATAGGAGTCGGTTGATGTCTTCTGATAGGAGTCGGTCTGACATCTACATGTGGTGCAAAATCACAATAAAAAACAAAGTTGTATATTGGAAATAGTTCACTTGAAAATTGTACTACAACCCGAGATTTGCCATGCGGTCAGCTGCTAGCTTGTGAGACTTCGAGAAGAAGTTTACCCCCACTGTCCTGGTGTGCATCTCTGCTATAGCTTTCCAGGTCTCTGGGTTGGTGTCTTCAATAAAGTCTGTAGCACACCCATGACCCATGTAAAGGGGGCCATCAGCGCAGAATTGCATAAATGAGACGTACATCTAACCCCGCTGAATGGCAGTGCTGGCATGCCAAAAGGGCAGGATGATTGAACAACCGGAAGCTCAATTGCGATGCCAAGATCATAGTCAAAAGAGCTGGCGGCTGTAAGTGCACAAAAGATGTGCTCGGAGTTTTACTCCTCCATATACAGCAGGGAGACGGTGGTCGGGACGATGTTGACTGTGGCAGCTGGGTATACAGCAAATCAGTTGCTCTTGAGGTCACGGAGGACCCTGCACTCCTTTCGAGGACTGACAGCGTGTGGAGGCCTGAACGAGGAAGTGTATTGCGAGTATGATGAAGTTTCTCGCGCTCAACAGTCTTCCAACCGGCGGAGACCAAGCAATTGTCTACTTTTGCTGCTATTTCCCGGTAAGTGTAGTTTTCGTCATGTAGAGCGAGTATGCGACCTCCTTTAGAGGGTGTAAATTCGTGGACTCCTGCAGGAGGCATGGAAAGTGCTATATTTGTAACAACACATATTCTATGTTTGTTTATCACGTCACATGTCTCCACACTTTTGGCCACCACGAGTACATCAGTGCCTTTACTGGAAAATGAGAGATAATAAGCAGTTTACAGGTAATTTGTCTAGATCAGTCACAACTCAGTTGCAACTGGTCGCGGTTGCAGTTGCTGAAAAAATGGTCAAAAGACCGGACCCGACACGACTTTAGGACCCTAGCAAAGAATTATAAAAAAGAAAAAACTTTGCAACAAGGAGCATATATTTGAATCACTCATGGTAAGCCTGTTTCATATGCTAGAATTGATCCAGAAATCTAAATCTGTATTTTATAGTCCTGGCTGAATGATCTTCTTGGAAAGAGGCATCAAAAACAGCACTCTGTGCAATGTCATCTTTCAAATTCCTAATGGTGAACATTCATTATTGCTCTGGATATTAGTGGGTATGCGCAAGGCCTATGAAAACTGTGAACTGAGGCGGCCCACTGTGAATAAACTTTCCCTGCACCCATCTTAGTAACTCCTGGCCACCTCAGCATAAAACCAATCCGAAGAGTGTGATCACATTATTTTACTATGACCTTCGCTTTCACGCCATGGAATTTTTTAATCTCAAAATCTGAAGAAATTACCTGATGCATCTCATTCAATTTTGTGAAACTGGAAAAGTTATGGCATGAGAATCTGCTTATCATGAGTAAATCAATTTGCTTCATATGAGTTGGGTGCAAAATGGTGTGTGAGAGATGGTATTAACTCAGAAAGGGATACCACACAAAGAGTTCGAGAAACGAGAAGAATGATTTACCACATAATATTTTAGGTGTTATAGTCTATATATACTGTTTATAAGGTTGACAAAGGATTTGGCTGCGTCAATAATTTGGTAGCGGTACACTTAATCAGGGTCACGGAAGTTTGGCTGGCATTGTGCATCCCCAATATTAGAGTATTGGTGGTCCTCATGTCGAGATATCAGATACTCCACAACAGATGGCGTCAATCAATCTGAAGTTATCAGTATACAGAAAGTATGAAGAAGGCAAATGACGATATATTGATGGAACAAATTTTGATTATATTATAAAGTCCTCTTTATCTTATACAACTATGTTCAGAAGTCATGTCATGCATCTATTTTGAATTTTCTTCACTGTGTGAAATATAGGGAACAAATCATCACATTTTCTTGAAAGAAATCTTGAATACATTCACAATATTTCCAGTGTATATTTGCAATATATTTGAGAGATATATTTCAGTTAAGAAATAGAATATATTTGTTCCAAATTTTCTCGTCAGTAAATTGCTCGAGAACCCAATCCCACCATTTTTGCCCTTTCCTACACTGGAGAAAAATGCACTCGAGGCCCTGGATGCTATACCCCTTAAATCGATGCGACAGTGCTTGTATCCCTGGCATGCCATATCAATTAATGGAATCTGATCTTCTTGCATCAGATTTGCAAATCGTTCACAGATTTATGGCTGATTATCAGCTGGGACTCAACGGAAGACAGGCTGTATGGGCTGCCAGAAAGTCCAAGGGTCACTGAGTACTTCCAGAGAAAATCCTGCAAGAATGGTGCAATAGATCTCAAACCTATCATAAGTTCTGATGTCAACATATGTTTTGTGATTGGCTCTCTCAATTCTTATTTTTTCTGGAAATCCTTCGTAATCCTATATCCTATAGTCTATAGCTCTAATATGATGAGCCCATATTCTTCAGTTTCGAGTGTAGTGCCTTTCAATCCTCGAATCTTCACTATCATTCCCAAATAAGCCAGAAATGTCACAGTAAAATAACATCACGTGAGGTTCGAGAGCCGTGGATGTCGCCTACCTTACTGGCACGTGCCAGGTAGTCGGCCAGCCTAGGTACTTAGTCAAGTCGCATTTGCAAGCCAATCACTCCCCTTTGCGCCATAAATCTTGGTTCCAACTCCATGTACTTTATATCTACACGACCTATGCAGTATTTAACATATATATAATAATTTTGCTCTTCACAACTACATCTACTGTCTTCACAGGCGTTTTCACATACCCTCACCAAGGAATCAGAGCCTTGCAGATGCCTTCACCTCTCATCCAATGCACCTTCTTCCTCGACTTCGCTCAGAATACTTGAATGAAGATTTCTAGATGCTGAATAGCTGCGCTGATGGTGCTCTCTTGCTATAGAGGCCCATTCCAAGCCGAGGTTTTTCAGCACGTGGCCATCGATTTGGCTTTCTTGTCCAATGTATCTCGGATTTTCCCAATTTTTTCTGGCCTTGTGCTGTTGCCGACACGCTTCATCTTGTTTGTAGGCAACTTCGCAGCATAGGAATCCTCAAGGTCACCATCCACTGACAGCACTGCTCAAAGTCGATTGGGCTGCCTCAGTTCCCCGATCAGTGCAGCTAAGAAGCAAATCAGCAGCAATGAGCACTGCAAGTTGGGTGCGCTTTGGTTGGAAAAGGATTTTCATTTACAAACGGTTGCCAAGGCAAATGGAGGCTATTGCCTGCTCATCTTGGATGGACACAACTTGCACTGTACATACTGGCTTCTTTCCTTTTCTTTGCCCTTGCACATAAAATGATCATTGTCTGCCTCCCCTCGCACACCACCCACGCACTCCAACCGTGCAACGTGGCCGTTTTTATGGAAAATGCAGGTGAACGCTTTGTCTGACAATGTTGATACTGCTCCGAATGTTGATTAGTGTACTTAGGTCACCCTTGTCAATCACGAGTATGTTGTCACCAAAAATTTAATTTCTTGAAGTACTACCATCAAGCTCGTACAGCAGCATTCAAGGAATTGATGATCCTTGCAGCATGGCAAAAAACCGGCATCCAACCTTTTAATCGCAACTCCATCCCTGATCACATGTTTGCTCCCTCCCGCAACACAACAACCAAAGCCGCACCTATTGTCTGCCTGTCACATCCTGGCATCCTGCTGCCCCTGCTCTGCCTCCCAGGCTCCCCAAGCATGCCACTGCCCATGCTCTCCGCACCAAGAACGAGGCACTCCGCCAGCTTCTAGAGAAGGCTTCTGATGACCTCCTGGCAGGTGCGACCAAGGAGAAGCTCCTTGCCATGGATAATGAGTGCTTGTGGCAGAAGGCATTCATGAAGAAGAAGTCCAAACAATCGAGTGGCCCGAATACAGCACTTCCCTGTCATATGATGTCTGATGAGGAGCACACCTTCGCTCTAAAGGGCTGAGCAGACATTAAAGCTCAAAACCATTCTTAATAAATTCTCAAAGATGCACGGGAAGAGCCAGCACAGCAAGTGCATGAAAAATGCAAAAGCAGAAGTGAAGCAATGGCTGGAATTCCGCCAGGAGCTACAAGAACTGCACGACACTGCAAAGACCGGCACTGAGCGAGTTCTTGGGGTGGAGTGGGATGGAGTCGTTTTCGATGAGGCAGCAGAGAAGTCTCGGAAGGAAGCAGTGTGGTAGTGTTACAAAACTCACGCAAAGTCAAGGTCATCCTTGGTCGTTCCTACCTTACCATTCCCATGCACAGCCACCTACCTAAAAATATAGCATGCACGACACTCCCTTCCCGATTACCCTCCCTGACTTCATTTACCTCCATTCCTTTTGCAGGTATCAAAATAATCGCCACGCATTCAAGACCTCCTTCATCCCTTCCCCATCGACACTTCATTTCTGTGTCTGCCGTGTTCGATCAGGAAACTTTGGGTGTACTTTACTCCATGGACAACTCTACATATACTATATCCCACTTTCCATCTCATGCCAGGTCCAACACTCGACGGATCATTCTAGAAACAGACGGTAGGGATGCATCTTCGGAGGTTTTAACGTCATACATGCTGCTTGGGCACCAGCTGCGAACTCCTTTGGACCGAGTGCATCCTGAGTCATTCCCGTTTTGACAATGGTTTCGACGGTTGAGGTCTTCAGCATGTCTTCGACACTTTTCTATATTTAGGCACTACCTCCGTCATTTCATTTTGAACCACTCGTATATCATCATACCCTCCCCATTCTCAATTCGACCACCTCGTTTTACTCCATCGCGTTTTAAAATAGGTACTTGAAAATTGTATAAAAGGGCAGCAAAAACCGTCTATAAAATCCATCTCGTTCTAGATCCCCCGTGTAATCCTGGATTACGTACACTATTGACACATGCTTGGCGGCGTCCCCATTTATACCCGCCGCTTTACCTCTCCCTTCCTTCTTCCCTTTTTCCCCCATCTTTCATACCTTCTTCCCTTTTTCCCCCATCTTTCATACCGCCACACGTATTCTCGCACAGACTCAACTCAAATAGAACTCGTTCCTGTTTTGGTGCGTCTGATTTCAGTGTTGCTCGCCCCGTACCAGGGCAAGCTTCCACTTTTTTTTAAACTACGAACGTTACCTACTGCGACCGCCGCCGCCTGATCGCTTAGCGCGATTTCTTTCTCCTTTCGTCGTTATCTCCGTTAGCGAGTGCCTGGCGCCTACTGAACATTCTTGGCATCACAGAATCGCCTTTCATAGAACTGTCGAACGTTTTTGGCGCATATAGCCATCCCGCCCTGCCTTTTGGTGCATATAGCCACCCCGCCCCGCCAAGCTGTCCCGTCTCCCCTCCGTCCCCATTTCCCTCACCACGCGTAGTCGTGGGCGTAGTTCATCTGTACCGCCGTCCTCCCGTTCGCTCCCGCAAGGCTCGTCTGGAGCCGCGCCCCTGCCGCCTTTAGCCGCTTCATCCCCGCCGTTGTCACCACCCCCGCCGTCATCTGCTGCTCCGTCGCCTCCTGCTCGTCCGTCCCCACCGCCCCCGCCTCCTCCACCACCGCCGCCGCCGTTGAACGAACAACGTTCCCCGTCCCCATCTTCGTCTTCTTCCAGCTCATCCTCTGACTCGTCACCTCGCCTCATCACCGACCCATACTGCAACATGCCGTCCACGGCTACTCTCGAGTTCAGAGATGGAAAACTTCCTAGCTTGCTCGACGGAGACCTGACCCCTCGTCTAGTCAAGGACTGGGAACGCGGCTGCTTGGAGTACTTCAAACACAAAGCTATCAAGCCCGAGGACCAGGTTTCCAGAGCCTACACCGGTCTTCGTGACCATCGCATCCGTGACTGGATAGCTGGTGACCACGACCGCATCATGACTCTTACGTTCCCTGCATTCATGACCGAGGTTAAAACGAACTATCTTCCCAAGGACTGGGTGTCCAAACTTCGTGTTCGCATCCTTTCTCTTCGTCTCGACCCCGACAAGGGCTCCTTCTGGGACTATTGTGCCGAAATGCAAGCTATGAACTCCCTCTTGATCGGCACCCCATCCCATTTCCCTGTCACAACCGAGCTCCGCAACAAGATCGAAGCGGGACTCGACATCGAGCTTTCCCAAAAGTATTTCGACGAGAAGTTGACCGAGGTCGTCGAATGGCATGACTGGTTGGATGCAGTCCGGAGGATAGATGAATCTAGGACGCGCGCTGTGAAACGCCAACGGGAGATCGTCGAGGAGGCGATTCAACGTGCTGCTAAACGTCCCCTTACCCAATCGCGTTTCGACAACAACGGTCGCTCATCCTCGTCCAAGAAATCTTCATCCAGCTCCAAGCCGCAGTCGTCAGACCGTTCTAAGCCGCCTCCTCTTCATGATGACGAGAAGGCCTTGCTGCGTGAGCACGAAGGGTGCTTCAAGTGCCGTCGTTTCTACTCCGGCTGCACATCCCTTACATGCACAACGGGATTCCCTGATGGCCGTACCTACCGCACCCTCACCGCTGCTGACGCCGCTCTCGCCGCCACTGCTGCCGCCGCTGCTAAGAAGACTCCGTCTTCATCGTCGTCGTCAAAACCCCGTACCGCTAAGCCCGTCGCAGCCATCGTTCCTAATGCTGGCTCCTCTTCCTTCACTTCCTGGGGAGACTCCCCTCAGCGTTCTGGCTTCGTCGCAGCCGTTCTCCCAGATTCTCCAATCTCCGGTGTATTGTCGGATGATTCTGCTACTGAGAGTGATGGTTCGAGCGCGTCCGACGACGATGTACGTATCGCTCCGTTTTCTGTGCCTCATTATCTATGGGATGGTCTTGTGACCGGACCTAGTATCGATCTGCCTCTTCATGTCTCTGCTTTAATTGACTGTGGCTCACACCTGGTTTTGATCAACGCAGACTTAGCAGACCACCTCGGACTCCGCCGCTTCCAGTTGAACGAACCTTTAGATGTCGGTCTCGCTATGTCTCCATCCACGTCGTCGTCGAAATCAACGAAGGGGCCCCAGACCTCAAATATTCTGACTGAGTACTGCAAGCTGTCTCTTTCCTCCCTCGATCGATCATGGACCTCGAACACTGTACGCGCTATTATTGCCCCTGGCCTCTGTACCCCCATCATTCTCGGACTGCCTTTCCTGTCCCATAACCACCTCGTTACCGATCATCACGCTCGTACCATCATTGACTCGCGCTGTAACTACAGTTTACTTAATCCTGCCTGTCCCATACCTATCCCCGCACATAAACGAATATCAATCCGCGCTGCGTTCAATAAAACGAAGGCGTACCGTAAGGCCATGGTCAAAGAACTTAAAGTTGTGTGCAACGCACGGCGTGAACAGCTTGAAGCTGCTTGCCTCTTTGAGGTTGTGAAAGAGGTTAACGTCGTCGCCGCCGTGCGTACCCGTATAGAGGAACTGTCCACGTTGGAATCTCTAAAAGGTTTCGAGACCAACATGAAGGTCGAATTTGAGGACATTTTCAAACCCATTCCACATGTTCGAGACCTTCCCCGCGACGTCTTGGCAGAAATTCATGTGAAGACAGCCGACCAATCGATTCGTACACGCACATATCAGTGTCCTAGAAAATACCGTGAAGCATGGCAAACACTTATTGGCGAACATCTTGAAGCGGGCCGAATCCGTCCTTCATCGTCTCAATACGCTTCGCCGGCATTTATTATTCCAAAGGCAGACCCAAAGGTTCTCCCTCGTTGGGTGAACGACTATCGCGAATTGAACGCAAACACTGTTCCCGATAATCACCCGTTGCCCCGTGTCGATGACATTCTGCATGACTGCGGGAAGGGCAAGTTCTTCTCAACTATAGACATGACAAATTCGTTTTTCCAGACGCCTATGCACCCTGATCACGTCCACCTGACAGCTGTTTCGATGCCCTTCGGACTTTTCGAGTGGTTGGTTATGCCCATGGGACTTCGGAATGCGCCCGCGATTCATCAGCGCCGAGTCTCGACAGCGTTGAGGGACTACATCGGTAACACAAGGTGCCCAGGACAATATTTTGATGAGACAAAGCCTGAAAATATTGTGAAGGTGCTCTTTGTGTGATAACACTATGATCAATGAACATATGATAGGCCCAATTCTGTATTTTATTGAAAATCATAGTGTGAACAAATTCAGAATTCATTCTCTAAAGATATGTAAGAAACCTTCACAATGTTTTCACAATATAATCAGTGAAGATTTTATAATATGTTCACAATATAGTCAGGTAGTCAAAATATTTTCACCATATCTTCACCATAGTCTGGAATACCTCACTATATTGTGTACATATTATGAAGTGTTCACTGATCATATTGTAAAAATATTGTGGATGTTTTTTTACATTTCTTTAGGGAATAAATTCTGAATTTGTTCACACTATGATTTTCAACAAAATACAAAATTTGCTTTACTATATGTTCACTTATCATAGTGGTGTTGCGCAAAGAGCACCTTCACAATATCTTCAGGCTTTGTTTTATCAAAATACTGTCCTTGGCACCTTGTGTAAAATATGCCATGTTTACCTGGATGATATCGTCATATATTCGCAGACACTCGAAGAACATCACATCAACGTCCGTAAAATATTGGAGGCTCTCCGAGCCGCACAGTTATACGTCAATCCGGCTAAAACGAACCTGTATTGCACGTCGATCGATTTTTTGGGTCACCACATATCCGCTGCTGGTATTGAGGCCGACGGACGCAAGGTCGATCGCATTCTGAACTGGCCCACTCCTAAATCTTCAACCGACGTTCGCTCCTTTCTGGGACTGGTCCGTTATATCGCTGCCTTTTTGCCTCATCTCGCGGACCACACCGACATCTTGACTGAACTGACTCGGAAAGAATGTGACACTTCCTTTCCTGAGTGGCTGCCTTGTCACCCACGCGCTCTGGATGCCATCAAAAAAATCGTTGTGAGTCGCGAGTGCTTAACCACAATCGACCACGACGACAAATCGAAAACAATTTTTGTGACCTGCGACGCAAGCGACAGACGTTCTGGTGCTGTTCTGTCATTTGGCGATAGTTGGGAGACCGCTCGTCCAGTTGCGTTCGATTCCTCAACCTTCAAGGGAGCGGAGCTGAATTACCCTGTGCATGAGAAAGAAATGCTGTCCATCATCCGAGCCTTGCGCAAATGGCGAGCTGATTTGTTCGGCACTCAGTTCGTCGTCTTCACCGATCACCGCACACTCGAAAATTTCCACAAACAGCGCGATCTTTCCCGCCGTCAGGCTCGGTGGACAGAGTTTATGTCGCAGTTCGACTGCAAAATTGTATATGTCAAAGGTGAGGATAACACTGTGGCTGACGCCTTGTCGCGCCTTCCTGGTGACGACGCTCTTGACAGTGCTGCTGCCGTTGCTGAAGCCGCCCTGTTCGCCGACATGCATGATGATGACCTTGTTACTCATTGCATTAACGCTGTTCTGCCCGTGTCGCGTTCCTCATCACCGTTTGCATCGGCACATGCTCTAGCGCACCGTGTCGCCGCGCTGGACCCGCCGACAACCTCTGTAACACCAACTGTTGACCCGACTATCGTGAAAGACATCATTGCCGGCTACGCTAAAGACCCTTGGTGCAAGAATCTGATCGCTGCCGCACCTGGGATGACTAACCTGACTTGCGTCAACGAGTTGTGGTTCCTTGGTACACGTCTCGTCGTTCCTCGCGTGGGCACTGTACGCGAAACGATATTCAGACTAGCGCACGATTCCCTGGGACATTTTGGTTTTGAAAAATCGTATGCCGCGATTCGCGCGGCTTATTATTGGCCGAAGATGAGACGGGATTTGGAATACGGTTATATCCCGGCATGCCGCGAATGTCAACGTTTTAAATCAACGACTAAGGCGCCGCTTGGTCCTCTTCATCCATTGCCAATACCTGATGGTCGCGGTGAGTCCGTGGCCATGGATTTCATCGGTCCTCTACCCGACGACGACGGTGCAAATTACTTGCTGACTATCACGGACCGTTTACATTCTGATATTCGCCTGGTACCGACGACTACTGACGTGACCGCTGCGATGCTCGCTGAACTCTTCTTCGAACATTGGTATTGTGAAAATGGGTTGCCGTCTAACATCGTCTGCGACCGCGACAAGCTGTTCGTCTCAAAATTTTGGAAACATCTGTCGAAGCTGGTTGGAGTAAAAATGAAAATGTCGTCGTCTTATCATCCCGAAACTGACGGCGCGAGTGAGCGTTCAAACAAGACAATCAACCAAGCGTTGCGTTTTCATGTGGATCGTAATCAACATGGCTGGCGCCGTGCTCTCGGTCGCGTGCGTTTCGATCTCATGAACACCGTAAACAAATCGACAGGATTCTCACCGTTCGAATTGCGGATGGGTCGAAGCCCGCGTATCATCCCACCGCTAATCCCCGTGGCGCGGGACGCGGAAGCCGAGGAAATTTGTGCGCGCGAGGTCATTGAAAGGCTGCGTGCTGATACTATGGCTGCTCAAGATAACTTAATGCAAGCGAAAATTCAACAAGCAGCGCAGGCTAATAACAAACGCCGAGATGAATTCCCGTTCGAAGTCGGTGGCCGAGTACGCCTATCAACGGAAGACCGTCGGAATTCATACAAGAAAAAAGGCGAAAACAGAGTGGCAAAATTCATGCCTCGGTTCGACGGTCCTTACACCATCACAGGGATCAACCCAGAAGCATCAACGGTTACAATTGACATGCCTAACAGTCCTAAAACTTACAACACCTTTCACACCTCGCAGGTTCTTCCCTTCAAGGAAAACGACAGCAATCTTTTCCCCTCACGCGAATTCGCTCAGCCGGAGCCGGTTTTGACAGAGGACGGCCAAGAAGAGTGGTTCGTCGACAGCATCATCGCGAGCGAAAACGCGGGAGAGGTGTCCAATACCTTGTCCGTTACAGCGGTTATGGACCGGAACATGACCGATGGCTCGCAGGCACGGAAATGCGCAACAACGCGGCACTTACAACCTGGTTGGCAAGGAATGGTTCGGGTTAAATTGTCCTTTTCCCCTTCGCCATGTCCCTGCCACCGGTAGCTTTCCCACTGGGTTTTGACGCACCCGTGTGAGCAGTTTTTTTTAAATCTTACGCTACATTCCATTCTCGCTGTCCCTTCTGCTTCGTCTACTGGCTTTTTTTTGAGCGGGGGAGGGTGTAATCCTGGATTACGTACACTATTGACACATGCTTGGCGGCGTCCCCATTTATACCCGCCGCTTTACCTCTCCCTTCCTTCTTCCCTTTTTCCCCCATCTTTCATACCGCCACACGTATTCTCGCACAGACTCAACTCAAATAGAACTCGTTCCTGTTTTGGTGCGTCTGATTTCAGTGTTGCTCGCCCCGTACCAGGGCAAGCTTCCACCCCGTTTCTCATTGAGTTCTCTCATATTCCACTTCTTGCTCTCTCGAATCCCTTGTCTTTTCGTCCACCAAGGCGTGAAGTCATTCTCGGCCTTTTCTTGTCTGTTCCGATCTGTGTGCTCCGGCTTCCATTTTTATTCCGTTGTGATCGATCACGGAGGCTATACCAGTGATCAAACCATTACTCTCTCTTCCATTTCTCACGTAGTCTATCAACTTGTAGTGATCGACCCGACACCCCTCCCTCCAGTAGTAGTGCTGCTGAAGTTCAGTTCAGTCTGGTTCTCGAGCCTTTTGCTGGGAACTGGAACCAGAACCATTGCCTCTGCGAGAGAACCGAACCAGAACCAGAACAGAACCGTCAGAACCGGTTCTCTCAGTTCGGTTCTGGTTCTGAACCCAGTTCAAACCGAGAACCAAAAGAATTTGAAGAAAATGGAATAAAAAATTCAATTTTCCGCCTGCGCATGCATGGACGACATCCTCCTCACCAGCCCATAGTCGAAATAGCTCCTGACACTAAAATCACCTGCAAAGCAGGCATCTCGGCAGCCAGGAGCAATAATAACTGAGGCAACAGGAGGATGGGTTGAAGTCCACGGGCAGGGAAAGAGAAGACAACTCGGGATATTGCTATGTGACATGTGAACGAGACGAGGGTGATGGCTATGATCACGTCGATGTGTTGGTCAATGTTGGCCACTGGAGCTGATGGGTGAAGGTGGTGGCCCACTGGTGGTGTTAGGTGTTCAGCTGATGAGAATGTGGCGGCAGGTATGGTGGATGGCAAATCACTGGGGTGCCGTGCATCGAATACAGAGTCGCACCTTTAGGACGAGATTCTGTTGTCATCCTCCAACAACCATGGTTAGCACGCTGTGGATGGCGATGTTGACGCCATCCGAGGAAAGCAAGCTGCTTACATACCTGAAGGCCCAACCAGTACACTTAAACCACGGAATGATCCTTCTATCGAGCATTCGACAATCAGATCCTCCCACCATTCCAAGGCCATCCCTGCAGTCTTGAAGAGTGTCACCGCGCTGGAGATGAAAGGCAAAACGAAACACCTATTAGGAGGTGCTGTGAGCGATGGGTGACGGGATTTCGTGCGCAAAATAGCTGGGAGGCGGTTGTCAGATCACCAGAAGGCAAGCTCCCGTTTGCCACTGTAATTTTCGAAGTCCAACCAGTCATGTGCGCCAATGCGTCAACGCGTTAACGCGAAAAGTCTGAAAATTCTGTCTTTTTGAACCAGATGCTGGACCACTTTGGTTCGCGGTTCGGACCAGTTCTGGACCAGTTCTGAAGGTCTTGAGAAATGAAGAACCAAGAACCGACAGGCTGTACCGGCAGTTTCATATATGAAATGGCTGTTGTTACCGGGAGGGTGTCATATATTATACACTGTCATTACCATGTCACGTGACCTTGCCAACCCGAGCCAAATACCTTGCCCCCCCACCTACCCCTGCTCGCTGTTGGGCGGCATATGGCTGGGGCGCTTCAGCAGTATTTGTTTGGTTTTGGGTACGCATCAATGCTTCATCATGACAGGGTGGTACCTGAATCTTGTTCAGATTCTGAATAGGTTATAATTAGACAGGGATCTATAATGCGTGCGCTACTGGAATGGGGAAAACATGAAAAATGACATACCATATGTAGTAAATAAAATGACGGAGAACATATCAGGCCATACAAATCCCATCCACCGGCTTGTAGTACCAATTGTCTCTAAGATGTGATCAAGAGCTATTCATATGATAATGTCAGGTAAAATAACAAAAAAGAACATACCGAATGTTCTGGGTCGTAATCAGTCAGCAGTCCTCTATTCTACCAGGTCACAGCTTAGCCAGTGATTCCTGAGAATATGACCCGACATCAAATCACTGATATCATGAGGATTTACGAGAGAACTCACACTCCACATGTTTCATGTACTCAAGGCAATTAACATTCACGATCAAGAAGTTACTACAGGCGATGCGATCAGTGTAAAGCTACAAGTAATTTAACATAGATATATATTTGTATCGACTACGCCTTGGGTTTCTTTTTCAGCCTGAGGAGAATAATAACAAGGTCAGGTCCGGATGAGGCATCGAAAGAGCAGGATTGCGTACCTCGAGTCCCCCTTCCCATTGGTCTTACGCTTCCTGGGAGCCTTTAACTTGATAGGGTTCCCATTGGCATCCATGATGGGGTGTCCATTCTTGTCCACGGTTAACACGGTAATTTCCTTTGACGGTGCGACTTTGCGAACACGTTTACCATGCCCGGCTGACTCAGCTGGTGGCGGAACGGTTGGCAACAGGGGGACCTTCGATGCCTTTTGAACTTTGGCCTTGGCTTTCGGGGGAGCCTTCGGTAGTGCGGGTAGAGGGTGCTTGGCGAGACTGGCAACAAGGTCTTCAAAGTCTGGAATTGGTGATACTGACAGGGAACGCAGCCGAGTACCCGAGGTCGGAGAATGAACAGATATAGGGGAGGGGGGCATTGGGGAGGTATGGAAGAGGTCGTCAGGAAAGCGGTATTCTGTCCCATCTGGGCAGAAGATGCGGGAGAACAGATATTCTTCCCCCGATACATCGGGCTCTTCAGTCGACAGTGGAGGAGGCTGATGCGTAGAGGGCGATGCACCGGTGGCAGGAGTTGCTGGCCGAGGTACAGAGGATGGGACGGGGGTTGCTGGCCGAGGTACAGTGGAAGGGGAAGACGAAGACTGTACCCGCAGGGTAGGATCAATCATGGAGTCGTCCTCCTGCGAACATGAGCATTGAGAGGTTCGTAGGTCCAGCGTTGGTGGTAGTGATTTAAAGTCAGGTCAAGTCCGGTTTTTTCACCAAATTAGGCAAGACCGGACCGTAACCGGTCACATGTGACGCTTGAAACTCCAAAAAACCGAACTGAACTGATGGCGACCAGTCACCATCAGTCACAATCAGTTCTATGACCGGTTTTGACCGGTTTTACGAAAACCGGTTCTAAGCCGGTTATAACCGGTGATAACCGGATATATATGTCAGTAGAGTATGCTTCCACCTTTCGGATGAACCCTGTGCCGTGAGAATACAATAAGATCTGACTGAGATATGAGCTGATTAAGATGCTTAGTACAGTCTGCACTCAAACTCGGTGTTCCGAAATTGTTTTGGCCATAGCACATTCAGTTCTCATCCGATTTATTTGACCCAAGGGTCATGTTGAAGCCCTATAACGGGGCTATAATCACACTTCTGGCAGGAACCAATTTTTCCTGGGAAAAACCTATTAGATAAATGTCTTCCCAGATTTAATTAGGTTTTCCTGAGATAGATTTCGAGTTTATAGTCTGAAAAATAGAATAAAATATCAAACTATTTCTGAAATCCTTCTCAAGAAACACAAAGCCTTTTTCCTACCTTGATCTCAGGAAAAAGATGGGGAAGAGGTAAAGTTTTTCCCATCTTCTTCCGAAGAAAAAGGTGACATTTATCAAAGAAATCTCATGAGAAAACCGTTACATCACGCTTTTTCTCAGGGTTTTTCTAACCAACACTAGATAAATGTTACCTTTTTCTTTGGAAAAAGATAGGAAAAACTTCATCTTTATTCTATCTTTTTCTTTAGATAAAGGTAGGAAAAATGCTTTGTCTTTCTCAAGAAGGATTTTGGAAATAGTTTAATATTTTATTCTATTGTTCAGACTATAGACTTGAAATCTATCTCAGGAAAAACTAATTAGATCTGAGAAGACCTTTATCTAATAGGTTTTTCCCAGGAAAAATTGGTTCCTGCCAGAAGTGTCAGGTATATAGTATGTATAGAAATGACCGGTCACAAACCGGTCGCGACCGGTCATTTCCAGTTACGCAGAATTCCAGATTATGAAAATAACTGGACTGGTGCACCAGTCATTCCGGGATGATAGGACTGGAAGTCCGGTCATTACCAGTCACAGATCAGTTACAGTCCAGTCATTTTCAGTCATGGTGACTGGACTTTTAAACACTAGAACTTGGTGGTTCTGCATCCGGCAAGTCTATGTCCATCGAGTCCATTGTGTAGGACCCGAGTTTGGGGTCAGGAACCAGAGCACCTGCATTGCAGACATTTTCCGCTAGATATAAATCAGGACGTTGTGTGATTGCATAAGAGAAGACACTCACAATATAGAGATTGTACAAAGGTACCGTAAGGCTCCTGAATGGTATCATTGTATGTACCATGGGCCTCCTTGAACGAGTGGCCAATGTGGCTCTTTCCGTAGTGATAGCTTAATGGCGGTCAGGAAGTGGAGAAGAAGAGTAGAATAGATATACGTACCCAACAGTACGAATCCTGCCGTGGTTTACGGGATCCGGTCCGCCACCCAACACACTCCAAACCCAACCAGTCTGCAAGCTCATCACATCAATGAATTTCCGTGCAGCTTCGGGAACACAATCAATGGCGCTGGAAGGAAAGGCATAAGCAGGAAAAATGCAATGACAAGTTTGTGGACTTACACAGCATAACTTTGCGGTGTGTACGTGGGTTCAACCTGAGGCAACTTCATCGTTGCTTTGGCTGTTTGGACCTCCGCAAGGACAGCTTGCTGGACCTCCGCCGATTCAGCCGCAAATGCTTCCGCGAGTTGGCACCTGATCACTGGCAACTGGAGCTTGGGGATAATGCCTTTATCCGCCATCTCGGCTTTGACGCTATCTTTAACCTTTTCCTTGTAGTGGCCCTTCGAGTAGACTTTGATTGCTTGTGGGGCGCGCGTGGGTTTGGGTTTATCAAATTGGAAGGTAAGGGCCGGAGTTTTCGAGACCTTTCGAGCCTTGCTGTTATTGCTGTACCACTCCTTGAATCTCTGGGCAGTGGGCAACGAGTTCATATATGACATCAGGTAACGAAAGCCCAAAACATACCTTTCTAAATCCAGCAAGGTCCGCGAGCAATGTGTTTGCATGATCAGACAACTGTTCGGGTGTTGTATGCCCATCCAATTCCGCTTGTGGCCATTTTGCAAACCATTCGCGTTCTATAATAGGCCAGAACACAGCAGTTGTATTTTTCTTTTGGTGTTCTATGAAAATATCAAGATATACGCGCAGAAGGTCGGTCTGCTCTCTTCGATCGCCCACCGTGGTGGCGCCATCTGCATCAAGGTAAGCTTAAAACATTCCAAAAGGGCTCCGGCAACTTACATATCAAGGGCTCGCCGTCGGCAGCAATGGTCACCCTCAATATTTTGATCTTGTGATCAGATTGTTTGGTAATCTGGGGTTGCCCAGCCACACACGGGTACTGCCGGACAACTGTACAGCTGCTCAAACAATAAAATCGGTGTGTAAACATTATCCCGACAGATTTCCAACCACGATCAACACCTCGATCGATCTAAAACCCAACACCATGGCTCAACTCTCCCAATCAACCGGCGCTCCCCACATTCCCTCCACACAGGCTGAAATCATCGCGGCCCTCAATCACATGGGTTTAGGATCCCTGTCAAGGACGGCTGGTGAGTGAAAAGTTACCGAAATACATCAACCAGCTGAAGAGATTCCAAACTCAGCCACCTCTTCAACTGCTCCCACTTCTCCCAGCGCACCCACTGCACCCACCAATCTCAAAGTTCAGCCAGCTGAGGCTGCGGTCGCTGCTCCTGTCGCCGCTCCTGCAGCGGCTCCTGAAGCGGCTTCAGCAGCTGCTCCTGAGTTCGGTAAGTGATTTAAAATATGATTTTGGTGACAGTTGTTCATCGACGACGCGTCTCCAGGTCCTGGACCCATGGTTGCTGAGAGCCTCACCTTGTGCCCACATGTTTGTGGTGACTGTTTAGCCGTCCACACTGCTGCTGCTATCGCGGTTGCTGCTGCCAAGGACGCTGCTGCCAAGGACGCCGCAGCTGAGGCCGCCGCAGCTTCTGAGTCCGATGGTGTATCCCTCGACCCGACCACTCTCTTCGCTTCCCCACATACTTGGTACTTTGTTACGATTGGCCGGGAAGTTGGTGTCTTTCAACACTGGTATGTCTCTTCCCCTCCTCTCAATTCCCCCCCCCCCCCTCAATACTAATTACCTCCCAAGGGCTACGGTGAAGCCCCTCATCAACAGCATCTCCAATGCCTTCTTCAGGTGCTGCCTGAACAAGGACGAGGCTGAGAAGGCCTTCACCATGGCCGAGAAGCATAACCTTGTCCAAAAACGTCTTTAGGTGCCGCGTCGGGTGGGGAGGCCGATGTAATACATCTACATATCTTGATACCGCCAGCAGTCGAAGTTATACCGCCTGTAGTCGAAGTTACACCACCTGTAGTCGAACTTTGTACCATTGCCACAAATATTACTTGATCTCGTGTTCTTTCTATTGCCGTTCACGCAAGTCCATAAGGTTATGTATGTATATTGATAGTATATTGACTATATCTGATACATAAGTTGTTTACTGCTGTGAAGTGCTGCGAGACCTGAGGGATCGAGGATAGCTGATGATAGTACCAGAACCCCACCAACCTTCTTCGACACTTCGTCACAGCGCCGCAACTCCTTCGCAACCCCTTTGAGCTGCAAAATTTCAGCGTGGTATCGATGGATGGATGACTGAAGCTTCGTAAATTTAGACACGGCATCCTGAATTGCGCGATCATTGTTGCTGATGGAAAGCTGAACATAGAGTGATTCCATGTAGTCAGACGGCGACAGGCTGATGATGGCGGTGTGCTTGATCGCAATTCTCTCAACCCTGTCGCACCAGTACCCCAAGTGTCTAGATGGAGCTCAGCATACAAACAATCATAATAATACTGGGACATACCAAGATGAGCTCGTCATTTTCGTGACCGACTGAACTTCCGTTGATGGTGGGGTGGCCAGCACTACTGTAGTCCTAAGAGCAATATTGAGTAACTGAAGCTTAAAAATAGGAAAGTGAAGACTTGCTGTTTAGCTTTCCTTCAATACAGGAGGTTGCGTCGAGCGCGGACTGCCGGCTGATTTCTAGAAAGACCACCCAAAACCAGATTCAGATGTATCGTTGAAGGGAAATATGTTGACCCTTACTTGACATAGCTCCTTTGGCTTTTTGCATTGTTTGCCGCTCTTATGTCTTCTGGGGTATGGTATAATCGTGGCCGGGCCATCGTTGAACCTAGAGGAAAGTTCGCGATGGATGGATGTAATAAGAGTTACTAACGCAAACTGCAATGGCTTTAGCTCACTATTTGGGTTCGTCTTACTTTTACTCAATACGACACTTTTAGACTTGCGGTAAGTTCTGAGACCTATCAAACAGTTGTCAAACTAATTATTCTGGCTTCAGAATCTCGTCACCTTGCCAGTGGAGTTGTACAGGTGCGAAATGTTGTTCACGAATTTCCAGCCACCGCTTATTTGGTGATGTATCCCATCAATCCACCACATTGGCTCCAGGGTCAAGGGCACTGTTTGAAGTAATTTTCCGCCAAACCCCTTCAACCCCACGATCGAAACATCACAGCACCGGTGAGTTTCGCTTATTCTGTAAGATGATTGATTGACGCTAAACATAGCCCTAGATGACACCAAACCCCAATGTTCATCTCTTTGCTACCGATCGGGACGCAATCCGGGCGCCTCAACAAGACGTGTTCCTTAAGTACGTTGCCCCTATATACGGGCGCGCCTGTAAGGAGCGCAAAAAGGAAGTGTTTTTCAACCTCCTTTTCCCTCTGTGGTTCGACCGGTTTCCGATCATCCTCCTCGACAACTTCGATGTGGATGAGGGCCGTGGAGAACGATACGTGAACCCTGAGCGGCTCAAATTCCATATGGAAGCCCAAAAAAAGGTGAATTGTCACATGTTGTGTTCCCACATGACTGTCCTGACTCTTTCAAAGACGGTCCGACACATGTTTTATTTCCTCTGCGCGTTCCATGGCGGAGAGAGCGACAACGACGAGTACAAGAATTGGGAGGAACTTCTCACGGTCGATGCTGATTGTGCCAGACGTAGTGAGCTTCATCCCTTTATCTCCCCCCCAGTTTCATGTTTCCTAATAGCGTGACACTGGGTGCAAATGACCATATATTGAGGGGAAAAATCTTTATTATATTGTGAAGGTCTCCTTTATATAATACGACCATATTCAGCAGTTATATTGTGTAATTATTTTGAATTTCTTTCCATTTTGACCATATGAAATATAGTGGACAAATTCATTATATTTTCTGGAAAGAAATTTTGAATACATTCACAATATTTCCAGTGTATAGTTGAGCCATATATTTTGGAAATAGACTATATTTCTTCTGAATTTTCTCATGACAGATATCATGAAAGTATACATCATATCTTTAGCATAAACTTGGTGGCCAAATGTAACAAAACAAATTCCAATATTTTCACGATTTAATTGATTAAGAATTCAAAATATATTCAGAATATCTCGCACCTGCTCATCACTTATGCCCCTTTTTGTCAACATTGCTCAAAATGGACTTGAAGTATTGTGATTTTGTTTGAAATATCAATCAATCAAATTGTGAAAATGTGGTGAAGATTTTCTAAATTTGGTCACAGAATTTATGCTGACAATATGAAATATACTTTCATGATATCTGTCATGAGAAAATCAAGGACAAATGTAGTTTAATCCTAAAATATATGGCTTAACTATACACTGGAAATATTGTGAATGTATTCAAGATTTCTTTTCAGAAAATATGATGAATTTGTCCACTATATTTCATATAGTCAAAATAGAAAGAAATTCAAAATAACTACATAATATGACTGCTCAACATGGTTGTATTATATAAAGGGGACCTTCACAATATAATCAAGATTTTTCTCATCAATATATTGTCATTTGCACCCAGTGTGAACAATATTTACATTTTGTTAGCTACGGGCTATATGGCCAAGGCCAAGAATTCGACGTCGTGCTGACACCGGAGGAGCGGGATCAGAGAACGGCAGCACTGGCACTTCCATTGGAGGGGTGGCACGAGCGGGGGATTCAGGCACTGTGTGACGCGGTTGAAAAGAGTGTGTGGCCTTGGGAGAAGTTCTGGGCTATGCCCGAGTCTTAGTTGTTTCCCTTCTAAAATATTGTACTCGTATCTCCTACCCTTTACAAATTGTATCCCCCATGTTCAATTCCCCCCCATTCCGGCAGTTTTTCCGAGGCCCAAATTCATCCACGTGAGCGCTGTTTGTTGATGTTGCAACTGCACAACGGTTGTGTCGCCTTGTCCAACACAAGTCCAACATATTCATAGTTCGCGTGTTCAACCTTTGCACCCTCATTCGGGCCTTCCTAGATGGACAACAGCTGCTTCATTCATATATCCTCATATGTCACCATGGGTCCAGAGGTAAGTAACTTCGCTTTTTTTAAAATAGTGTTGGGCACGCATGCTCATTGGCAGCAGTTCCAACCTGCTATGTCCTGCCCAGCGGCAACTCTTCACCTCATTGGACACTGGATCCTCGAGCCTCGAACTTATATTCAGCTATTGCAGAGCCGGTTTTCTATAAAGTCAAGATGTGTGTATGTCCATTCCTACATCCCAATCCCTCATGTCTAAACAAAGACGCACTCAGATCGACTCTGACAGCTATATACCTCCACGTCGTGGCGAGGTTCCTGCGCCAGTGCCGATTACACAATGTCATACGAACTACGAAATCACGGACAACCGCCTGGTGGCTTCTCACTCATACATCACTGTACCCGGTCTGCCTGCAGAGACTCCAAGCTCCAACCAGTTTCCATTCGACGAATCCCCCTCCACTACATTCAACGATGGACAGGATGGCTCCTCCTTTTCATTTGATTGGATGGACCCAAGCTACCTCCCTGATCAGTCTGACCAGCCGGAGCTCGTCCCTGAAGAGCCCACTAAGTGACACTGAACACTTGCGATGGTTCGTATCTGCCTTTTTACTCTCTCATAATATTGACTCTTTTACATAGGACAACCCCCTTATGCTATGGGAGGGCCATATTGATGAATATCTCCAAGAGTTACTCTGTCTCGAAGGTCCAGGCGGCGTCCCGTTGCGATGTGCATTGTGCAACGATCATTCACTCGTGATGAAGCCTCAACCTCTATACCGTTGCTTTGAGTGCGTGGACACCCGTTTCTTTTGTTCTAAGTGTATCGTGGAAGAGCATCGCACGAGACCTCTGCATCATGTTAAGGTATGTATGGCTCCATCAATAAGCTTCATACTTGGTATCTGATAAGTCTTAGGCTTGGAATGGGCTACATTTCACGACGACTTCCCTCATGACACTTGGACTTTGAGTCCAGGTTGGGCACCCTGCCGGCGAGCGCTGCATCAACCCATTAGCAGCGGCCGAGGATGGTTTTGTCGTGGTCCATACAAATGGAATCCACACCATTGGCTTAAATTACTGCAACTGCTTGAACCACCCCGCTCGCAACATACAGCTCCTTCGCTCCCGCTTCTACCCGGCTACCACTATTTTCCCGAAGACCGCCGCGACTTTCGAAGTCTTGGAAACGTTCCAACTCCTCAGCTTCATGTCGAAGGCCTCGGCTTTCGAGTTCTATCAGACATTGGTACGGCGCACCGACAATACAGGAACAACGAAGGCGCCAGTGAGTACCTGATATCTTTTTTTCCTTCACTGTAATCTTATTGTCCACCAGGATCGCTATGCGGCATTCTTGAGGATGGTGAGAGAATGGTGCCATCTCAAGCTGTTGAAACGAGCTGGTTGTGGGAACGACCCTGCAGGAGTAAAGGCTACACGAGAGGGCGAGTGTGCCGTTCTGTGTCCAGCATGCCAACTTCCTGGAATGAACCTGCCTAATGCATGGAAGGAGGCTCCGGACCATCAACGGTGTGTTCTCTCAATGTTTACCTGTGTCATTACTCATCATGCCTTTTAGCTGGTTGTATGCCTTGTTTCTTGGGATCGATGCAAACTTTCATCTCAAACGCCTCAAGGTCTCCAGCACTGAACACGACCCTGGACTCAACCACGGCTACGCCTATTTCGTCGACCACTCGAAGTTCAAGGCCTATCTACATCATTACGGCCCCCTTATCCCTGATGATGTCAGCACCTGTAGCAACCACGACGCCATCAAGTCAGCGAGCATTCGAAGAGGCAAGGGTGTCGATGCTAGTGGGGTTGGGAAGGCCGAATGCGCGCATCACAACATGAAACGCCCTGTTTCTGTCGGAGACCTGCAAAAGGGTGAACGGTAAGCTGTTTGCTTCTCACGACGCCACCGGGGCTAATGACTCTCGTTAGCTATGTAAACATGGACTTCTTTTTCCTGTCCAGTTTGACCCAAAACGCCCCTCAACAAATCGTCGTCTCCTATGACATTGCCTGCCAGTGGGGCCGCAACCTCAAGTCCCGCTGCAAAATCTATCCATCCAACCCTTACGGCGACCTCAAGTTCATTCATCTCGTCCCCAAGTTTCATCTCAGGGCCCACCGACCCGAATGCCACGTGAACTACTCGTTCAACCTTACACCCCACGTCGGCCGAACAGATGGCAAAGCTCCAGAACGCGGTTGGGCCGCTGTCAATGCTGTTGCGACCAGTACCAAGGAGATGGGACCAGGATCACGGTGTGACACCCTGGACGATCATTTTGGTGACTATAATTGGTAATGATACTCGGTAAGTATACATTTGTAACTCCTAAAGGCTATACTGACAATCAAATCCCCAGCCTCAACCCTCCTGCGCAAGATCACCGAAGCCACCACAAAGAGAGCTGAGCAAGTGACCGCCTTCGAACTATTCGATACGGCTCTCCCGGCTGAGGAAACCTCGGCCTGGACACGTATGGTACAGGCGTGGGAAGCGGACGGTAGGAAAGCCAATCCATATGCGACGACAATCCAGAGTGAGTGTCGGTACCGCTTAAGCCTATAATTTACTGATCATCTGTCACTAGAAATAACAGAGACCGCTGTTTGTCTGGAACTGGCTGCTGAAGAAGAGGCAGCTTTGCGGGAAGATCTCACATCGGAGATCCACGACGATGTTAAGCCGAGCAGGCTAATCGCGCAAGGACTAGAGATAGAAGATCATCAGTAAGCATTTATCTTTTGGAAATGACAAATTAGTATTCATGTAGACCCTTAGACGAATCCTTCTCATTGACTCCAAGGCTCTCGGACCCCATGCAACCGACCTTCAGCGCTCAAAGGTCATCGAACGCTGCACCCGCCTCTGGCACAAGATCAAAGCTTGGACAAGCATCCAGCAATTATACATCCCAGGATTGGCCAGCATCCATGCGCGCGCAGAGCGGGAGGGAGGTGATGAACCGGTCTCGGCAGTCAACATTGATCTGTTGCTGCCATCCAAGCTCGCCATCCCCTGCGATGTCAAGTTCCTCGAATACGAGTGGTGCCTGTGTTATGCGCAGCTCATTCGACTCTCCACAAAATCTGTCGTGCTATCCTCCTACGCTCCCAGATGTACCAGTCAAAGGACACAATAGTCCGTGGTCAACGAATGCACACCCGCAGTCTTGCGCTGATCGCCACCGTTCAATCCTAGATCAATGCCGGAGCACAAAAGTACAAGAATGTTCTTATTCCATACTCGGATATACACTTATATTCATTTGTAGCGCTCCGCATTGAGTGGTGTAGGGCTCGGGCTCGAGCTCATTGCTGGCAAGAGGAGTGCCTGCTTTTGGAGGAGGAGATGCGACGTGTCGTCGCATTCTTTGAGTACGAGGAGCGTCGCTGGCATGACCGGTCGGAGGTGTCGTACCCTGATGGGATGGAAGACCAGACGGTTATGGGTATGCGGGCCTATTGTCACCACCAAGCTGCGGTTCGCCGCTCGTTAATCGACACCTGCCACGAGTCCTGGAAAGGTGTTCCCGTCCTTTTACAAGGCTACGATGCTCCAGAAGGTACTAGATATCGTGTTGAATGCTACTAGCGTGCGAGGACTTATGTTTTACTATGATGAGTTTTTTCTATCACAACATAAATAACGACATGTGTGTTTTCCATGTACATTACAGCAACAGAGATGACAAGTAGATCAGCTTCTACTACTACAGCGGAGAAGAAGATGGAGGCAGAAGGAGAAAAAGGAGGCCAAAAAGGCACAGTCAAAGGCAGAGAAGGAGGCAGAAAAGGTGAGGCTGAAGGTGGAGCAGGACACTGCACAGGCACGGTTGAAGGCAGAGAAGGTGGCAGAGAAGGCAAGACTCAAGGCGCAAAAAGAAGCTGAGAAGGAGGCAATCAATTGAGCCAAGAAATCTGGCAAAGGGAAGGGCAAGGTAGGGGCAGCAAAGAACAGAAGGAAGGCGGAACACAGCAGCAAGGAGTGACAGCCACACATCCTCGAATTTGCTGGATCTAGTCCCTGAAGTGTGGGTGAAAGGCCTGCAATGTATTTCTACTAATGCCTTTGATGTGCTGACTAATTATGCCTTCAGTCATTGCTTGTACACCTGACATGGCACCCATGGTGCGATCTTGTCCTCGTCCAGTTCAAAAAGTGGTTCAAAGGGCATCAGCCTCTGTAGCTGTAACAATTGTGAATGTGCTGCCTTATCGCTTGCACAGATCACCCAAGAATGTCAACTGTGCATCGGTAACGATGTAGTCGGTCCCCTCGGTGACGAACCGGTGGAATGCTTGACCATCAGCCGCACCATTGTAATCACACGGTGCAACAGGTTTCAGAGTCGAGCGAGGTTTGGGTCGCTTGCTCTCATGCTTTCGCCCCCGTGAACTCCGACGTCGTTTCCATTGCCAGAGGAGGACGACATGGACTGGGTCGGGGATGATTTACCAGAGTCTGAGCTTGACGAGGTCGAGCTCGGTGGGTCATGCCTTGATGGCTTTTCAGCATGTTTGGAGGTAAGTTTTTTAGATTCAGTCCGTTTCACAGCCCGTAATGCCTGGCCTAAGTAGCCTTCGGGGGTGATCTGTGACAATGGTGTGATGCTGGCCACCTTAGACGCCCTCTGGGACTTTGCCCGTTGCGAAGCTCCAACCACTTCTGCGACCTTCTGGGCCATGGTTTCGGACAATGGAGTAGGCAGCCTACTCTGATTAGGCATCCATGAAGGCTCACTACTTCTTTTCATGATATCCGCCTGAGTAGGTTTGGAAGGTTTCTTTATCATAGGTGCTTCGTCGTCTGATGCATCTTCCACCCATGCAGTCACACATCGTAGCCCAGGCGCTGGGCGCTCTGTGTTACCAACTTTCTGGGTCCTTTTCAGGTCTGTCTTATCACCCCTAGCTGGGGCCGGTTCAAGTGCATCGGGAATCAAAGGCAGGTCCCTCCCAGGGGTCATTTCGACGGTGTAAGGTGCCTCAGCCGCCTCTCAGGCGGCCTTCACCCTAGCCCAGGTTTCAAGGGCGCGTTTTTGCGCCTCAATGGAAAGTTCCTGGGGTTCAACCCCCGCTGTGCCCCAGTTTGTGGGGTCCACAGTCTTTCCCTTAGAGGGCCCAGCTATGGGTGTGCTATTTGTTACTAAGTCATGTAAATTAGCATATCGTCTGCCTATCAGGTCTTGTTATTCTGCTGTCAGACTGCTTTCAGCCGCAGCTACCGCAGTGTCTTGTTCCGGGGTAAGGTCTCGTTTTCTTAAGTCAGGGTCAATTCGCACCCCACCACGCGTTTTACGTGGTGATTCGAGGCTACAAGCTGAAGTCAATTCAGACGCGGAATCTATATATTTTTCGTTTTCAACGCCGGGTATGGCTAAGTTATTTCTAAGAAGTGCGTCCTCATTCTGGCTCGCAGCTGAGGGTGGTCGCAGCGCGGCCACTTCGCTGTATGAGCATTCTGGCACTTCGTGGTTTTTTGGAACCTCCGAAATTTTTTGGTTAGCTTTTTTAATAGGTAGGGTTTGCTTACCAGGTGCGGCTGCCGCGCCGGCCGGGCCGCAAGTTCGAAGGTTGTGTAGAGCAGACATGTCGAAAGGAGTTGGTTGGTAGTAAGGGTGAGAAATAAGTCGAATGGTGTCGCCGAGTACGGGTAGCCGCAGTGATCAGACCAGGGTGTTCCAGAGGCAGGGCGAGGGTAGATTAAATGGGTAGAGGTGAACGACTTGTTAAGTCAAAAATATGTGAGGGAAGCATGATAGATGTAACAGTTCAATCACAATTGGTTAGAGGTCACTTGAAGAGACTAGGATAAGTGTTCAAATTTCTCTGAGGGCTACATATAAATCTACCCAGTATTTATACGAAGTCCTCCGTCTAAAAATAATCTAGGTTTCTATGTGTGAGTCATGTAAAATTTACGATCTGTGAGTGAAGGAAATTTTAGGAAAATAGTTTTCTTGTAAGTGAATTTGAAAGTAAAATTGTAAGTGAAAAAGAATGAGAGGCAAAACATTGCGGAAGTAGTGACGAGTAACAGTGAGGGAACGTGGTCGCGTGTGATGTAACGGAATCCTCACAGTTGAGGAGTCCTTCGGCGGCGAGGACTTCCCGTCACATTCTCCTCAGCCTCCCTCTGTGATTGTCGAATCCGCTGCTGGTGTCGTTGAGGTGAATTCATGACGTCTTCGGTCCAAAGATTCCTGTGGCAAGGTCAGCGAGACTCAGAAAGCTATTTGCAAGAGACTCACATAGCCGCGTGACGGTGCCAAAAGATTGTAGTCTTGCTGTGAAAGATTGCCTGGAAGTTGCCCGGAAGAGAGGCGCGCGGCATATCTCGTGTATTCGAGAACATTCTTAGATGACTGGCATAGGCGATCGTCAGGGTCGGCGACGCGTCGCGTTCTCATCTGGTGTGAGGAAACAATCGTGTTGCCATTTGAAGCAATGTTACCTGTTTAAGGAAGGCTTCACTTTTGTCTCCCGTGAGAAAAAGCCACTCTCTTTTTTATAATAAGATGCGGGGGCCTCCGTAAGGTAAATCCATCGTCGTCTACACGGATGCACGTACAGACATCACATCCTATAGATGATATACATGTGGCGACGACAGGCTGGTCGATACACACTAGCATAATAACCGCCGGAATGTCACACAACTAGAACACTCAAGGTTACACGACGTGACCAAGGCGCAAGGACAACGGAGCAGAAGAGGGTAGCGAAGGTGGAGACGGAAAATATCACCGAGAGGGACCCTCAAAAGGATCAATGATCTGAATGATGTACGAGGTAGATGAATGAATCCCCGCGCTGGTTCATCGTAGAGAGGAAGACCTGAGGGAGTGATAATGATAGTCAGCGTCATGTTTGATGCATTCAACAGCTCATGTCACAAAGAAAGTGAAAAATGAGATGGAACCTCGAAACAGAGAATGAGAAGGAAAGATCAGGTACTCGATGCGTTTCAGCAAGCTCCCCCACCCGCCTCCACATTGTACACCGGGAGACTTTGGTATGGGCAGGGGAGCATTCGTGTCCGCCCATCGAAAGATATCATCAAGTATAGATAGAGATAAAGAAATCTGAAGGGGCGGAACTGGGAAGGGAGGGGGATTTGGGCTGCTCACCTATCACCAACGGAATCCTTCGCGACGAGAAACTCAAGTGGGCCTGAAGGCAAGGGAAGTCAGCAAAGCGAACGGTGTTTAGAGACCAGGGAGGAGGAAGATCAGACAAGGCTGAAATCGATTAAAGTATTCCACATCGTTATTTCGGAATGTGGTAAAGTATGGTATGAAATTGAATCATCACTGCATCGAGAGACAGAGCGGAACATGAAAACTCACGTTGTATGGACGCTGCGATCGCTATTCTGCATCTGGAGGCCACGGAGACAGAGAGAGAGAGACAGGATGGTCGTCGAAGAAAAAGAAAAAAATTGTCCGGCATTTATAAGAGAGCAGTTGAGTCTCCGCCGTTAACACCGACAAGTAATCTCCCAGCACGTGAGGGCAGAACTTCGAGCACGTTCTAGGAATCTACAAGTGTAAGTAGTACTAAGTCGGACCTACAGTTTCGAATTGTCCTTCTGTTTCCTTCCAACACAATGCAGTCCCTATTACGCTGGTCTATCGAGAATTCAGAGCCCCAGGTTAGCACCGCGAGTAGCTCATCACCGCCCAAAACTCTGGACCCTGGCGTCATCGATATGATCCTTGGACGGCCAGATGCCGAGCAGATGAAGGAGGACATGGGAGTGGCGACAGATACGTCGAAGAGCGAGGATGAGCGGGTGGCGGCATTGGATCATCTCGAGATGGTGTGTACGCAACTTGAAGCCCTTGCTTGCACTGCTGACTTGTGCTGTAGCTGATAGAGCATATCGACAACGCAAACGGTGAGCCCGCTGTTTTTGCGTCCTCATACGGTGCTAATTTCGGCAGATCTTGCGAAACTGAAGCTCTGGGAGCCGCTACACGGTTTGCTCACTGACTCTGCCTCGACGCTCCAAGTCAAAATGCAAGCCCTCTGGGTCATCGGCACCGCCCTTCAAAATAATCCCTCCGCTCAGGATGATGTGCGTTCCTTTCGATCTGGATGATGGGCCAATGAACTTACTCAAACCTGTTGGCAGTACCTCGCGCTTCATCCTTTGCCGACATTAACAGCTTTCCTCGCGGCCTCCCCAGACTCTACACTTCAAACGCGCTCAAAAGCGATATATGCTCTCTCCGGCCTTCTCAAGCACAATGCACCGGCCGTCCGCGAGCTTGAAAGCCCTGAAGTTGAAGGTTGGGCTCGCATGCGCGGAGCACTCCAAGGTCCGCTGCGCGCCCCGTTCCCTCCAGATGTTAGCTCACATTCACCCCTCTAGACCCCGAAATAGCTGTCCGACGTAAAACTGTCTTCCTCCTTAACATCCTCCTCCTCCCCTCCACTCCGGCCCCTGGCGCTGCCCCCTCCTCCCTTCCTGAGAACATACAACCCCCCAGCGCACATCCCGAACCTGTGCACGATAACTCCCACTCCGCCTATCTCCACGATCCCTCGCGGGCCGCCACGTCCGAACCCACACGCGCAGCACTCCGAAAGCACGGGGTGTTGGGGGCGGTGGTGCAGGCGCTGATTAGCCCAGTGCCGACTGGGGAGGATGGGGACGTAGTCGAGCCTGATGTGGACTTTGAGGAGAAAGGTGTGCGGTACGTGCCCCTTGTTCTGTGGTCTTTTCACAGAGATGCTCATTTACGTTCGATTTCCCCTAGGCTACTCCACACGTACACGGTGCTCTGCCGCGAGCCCATACTGCAAGCAGAGAAAGAAGCGCTAAGGAGCTGGATAGAAGGGGAGCGTAAGAAGGCGGGTGGTGATGAACAACTGGCGGCGCGTTTGGGGCTTGATACAGCAGAATTGCGGGAGCTTGACGCAAAGCTGGTTTAGCTAGATTAGAGCAAAGAATGCCTAAAATTTCGGGATCACATAGTCCTCTCTTCGTATGCGCATCAGTCGGTGTTTTGCGATCTGACATTGGGGATCCGTTCTTAGAGAGCAGGCCACGACATATCTTAAAACTTAATCAGGGTATTAGGCATAAGGATAACGAAAATCCGGTGAGGAACTCAGTCCATACACTGAAGGAGATGCGGGCAAGCGATGGAAACATGATAGTTCCACTACACCAGTCCGCATTACGGATGGACGATAACGGTCCCCGGCGGGCCAAGGTAGCTACTCTCCAGACTCACTCTCAAACCCCGAGCATATGAAAGGAGGGGGCAAAGGAAAGCATATACACGAAACCCACAGACGCAAAAGGTAACTTCGTACCTACGCAACGCGAATTCCCATATATCTTGTCTCGACAATCGCCACCATTACATCCACCACGCACCCACTGGGGCTACCCCACGATACCGACGGCCTGCCTAATGTCGAGTTTCGATGCAGCCTCGGCTTCATGAGCATGGAACGCCGAAGAAGCCATTTCTAGCACTCGAAAATGCCGCCTAATGCCGCCCACCACTATCGATTGCACGGAAAAGACCAAACTCGTTACGCGGTGTATGTAATAGCGCGCTCCCAATGTATGGAACCTTTCCTCATGCGTCATTCGCCCAACATTCGCCCCTCATCGGGGCTATCTCGGTAGTGCAGATACAAGAAAGGTTTCAGATTTCAAGTGAAAGAGGCCTTGGAGGCCATCAGATTCCGCAACAAATGGATAACCGCGATGTGAATCTTGATGGGGGTGCAGGGCCTTCCCTTGGTCTGAAGAGTTGCCAGGTCATGCGAAGAATTATCATAGGGTCATGGGATGGATACTTGTGAGTCTGTGACGATGCCAAGAAGATGCGCTTATTTGGAAAACCTGCTATTGGCCTCTCTGACCAATTCCTCAAGTGCTTGGAAACATCTTCTGGACGAACATGTCGTGAAAACGTAATTTTCACTTACTACACAACGTGCGTAGCAGCTAGCTCAACCCATGAGTACATCTCGTTCTCGACTGAACGAACCTGATGACTTTGTGACAAATCTCGCAGAATATGGCGTCAAGTACTCCATCGTTGGTCCCATCATTCCGGGCACTGCAGAATGGACATTCCGGCTACCGTGACTTGATACGAAAGAGACTCCAACCTACTGGACCTCGCGGGCCGACACTTCACATGGCACTCCTAAGTTCAGCTCAGGCGGACAACCATTCCTGGGCAGCCTCTGGGCAGCCTAACCCCGCGAGATGCGCCAGCAGTACTATATCCGTGCCGTTATCTGCGAGTGCGCCATCATGACACCTTCCAGCCGTGGCCTTCGCGTGGAAATTTGCCCGTACTCCTCTATTTATAACTTGTGAAGTACCTGAGAATGTAGGTCAAGTGTCGCTATCTTCTCATGGTCCATGTGCTTCCTTCAGCCACTGTTTTATAAATCCAGGATTGGCTGGAATTGGAGCTGTCAGAGTCCTCCTCTGGCTTGACACTCATGGATTCTACGTTGCCCACCCTCTCCGCTAGGACTCATCACAAACCCAACGATATCGACGAAAAGGATGATAAAGGTAGCGACGGAGTTCAGGTCGCCAGTCGTCCTACATCCTTCATCGACGAGAAGTCGGGCTATATACAAGAGAAACCTGCTATACATGATTCTGACATCGGTGACGTCTTCGCTGAAGGCCCTCGGTTGATTGACCTGGGGCAGGATGGCAAGGAGCGACCAATTGGTACCCCGCTAGCTCAACTTGATATTCATTTTATCTAACGTTGCTTATCCATAGAAACCGACTCTGATTATTCTCTCCGCCTAATTTCTCTGGAAGACGATCCTTCGTTGCCAATATTCACGTTTCGCATGTGGTTCCTCTCTCTTGGGTTATCGTGTTTCGGTGCTGTCCTCGGTCAAATCTTTGCAAGTTGTTCTCACAATGTTGAATGCGTGTCTAAACTCATAATCGGCCCCAGTATTTTCGCCCACAGACAGTTCGTGCAACTCACATAACCCAAGTCTCCGCCTCGTTGACGCTGCACCCGTAGATCACCGTTAGCCAACTGTTCCTCCAGATCATATCTTATATTCTGGGAAAGGTACGCATTGCACAGTGACGTCCAGCCGTGGTCTCACCGTTACTCCAATGTCAGGTGATGGAGGAAGTGATACCAGGTCCCAGCATGTCAGGACGATTCGCAAGAGCCGACAACCGTTTCTGGAGGTATGTTCCTTGATCTCTGTGGTGCTCCACAATTGATGCAACACCATTCTAGGTTTATGAATCCCGGACCGTTTAGTTCCGTTATTCTTACCCCACTGTATCTATTCACTGACTTACGCTACTCCTTCAGATATCAAAGAGCATGTGGCTATTACCATAATGGCATCTACCGCTTCTTCGTCGGCAATTGCTATCAGCATTTTCGCGGCGCAAGATCTGTACTACAACGTCCGCCCAAATGCCGCTGTCGGGATCTTCACGTTCGTGTTTCTTATCTACTTCCTTTAAGTAACACCTCCTGACGCATAACGCCCACAGTCTTATATCATCTCAGCTTATCGGTTATGGAACGGCAGGTATGTTGATGATCCGACACCAGGAGTGATCTGACAACCTTCTTTAGGTATCATGCGAAGCTTCCTTGTATACCCGACGTTCGCGGTCTATCCTCAACTGATGCCCAACGTACAACTTTTCGATACCCTCCACCGCGGTCAGGCCGCGGTGATGCAGAAGAAGCGTCTCAGGTTCTTCTGGATCATATTTGTAGTCATTTTTGTCTGGGAATGGTTTCCCGTGCGTCGTTTCCTACTTTCCACCACGAATAACCCCTTACACTCTGAACTAGGAATATATTGCCCCGTGAGCGATATTTGCGTCCTTATGCCCACTCTTCCTAACGACAGAGCGATAGAACCCTCACCGGAATCAGCATTTTCTGCTTGGCGAAACAGGACAGCGCATGGGTCACGCGAATCTTCGGTAAGTCAGACGCCAATGATGATGTCCAATATCCCCTAATACTCAATTTCACCAGGCGGCGCGGCCGGTAATGAAGGTCTTGGAGCGTTTTCGCTCTGCCTCGATTGGGCATACGTGGGTGCTGGAGGGGGGTCCATCGGTTCCCTCTTTACTCCACTGGCGACCCAGTTGTCTCTCTACGCTGGCTGCGCTGTTTGCATGTACGTGTTTTGTTGGCCCTATATATTTCATACCGTGAACACCGTATATAGGATTGCATTCTGTGCATGCTACGCCTCCAACACTTGGAACACGCAAAACTTCCCATTCCTGACGCAGTTGCTCTTCTACCAGAACGGTTTGATTTTATTTAATCCCTTAGTTTGAAGCATGGCTCACTTCCACGCCAGGCACTGAGTATGATCAACTCTCGATCCTTAACGATGACTTCACTCTGAATCTCGATAAGCTGGCGGAGCAGGTATGGTTAGGTTTACTCATATTGGAATGTGGGCGCTCACCTCTAAGACAATTTTTAGGGTCTTCCTTGGTATGCGGCCTCACAACTTTTGTATAAAGTTAGCCGCACGATCTACATCGGTGGTATGTGTGCATCTCACTAGTAGTTTTCTCAGCAACATACTTTTTCAATAGCGGCAGTGACGCACTTCCTCCTGTGGCACTCGAAGACAGTCTATGACATCATCCTCAGGAGCAGGGTGAGCCTGTCGCACCTTGTATTACTCCTTTCATACTCAAAAACTTTCGGCTCATCCAGAACGACGAATGTGATGACCCACACTATCGCAAGATGAAGGTAAACATCTATCATATATATTCCATCGCTTTCAATCCCTACACACAACCCACAGGTCTACAAGGAAATGTCTAATTGGTGGTATCTCGCCGTCTTTGTTGCCACCACGGCCATGGCTCTGGGAACAATTTACGGAGCGAAGTCGGGCTTACCATGGTGGGGTCTCTTTGTTGCGTTGATATTCGCGGTGTTGTTTATTCCCGTCATCGGCACTGTATGTCGATCTCATTTCTGAGGCATTGACTTGATCCTCATCAAATCAGCTCTATGCCACTGTAGGTTACGCGCCTAGTATTGAGAACATGGTTCAAGTAAGCCAACGTTCGTCGTCTACGCCGTTTGAGTATAATAACTGATTCGATACAGATGCTGGGTGGTGCCATGATCCCCGGAAAGCCAGTAGCAAACATGTATTTCACCTTGTATGGATACAACACGGTTGTCCAGTCTTATACACTCCTCAAAGATCTCAAACTGGTGCGTTGGACGTGAACGTGGGCGGCTGAGACTGCGGTTGATCTCGTCCTGCAGGGTCAATATACCAAGCTTCCCCCACGGGTCACTTTTACCGTCCAGACAATCGGAACCGTCATCGTACGCACCTTCCCCATCTCATGTTTCACTAACTACTCAACTACGACTCTCAAAACAGGGCGGATTGCTGAACTTCGTGATCATGAAGGTGCGCCGTTTTAGGCGTCTAAGAGGTTGTTTGTCTAATCGATGCATGTCTCCCAGACGGTCTTAAACGCCCAACGCGCTGTTCTCCGTGATGTACAAGGAACGAATGTTTGGTCAGGTCAACAGGTATGACATTGGCGCTATTTCGAGCATGTGTGCTAAATATTCCCAGGTTCAATCATACAACAGCGCTGCGATCGCATGGGGAGCACTGGGTCAACCTCTATATGCTACGGGCACACGTTATGGCGTGAATCTTTTTCGTCTGATTTGCCCCTGATGAAATCTGATGGCGTAAACCTCTAGTTCGTCCCGTACATGCTGCTCGCAGGTCTCGGGTTCCCCATCCCGTTTTGGCTCCTCCATAAGAAGTACCCGAAAGTCGGCTTCAATTATGTGTTTACCCCGATTCTTGTTGGTATGTCATTTGTCTACCTAACGTCGACCTTGCACCCACGCCATTGTCGGAAACAGCGGAACTTGGATTCTTGAGTGTCGGTATCAACTCGAGCGTCTTCACTTCATTCGTACTTGGCGTCTTTTCGCAGTACTATTTGAGAAAGTGAGTATCGTTAACAATGCTATCGAATTGCGGGTTGATGCTGACGATAACCTAGGTATCGTGCAACCTGGTTCCGCAAATACAAGTGAGCAATTATGTCCTTGAGTGTCTTTAGCATAGCTTGACCTCGCCTTCCATAGTTTCTTGATGAGCGCGGCTTTGGATGGAGGCACATCCGTACGTTGGCCAAAATACAGATTTTCACTCGCGTTTTGACCCTTGACTCCAGGTTATGGTCTTTGTGTACACATTTGCTGTGGGAGGCGGAAGCGGGACCGTACGGCCTTTCCCGATTTGGGCACTGGTAAGTGCAATCCTCGAACCCACTTGAGTTAAGCGCTGATGAGTACGCAGAATCCCAAGGGAAATCCAGATTATTGCAAGCGGCTGACTTGAGTTTCATCGTAGGGCGATGAAGTTGTTACGCATGGCTGCACTTGGATCGATGTTATGTATATTACTGATAAGCAATAGCGGCTCCGCCGCCCCCTTGGCGCGCGACTTTAGTAACGACTTGGAAATGTACATTCGCTTTATTGTGCTTTGAGGCGCCATCTTCAATGATTGGGTATGAAAGAAGTATACTTAGCCTGCAAGCATACTGTATAGAAGTCGAGCCACAGAACGGCGTTCATTTTTTTGTTGACCTTGACCAAAAAGTTCACGGTTTGGCATCGTAACTTGCGAACCCATTCGACATCTTTATCCTGTAGGAATATGGGGAATGATTCGATTACTTGGCCTATAGGCGTACCTTCAATAGGAGATGGATAGATATGCATTGAACTGGGTCTAGTGAAGGATGGGGTCTGGAGCGGTCACGTTGTATTCGAGATATCTATATAATATAGAGTAAAAGTGGACCACAAAGATGTGGTAGTGCGGAACAATGCATTGCAAGGAGTGTCGTTGATGTAAGTAAAGCTATCCAAATGCCGAAAATTAACGAGAGTGAGTTGCTTGATATACCAGTAAAAGAAAGCGATTAGAATCTGTGTATGGGTGAGTACTGGAGTGGGTATGAAAGTGAGGAGAAAGCGAATGGAATAACAGGTATGAGAACCAACCCCCCGATTACAGGTCCGATCCAACAGCATCGACAACGTACAGCACCTGCTGGGGCCTGACAAACAGGCCCCTCGATTCCATCCCTGAAGTGTCCGAAACTGCCGGACTGACGCTCCTGAACCTCTTCACTCGGTCAACACTTAGTTGGTCTCCCTCGCGTTTCAAGATGCCCTTGCTCTTGCCCGCCCCAAAGCCGCTGCTACTTCCACTTCCGCTCCCAACCCAGTCGACGCGACGTCTCCTTGCCGCTCTATCATCACCGCCCAGACCCCCACTACCTGCGCCATAGTCCCATTCACTGACGGCGGTGCTCCCAATCTCGAAATACCGGATTCCACCCCATGTGCCGTCGTTCCACTGACGCTCCCCGTCGTCCCGATCCGCGATCGCTCCGCCCCAGCTCTCATTCACAGGCACCTCTACACCAACCCACGGTCCGTCTTCGCCTTCCACCTCCCCGATATATCTCGCATAAGCCTTGAATCGTTTACGCTTAGAGGAGATGATGCATGGAATACCAATCTCCAGCGTCGCCCCCCGCACAGCGATTGGCAAGGTAGGGAGCGGCTGGTTCTCCTTGAGAGCTTTGGCGGAGGTTGCAGGGGGAGACATCGGCTTCGAGGCAGTCCTGTTGGCGTTGCGGCTCGAGACAGTCGTCGCGCTTATCCTGGTAGTGATTGTATCCGATGACCCTCTCCGTTTCAGAGTCGACGCACTCCCTGTCGAAGCCGTGCTGATGCTCTTCTTGTGATCGAGGGCTGCCTCTGTCTTGCTTTTCCCCTTGACCGTGATCACGCTGCTAGTGTTTTGGTCGACCAGCGCGGCGGGGGGTTCTTCAGTCGTAGGCTCTGATGACACAGACGGAATGGGAATAGGGACTTTCTTCTCTTTCTCCTGCTCTGTGACCACTCTCTCTTTACCCTTCTCCACGGGGCTCCCGTTACCGGCCTTCCGTGCACCCGGTGTCAACGCCTTCCGCGCAGCAACACTCGCAGCTGTCGACACCGCCGATGTTGTCGAGCGTATAGATGACGTACTCGACACCGGCCGTCTCGGGGTAACACCAGCTGGACTAAGCTTGTTCACATCCACCACCGGAAGTGGCGGCCGCTTCACTGGCGTTGCGCCTCCGACATTGCTCTTCGTCGACCCGGCAGAGGTCTTCCTCGACCGCGCTGCCCCGGTGCCGGTGCCTGGTCTCCCGCCGCGCGTAGGTGTTTCCCGTCCACCGCGGGCGCCGTTGGTGCTGATATTTGAGTTGACAGACGCCGCAGACGTGCGTCGCGAGCGCACAGTAGTCGAGTTCGCAGTGCGGAACGCTGTTGAAGTTGTACTGGCGTTGGATGTCAACATAGAATGCGACGAGGAGGCGAGAGAGGCACGGGATGTTGGTCGTGAGGGTTCTGTTGGGGACACGGGTGTGGTGGGGCTTTTGGGTAGCCGGAGCCCGCGGGGTCCAGACTTACTAGCGTCTGTGATGGTGCTTTTGCGGATAGTGGATGCAACGGAATGAACGGAAGCCGCAGAGGAGCGGATGGAAGACCCAGACGACACGGGGCGCGGTGTGGCTGGTACAAGGGGCGTTTTGGTTTTGGAAGCGATGGCTTGACGTGTGGAGGGTGCAACCTTCCTAATAAGGACTTTCTTGCCTGGTATGGTACTTGTACTCGGATGCTGGTTGTGGTCCAACGACAGGGATCGTGGCAGGTTCAAAGACGGACCAGCGCCATCCAATACACTATCGGTCTCTTCATAGTCGCCCTTTCTGCTATCCCCATCGTCGTCAGGCTCGATTATGGACGGTTGCGTAAATGGTGATGCTGAGCGTGAGGCGTAAGGTGGAAGGCCGACGGACGCGAGACCTGGTGTGAGTTTAGAGTCAGGTCGCGAGTTGTCCATCTCATCGTCCTTTTCATTCTGATCCCGAGAGAGAGGACTATTCCGAGCGAGGCTTGAACTCGACGGATTGGTGCGCAACATAGACTTGTACGACGTCGCGGTGGAGGAGGATGCAGATGGGGCTGCAAGGGAAGAAGGTGATGGTGTACCGCGCCTAGCGCCCGAAGCCGCGGGTAGGTTGCGGCTGCGGATGCTGACGCGCATGGAGGAGTGCATGCTGATAGTGTCGTTGTTGCTTTCGGTTTCTTTGGCCCGCAGCAGCGTTGATTGCCTAGGCGGGTTGTGCGGCTTCAGGTGGGACTGGGAGGCGGGGAGAACAGGGTTAAGAAGGTCTTCGAGCGGGACTTCAATATCTGCGTGGTGAAATCATGAGTAACAGGTAGGAGTGAGAAAGGAAGAAGACGTACTATCACAGATCTCTTTGAGGGCCCACCCTTCCAGCTCATCGAACCCTCCTTCCTGTCTCATACCCAGCCAACGCTTGCCAATCCATTTCAGCAGGTCCATGCGCGCCTGCTCCACTTGAACACGGATGTGTGATGTTGAGGAAAGCATAGGCGCATTTGTTTCTGTTGGATGCGGACGGAGTAGAATCGAGGACACGAGAGTCTGTAACGCACGGATTAGACAACTTCGTCAAGGAAAATAAAAACCAGGCCTGCCTGATACAAAGGGGCGGCGTTGCGCTCGTTGACACCCCTGCTGACCGACGCCATGATCCACTCGACCCTTTCGGCATCCTCAAAGGCGACTCCATCTCGTTCCATGATCTCGCCCCACTCTGTACCGCCAAAACACTCGTCAGACTTCCCACACACGAGGTCGTCCACCACCTTGCGTGCGGAAAGTACCATTTCCTTCACTTCGCCCACCCACGCGTCAATAACGGCAGCCAGCCGTCCAAGGGCATGTTCCGCCGCAAACAGTAACGCAAATGCGTTTTTGGGTGTCGTGCGCTTGCCCACACCCCTGAGCAAGCCTTCGCGGATCTTCTGGGGCAGCGCTGCAAATTCGCTGGTACACCACCCCTCTCCGAAAAGCCCCACTAGCGCTCGCCGCGCCCCACCCTCCAGCAGTCCGTTCTTTACGTCATCCGCAAGTGCGAACTCGAGCACGCGCGGGGCGCGGCGGGCACATTGGCGACATCTGCATCCGCCGGTACCCCAGGCGCCCGCGGTGAGGCGCTCATACTCGGCGAAGGGCAGGAAGGCATGGAAGAGGCCGTGCATCATTTCCTGCACAATGCGTGCCTGGATCTCGTCGTAGAGGGTGGTGAGGTTGAGGTAGGATGCGGAGCGCATGATATGGAATGCGGTATCGAGGTCGTATGACCTATGGGAAAAAATGAGAGTTCCGGTATAGATGAAGCCGAGCGTGAAATGTAGAGACGCGGGGGTGAACGGCGGAGATGGCAAGGTGAGGGTCTGCTGCTCTTGCTTGCTCGGCCAGGCTATGAGGGCCGTGTGGAAGTAGGGCGAGCGCGAAACAAGGATGAACCGGTGGGATGAAAAGATGGCAGTCGTGTTTTCGTGATTGGAAGAAGAAAAATTGCCCGTCAAAGCAATGCGGACGTCCGAGTAGAGACGAGAACGCCACATGAACACGAGGTCCTTGCGCAGCTTGTCGATACGCAGCTCCTCTGCGTCTGCCTCGTCGTGGGTGGACTCGGCCGAGTCAAAGAGAAATTCAAAGGCTTCCCCGAAGCCTTGCCCAGTGTAGAGATATTCTAACTCGTTTGAGAAGAGAGCAGGATTGATGGATGTGCTGAGTCGTAACAGGGCATTGGGTGCGGCAGACGGTGCTGGCGACGACGAGCGGAACGGTGATGGAGTCCGTGACGCCGAGCGGGCCATGTCGAGGCTCAGTGCGGAGGTCGTGGGCGGCGGTGAAGAGGCATACGGCGCCGGTCTGAAAGAGAAATATCGTGTCTGAAAGCTGGGTGGCGCGCGGGCATATACGATCGCTGCCATTATTGACAGTTAGGAATGTTCAGTAAGCCAGGCCAAAGATCGAAGTACCTTTGTGTCCCCACACCTCTCGCTCATCGCCGTCGTCGTCCCCCGCGCTCAGCTCCCATACAACATCAGGAAATCGGTCTTTAGCATGATGGAAGAGTGCTTCGAGGTCCTGTCGCCAGACGATGGTTGACTTTTGTGTGGCTTCCTGGAGAGCAGGACTGGAGAGGGTTATCGTGCTGCTGGCCATTGGGGTATCTGGGGTATCGTGGCTCCTGCGTCGACGTGGACAGCGGCGCGTACAGCGCGTTGAGAGTCGTGGACAACGTGAACAACCGTCTCTTCGTCGTTTCACACGACGCAGGCGAAAAACATGAGGCGCTTAGTCATCACAGCGGACCCCCTAACAACTTTCCGGTTCATTTCCTACCCTAGACTAAGTGGACCGCAAAGACCATACAGAAACCGTAGAGAACCCTCCATTATTGCATTCTACGCCCGGTCTGTCCCAGACATTTAAGCTCGAGCAGAATATGATACTCACTCTGTAAACCATTCCCATTGCAGATTGCCGTCAAGGCCGAATCCATATACCAAGAAGCTCGCGCGCGATCTATTGCATGGCTCGATAATGTCAAAGCGTGTTGGAAGGTCGCTGGTATGAGCAGAATCGTTGATGATACTCCTTCTGTCGGGCTGGGTATTTTGGACCTCGTCGATGTAATATCACAGTGGTCACCATCGTACGTCTACGCAGTGGGCTGCTGACTCGTCCTGGCTCATTCGAATTTCACAAACATCTAGAGCACCACGGATAACCGCAGTACTATCAGAAGCAGCAGTACCAGGGACAGCCGCAGCCACAGGTAGTCCATGTTCTGCAACCGCCGCGAGGCAGGGCGATTCAGATTCTTGTTACGGGATCTGTGCCATGGTACGTTTTACTTCATTCCGTAACATATCCAAGTCTTATGTTGTGCAGGTCTATTTTGCTGCCCATTCCTCATACATGGTTAGCAGATGGCGTTGTAATCATATAACATGGACATGGAACGTTGAACCCTCCAACCAGTATTCGCCCACAAGCATAGTATCCTTCGGAAGATCAGCTTGTAGGGTTATTAACCGACAGGCAAAGGGAAGCTACGCCGGCGGTCGCTATATGGCCTGTTGAACTATGGAGTATACTATGGCTTGGAAATTGATCACCTCGTATCCGGTGTTTCTGCCCCTCTATTCAAGTCCTCAACGCCAGTCATCAATCATCGTAGCAAGACAACGCTCCAGGCTATATGTTTGAGCAAGCTGGTGACCGTGACCGAAACGTGTTGGTCTTCCTCCTTTGAAGGATAAAGTTGAAGCTCCGCGCTTCGTGTTCGCCATTCTCTCCGGCTCTCCCTTTCACCAGACACCATGTCCTCTCTCAACGACGACGGCCCCACGACCATCATTCAGCGCTTCAGCGCACTTGCGATCTCTGAAGGCCTCAAGAAGAAATCCAAGCAGTACAAAGACCGTCGCCGTGACTTCATACAAGCCGAAGTCGAGAGTGGCTTCGTGAACGCCTTTGGGGGGAACGTACACTCCCTCCAGTCGTGGAAGCAGCTATGCAGGACGGTGGGAATCCCTAGCGCCGACGATCTAACGAGCATCACGCAATGCAAGGCGGTGAGCACCCGCTTCTTTCTTTGTCCCCTTCTTGAGGCGCTAACGCTTGGTGTAGGCGCTAAGTGGCATGTATGTGAACATCGTAGACCTCGTCGACACCGCAGCGGTCGGTAAGGTTATGACGATCGGGGTGTTCAGTAGCGAGAAGCGTTTGGGTAAGTACATAAGGAATACGGGGAAGATATTTCCCAAGAACAAGGCGAAGGCGAACAAGCTCCTCCGCCAGTTCCTCATAAAGATTGGGTAAATGAGGTGAGTATCATGATTTCTAGTCTCGAACGATTCGCATTGAAATGGATACCCTTGGTAGTGGGCCGTAAACCCCTCCGATATCCTTCGAAGCTCTCTTCAACGCCATCCGTTTGCCACTACGTACAGACACTAATGCTCGAGAATCCATGACCGACACCGGCTCCGGTGGGATGCGTAAAATAACTTCTACGAAATTTCCAGTGTTCCTGTCTCCATATCACGTATAACCATCGTCCATTCGATATCAACCACTTGCGTACGAGAATATCTCATTGACTCTTTCCATGCCCCGTATCGACTTACGCCATAACGGCGCGGTGCTTAAAGGACTTATCCCACATATGTTTTGATATCTCGCACTGCCGTGCGTGAAGCTTTTACCACCAAGCCAGCCGCAGCACCTACAAGTGTATAGTCGGCAATGTTAATCTCACTCTCAACCGCGAATCGCCTGAGTGGTTGGATATCCAGATCTGTTCAATATCCTCTATCGGTCTGACGAAAAATTGCGCCGGAGCGCGAGAGAGGATCTTTGGGACAGGACAGCGTCCCGAAAATACGTACAAAAACAGCTACTTATACACCTTACGCCTCATGGACAACACATGCCCTCTCGGCATTCGGTCCAACCTGTAGGCGTGCCTTCCCCTTCTGTCATCGTCTCGTGGGCTTCTATATCGATACCGTATATCAGGCCTGATGTCACAAAATGTTCAAAGGACAGAACAAGTGCGCTGGACTCACCCAACCATCAACGGACGTCTTCCCGAGTTGAAGCTCCGCGCACTCAAAGTCTTCTGTTCAGTATTCACGGACCATTTCGCAATTCACCCAGACCCAATTCACACCTGTGTAAGTACGTGGATGCCTTGTATAGAGGCCCAAGGCCATCCACGAAAGTTATATAACACGGACACAAGCAAGACGGATCAATATGTTCTGATGGTGAGCTCCCGGCTTCGCTGACTTGGATCCAGCTCCGCAGCGGAGTTGGAAAAAAACTTCTGCTTAAATTTGATCCTGGCCCTTTCTTTCCTCCAAAACCATGCAGAAACGCCCACTGTGTAATTTTTTTGCGTACGCCCAAGGTACGCCGTCTTCTACTCTTCTAGTCACCGTTTTTGGTTGGTCCTGAGCTGACGACTTTCCCCCTATGTATTACAGCGTGAATTGGGCATTTACGTGGTGACGTTGCCGCCTACCTTGCAAATCGTTCCTGCTGGACGATTACGCTGCCACTGCTACCGCCGGAATGTGTCCCACCCGGAGGAAGGATTCAGCTGTGGTTGTGCCCATCCCATCTCAAGGCGAGTGGTTACCCGAACATTTGTCTCGTCCTCTCTAACATAATGAACCACATAGATTGTATTTCGATTTCAGCATTCTCATCTTGATTGCATCCTTCGCGTCCTAGAGCGAAATTAGCCGCGACAGCGCTCAACAAACATGTGCTGAAGACTTGTTCGATCCTTCGACTCTGTCTCTTGAGGTCCGCACGACGTTCGTCAGTCACTTTTCTCATCTCTGACCTTCGGTACTCAATCGCGTTTAGGCCATGACCGGTTGGGTGCCGGCACGCTACGTGGCACTTCCGCTTCCTTTGGTCATCACGAGGATATTAGCTTTAGAACGGTAAGGCTTTGAGTGCTTGAGAAGGAGGAATACGTTGAGCTCAACAACATGCGGTAAGCAATACATATCTGACCGCCCTTTCTCCTGGCTGATACTGCCCCCAGTGATTGAGGAGCCATTGCGATGACGAAGATATGATATCTCGTTGTTCCGAATGTTCGATTGCTTTCGTAGACTGTCAATACATTTAGATGTGCTCCAGGTATGCGTGTATGTTCATGCTCTGTCACGTTTCTCCATTTCCTTTATGCATACTCCTATCCGCCTCTATATTCACGACGCCACTTTTACATCCGTGGGTGGTGGTTCGGGGAAATGAGGCGCAGATTAATCTCGGTGATCGAAGGACGATTTTCGTTTTGACTAAGACCCTCCACGATCTTTTCGGGTCGATGCTTTGGTCGTCTTCACCTACATATTCATTCCTCCCTTCCCATCACTTGCGTTAATTGATTGCTTCTAAAGTTTTCGCAGTCTTGTTCCTTTCAAACAAGCTGCTGCGTGGGATGTAATCCTCAAATTCCACCTGCATTGATGATGGTCAAAATGTAATGAGCGTCGCACGGTGGTCAGGCAGTCTAAGTCCATTTGTGTCTTCAGATTCTTGTACAGCTTGACTCTCACAATTTCAAAGCACACGTCCTGTCCAATTCTATTAATGTTGTCGTACCTCCCATGCGGACTGCTGCAGACATTGGCCACCCCAATGGTAGGTGACGGTCTTTGATATCCAAAGTCACCACTGCCAACGATCTGGATGGCTCTTCCAGTCTGAACGCTATGGGGGGCACCGTGGAGTCCTCCAGGCATTGTCAATACTACTTATCAACGCATCGGGTTCCATTCATCATGCTGTCACCATCCACATCTTAATCCCGTTTCCCGTACTTCTGAGAATGTTGAATGTTGGAAGATCAAAATATGCGGTTTGGCCCACGAGCGCAACTCCCCACTTTCGAGGTTACCAAGTCGTATGTATATCGCTCGTCATGATCCCATGATTCTCTCCTCTACGCCAACAATGACCGCCCCACCAACCCCAGTAGTATCACCATCCACCAAATATCCCCAACCTTCATCCTCTTCTCTGCTACTCGCGGTACGATATCCTTCCGAGTCAGTGCACGTCAGTCCTCTGGGATACTGATACACCTACAACATCTGATTCGATATGTCTCAGGGCCATGTACGCTCTCCAATAGTTATTATTAATGTCTCCTCATTGTCGTAACTAATAGCCGTAATGATGAAGATGTCGTCATAACCGCTGCGTGGAGTCGTGTCGAATTCGTACCACCTGAAAGCCACTCCACCATGACCAGTTGAAAAAGTGGGTTGAATCCAACGTGCTTTCTTTGGCCTACACCCACTTATGACGCGTTCCACCCTCTGACTTAGGTACGATGAAGGTAAGATCGCAATAGCCCCGTCGACGGTAGACGACTTATGTGCTATGTGTCTCTGGAGCCCTCGCCCCTGGATTCACGTCGAACGAAAGCTTCGGAGCGTAACCAGAACACTGATTGGTCAATGTGGGTAATGAAGCATAAGGTAGACAGAAAGCCGTACATTTCGTTAGCAGTCGTTGGCCTCCTTGATGACACTAATCTCAATTCCCATGTCCTTCAACCTTGGGAGACGGCCAAGTAAGCAGTCCTTAGCCCATATTATCCACGATTCGTTCGCGACTCGTAACTCCACCCGACGTAGAGCTCCGAACGCAGCTTGGGCAAGAGTTGCATCCATGACGGCCAGATTGTCCAAGGTCCAGTCGCTCATGTCAATGGATTTGATGCAGATATATTCTAGAGGATGTCTTTGGTCAAGGCTTGAATACCTAGGACCCGTCAGATCGTGGAGGACTGTACATGGTATGAGGAGCTGGTGCAGGCGCGGCAGCCGTCCGAGAGGGATCTCGGGCGTGGTGGGTATATCTTGACGAGATACGTAAGTAGACGACACAACGCAGGGATCTCGAAGCCCAGACATAGCGACATACAATTAAGGGATGGAATAATACCGTCAATGATTTCAAATTCCTCAATTGATGGAAACGATACTTCGAAAAGAAGGCAAGTGGCCTGGGTGATGCACGCCTTCGAAACGCGGAGACGGCGGAGGCCCTTCAGAGTGTAAGGAGAGTTATCCTCGCCAAAAAGCGACTGCAGAACACGGATTGCGCGCTTGGTGAGACCCATGGAAATCGACAGAGACTGGAGGGGATGAAGCTGCTTCCTGTGACCGGAAGCAATGGCGAGATGAGCACGGATGCAGATTTCTAGTACCCCATCGCGTAATGTCTTCAAAGACCTTCGCACCTATATACATGGGAAGAACACTTAGATTTCACCTGAAAACAACGTGTAACAGAAGTCAATTGAAATGGCGATACCTTCTCAATGGTGATCCCGCCCGAGTTTTTTGTGCGACGGGAATCGGAGATACGCATATCCTGTAGATTTGGGGGAAGAGCAAGAAGGCTGACCAGGGTCGAGAGATGGGATGTGGCGAAGTCGTGGAAGTCAACGGACACCAAGGATGGGAGTCGAAGCGTGGCCATAAACCCTTTCTGAAGTGCGTTGGAAATGAAATGCCAGTGCACGTTTCGGAATGTAAGCTGGCGAATATGGCACAGCGCCTGCATGATCTCCACGAGAAGGTTCGTTCGTTCGTCGGATAGACGCCCGACAAAATTTCGAGCTTCGAACGATTGCACATGTTCTAGTATGGCGGGCTGAGTGGAGAGGAGGTTTCGAAAGGCCGTGAACCGGTCTGTCGTTTCTTTTCCAAAGTCTGCTGCATCGAGCGCCGTGTTCTGTATGTCGAGGACCACACCTTTATGGAGCAAATGAATGCGGCTGCGATGATTCCACACACGGGAGACAGAAGCACAGGCCTTGAGGCCACCTATATCATCTTGCAGAATGTCGACGATCGTCTCAACGAGCTCTCGTGGGAGACATGTCATCGTCAACGATCACGCTCGAAGAGTGGGAAGATTGCGGAATACTTGCTTGAGTATTGCTCGCGATTTGAACAGCTATTTGTCAGGTGTGAGAACATTTGAGTGGAGGCTACGCCTCAAAGAGATCTAATTGTTATCTCCGACTTCGATCAAGAGATTGTAGGGACGACAAAAAGTACAAGTACGAATATGTATGTTCGTCGTGTATCGGGTCGGATTGGTTGATGACTCGATTACCAGAACAATTGCGAAGCGGACAGGCCCAAGTCGCCAGGACTAGGGTCCACGGCGGAGAAGCAAGGGAGGAGGGGGAGGAGGTATTATGTACGTGCGGAGGTATCGCAACGAAGGGAGGGGGCGGAAGAATTTAATACCGAAAGAAAGCAGAACGCCCCCACCCCACCCCACCCATGCGGGCGCTCTATGTGGACACCAGGATCTTCAAACGAAAAGATAAGATACGGTACGTGGAAGGAAAGGAGAAGTGTAAAACAAGGTCCTGCAAGGCCCGCTGCAATCGTCAAAAGTTCATAATGAGTCGTCTCAGCCCGTATATGCGTACCGAGGCCGAGTATGATCTGGTTTTGGTGTCCGATCGCGGTGAGGGTGCAGCGTTGACGGTGACGGGGTTCGAAAGGTGGAGGTGATATGAGCGGAAGGATACATAGGAAAGGAGAAAGTTAAGCATATTTTCCAGTGGTGGGAAGAGGTGGTGCTATCCGCTCCGCAAACCGACTGAGTTAGGACGTCGAATCCGCAAGAGTAGTTGGCGACCTCTTGAATGCATATGCGGAGGCAGCACTTCATGTGCAGCTGTATCTATCCATTCCATCCCAAAGTCAGTCCCGTCATTCAGCAACAAAATGGTGCAGAGACATACCGTCATGATCAATTCCGCCATGTTCACCGTCTGCCCTACCGCCTTCACAGCTTCTTCCCAGAATGAAACCCCGAACTAGCCCAACCATCGGTATCACTACCGCACCACTACTCCCTCTCTCCAGCCTTTCTGAGGCTGAAGTCACGAGTGAGAATCTCGTCCGCAAACCATCCGACTCTATCGTAAGGATATGAACATACCATGATCGTTTCTCAAGTCCGGCAGAGCCTTGAGATCGACGCGGGACGGTATTGTACGGATGTACGCGTAGCAGTGCGATCACGGCTTCATTGTCGCCGCCGCCCTCAGACGCAGTGTTTCAACCGCCTATTGGGGTCTGCAGACACGTTGCGGTCGCCAAAGCCGGCGCGACATCGAGTTACCAGGGTGTGTGAAGCAGCCGAGGGACCAGTGCTGGCTGGAAATTGACCTGCGATTTTCCATTTTATTTCAACGACATCATCTACGACGTTTCCGACGTCGCCACCTCCAGTCATGACTTCCAGCTGTCTTTAAATTGCTCCATTCAGGCCCGTCGCAGGTGTTACAGATTGCATGGTCTGCGATCGAGTGTGATATCTCAGTCAAAATGAACTAGCAGGAAAAGACGGCCTCAGCGTACTAGCAATGTCGCCCACGGTGTACGGGAATCGACTGTGGACGGACTGGGATCTGGGATACATATGCCTGTTCGTGCTTGTTCGTGTCAAGCTCCAGAACTCCCACGCTGTCAAAGATGCGGCCTTGATGCGGACCCATCGACCCAACATGGACCCACTGACTGTAATCGTCCGATAAGTACTACGAGTCATGGAATCCTGCGTGCTTTACTGATCCCACATGCCTCTCAGATCTGGTGAGCGCTGCGAACATTGCCACAAACATGTCCACCCGAGATCGAAGCTACTATCGAGAGATGACACAGCTCATCCTCCGCCAGCATGTGATGTGTGCCTAACTCCTAATGACACCCTCAAAGCCTGCAGTAGCTGCAAGTTGGTTCGATATTGTGTACGTCATTCGTCGAGCTACAGTATTATGCTTATTATTTCGGTACCTGAAGGGGAGAGATTGTCAGAGAGCTCATTGGCCAGCTCACAAGAAATTTTGCAAGGTAAACGTTGACCTACGCAAGGACGCCAAGGAACTTGGAGAGGTGGTGAAGGCGAAGCAAGCATCGTTTACTCGATGGTGTCAGGACAATGGCCAGCCGTTTGCCCATGCCGCCCTCCACGCTTTGGGAATCCATTCGCCTTTACATCGAGAGAGATTGCGTAAGTAAATGTCTCCTCATTCTGGAGTCATTGTCATATCGTCAAATTGGCTAGAGAACTACGCGTTCCTTATCATTGTCGAAACACGGGACGTAACTGCTGTTGGCGCCAAAAAGTTCAAGTTTGTTCACTCCATCTTAAAGGCGAGCCAGGTATCGATGACGGAGATGCACCTCAAATATGATTGGCGCTTTCAACGAGGTCCAGCAGATCTGGAAGAAAACCTCTCTCCTACTCCTGGGCTTATGCGAATCCTAGTGGAGGACCTCACTCTTCCATTGCCTCTCTTGAACCTCTACACAGTGCCCATGGAGGTTGCTGATGAGCATATACCCCGCAACTATGATCCACTTTGGTTGGCACATTTGAAGGAAGAGGTCTAGCAGCGATACACGTCGAAGGAGGTCCAGGCATCATAAACGTAACGAGTTGGGTGAAGAGGCTGCCAGAGCATTATAGACCATAGGATACGTAGCTTTCTTCGTCCTTTTGATGTTGTCATAGTCGAGATGTAACAAATATCGAAATGTGTACAATCTTTTGTCCTTGATTTTCCCTTTGTAGAGCTGATGGTCCCATGAATGACCGACTTGGTAGGGTACCGACGCTCATGTACCGACACGTAACTCTGAGACGAACTTCGGACTGGAATCCTGGCCGCGTGCTGGCGATATGACACGAGGCGCCCGGTGAGCTTGGAGATGAGTTCTGTCGGACGGGTGGTGCTGCCCCAGTAAATCTAGCTACGGCGGTCATTAGGACTTTGGGTCCAAGTATCATGACAGATAATGGAAATCCCTTACACCTTCGTGACTCTCATAATTCTTTTCGACAACCGTCTTTCTCATCGACGCAGCATAAATGTGGAACCTTGTCTCCATCAAGAGTACATTCGGCTCCATCCTGATGGCACGTCCCTTTGACTACTTCGAACAACTTGGTAATCGGATCGAGCACGTAGGATTCCACCTCAAGGTCTTTGCTTGACTACTTGCGCGTCAGCGGATCCTGAGGCGCTCAGCATCGATTTTGGCGTGTACAAGGTCGGTGGGGAGGGAAATAAAGCTGGGGCTAGCCTACGTCACAAATGGATTATCGCATGTACGGACTTGGATAGGTTGTGCGCATACCACTGCGACGCAGTCAATCAGAAGCGGACGATCTCAGATGCGGCTTCGTCTTCTTTACGCAATGCTGCCCGGACGAAAATCATTTGCTCTGTCTCTTTCATACAGGCGTCATTATCTGAATTATACACATCAGCCATTGCATAACCGCACATACAGTCTGATGCACCGTCCGTCTCCGAGCGTATGCTGCAACATTGGCATGAGGGCCGGTTGTGAAGGTGCTTGCAACTCCCCAGAGGCGTAGTACGGGTACCACCTGGGACAAAGCTGAGTGGCGTAGCGTTGAAATTTACATTTCCTTCGGAAAATGTGCGAACGTCTTGCCTCCTGCTATGTTGTCTGTCCGATGATGTACCCACTCCAAAGCTGTAAAACGCATCAGATCTTCCGCATCAACATACTAGACAGAAATAATCACATAGGCGCGGCAACACGAGCATATGCGTCAGCTGCGATGCAGCATTGAGTTCGTTACTGCGCAGCTTCCTTTTCCGCAACGGTAAGCGCAACCTTCCAACCTTGTCATTGAAATATTGATCCTCCACCAGGTCCTACATACAAAGCTCAATCAGTCTGAGACATGGAACAATGGAGGAAACCCACCAAGAAGCCAAGTGAGATTGAAGTTGCCCGGGATGCCGAGCCTGGACTACCTTCCGTATCTGAGAAAGAAAGTGGCCAGCTCATGGGCTCAAGGGAACACCGAGCTGCCTGAGTCTCGCGAACTTAAGATCGTTTTCGAAGGTAATTACATAGTCAAAGAAGCAAACGTGGAAGCGCCAGCACATGCGAATACGGCGCACGGAGCGATCCATGTCTCAATCTGTTCAGGATGCTAACCGGAGGGAGGCGCTGAAGAACCTGCCGCAAATGCTAACTGCAAAGATTGTACAACGACGTCGTCGGATTTGAAACACCGGAAAAACCCCGTTTGGTTCAATGGCGACGACTGCGATAAGATAAGATCTGATTGCGGTCAGATGTTGATGCAAGCACGCGTTTTGAATCCCTCTAAAATCATCAGAACCATCAGCTCGAACTGCGGCCACAGAGAGACAGACTTCGGACAGTAACAGTCCCTCAGTTTCCCTCTTATGATGTCTCCCAGCGCCATCGTTTCCCAAGCACCTTGCTCTGGCCCATCCATTGGACAATCCTCCAAGCACATCTCACTGACATACTCGAGCTGTTGAAAATCGATGTCGCCTTGCAACGAAACTACAGGTACAACAACACAGAATCGTTAGACGTTGTCGATTCGCGGCAGGGTCGGAGAGACACAATGCTTACTGCACATGGAGAAGGTGGAGCCGAAGGCCTTCGGTGTGTACAACCGCGGGCGACTCGTCATAGATGGAAGATGGTGGTACGTTATTTTCTTTGATAGTTAAAATAAACTTGAATGAACGACTGAACGCAGGCTCCGAGTCACGAATCCCCGCGTCGCAAGCAACGTTTTTTTGCTTCTCGCTGCAAGCGAGCCAGAGGAGACGAGACGGGTCGGTGCCAAAGTCAAGGAGGGCGCGCCGAGACGTTCACCCCACTAAAGGAAACGAAGCATTCCACGCTCTGGCTAAAATACCTGTATCAGTCTCGCAAATCGACGACTACAGCCCAAAACCCCGGCCCGCCAAACGGCAGTTGTCGCGACCCCTGCCACGGCCCCTGCGCGCTGGGAAGAGTCATCGCATTCACAAACACCGCCTCCTCTATCTTCGCGTTTGCTTCCATGTCCATTCCGCGGGCCTCGGCTTCCTCTGCATCCAGATCCTCGAAACTGGATGACTAGCGGCGCTGATGCACCAGCACCATCCCGAGCGTGTATAGTGCCCTACGGGCCTCCTAGATGTCGCCGAAGAATTGGACGCGCGGGCGGAGAGAGGGAAGACGGGAACGGAGGGCTTCGCAGCCTGCGAGGTTGCCTCTACGGGAGGTTTCAAGTATACCGGAGGGAGGACTGTGTGTTGATCTGTTGAAGTGTAGATCGAGGATATTTCAGTCCCTACTGAGCGGGAGGGCAGTGGAACTGGCAACATCACCTATTGCGTTACCGCTTGAGATACCTTGCGCAACGACCCATCCACTACCCTTGTTAATCACCTGTGAGCATTTTTGATGATGACTTGTAGCGCTACTACTGAATAAACTGACGATATCAACTGACAGAACACATTATTCACGACTATTTGACGTCTACACTGTACTTACCTGCCGCGAGCATGGAACGTTGGGGGCGGGGGCGCGCGTTGCATCTACCATGTTAATCACTTCGACCTCTTCGTTGTTCAATTGTCTTATTATTAGGCTTCTAACTGGGGCTGCATGTATCGTTTTCCGTGTAAAAATACTTTTGGCGCATCACTGATTTCAGCAATGTTCTTGAGGAAGAAAAGTAAACGCGACAAAGCAACGACAACGACGAAGCGAGATTTAGGAAAGTGCGATGGACCACATGGAGCAACAAGGCAGTTGACCATAGGGTCCTCGCTTATCGTGATCGTTGCCTCGAAAGAGATTCAGCCTTTTTGGGATATGTCCCAACGCAGGTGATGAGATGACGCGTTGAGGTATGCGTAAGGGGAGATTTGGGGTCAGTAGTACAATTCGAGGATATAATCTGCAGAGGATCGCCTTGAGCAGCGGTCTCGTAAAACATTCGAACAGCCTTAGCCAAGTTGAGATGACGAAGCCGGAAGACGTATTTGAATTGGTCCTGCCAGCCCGAGATGGGAGTTTATTGTCTTTGAGAGCCCCGTATGTTCTGAAGATCGACTAAAGTCTCCAGAGACAGATGAACGCTACTTTCTGAGCAAGGCTGCTGCTGTGTGATTACGAACCACGCTGACCTGGAGCTTGGGCTGCACCCCCAATATACTGTCTTGCTTTGTTTCGACGATGCTGCGCGCGTCTTCACAATATACGCAAATCCGATATTGATGATCGGAGATCTAGAAATCATGCCTGTCTTGTTCGTGCTCGGCAATTTAGGGTTGAAATACGCGATGACGGGACTGGCGCACTGCGCTTATTGTCTTTCTTGTTCCTCGCAGCATGCCCGGAAAGGTTATCCGCTTTGCCGACGGGTCAAGCGCAGGAGAACAATTAGGATAGTCGTCATCGTGCTCGCTCTGCACCGTGATTGAGCATACTCAGCGATGCAAGATGCAGGAGGCGGGGCCTGGGCGTATGCTGAATGTGCATAAAAGGAGGAGTCCAAGTCGACTTGTTCTTCAGGCTCCTACAACCCACAAACAGCCCTTCTGCACCGCCCTCACCGCCCTCACACATCCTCACTACAATGGACTCTTTCACCACCATCACAGCCTTTCAGGACGTCGCTACCATCCCCAAAGAGGAGGAGAGCGGCGGAACTGGCAACACCGTTTACTGCGTTGTAGCTTGAGATACTCGCGCAACTGCCTGGTCTACCATTGCATCGAACTTTGTGAGTCTGACTCGGACCGGTTCTTCTTCCAGTCACTGGCTGACCAGGTCAAAAGACACCAATATCATTATTATCCAACACATCAGCATTTGTCATACCGTGCCAGGCATTCGGCGGAGGACGCACGATCCAGACATAATTATTTATTCATTTCGACTTCTTCGTATTTCTTTGGGGGTGGAAGGCTTGAGAAGGATGGCGATGAGAGTTGGGTAGTAGACACTCGTCCGACGACCTAGCGCATTGGAGATTGTAATGTCTGCATACCTTGACCCTGGTCGCGAGGATGACTGAACGCCCAGTCGAAAACGTAAGGCGACGACGAGTTAGGTAAAAGCAACATTGGAACCGAAGGAGTACAGAACGAACATACTTCCTGACCGAGAAACCCGCCCGTCGACGATCAGGATTGTCCTGAAGATGTTTGGCGAGAGGCCAAGTGATGTTGCACGTCGGTTCCATCCCTGGGCCAGCGAAGGATCAGAGGACGACGTGTGGTCAATGCTGGGCCTGGGCTCCGAGTCCCCGGTTCGAGTTCTTGAGCGTTCGGAGCCACTTAACGATCAACGGTCTTCCCGCTTCTTTGCATTAGAGTTAAATCTCCGCGCACCCAACCTGCCCCTCTTCCTCACCTTCCCCGCCACCACCATGTCAGCCAACGACGACACAGCGTCCATCATCGACCGCTTCAGAGCGCTCGCCCTCTCCGAAGGCCTCACAAAAAAATCCCAGCAATACAAGACGCGCCGGCGCGAGTTCATCGTGGGTGCGGTCCAAAGCGGGTTCGCCACCCAATTCGGCGGGAACGTCAGCTCCCTCCAGTCGTGGAAGGATATATGCTGGACGGTGGGGATAGAAGGCGCTGAGACCCTCACTAGCATCAAGAAATGCAAGGCGGTGAGTTCCAACAGATTTTGCCTCTTCCGCAATAACTCATCGAGAGCCAGGCGCTCAAGGGCACGTTCGTGAACATCGTGGACCTCGTTGACGCGGCGTCGACGGGGTGTGTCATGACGATTGGCGTGTTCTACAACGCGACGGCGTTGGGGAAGTATATCAGGAAAACGGGCAAGATTTTCCCGAAAAACACTGCAAAGGCAAATCAGCTTTTGCGTCAATTTCTCATCCGAATAGGGTAGAGACTTCAATGGTGAGTTTTGAATCTTATTACGATGCGTGGTCGCGGGGAGCTGATTCGCTTTAATAAGTATATGGATTATCCGCGTCCAGCTGTTGCTCCGGAACGTGCATCGATGCCAAGATATCGCATGTACGATTGCTATCTAGGCAATTCTTGTTCTCTGTACGATTTTCCTGCGTTCACGCTGTATTACACAACGCGTGCCTAAATTCATCTTGAGCTGGTGACCTCCATATTCCAGCGCCTTCAGTGGTCCTTGTGCACACCTACGAACAAATATGATACGAGCGATGTTTTTCCACGGGTCACTCACTGTCCACAACGACTCCACAGAACTTGGCATTACACCCTGATCCTGCGCAGCCTTTGACGATTGTAGAGCAACGGGCGCCCGCGTTTCGTGGAGCTGCTTGCAGGGACGCTGCTTGCGAGGGTGGCGCGGTGGGGTTGTACTGGCAATGGCCATCCCATGTATACATCCAAGATACGCATCCTTTCCGTCTTCTTTTTTCGGATCCCACTCAAAAATCCAGTCAGTCAAGCCTGACGTTGAACTGCAAGTTGGGGACCGGAGTATAGATTAACGTCCGCGAAAAGACATGGAGGGTCAGGGTTTGGGTCACGCACGTCCGAGACGGCTGTCAACATGGGAGTGTACATGGTGGCGGTTGAACGAATCTGTCGGCCGACTCGGACAGGGGTAACTTACATGCTTGCTTGCCTTTGCACATTGTGTTCTCCATAAGAGCGGTGGCGCTTCCACCGGATGCCAGGACTGTGGTCACTGGTAGCTGACCAGGACCCAGCCGGGACCCCTCGTCAGCGACCTCCGTGGCTCCTGGATTCCAGAGGGTCATCGAGTTGCAGATCAGTGACATGACGCCGTCGACCCTAACAGACGTTGACAAGTTCGCGCCAAGTTTGCGCCAAGTCCGCCAGTGATACGAAATTCGAATTCGGAGGGTGACGGAATATGTCAGGAGAAATACATGAACTGAAGGAATGTGCGTTGAGGTCTTCGAGAACTACGAGTGTAGGAAAGTGATATCCATCGTATAATTCCTTGCAGCGTGAGTCCTGAGTGAGACGTTGTATGTAGCTGAAGGGAAGAGGCTTGAAGCGGGGACGATTCGTGTGACGTCATGTGCGGGCATGGCCGAGCACGTGGTTATGATTTCCTCTAAAGAGAAGCGAGGCAGCTGTCTGACCTGGACCACGATGCCGTTCTCCAAGTATCTCCAGGACGGTACCAACGACAACAACCCGTCTTTCACAGATGCTCTCCAGTTCCAGATCCCGGCCTTCATGCACCTGGGGGCTCCGACGCTGGCACCAGGCGGAGGAGCAGAGGTTGTACCGTACAACTCGACATGGCTAGCCAATTCTGGTTTTGCGCAGAGCTACACCCCGTGCGTATACAGCCAGCACAACCGTTCAGATTTCTCTGAACCCCCATAGAGTGTCGTCTGCATCCCCGAAGCCGAACCTTCTGCCCGTCTCCGCTCCATCACCCCTCGGCCTCCCTGTCTATTCTGCATCCGGATTCGACGTCTTGTCTGCGCTCGCCCGCGTTGTCACCCGCCCCAATCCCCGCGTCGCACTTGGTCCTGTCGATCTGACCTGTTCCTTCGTCGTCGTCGACGTCCGCCGTCACGACCACCCCATCGTATACTGCTCTCCCACCTTCTGCCGCCTTACCGGCTACGACGAGCACGAGATCCTCGGCAGAAACTGCCGCTTCCTCCAGGCCCCCGGTGGCGTCGTACGCCGTGGCGAACAACGCCGCTTTACGTCCCAACAATCCGTCAATCTTCTGCGAAAGGCTCTTTCCGCAGATAAGGAGGTCCAGACCAGCATCGTCAACTTTCGAAAGGACGGCACGGCGTTCATAAATCTCGTCTCCGTCATCCCCATCACCGGCGGCGTCTCTGGCGGGAAACACGAGCTTAACGACATCGTCTACCATGTCGGCTTCCAGGTCGATCTCAACCAGCAGCCAAGCCTTATCCTCGAGAAGCTGCGAGATGGTACCTACATCGCGAACCAGCCACGCATCGGCCCCCCTCCTCTCACCAACGAGCAGCCGGTAACTCATCGTAGGACTTACACCTTGCCCACCATCAACATGTCCCCGACCCTCGCCACCCTCCTCCAATCCAAGTCCTTCCTCCGCTCCTTCCCCATCACCACCACCACCACCGCCCCCGTCCCTCTCCCCGCCTCTGGCAACCTTCCCCTCCCAGGAATGACCAATCACGTCCTTTCATTGCTCATCCTAGAATACGCCCCCGACTTTATCCACGTCGTCTCCCTCAAAGGCGCCTTCCTCTACGTCGCCCCCAGCGTCACCCGCGTCCTCGGCTACACCCCCTCCGAGCTCCTCGGCAAATCCATGGCCGACCTCGCCCACCCCGAGGACGTCGTCCCCCTCGAGCGCCAGCTCAAAGAAAGCTCCACCCTCCTCCCCTCCTCCCCCCTCGACTCCTCCCCCTCCCACTCCCACGACCAAGGCCTCGGCCCCGTCCACGCACGCACCATCGACGTCCTCTTCCGCGCCCGCACCAAGAACGGCGTCTACGTCTGGGTCGAGTGTCGCGGCCGTCTCCATGTGGAACCAGGGAAGGGCCGTAAAGCCATCATCCTCAGTGGTCGAGCGCGCGCCATGCCCAAGGTCTCATGGGGCGACGTCGTGCGTGCCTCCGGGGGCCTCGCCGCGCCCGTGAGGGTCGGGTCGGACACGGAGGCGCCCGCGTGGAGGCAGCGCGAGTTTTGGGCGCAGCTGGCGGGCAAGGGTCACGGGGCCGGGGCGATGGTCAGTGTGGGCAGGGGTGTGGGGGATGTGCTGGGTTACACACCCGAGGAGCTCATCGGGCGGCGGATTGGGACGTTGGCGGTGGAAGGGCAGGAGGCGGTAAGGGAGGCGTTGAGGGTTGACGGGGAGGAGGCTAGGACGACGTCGGTGTGGGCACGCCTCAGGACGAAGATGGGCGGAGCGGTGAGGGTGCTCTTGGTGTTTTACCGCTCGGGGCGCGGAGGACTCGATCCAACGCTCAGGGTCTCGCCCGCGCCGGTGCTGGTGCAGGTCAGGTTGCTCGATGGCGCATCCCCGACTGGAGCAAGCCCTATCGTTCATCCGCTGGACGCCAACATCTTTGCGGAGCTCGAGGTCAGCCGCGGCTCGAGCTGGCAGTACGAGCTCCAGCAGCTGCGTTTTGCGAATCGCCGGTTGAAAGAAGAGGTCGCGGAGCTCGAGCGAGAGCTCGAGCAGCAGGAGCGCGGACAGGAGTTGTCTTCATCGTTGGACACGTCAGCAGAGTCTGCGACGTTGGGGTATCCGGACCTGTTACCCTCGAAGATGGGTATGGGCATGGTCGATATGGACATGTCGCTCGGGATGGGCATGGCAGACCACGCCAACTACGCCATCGCACTGGAGCGGTACACCGGGCGGCCAGACACCGTCCCCACGCCCCGACCCCACATCCGGGACGCCTTTGAGCTCATGCCCGCGCCCATCGCCGTCCCCGCCCGGCCATACCACCAATTCGCCCCGCTGCCGCCCCCACGGGCTCCGACGCCCGCTCGTATCCCCGCGGAGCAGCGTCGGCCGGGTGTGTCGATGCACCAGCTGGTCCCGCAGGCGATGTATGCGCCCGTGCCGATGCCTGCTATGATGCAGCGGGGCCGGCCGGCGTTGATGCAGGCGGTGGGACACCAGGGCCGGGCGCCGTCTAGGATGGAGACGGCGCAGTTGGAATCGATGCAGGGCGTGCCTCAGCAGATCCCGCTGCTGCAGATGGCGCATGACTGGGGCACCCTTCATCAGGGTATGAAGCGGCCTTTGGAGCGCTGAGGCCCTCGACATGCTATTCACAAATTATTTTCTCTCTAGGGTTCCGACGGAAGGCAGTCCGTATTCTACTTCATTCTCATTCTGGCTTTTGGTATTCTCGTGACTCTTTTCTTGATACGGTGCGCCACCAGGACATTGTGCGCACCCCACACGGATATCCCAAAAACGCTCGCCTATATCATGTATTCGTACCTACATACACGCACGATACTACCCTTTGCACGTAGTTGTATCATATCGCAGCATTCACATCGGCTCATACACGCACGCACATGGAGTTCTGATAATTCTATTTCCTTTGGATTCTCGCATGATGTGCCCAATGTCATGTACATTTATTTAATTTCATATAGTTGCAGAAATACGCGTAGGTGTGAGTGGTGATACAGATGATGCTAAAATGCAGCGCGACGGCAAAAAAAAAAGTTTCCACAAGAAGGTAAAGGAGAGACGAGGATCAAAGCAAGGGCTCGCGACTACTGGAAAGTCGATTCAGATGAATATACACGTCCGTCCCGAACCCGTCCATCGCAATCAGGCGGAGGTCCCCACCAAAGTACCGCGCGTACTGCCATATACGTCAGCATTACCCCAAATCGTAGGTGAAACGCCACTCACCAATCTCGACAGCGGAAGCCCATACCCAAACCCAGCCATAGGCGCCTTGAAATCACTCGCCTGAAAATCCTGATCGATGCCCTGGCTCTCCATCGTCGTATACATATACGTCCAAATCAGCGGAATCGCGCTCCTCGAGATGCCCCCGCCCTCATCCGAGATCTTGATCGTGATATCCTCCTTGCCCTCGACGACGACGACCTTGATGGGGGGGTAGATGGTGTCGTCGGCGAGGCCGTAGCGCTCGACGACGGCGCGGAGGGAGTTCTTGAGGAGCTCGAAGCAGATGTGGGAGAGGTGGCCGGGGACGTAGGCGAAGTTGAGGTCTTTGGGGCAGATGAGCTGCACGGGGGGGCCGCGGAACATGGCGTAGTGCTCTTCGCACACGAAGCGCGCGTTTTCGATGGCTTCCAGGACGATGTCGTGGACGTTCTGTGGGGCGGGGTTAGCAGGGGGTGGAGATAGAGGGGAGGGACGCACGGCTTTGGTGCAGATGATGCCGACGTAGTCTTCGTGTGCTTGTTGTGTGTTGAGGGCGACGTCTGTGGGAGGTCAATATGATGCAAAGTGAAGAGGAGACGCGACGCACGCTGCCCGATCAAGAACCGGATGCCGATACGCGACATGTAAAACCGATCGAGCCACGCTTGGATGTCGAGGCCGATATTGCGGGCATTCTGCATGCGTTTCCACTCGAGGACGCCCTGTGCGACGGTAGTGACGGTAGGGTCGTGGCGGCTCTTGATGGTCTCGAGGGCACGGGTGAACCGCTTGTTGTAGTCTGGGACTTGCGGGGGCCAGGACACGACGCCATCTGTGTCGGCGTAGTACCTGCGAAGGTGGAAGGGAGCCGGGTGAACATTTGACGACGGGGAGGATTTGAGCGAGGCGAGGTGGGTGCGGGTCGCGCTGGCGAAAGAGCGAGAGCGAACTGACCTGCGTTCCATTGGGACTCGGAGTTTGAGCTTGTTGTAGCACTTGCCAGGCTGTTGTATGTGGGCCAGGGACATGTGATCCGGGTCGAGGTGCTTGAGGGAGGGGTTGGGCGTCGATTCGGGCAGGATGTGCTCGCTGCGCGGTGTCATGAGGGCTTGGCGGATATCGGCGGGCAGCGTTATTGGAGGGAAATTGATGAGCTCCTGCGGCGAAGTCAATAGGGCGAAAGCAGGAGGAAATAGGAGACGGACCTCGAAGGACTGGGCGTACCAGTTTTTGACCTTTTTCATCGAAGGCATCTCTCCAAGCCCGTGTGGTAGCTCATCGAGCTCCTTTACCCGGTGCGCCAGCCGTACTGGCAACTCCTCTGAGGTTGCGGTGAGCGGGTTCCTGTGCGACAACGATATACATACCTGCAAGGAACTGACTGGCTTTGAGCAGCGTGCCCTGACTAGGATTCTGGCCAAAAAGGACCATCTGCTGGAGTGAGACTGGGGTCGTGTGAGCGGACGTCATTGGATCATCTGGGTGTACTGACCACCAGTTTGCGGGAATGACGCGAAATGGTGAATCTTGTCCCATAGCGCAGACGTAATGCGGAATCCAGCAGACATCGTGTTCGTTCAGAACATAAGACGAAGCTAATAAGAGCAATCCACTGACTCGACAATCCCCAACTCCAGTCCCTTTTCGGAAATCTATTTCACATGCCGATCACGTGTTCAACCCACCCGACAAATCCGATCACCCGGCTTTCCTCTCCGTCCCCGCATCAACTCTCTTCCTTCCCCGCATCTTCGCCGAGACTGCCCTCGTCTGTGATTCTCGACAGAAGGCACTACTTTCTACACCCGGCCGGCAACGATCCATGTTACTATATCCAAATCACACGATACTCACAACAGTCGATTGTACAGATCCCATCCACCTTAACCCGAAAACCGTCTATCTCATGTATGTACGTCAACGAGCTAAATGGCATATGCTTTGAACGATGGAAGCTCCAGTTCACTTGTCAAGCTCAACCTCCAGTGACTTTGCTCGAGTCTCGCCCACATCGATCTTACGAAATAACTCTTGATCCCTTCCACTTCGTTTCAAATGGCCTCGGTGACTGGCAACCCAAAGCCGTTCTGCTCATCAGATCCCTTTATGTCTTCACCCATCAATGCACCGCAAAAGCTTCGATATCGTGACTCTAGGCTCTTCTACGCAACATCTCGCCCACCATCGACCCCAGGATCGGTTCTATTGCAGTCCCCGAAGTTGTATCACAGCCTTTCCCCCTCCCTTTCATTTGCTTTCGGCCTCAATCACTCTTCGCAGCGCTGTCAATTCTTTTGCTAACGGTACTCGTGATGCAGAAACCTAGAACACACGAAAACGTATCTTGTTATGCCCGCGCTCCATTACACATTGCCCAGGCTGTTTGCGTTGGGTCTCGGCTTGCAGGCTACTTCGACGGTCACATCTCACCCTGCGACACTCCTCATCTCCGACGCAGATACTCGTGTATTCGATGTCTCATCCTTACACCACCAAAGCCCAGATTCACGCTCCATGATCAGCATAGACCTTCCAAATCGTCTGCCCTCCATGTGCATCTCTTCCTACGCACCATGATAAAAGGCCAAGGACGAAGGAACGACCACATCCTGGTTCGAACTGGAGAAGTAAGGGCCTTGTCAATGTCTCAGCGTTAGCGACATGGGTTACGTTATGCCTCTCAGCACCGTCTTGGTCGTAACGAGGTCCTTGGACGTAGATCTCCACCTCGGTATGCACCACCCCTTCATCGACTACGACAGCGCTGGTAGCCGTATCAATCCTGGGCATGATCTACCGCATTGCTGGATACGCAGAACAGAAATACCAGAGATAGCCTGCGAATAAGACGGCGGCCTAGATCGAAAGGGCCCTCACGAGGCAGTCGTCCCATTCACGAGTACGGTACTGCGACCGTCACATTTCAAGCCTCCAGCGAGCGTGATCTGAGGTGCAGGACTTGGGTTCATAACCTCTCGGGCCCGTCCCTTTCGAGGTGGCTACCTACAGGTTGGCACTCGTTCCATCTCCTTATTTGGTCTCTCGGCCAAAAAAACACTTTTGGAACACCGTCATATCACCGCGGCCTGCGTCGAACAACGCCACCTTCAATTCACATTATCCACTAGGTTACGTGACAGTCTTGCGAGCCCAGGAAGCAGGATACGGCGGGGTGTACCATTCGTCAAGGTGGCCTAGGGCCTTTCCCAATAAATCTTAGGCGCGCATGCTCCGACTGTGCAGGAACGCAAGGTATGCAACCCCTCGCCCTGCATACAATCTTCTGTAGAGCGGAAATATGTCAAGTCTTTTTTCTCACCGGCGTGCCCTGGTTCGGACAAGGTGTCAGCTGTTGTCCGCCAATCCAATTAGCGAGTTCACTGCCTCTACCGCTTGTCGGTCTGCAATATAAAAGCCTTTTCTTTCCCATTCGCGCCATCTGACGAGAAACTTTGGCTGTCAAACACAACTGAAGGTAAATTTACGAAGTAGTATCGAATCACAAGGTTTGAAACAAACAGAACAATCAACCCTCGACATAGGAAGCGGCCCCGTACGGGGGATGTTGCTTGCATGGGCTCAAGAGCTACAGGCGCAGTCTAAGATTTGGATTTAGCGTCGAAGGAAGAACGGTATGATAAACATCTCGACATACCGGCAGGAATAAGCGGCAACACATAGGCAGCGATGCCTTCGTCACTCCACCCGCGACTTATCAACTCATCGCGCTCGTTCACATCCGTGGTATACCAATGATCACCCACAGACGTCAATGCAACCACATAAAGCGGCACACTATCGCAAATTGCAGGACTGGACTGGTTGTCGAAATACAAGGAAAAGGTTGATGTTCCGTGTGGGATGCGAGGACGACACATGAAGCTGTTTCGAAGTGCATTCAATTAGATGCTTGATTAGTAAACATAAGTGGTTTCTATATGTACAATGTCTGTCTCGCAGGCAGTATGAAGTCGAAGCAATATCTAGGTACATGACGTCACCATCGTTGAAGAGTACCGATTCGTCGCTCAAGCGCTCACGCCCCAGATTCCAACGTTTCGGCTGAGCCCGACCGTGGCGAGGGCATCGTCGCTTCTGAGCTAGGGGGCACGGCAGTAGACGGCGTGCTGGAGGACAAAAGATCCAACCACCCGACGCCACCGGGGTCAGGTGCCGCAGAGCCACCATCCTCAGCAGGCGCATCACTTTTCTGTGCAGCTACTTCCGCTGGTGGAGGAGCAGCAATGGGTGGAGGCGGAGGTGTTGCTTGCTGTGTAGGCGCCGGGGCCCGCACGTGGGTTGGCCAGTCGAGGCCGAACGACGCTGCAGACGTGCTAGCACGTGAAAGCGACAAGCCACTCTGCGGCAGCGTAACCTTGCGCTGCTGCTCCGCCTCGAGGAAAGCGTTCGCGAAAGAGTCCCGGCCAGCCTTGTCAACGGACCCGTTATCACGGTTGTCGTCGCCTCGGGAGAAAGGACTCTCGGACATCCCGTCGTAGCCTCCTGGCCCCATACCAGGGCCGCTATAGAAGGAGAGTGCGCCGCCGGTCGTGCTAGGGGCCCCGGGGCCATTGGAGCCGTGGGTCCGACCCCAGGACGAGATCTGAGGGCCTAAGGAAAAATCGGAGTGGGGAGCGTTGAACGAGGACTGGTTGTAGCCCTGGCCGTGCCCATGGTGATTAGGGGGCGAGGATGGGGGATAAGGGGCGTTGTACTGCGGGTACTGGGAATGATGTTGGTGATGGTGGTGCTGGTGATTGGAGGAGTCGGACGGCACACGGTGGGGATGGTGGAATTGCTGTGATGACTGAGGGTACATGTAGACGCTCTCGTCGCCGAGGCCGTGATTTCCAGACGGGCGCTGCATGGATTCGTCGGACGAGGTGGAGGACAGGGGATGTCCGTGTTCGCCGTGGCGTGACAGATGGGACGTGTTGACGTTCAGAGAGTAATCGAGACGGGGCTTTTTGTTCTGCGGCTGTTCTTGATACGGCCGCTGGTGGTGTAGCGGGTGCAGACGGTCGCTGGACACCGGGTGCTGGTGGTCGTACTGGGGGATGGGCGGAAAAGTTGGCAGCGCCATATTGGAGCGAGGGCGATCTGGGGCAGGTCGGTCACGCGAAATCGACGGCCGGTGCTTTGTGCTGGGCTACAGCGACGTTTAGAGGGACAGAATGGAATAAAGCAAAGTATAGACGCACCTCCGTGATTACCCGAGCAGCTGGCTTGAACTCCTCGTCGTCCTTGCTTTTGGACCCTGTCGTCTTCCTGACCGGCGGGAGCACCACATCATCTGCATCCGCATCTTCATCGTCGTCGTCACCGTCACCTGCATTGTCGTTCTTGGAACCTCCTGGGGTGTCCGAAAAATCTGCGGGCCCACGAGTATCTCTTTCTCCGTTGTGCTGCGGACAGGGGTTAGCATGGGGAGATAGGGGGCTGGAGAATACCAACGTACTCGGAGATGGCGCTGGACGACGTCGCGTACGTCGGTGGAGCAGTACTGGAAGAGCTTGGTGTCATGGCCGTGCCTCTCGTCTAGATAAAAATAGCACCAGTTGTCAACAGAGAGACTTGGCAAGATGGACCAGAGATGTGGGCCTGACAAAATGAGATATGTACCAAAGATGATCACGGCGACATCAACCGAGCACAGGACGCCGAGTTCGTGGGCTTTCTTGAACAGTCCATTCTTGCGCTACAACGGAGGAGATAAAAAAAGAGATGCGTGCCAAGAGATCCGTCAAAAATAAACTTTCTCAAAGTAGCCAGGGACAGATATACCTTCAGAAATGTCACAGAACGGTTGCGTTCGTTCTATATAACAAAGTCAGCCTCGGTCGCAGGAGTAGATGGTAGTGGGATAATGGGGTTTCGTCACAGCGAACAGCAGCCAGCGAGAGTCCATACATATCCCAAGAGAAAGGCGGTTACTCACAGTTATAGGCTGGATCTCAATCTTTCTCCTGCCCATCGTTATGCGTACTTGCGAGCTGTCGACGGTGGTAGCAAAGGCGCTCGGTGTCAGGTGGGAAGAGTTGAGCAGGAAGACAAAAACAAGGACAAACCGAACGGCTGCGCGCCATCCGATCATGAATCGCTCCGGCCATTGTCACTCGCGGCATCTCACTCTATCGTCGCACATTTTCGCTCTCACTTCAGGATCGATTCAAGGCAGAGAATTTACTCGATAAATTGGTTCGCTGCGTATAACTCCGTCGCTCACGTTTTGCGCTAACGCCAGACAAGGCATTTGACAGTGACATGTCCGAGTCAGATCTGGTCAAGGCAACTTGTCAACGATACATTACCCTGACGGGTCGAACGTCTCCTCCGGATCAGGGCGCCGCCTGCATAATCTAACGGTGTTTTATGGCTGGATATTTCCTTGCAGGGGTCGTCTTTGGTAACTCCCCGCCATAACCTCCGGGAGGCGGCCTAAACGATTCGCGTCCAGAGACCCTTTGAAACTTATCAACCTCCTCGCTATCTTCGCGAATGGGTTGCCTCTTCTCCATCCTCCCGCTCATGTCAGCAGATGACAACAATTCAGCCTGTGGATACCGCCATCCCTCAAGGATCCTTGGACTTCATCGCACGTTCTTCGCGACATAAGGGTACACTTTTGGAAGCTGCTCAGGTGTGCGGAGATCCTCATCTGCTGTACTCGGTATCCTTTAGAGGACGAGGAGCTATATTCTTCTTGTAGTGGGTATCGTTCAAGGGCTGCATGATCATGTTGTATGTCTCATCTTCCCGTCCTTGTCGTCGCCATCCACTGAGCTCTATCGTGCAGCTTTCAATCGCTGCCATAACGTGACCAACTGGACATCGCCGATGTTAAATCATCTCTATATGGCGAAGATCGAAGAACATGAGCTGTGGAAATTTAGCCAGCCTTTCGCGGGATTGCGGGTAGCCTGTCCGATGCTCGGTTCGCATATGCTGTCGCCCTGCTCCTTCTCCTGCTCCGTCGCGGGTCCCATAGGTCCTTACATCCCCTTCACGTGCTCACCCTTGAAAACGATCTCTGACCAAAGTTTCCAGTCGATGGCACGACGCCACGTCCTCTCTAGACGTGACGCCTCTTCATTCGTGACTGCCTTGGTGCCGCTACGTTAACTCGTGACGCTGGCTACCGTGACGAAGCGGGTGATTTCACTATGTAGATTCTTGGTGCTCGGACCCTGTTGTGTCCGGATACCTCAGTGCATGCCACTGGTGATACCTGAAGGTTCGTTCTTGCAGTGCTTGGGATAAGACTCCAAGCTCTAATTCAATTACAACTCTACATTAGACGTGCAATCTCAGGATGCTCATGAGAACGTACCGGGCTCGGCAGTATTCGTACTGTATCCGCTCATGTTGAATCCGATTGCTTGGACTTAGACCAGCATTGCTCCACACCCAGAGCGTTCGAGCATACGACGAACACGGGTAAGTGTGGTTTCTGTCGTTAAGCGGAAGGTGACCCAATCGTTGACTCAATCCAGACCTTCAAGTACCATCTGGAGGACCTTCCCCTCTATCGAAGAAATGTTTCTATCAATCAAATTCTATGGCCCGAGCAGGGCGGAGGAGATAAAAGACACCCGAAGCTCTCAGAATACAGCCCCCAGTTCGCGCATCGTCGACGACGATCATTACTCCTAAGGTCGGCTCCATCCAGGGCCGACATATATGGTCGCTAGTCATTTATCTTGCCTTGGGGACTGGGGCGCACCAAGAATTCGACCCATTCAGATGTATGATTTTCCTCCACGGCTCCATGATCGATTAGCTCGCTATTTCTTCTTGCGATGGGCGTTTTTCTGAGTATCGAAGCCAGGTCCCATTTATGCCTTATCAGCGATGTGGGGAAGAATGCTGATCGATGTTATGATCGCAGTTTTTCGGCGCACGTTTTTGTCTCAATTCCAGATACTCTGGGACTAGCTCCAGCGCCAGAAAAACTTGGTTCCCGGCTTTCCATCTCCAACTGTCGCGCCAAAGACCCAGACGTCGCATGGTTTCTTACGAATCGCCCCCAATAAGTTCAAGATGTCAAGCCTCACGCTCTCCGCAGACCCCAAACTGCAGACCCCAAACTACGATGTCCAGATCTTTGGGATACTCGGGCCCTTACACTGTCATCCCCAACTTCCAAGCCGATTTAGGAAGGATTTTTCGTGGAAATTGTCGTGCTATTACGACTTGCCACCGAGGTGGATAATGACTGAATTTTCGCGTATGGTGGTGGACTATATGTATCATTTTCTGCCTTCCAGGAGTGAGTCGGAGTCGTTCGTATTGCATGAAACACAAACCTGATCGAAGGTCAAGAACCAATATCGGATATGTTACAGCCCCGCGTCCTCGTGCTTTGGATCCCCGGGGCGCTACGTCTTCTCGATATTTTGATGAACCTTTGGATAACGGCTATTGACGAATGCACCGACCTAGCATGAATTTTCACTTTGGGAGAGCGATCACATACATAGGTTAAGGGCTGCTATCATGCTTATAGATGCCCGACTTGTATGTGACTCGAATGCTAATTGTGTCGGGATTTCCGTCATGTCGAAAAACGATGAGTCAAGAGCAGGTGATAGAACACGAATACAGCCTTACAAGATTCGAAGGTTGTGTTTCCCCATCAGGTAAGGCAATCTTTGCTTACACACCCCCGTGTTCCCTCGACGTTCGTTTCTAGATCTCGTTTCAAACGCTGACCTGGTCCTCCCCAAAGTCTGCAGGAACGTTTGCAGAGGCACAGCCTTCGAATTGAATGAAGATGACGACTACAACAATCCGGTCGTTGCTTCGCCGCTTGGTTCGCACTACCAGCCTTTCTCAGTGCTTAGGCATAGTTGGATGACAAAATTTCTCTCTCCTTTGCGTGACCTAACTCCGTCGCTCTCCGGGGATCTCAACTGAGGGGATATAAACTACGACCTGCGAGGTACGACTATCCATTCAGCCTACTTCAAGCGTAATCACACCCTATCGAACATGTCAGACGATCGATCTCCTAGCCCGATTCCTACCTCTAGCGCCGTTCCGCATAGGAGAAGGAAGGGAAATACATGTCTAAATTGCAGGTAAGTTTTCGACTTGCACAGATATCCTCAGCATGCTAAACATTCACTTAGACGCAGAAAAATCGTAATAATACTTTTATTGCACCCCTTGAGTCGTACTGACCTTTGACTGTTCCAGAGATGCGACGGCCTTCGTCCAATGTGCGGCCAATGTGTTAGTGGCAGCAGCACGTTTGAAGATTGCGAATATCCTGGCGGAAGTCCCACCCCGTCACAACTCCTCGAGCAACAAATATCACAAATAAAAGCCCGTATCCGGGTACTTGAAGATCCTGAGGATGCGCCTGGTCTCGCGTTACATCATCCTTACGCGTCGGATGAACTTCTGCCCACATATTCAGGGCGCCGTCGCTCGCTTTTCAAATGGTGAGAAAATTGGCGTTTTATAACGCGACCCCTCCTGATTATTGGAATATCAGACTCTGTCGGTTCGAATCTTCCAGGATCACCTTCACGAAGCTCACCGACAGGTGGTAGCGCGGTCCTTGAAGTGTTCCTGGAACCTCCTCCAATTCGACGACAGGAAATGTGAGCCATGTTACTTTATTACTGAGTTTAGTATCGCTCACACTTTCGCACGTCAGATTGAATACTTTCTTCAGCAACGCTCACCAGTTTGGTTTTTTCCTTGATCCCGGACGTTTTTATCAATCCATTATGCTCCCGGATCCTCTTGGTGACCCTGCTCGTCCCTCGCCCGCACTTCTCAGTACCGTTTATCTCTGGGCCAGCCACTTCTCCTCAGCGACCATCCATCTAGAACAGACGCTGACAGGCAACGTCCTGCACTACCTTTCTCAGGACCTATCCACTTCTCATCCTTACAGGGTTATTCACAGCATTCAAGCGGAAGTTTTACTGTCATACTACTACCTCAAGAATGGCAAGATGCTTGAAGGCACCCATCACGCAGACACTGCCCTTTCTCTCACACTGGCTGCCGATCTCTATCGTATTCGATCTCCACTTACCTCAACTGCGACGCTCTCGCCTGTAGCTGATGCGGTCGAGGAAGGCGAACGCATCGACGCGTTCTGGGCTGTCCTCGTCCTTAACAACTATTGGGCCGCCATACAGGAATCCCAGTCGACGTACTTCTCGCTCCATTACGGCGCTGTGGATACACCGTGGCCGATGGAGTCCGCCCAGCATGAACACGTAAGTAGAGTACTCTCGACGAAAATTCCTAATGTTAATGTTGTGAGTAGCACCTGTTACTCATAGAGAGTCGTTCAACTATCCAGGCATTTCTCAGTGGTCGAAGTTTGGCTGGCTTTTCGGACAAAGCGCTCCACGCAAAAGCTACGATACTCTTTGAAAGAGCTACCTCAATACATGCAGGAGATGGACGTGAGTGTATGTTGTCCGCTCTGATGGTTGTAACTGACATTATATTAGGTTTAATCTTACAATCCGGCGCTTTCGCTTGCCTCGATTCGCTGATTGTCGGATTTCAATCGAGCTTACCCCTTGTAGACAGTGTCGACGCTCCTAATCGAATGACGAAACATCTTGTAACGCAATTGTTGTTGCACGCTGCAACCATCAGGCATCACCTTCCATTCATGCAGGAACTCGACGACTCTTATCGCAAATCTATATACGCTGCTCAAGCCATCGCGAATCTCACCAGTAACATTGGTTTAGGTCCTCACCAGCCCCACGTTGATCCCATCGTCGGCGTGAGCCAATATTGTCTCTCTATTTCAGTTTTGTATAACATCCTGATGCTTTATTCCCAGGTCATTTGGGCTGCGGCTTGCGATGTCTTGTTGCCACTGGTTAAGAGCGTCAGCTCATCAACAGCTGGCAATGCCAATCTCTTCACGTCATTTGAGACAATTTCAATCCACCTGAACAGCTTCTCGGAACAAAACCCCTTGTTCAGTAAGCCTCAGTCCGCCACGGAGCAACAGATCATGTACTCATCAACTGGCCTGAAATCCACAGAGTCTTTGACGCGGCGCTTTGAAAGAATTTATTCAGCTAGTGCTGATGTTCCATCGACTTCAGGGTATCTCTCCAATTAATGAAACCGCGTGCTAAAGAATAGAACCTACTGTACATTCACCGATGCATGGATGTGCTTTAATTACGCCCAACGGCACTTACATATACACTATTTCTCTATATACTTGTCTAATTCTATTTCCAATCGTGCCCCAGCGTGCCTCCGACACACCAGGAATCGGTTGGGCCTTCTACTAGTTACTTCACAGGTTATTTGGTCGAAGACGTAAAGGAAACTCGGTGAATAATGAACCCAGAAAAGAGGCTATGAGGATATGCTTTACCGAGTTTAGGCGCGATGTTAGGTTCAAGTAGAGGCAATATACAATGCGAGGACGTCGGTCGGGGTGGAGAGCAGCGTGAGTCAAGAGACAACCTCGGAGGACATGGCATCGAAGGCGTCTTGTACAAATAACCGGCACTCCCCGATCACTCTCAATCACAACAATGACGGCGGTTCAATATACATCCTGCACCATCACCACCCCCGCCTCCGTTGTCTATGCTGAGTACGACCCCGAAACGCTCCCACCAGTCCCATCTCCAGCATGGACGCGTTTCGTCTGCATAAGTGACACCCACACCCGCTCCTTCAACGTGCCTGATGGCGATGTGCTGCTGCACAGTGGCGATCTTACAAACCGCGGCACACTAGCCGAATTTGAGAAGACGATGGAGTGGCTGTATTCCCTTCCACACAAGGTCAAGATGTGAGTTCATTTGCTGCCGTGTCGTAACGCCCGCCTGAGCTGTTTGTACAGAATTATCGCAGGCAACCATGACCTTACTTTGCAATCCGACTGGTATGAGCACACCCACATGAAATGGCATCGAGATATCGGGAAACAGGTATGTCCTCGTCATCCTCCATGTTTTCGTAATGCTGAATATGTACACCTCCTATAGGACGTGGCATCGATCCTTGAGCTCCTCGTTGGATCTCGCGCTCAGGCAGCCGGCCTAGTCTATTTGCAAGACTCTTCACACACCTTTCAAACGAAGCCCGATGGACGGACGTGGAGTATTTATGGCTCGCCGGTGCGGCTCCCGTTTACGATAGCGCATGGTTCTTGTGTTGATCCATACCTCACCAGTGGTCGCCTTACTTCTACGACTGGGCGTTCAATTATCCCCGCGACGAGGGTGAAGGTATGAATACATTGTAACATTCACTGCACTAGGCCGTTGATGCATTTCTAATACGCAGCTCTTGTCGAGAAGTTTCCCAAGACCGACATATTGTACGTTTTTCGGTTCTTTTCATCTGTAGCTACGTCGATGGGGTACCTTGGTTTACCTCTCCTCCTTCTCCCATATCCTCTTTCCACCTTTCGACCCCCCACTGACATCACCCTTCAACAGATTAACACACGGCCCTCCCTCCGGTATATTTGACATCACCCGTGGAGGCAACCTCGCAGGCTGCGAAGCCCTCCGTGCCCGTCTCCCCACTCTCCGCCCCCGCATCCATCTCTTCGGCCACATCCACGAGGCCCGCGGTGCCACTGTACACGCTTGGGATGGCGCCGGTGCGTCGGAACCGCCAGTCATCCAGAACAAGAACCATGAAGCAGACGACGACTTTACGGATCTGGATGTGCCCTTTGTAGAGGAAGTGGGGGCGGGAGGAACGGGAGGAATGGACATGGATGCGGACGTGGCGGCGGAGGAGACAGTATTTGTCAATGCGGCGACATTCCCGGCGGGGCGGGGGGCGTGGCGGGGGACGCACCGGGTGCCGTTTGGGGGCCCGGGATTTCAGGCTGTAGTCGTCGATTTGCGGGACTGAGATAGGTATTTTAGCGAGAGTGTGGAATGCCCCGTTTCATCTGGTGGGGGGAACGTCTCGGTGCGCCCTGCTTGACTTTGGCACCGGCCGTCTTATCTTCTCCTGCTCCCTTCCAGCGGGAAACACAGAAATATTGCTTGCGACGTGGGGATTCGTGATGATCTGCGCCTTCGTTCAGTTGTTCATCCCAGTCTGTTTTAACTATTATCACATCCCACCATCTCCCATCTACGACAAGTCGCCCGCGGTTGTACACACCGAAGGCCTTCAGCTCCATCCTCTCCATGTGCAGTCAGCGTTGTGTCTCTCCGACCCTGCTGCGAATCAAAAATGTCGGAGAATTAGCGCACCTCTGTCTTGTTCAATCATGTACCTGTAGTTTCCTTGCAAGGCGACATCGATTTTCGACAGCTCTAGTATGTCAGTGAGATGTGTTTGGTGCCATGGTGGATGATTGTCCGGTGGATGAGTCAGAGCAAGGTGCTGGGGAGACGATGGCGCGGGGAGACAGCATAAGGAGATTGAAGGACTGTTACTGCATGTCCGAAGTCTGTCAGTCTCCCTGTGGCAGCAGTTCAAGCTGATGGTTCTGCGACTGTAGAGGGATTCAAAACGCGTGGCATCAACATCTGACCGGATCTTATCTTATCGCACAGGTCGCCATTGAACCAATTCCGGTGTTTTCCTCCACCAACATCTTTGCACAATCTTTGCATCGAGCATTTCCGGCGGGTGCTTCGGGGCCTCCGTCTTGTTGGCATCCTGGAGACATTGAGACACGTACCGCTCAGCGCGCCGTATTCGCATGCGCTGGCGCTTCCATGTTGCTTCTTTGACTATGTGATTACCTTCGAAAACGATCTTTGCGCGACGCTCAAGCAGCTCGGTGTTCCCATGAGCCCATAACCTGACCACTTCCTTTCGCAGATACAGATCTGCGGGCTCCTGCTGACGAGATTTCGGTCCCAGTTCACCCGTTACGCCCGCCGCCTATGGATCCCGAACAACATGGGGATCGACGCCACCACCGACAACAACACCATCGTCACCCCCATTTCGCGACGCAGGAGCTAGGACCGCCGGATCCCTCGGAGCCTGAGGTGGAGGACAAGATGCCGCCGGAGATGCGGAAACGATGGATACACAAGGAGGCGGAGGCGCCGTGGGAGACCGCCGTGCGGGATGGAGAAGGGGTAGAGGAGCACGATGGCAGTAGATTGGGAGGGATGTGGATATGCAGGGTGGGTGGATTTGTGGCTTTGGGGGTCGAAGGAGACTGATTGGTTTTAGGTTCAGTTGGGACTCGTGGTGTGAGGCGGAGGTGGATGGGAAGGGAAGGGGTGTGCGCGAGCTGGAGGTCGATGAGGAGCTGGAGGTTGCGGAGGACGCTCGACGTCTTGAAGGTTCGCCAGCTCACTTTTCTTCACTGATAGACTTTCTGACATCGATGTATAGCAGCGGCCGCACTACAAGACCTCGCCCCTCAACCTACGCGCGCTCTGTCCCCCCTCCACGTTCCCGAGAGGGAGTTGAGGCTCCAGGAGGACGCGTGTCACGTGATTTGTAAGCTGTTCTCCTCAACTTCGTATTTTGCGATGTAGCTGACTCTTTTGGACTGAAGCTCCGGATCGTTATGAATGTCCAGCAAGGGCATCGCTTTCTCCATCGTTGAAGACCCATCTATGGCAGGAGTCGGAGAACGGGCAGGTGAACCCTGACGCGATAGGTGTGTTGGCATTCGATGTTATGTTTGTGGGTATGTCTAACGCGTGAAGCAGCTTCAGATCATCAACCTTCTCTTTCGCCTGCGCGGCGTTCAGCGTCGCCGGCTGAAGCTCTACCGGAACCCGAGCCGATGCCTGAGTCGACTTCGGTTCTCAGTACGAGGTCGACTCCGCCACCAAGCATGGCGTCCCTGCTACCTGCGCGAGCCGAAACTGCGCGTGAAACCACACCTGAGGAGAAGGATGTGGAGAAAATGGCTATAGTGGTCAATAGAGATGTCTCGACTCGCGATGGTGCGTTTGTTTTTGGTCTTGGTCGGTTTGCCTTGCTTACAAGGTCTAGAGATGCTATGTATTCTCCATTATCCCCGTCCCCGGCTCCGCGCTCGCCATCTCCATCCGTCCCTCCACCAAACTCGACGCTAGCGTCAACTTCGAGCCCAAGTCCATCACCAGCGCTATCGACTCACCCACTACCTTCCACCTCGCCCTCCGCGCTACGCCGACACCCTGTACCGACGTCTACGCTCGGCAAACCCTTGCTACCAACCTCAACGGACTCGCCCTCCGCGTCTTTTGCACGACTGTCGCTCGTCATGCCCGTCGTCTCCCAACTTCGCAGCAGTATCAGCGGGGCCAGGAGTGGGGAGTCTGCGGATACGATGGAGTCGCCGCAGCTCCTGCGAAGTCCTCTTCGGAGGCTCGTAACACTGGAAGCTCCCAGCGTGCCTCCGCATCCTGACAGCGACGATGGAGAGAGCGCGCGGTGGATTATGGGGAAGAGCAGGAGGAAGAGAAGAGTGAAGGAGAGGTGTTGACGGGAGATAGTGAGGATGATATAGATGTTGATAAGGAGGCGGATATGGGCTCGGAAGGAGGGGTGGGTGAAGTATCAATGCGGGAGCCGACGATTTTGTCACCGGAATCGCCACCGCCTTCCCCGTCTCCCGCTTGTCCTGTACCAGCGGAAGATGAACACATACACGGTGTGGAAAGTCGGCGACGGTCGCGCTCGCTGATGGAGTATCCGCCATGTCCGTTGATGGCGGCTCGGTCACGCTCCCGTCTGCCTCAGAAGCAGAAGGCTCGATGGCAGCTCAACCTCTTGGGCCTCCTGTCGAGGAAACTGTTCTCGCCGACACCGACGCCGCCCCCGCAGGCTACTCTTCAGTCCGTTGACCCTCTGGAAGTACGACATCCATCACCTCTCCCCGAGTCAACTCCGTCGCTGGTCGAAACGAAACGCACCCCAACTCCACCTCCATCACCACCCCCATCGGACGTACAACGGTCGCCCACTCCATCCGCCATCCACGTTCGAACGCTCACTCCGCCGCCAGCGCCGGTCCCGAAGGTGAAGATGTCCCTCAGGGACTATATGCTGCGCAAACAGAAGCGGAAGGAGGAGGAGGAGAAGACAGTCGTGGTGAGCGAGTCTGAGAGTGCGAGTGCGAGTGCAGCGGGGAGTGTCCCACGGAGTGTGGAGGCGTCGCCGGTGGTGAAGACTGTGGGGTTGGGGGTGGAGGAGCGGGTGAAGGAAGTAGCGAACGATGTGGTGAGGGAGAAGGAAGTGCCGAAGGATGTGGTGAGGGATAAGGAGTCTGGGGCACATGGCGTGAATGGGATGGACATAGGGAGCACTTCGCCGCCGCCTTCAGGTCTGGCACGTCCGCCGGCGCTACCGCGTCTGCCAATTTCTTCGAGCCCTCCTACTGCTAAGCTCTCGTCCGCTGTTCGGCAGTGCTCGTGTTAGGTAGACCTACGAGTGCTCACCCCGGACGACCAGCGGATTGAGCCGATGAGCAGAGGATTGACATTGACATGACCATCATCAGGTATCAATGCAAGTGATGCGGGTGTTGTGCGATCGGATGCTCAGGGTCACAGAGTAAGGAATGCGTGCAGCCTTTGCTTTGCTTATCTTTTCTTCTCTCCTCACGCGACGACAATTGTTCAAAACCGGGTCCGATGTTACACATTCTTCATCCATTTACGAGCGGCTTGACGACTCACTCCAACCAGTTATAATTTACTGTACTTGTACAACGATCAGACAGGCGGAGTTCGTTATCGATCGCCACCCCCTCAACACTGCCATGCCAGGAACAGGCACGTATCCGTCAAGCAAAGCCTATGTACAATGGGAACGCCTGTCTTGGTTCTAACCCTACAAACTAGCAAACGATCTGCAAGGCTCTTTGAACCAGTTACTCAACATCCGTTACTATGGATATAGATATGGCTCAGTGTATGGGTGCGAATGCGCCAGAAGCGGCACACGATCCTCACTCGCGAACAAACGGGAGCATAGTGATCGAAGCTGCAAACTCACCCGACAGCTCCCCAGTGCCCGTGATCACTAGCCAGTCGCTCGCTTCAGGCGCAGTTTCTGCGAACAGTGGCCCCACGTCTGAAACGATTAATTTTTTCCCTCTCGCGCATAACTTCAGTCAACATGATTGCACGTTCATTGCTGTCGGCGGCGACTACATCGTGAATTACGGTTCTGCACCAGCTGGTGCTGCAATGAATCGGGATTCGACAGGTATGCCTCGGATCTCTCTGACCGCGCTGCCTCTGATGTATCAGTTATGCAGAGGTCAATTATAAACGCTGCCCACCCCCAACCCATCTCTTTACTGGTCGACGGAATATTCTCAATGACATGATGGCTTATTTTCTGAGTGCTGTTGGTAACCGGCACGTCTGTGTTCTGTACGGGCTCGGAGGAGTAGGAAAGACTCAGACAGGATACCGGTTTGTCGAAATATGCGCTGAGACACAACGGTGTGTCAACTTCAACCCTTCTCGAAAGTGCGTCGAGCTCATGAGTCATGATCGATCTCAGCTTCTCCCAGGTCTTTTTCATCGACGCAAGCACTATCGACACCATCAACACAGATTTAGAAAACATCTCTCTAGCCAAGAAGATTGGCAAATCAGCAGGCGACGCGCTGCGCTGGCTTGTCAACGAATGCGAGGAATGGCTTATCCTATTCAATAACGCGGACGACATCACTGTAGATCTTTCCCAATTTTTCCCGCCCTGTTCTCATGGTAATATCCTCATTACGACGAGAAACCCAGAATTATGTATCCACGCGCCGAACGCAGGCTTCAGGGTCACACATTTGGACGAGGAGGAGGCTAGAGATCTCCTCCTAGGCATGGTCTCTCGAAATGATAATGTCACCTACGATACACGCGACCAAGCCACCACAATTGTGAATGTAAGTACCGATTTGCGATCACTTCACAGTGGATCATTGACGCGATTTTGCGTAAAGGAGCTAGGTTGTCTTCCTCTCGCAGTTGTACAGGCCGGCGCGTACATTACAAAGACCGGGAATCTCAGCAGCTACCTCGAGCTATATAAGAGGAACCGAGTCGAGCTCTGGAAGAAAGAGCCCGGACAGAAGCATGATGATTACCGGTGGACAGTGCATACAACTTGGCAAATGAGCGTAGACCTTCTGCAGCCAGTAGCAGCCACATTCTTGCGAATCTGCTCATTCCTGCATCACGATGGTCTTTCCGAGGAAATGTTCGAGGCATCTTCGGCCGCAGTACATTCCAGTAGTGAATGGGAGGAGCTGGTACCACTGGCGGATTTCCTCAGTAACTTCCTGGCGCCTGACGGGAACTGGGACCCATATCTTTTTCAAGAAATGGTGGCTGACGTGAGGTCATACTCACTCATAGACTTTGATGACGTGAATATGGTGTTCTCTATTCATCCACTGGTACACACCTGGATGCGCACAATGGCCGAGAACGACCTTCCCATCCAAGCATGCGCACACTATCTGGTGGCACAGTCGATACCGCCACTCTATGATCTTGAAGGCGTGAGGTTACGCCGGATGCTTCAGCCCCAGGTTGATGCTGTACTGCGATACAGCAAGGACATGCCATTCTTTTTATTAGGAATATTTTCGGTGGTATACTGCGAAAACGGTCGATTCTGGGAGGCCGAGAAGCTTCAGGTTACAGTGACCGAGGTGGCGAAACGGGTACTTGGCGACGAACATATCTACACTCTCAAGTTTATGGCACATCTGGCAACGACATATCGCCAACTGGGTCGATTTGAAGAAGCGGAGAAGCTATCAGTGAGAGTCCTGGATGCGAGGGAAAGGATACTTGGCGAGGAGCACCACGAGACACTTCAAAGTATGGAAACCCTGGCGTTGACGTATCATAGTCAGGGCCGCTTGAATGAGGCCGAGAAGCTTGAAGTAGGGTTAGGGTGGGATGAACAACAACCTTGGAAAGTCGTTGTGGGGGTTAGGGTTGGATGAACAACAACCTTGGAAAGTCGTTGTGGGGATTCTCTGATGAAGAGGGCTGCGTACAGGACAACAGGCTATGGGGGATTCCCATGCCAAACCTGTTTCGCTTTTATGCTCTTCAGGTCCTGATAACAATCGGTTCACACGCTGACCATCAAAAAACTTTTTGTCTGGTGGCACATGTTACTGTAAAGGTTGCGTAGCAACCATCTTTACTCAGGACCGCCAAAGTCAGACTTTGACAGGCGTGTGAAACACGCTGACTGATGTCAGGGCCGCTTAATAAAGCCCGCTACGTAAGCGGGCCGGCTCGGCGGCCGATGACTCAATCATCTTGACTAATACCCGGTGATCCGGCACCTGTCCGAAGTCACCTGATATTATGTAAAGATCCGAAGTATCGCCGAAGGCGTAAGCGCTTGTAGCAGTCTCAACGTCGATGAACAACGTCCCACCCCAACTCCATTCTGAGGTGAATTCTGGTAGAATCTGAATAAGGACTGCTTACCTGCACTAACGCCTATCTCCAACGCGGTTAACCGGTTAGGTTAGCGTTAGAGTTAGCTGTTGGATACTGTCGGTTAGACTTGTGTATTTCAATTACTTGAATGTACTTACGGTTAGGATTAGGGTTTTACGCCTTTCTCCGACTAGTTCCGGTTGGTTCCGGTACAATCACTTTCTAGTTGGACACGGTAGGTTAGTACCGTCTGCATGAATCTGCAGAAACCGTAGTACGTACGATGTGTACTTTAGCGTGTAGCTAAATCATGATGTGAGGGAGGACGATCAAAGGTGGTTTTTTGGTTACAAGGGAGTATCTCCGAGCTCTCGCCGCGACGTGTCCCGGGTTACATTCTATTCCCCGGCATAAGAACACCGGTTTTCGACTTGCAAAGCCAGAAGCAGGAAGCGTTTAGCGGGGTTACAACCCCGCATACGACCGAGCCGCACTTCGTATGCGGTCTCAACTGAGCCCACTGTGGCTGCCCTAACGGGCTGGTACCGGACAAAGTCCGGCTCCCAACGAAGGCCGAGGCGCCAAGTTGGACGGGGGCTGGGCCGCAATGGCTGGCAGCCTGCCAATTATCCACACACAGGGTAACGTACCCCGAAGGGCAGAGGTTAAGGGTACTCGGGATTACCGAGCAGCCTGGAAACCATGATCGACATTCCAAGCGCGCACCCAAGGATCTTCATCCGAAGAGTCCGATTCGACATCCATTGCGTCGGGATCGGGGGTATCTTCTTTCTGATTCATTGGATCTGAAACTTCGCGCTCCATCGCGGAGAGTACAGTCTTCTTCCAAAGACCGGTAAGGTCAAAGAGATTTTTGGTGCGACGTTGCGCGACCAAGACTCTACGATTTAGAATATCTAATTTAGTAATATCGGGCATGAGAACAGGGGTGCCGGATACAACGACCTTGGAACAGAGTTCCGGGTCGGCATCGACATCGCCAACGAAATCACCCCAATTTTGGTAGTGGCCGGCATCGAAACGGCCATCTACGGCGCGGTTAATCCACTCGCGCCAGTATCCTAATACTGTATCTCCTAATGCTTTAGCATTAAAGTAATCCCATGCGGTGTTAAACTCCGACTTAAGAACAAGAACTCCTTCCGGCGCAGGCCGAGATTCATTGAGGCGTTTAGCCCATCGTTCTTGCATGTTGCTCTTTCGCCAGTTTCTAACTAACGCTTCCGGGTAGCCACGCACAATGTAAAGCGCCGTAAGGGCTTCAATTGCATCCAAGTAGGTCCGAGGGGTACTACTTAGCGTTGCTAACCGTGACATTTCGCCTATGAACGTCCCACGTTGTATATAGCCAGGCCAAGGGACATCCCATGTCACTACCAATGGGTAGTCATGGGTCTTCCCACTTTGTCATGGGATAGTCTGTGGGACAGTCCTCATACCATCCCACATACTAATAAACACCGATGGGTATTCCCACTTGACTAATGGGGGAGTCCATGGGACATGCCTCGCACCATCCCACATACTAATACACACCCATGGGTGGTCCCACTTGACTAACGGGAAGTTCCCGAGGTCGTCCTACTCAAAAATGGGACAGCTATGGGCCATCCCATACTTCAAAATGGTCATTCCCTAGGCTTTTTAATAGGACAGTCCCTACACACATCCTCACCTGTATGGGCCTGCCCACCCCAGTGATAAGGTATTCCTCAAGCCTGCCCATCGTGTTCATTGGACGGGCCCACTTCGCATGGGAAGTCCCACTCTAGTAATGGGACGGCTATAGGCTGCCCAGTGCACAGATAGGTCCATCCCACACTATTGACCACATATTTCTGGGCCATCCCACTCAATTAGTAAGATAATCAAGGGCCTTCCCACTTTTCAAGTGCAATCCTCACGACATTCTTTAACTTAGAAGGCCACATCACAGAAAGAAAAAAACATGTATATTAAAGGCTACACCAATACAAAAATCTAATGTAAATTAATAAGATAATCCATGGGCACAATGGCCTAGATGCGACAGAAAGGCATGCGCGACGGTCCGATAACACCTCAGTCCGACAACACCTCAGTCCGACGACACCTCGTTGCCGCTGCTGCAACGTGGCGGTGTAGTTGTTATCCAGGTGGGTCGGCGGCGCGGCGGCGGTGGGTCGGGCTCGACACTTGGGCACTGGGGTCATTGTCACCGCTGTGGGCTGTTGGGGCGCAGACTCGTTCTTGCAAAGGCGAGGGCCACTGTTGTCATCGGCAGGTGGCCGCGAGAGTGGTGCCTTGGCAGCGGAGGGCTCGTTGGCGCTGGTGAGTGAGGCGGCGGCTGTTGCGCGCATGTCCTCGGTTTATTCGCGCGACATGGAGTGTTGAAGACCAGCGATGATCTCCGGAGAGGATCACTGGTATTCGACTGTAATGAAGTTCAATACTGAGACTTACAAATATATCTGTTTCCAACTGGCTTACTCGTGAGCCTACCTCGAAGTCGTACTGACGTTCGATCGTGCAACAGGACCCCTGTGAACGATAAGGTAGGCGGCGTGTAAGGGCTTGCGCACTGCAAGAGATAACTTAAGAATCACTCAAGTTTAGGTTGAAGACAAATGATATTGGTAAAAGTTAAGATAACTCTACAAGTACACTACAGGTCAATATATATACAGAAGACCTCGGCGATGAGTCAGTCGTCGAGGGCGATGCCCGAGTGGCGCGACGCGTTGAGAAGATTCTTCAAAGGTCTTGGGGAATCTCGCGTCGCCGGGAATTCGCGTTGCCGGCCCAGAGCCGAGAGGTCGTTGCCAAACAATGCAAACACGGGAATCGGCTAAAGATAAGATCAATGTCTTATCTCATCAGTATATCGAGACTTCAAAGAGTAGGCAGGGGAGAGCTATGGCACAGTAGCGTGTCCCGTATCCATAACATAGCCCCCCCAGTCTCGATGTACTGATGACTTGAACACTGGCAGGCAATCCCACGAGCAAGATGTTGGTATGGGTCAAGTCAAGACTCAGGAGCAAGAGAATTCGGAAATCACGGTGAGGTCGTAAGCAGGCGGATAAGTGTATTAAAACAGGGTAAATTGGGATGGTGTAAATGAAAGAGAGAGAAATTATGAAGAAATAAGGAAGAACTTGAGTAAACTCTTGGAGCTTGAGCAACTCGTCACTAAGCGGGCAACATTTAGCGCGTGTGGGAAAGATGGCAGATGAGGTGGGGACATGAGTGGAGGTGCACTACAAAGAAGGGCGGAAATTTGTCTTCAAGGCACGACTTTCGTTCATAATCATCGTCCTCGTATCCTTCTTCGCACCCAGCCCCTGACCTTGGAAGAAAATTCTTCGCCGCGGACCTGGGCTTTCTGCGAGGAGCGCAGTGTCGATGTGCTGGGCTATTCCGAGCTTGGGAGTCGACCATCGAGTTCGGCCTGATTGGTGCGGACACATCCAGAGGACTTGTTGATGATTGAACAAGGGATTGTGTCTTGAAAACGGTCAGAATACGGAGGTGGCGGTGACGAAGCTTCATGGCCACGGTTCGGAGAGGTGCAAGATGAGATGCGGAATGGAAACAGTGTCTCGAAAACGTCGGCAGAGGTTCGTCGTGGCGTATGAGGCAATGACGTAGGCTGCGGTGCGTTGTCATCGTTATCCCAAGGAGAAGAACTGGAATTCAACGTACTTGACGCTGCAACAATCGCGTCCAACGGTCCTTCTCCCCCCCCAGTCGTTGAGTTCTGGTTTGCTTCTAACATCATCGTGGGTTGGTGCTCTGGGGCGTCTTCAACGCGCAAAAATGAAGGAGCCTCTGATGTAAGAGGAGAGTCCGGATGATTCCTCGATGAAGGGTGCTCGATGTCAAACTCACCGCTGGGATCACGCTGTCGAACATCAGCACCCCGCTGATCCACAACAGACGGAGGGAAGTTGGCGGAAAGGCTTCCTCGTGAGCTCGACGAAGAGCGACCGAGCTCTTTGGTTGCGGCGCTTTGTTGATCAGAAGCGAGGCGGTTCATGCCGCTCGTGAATGTGAATGCACCGATGAAGGCGCGTTCGTATGTGAATAGTGCGCGGTCGACAAAGTCTACGGCTTGGGCGTACTCTGCGAGACGGTGAGTATGGCCCTAGGGAAGAGAGAAAAGACACACCTTCGCGGTGGCGGTACACTTCGGCGAGCTGCAGGAGGTTGTCGGCGTGCCAGGGGAGCTTGCGCTGCACTTCCCAGAGTGCGTCGGGGTCTGCATAAGAAGTGAGGAACGAAGGAAAGTAAGGGGACAATAGACGAGGAATCGACTCACGTCCACTCATGACAGCCTGGATGAACAACTTGGTCATGCTCTTGTAGCGCTGACTATACTCCACGGTCCACCACTTGTCGCCCTCTCCCCCGACTTTATCAAGCTTCTCCTCCTCGCTTAGCGTCCGTATCGACAGCCCCTCCCGCTGGCTGGCAGACCACCACGACGGCTGCGGACGCGTCAGATTCGAGCGCAGCTGTCTGCGCGCGGCGGAAGATGTCGACGCGGATTTGTTGGCCTGGACAACCTTGCAGCCGAAGAATTTGCGCATTTCGGCTTCGCTGTCGAGGTGCGGGAGTGACACGGCGAGGAGGCCGGCGAGGGAGTGTGATTCCGGCGTGGTGCGTGCCGGTTTGTGGAGGTCGGGGTACCTAGGGTGTGTTCATACGTTTCGTAGTAGTAGATGGAATGGGATGGATGACGTACTTTATGGATAACTCGGCCAGAGCCTGGTCAAGTTCATCCTCGTCAGCTTTCTTCTCCTTCGCCTTTGCCTTTTTCAGCGCCTTCTTTTCATTCTTGGGTGTGACGGTTGCCGGCGATGGTGCCTCGGGTTTCTTCTTAGTCTTCTTTTTCTACGTGTTCTACAGTCATGAGCGGACGACGACGAGCCCTGGCCAATCAGGACGGCGGACCTTGCGTGGTTTCGCTAGCTGCGGCGATTCTTCGTTGTCCTCGCTTTCTGATTGGATGTCTTCTGGGGTCAGGAACTGGTTGAGATACGTCAGTGGTGGAACGCATCGTTGTCGCGAATCGGCTCACGTTGGAGAAGATCGGGGCGGCGACTTTCGACACAGGAGGTTCGTCGTCGGTTGAGGCATCGTGTTTTGATGGGCCGCCTAGAGCTTCGAGCTCTTCGAGTTCGCGCTGCTGCCGTTTGTTGAGACGAGGAGGCATGGCTGATGACGATACGGAGACGGGGAAAGATCTCACCCAAGTCACGGCCGTGACACTTACAAGATTAGATGATGTCCTCGATCAACACCCCACATCGACGCTCAATCCACACTGCTCTCATCCAGATGCTCCGTCATGGCAATCGGCCCCGCACACCCGTCTCAAACGAACTCGATGATCGTATGCAAGCCCCGGCCACTCAGAGCAAAAGGATATGACGACTGAAGACGGTCCAGGTGAGTTTCAATGCGTTCATTCCCGTTCTCGCTCTGACGGCAACTTCAACATCCAGGCCTCTTGCATCGTTCCTTCCAATCAGACTCATCACGGCTCTCGACCACGACGCGGCGTCCAATCGTAAGGTGGACCGGGGCTGCTTGCTCGACGAAAACGGTACGTCCTCTTTCCATTCTCCGTAGTACGGGCTCATCTGACCTCATTGATGCTCAATAGCACCTTCAAGATGCCGAATACGCGAACACCACCGAAATTCGGAGCAGGGTACAGATAGGCGAGGGCAGGCTATGATTATACGGTACGTTTCTCTTCCCCTCCTCGTCAACACCTTCTCATTCCACTTTCAATGCAGGCAACTCCTTCAACGTCGCGCCTGGATACATCAACCATCTCGACCTCCCAAGATCGTTCCGTCGCGTACACGTGGGTCCTCGCCTCTCCCTCCACTCTCCTTTCCTGCAACGACCCCGTCGCCGCGTAGATCGTCGACTCCGCCGCTCAACCTCCACGGCCCTTCCTTCACGCATACAATCGGTCAACGAAATGCTCAAATGCAAAACGACGAAGGGCTATACTACCAGAAGGGAAGGGACGCTCACAGCAGGTGGACATGGTCGAGGCGGGGATGGTTCAACGAAACGACGGCGCTGCGAGATCGGAGGTACGTGCTACTATTTCCATCTCGCCGATACCTTTGTAATCGCTCAATACTGTTAACATTTCAGGTGTACTGTGGCCGCCGATCAAATCACGTTCGAATCTCAAGATACCTCGCAACGTTTCGAGCCGTCTCCCTTCTCGACCGACATCCATTCGCGTATACGACGGTTATACATCTACGCCCAACGAACGGTCGTAACGTCGTAATCTAGGTCTACAACGAAGGCATATATCAAGGGCTACGGCTTCCCGACGTCTATCAACGCATACAAGTGAGTTTTCGAAACACTTCTACAGCTCGACGAACATTAATCACTGATCTATACATCACATTCCAGGTCTACAAGCCGTTATCGCACAACGACACCCTCGATGAGAAGACCACACCACTCACCACTCCAGCCGACGTCGTGTGGAGCGCACGCGCATTCTTTCCCGACGTCACGCAAGGACACGTAACCTAGCTTTTCGACGATGGGCAGGGCGGAATGGTGGGATAAAGGGCTTCATATTCGGGGCTAGTCTACGACAACGGGTACGTGCTACTAGTACAGGGGGTAAATACATCGAGAGGTGCTAACGGTACTCTGTCTTAGTATACTAGGCTCAATGGACGTCGCAGGGGTCAGTGTGCCGTGCACGCTGTCGGCGGGCGTGATAGACGGGCACACGACGGCGTGGGCTGACCTTTCGGTTCGGGAGCGGTATCGTTCGAGCGGGTGACGGCGAATATGTACGGGGGCACTGTGCAGCTCTGCTCGTCGCGAACTTATGTGCGAGTATACTGCGTTACTGATACACGGTGAGCGGAGACGCGTGATCAACGAGGTAACGAGTAATTCTACGGGGCGGTCTTCGTCATGCAGTAGGGACAGCCCACCACGGCGAGGACAACGTTCTCGTGGTGCGGACGAACTCTACACGCATACACAACGGCGGCGGGCACAGTACCGCTCCCACCAGCATGAGAGCCGCATCTCCAAACATACTAACCTGGAATACAGCACACTCGCCAACTCAGCAACTATCAAGACGTGCGCCAACGGAACGGGGGCTTATCAAGCCACATATCGGGAAGGACAGACGTGTTATCGCGGTGCTACGCACCACTCCGCCTCAGCACACGATGCCCTGAAGAGCAGGGGGCGTGGTGCCGCTCGCCGCGGGGCCGAAATCCCAGAAATTCTGAAGAGAAAACGACGGATTTCGAGCATTAGCGGTGTAAGGTTTGGATGGAATAAAAAGCGTGAACGTACCAGGTAATCAGTCCCGAAACGACGGATACGGCGGACGTGCCAATTGAGATGGGGTGTACGGCCGAAGTATCTGGGAATTCACGTGTAAGCGACATGTCAGGAGGATTCAAATTAAGTTGCGAACCGAGTATTGACGTGCTTGCGTACCGCTCCAAACGGCGTACTAACGGATAATTTGCCTTCGAGAAAGGGAAGTGTGGTGCCGCTCGACGTGTGGCCGATGCATTTGCGCATTCACGATGTTGTCAGGCTGGAATTCGGGATTGTGAGCGCGTTGTATGGGAGGGAAGGATGTAAGATGTACTTACCTCGTCAGGTCGTCATGGTGCGCGTTGTTCTACAATGCCAGCTCAGTGACAGCTACGAGCGGGAGGAAGGAACTCACGAGTCGCGAGAGGGCTGAAGAGAAAGTGGTGTAATTCTAGGGCAACTCGACCTGGTCAGCAATGGATAGGACAGTGAAGGAGAGGTTAGCGGCTATCGCAGGCAGCGGGCTCGTCGGTGCTCGTGTACCTCTCTGCGCTGCTGTCGAGGACGGGCGCGGGGAAGGCTGGTGCTGGTGCTGGTGCGCCACCGTGGTGTTGGGATCCTCGCCTCGAGCGGAGGAGACGCTGAACGTGGAGTGTGATTGGTGGAGGTGGGAGTGAGCGGGGAGGGTGTCGGTGCGGTGGATGGGGCCGTGGTGGGGCTGGGTCTGGGATTGCAATCGCGAATGTGGGCGTTGTTGTTGAAGCTGCTGAGCCATCTGTTGCGCCTGCGCCTGTGCCTGTGCTTGTGCTTGAGCCTGCGCCTGCGCCTGATTTTCAAGTGTACCGCGTCGTTCGACACGTTTCATTTTCTTGCGGCATCTAAACGCGGGGATGGTTAATCCTCAATTACTGTGCAGCATGGTACAGGAGGAGTTACACACCCGGATAATGGATATCAAATACCGTGATTTCCCTCATGCGCTGTTCAGCTGCGAGGCCATCCTGTCCAACGAGATGATTGTAAGATTGTCGTCTGTAGGGCCAATCGAGTCGCGACGAGATCTATCAGCAAAATTGTCCAGTGAATGGGGGTGGGAAGACACTTACGGAGACGAGCTCTTTGTGCGCATCTCAAGCCTCGACATACCACCTGTGGTACATCTTCCAACAAAAGCGCGCCAGGCGGGGGTGAAAAGAAAGGCGGTCGACGTGGCAGATGAGGGAGTGGTGGGAAGAAAGAAGCCTGTGACAGAGACGGCCATGTTAACTCCATCCATCACATTAACTCCTGCTACGCGAGTCTAACGTGCATGCATCACCAACACCACGAGGCTTCAACGTTGTTCGTCGGTCCATATTTAACACCTGCTTGCCTGTCGCCCCTTTGCAATGTGTTTCTCTTTCAAGAAACTGGCTAATCTCACTCATCTTTCCTATCCTCAAGCTTTTCGGAATGCCTCCTCAAATCCCCAATGGACCAGAATTCGACACTGAGGAAGTCGCGGTGGAAATCTATCTCAGACTCCTCCAGCTAGAGTATCAGAACCCTGCTGAATCGAAGTGTCTCCGCGTAGTCAGTGCTACCCTCTGGAAACAGGACAGTGGCTCCCAGCATGAGTATATCGTCATCAAGGTCAAGACCCATCAAAGGGAGAACTACTACTTCGCCTTCGAGCGAATGCCGGATTCGCACCCCGCCCCGCGGTCTCTTTCAGACACGTCACTCCCCCCTGCAGAGGCTCATTCCTTGCCACCCGCTTCTTCCACACCTTCCCCACGCGGTTCTGCCAGGTCTCGTTCCCCATGGCCCGCATCTCCGTCTCTCGCGTCGTTGTCGCAGAAACCATCGCTCGCATCCCTTGATTCGTCATCAAAGGATCGAATGGCGAAGGATCTCGTAAAATGGCTTCCGGAGTCTCGCAAAGAGCGCACTGATTTTTGCGTGGGCACCCTCTCGTTGCCCCCAGATCATGAATTTTACCTCTATCACATCGTCGCCCTGGCTGCAGCCGTCCATAAGCGCCACGATCTCTACCGTCTCTTCTCGCAGAACTGCTACTTCATGGCAGGCATAATGATGGCGGTTCTCGAGTCGACATGTGGCTCTCGTATGGAGAAGCAGAAGAAGGTCCCTAAGCGTTTCCGAGACGGCGTGTGGTTCCGCGTTGGCAAGACTTTTGATCCCGACGACGTGCGTCTGGTTCAAGCCGTTCAAGAACTGCGGGTCGAGTTTGATGCAACGGTTCTGGGTTTCGAACAAGGGGTACGTGTTTTAAACTTATGAATTGACGATTTCTAAATTCACTTTCAGCTGAACAAGAAGGAGGAAAGGAATAGGGAGATTGATTCGCAGGCGAAGGAGATTGAAGCGTTTAAGGAGCGGGAGAGGGAGCGGGAAGAGCGGGAGAGGGAGCGGGAGAGGGAGCGGGAAGAGCGGGAGAGGGAGCGGGAGAGGGAGCGGGAAGAGCGGGAGAGGGAGCGGGAAGAGCGGGAGAGGAGCTGGAGAAGGAGATGGCAGCCCTGAGGGCCCAACTTTCCGCACGACACTCCTTATCATCATAGGACTCTCATTTATCACTCATCACAACGGCCATTTAGTTACTGGTATTCACGCGTCAAATTTCGGACTATAGCGTTTCGCAAAATATCCATCTCAACTCAGAGATCCACGAACCCATTGTAAGTCCCACGCCAATATCCTCCTCGATAACACATGGCGTTTTCTCCATAGCAGTTACCTGTCTTAAATTGAGTCTTGAGGTCTGGGTATCACATGCCGATTGTGTCTACGTCGGCGGACCCTCTACCCTTCAAACTCGCAAATACACAACGAATGGCTCCAGGATTCGGAAGGGTTCGATAGTGAACATGGTATTCATAACGGCCCTACAATTACTTGATGTACCGACCTCGTGCTGGACCTCACAGGGGTTCCCCTTCCCGCACGAATCATCGAGACCTGTCACGAACATCTACATGAAGTGGTGGACCCAAAATTTCCTCCCGACACCGCGGCCATTTACTCTGGCAGCACAACGTACGTGGAATAGTATTAGGTTTCGGTGGGTGAGGGGGAGGGTGAAGGTGCGGTCAGTGATGCGCTGAGGATAGGGTGTGCGATTGGCATTTGAGTTTCGGCCGTGAGAGCGTTCTTGAGGTGCTTGGTTCCTTGAGGGGCGCACGCATTCGCGACTTGATGAGCGGAACCTTGATCACACGCTCGTCCCACGCCTTCGAGCGTGCGTCGCCGCTGGACGTGTGTCATATTCCTACAGAGCCTGAATTTCGCAGTAACACGAAGTCGTCAGCCATGTGCCTTGGACAATGAACCACATAATGAAAATAGACGTGGGCACGAGAACGAAACGCTGGCAGAACGTGGAGGAGAGCAGAACCGAAATGAAGAGAAGGCAAAACAATAGATGGTGAATCGAACTCACCGACGAAATGCCGCCGTAAGGCTTGAGTTATAATGACTTCTTGGTCGATGCATCCCTCCTGCACGTATTCCTCGACCCTCCATTCTTCCGGCTCAGCTGAGGGAAAGCATGTCAACAGGGGATGAAAAAATAAAAGGATAGAGACGTACCATCTTCTTCACAGGGGCGCGAGGATACGACGATCCCCCGTTCATCCGGCTCGAGCGTGGCAAGGTCGCTATACCCTCTCATAGGAGCCATTGACCATGGTCATGGTTGAGGAATATATAGTCGACTTTTTGCGAGTTTGCGATCGTGGTTGTCCTTGACAAGAGACAAGTTGTCAAGCCAGCGATCCGCCACCCGGACCGTGGCTATTTTGTATCCCATCCTCAAACGTTGAAACATCGAGTTTTGATGGGCCGCCTATGGCTTCGAGCTCTTCGAGTTCGCGTTGCTGGCGTTTGTTGAGACGAGGCGGCATGGCTGATGACGATACAGAGATGGGGAAAGATCTCACTGAAGTCACGGCCGTGACACTGACAAGATTAGATTGTGTCGTCGATCAACACCTCGCGCTCAATCCACACTGCTCTCATCCACAATTGACCCCGCACATCGGTCTCAGACGACTTCGATAATCGTATGCAAGCCCCGGCCACTCAGAGCAAACGGATATGACGACCGAAGACTAAGGCATGTCGCGAGTGCGAGTAACTCACGGATCGATGCAAGTTGATCCGTGGGAATACCCATGAGTGCGCCTACTTACGAATCCCAGTTACTTGTGAGCGCGGATCCCTGCGAGTCTGAGTAGCAATTTTTACGCTGCAAGTACTCCCTCAAAAACTCATGAGTATTTTCAATAACACTGTCGAGGTGTTCATTTCTATCTAAGACTATGCAAACTGTGCCAAACAATGACAGTAGGATAGTAAAATGCCAATAAATGCCTTGGTACCTTTCTGGTAGTGAGGTGAATGGCTGTAGTACCTGATCTTATGGTATTATATCAATTGGGCCACTCAAAAGAGTTTGCCAGCAAGGTGAAGCAAAGTTGTAAGACTTGTCGGCAAGGAACCGGCAACTGATGCAGTTACTCTTAGTGATGATGAGGCAAATAATGATTGACATTCCCTTTCTGACTATATATACTCATGAGTTACCTGTAAGTACTTATAAGTTTAGATACCCGCAAGTACTCGACTACTCGTAAGTTTTTTACTTGCGGGTCCGGGTCTGGTGAGTATACATACTCATGCGGATCTGAGTAAGCCATGTGGTAGACTGAGTACTCACCGCCGCGGGTGTGAGTAACTCGCGAGTGCACTCGTGACATGCCTTACCGAAGACGGTTCAGGTGAGTTTCGATGCCTTGATTCCTATTCGCGCTCTGACGGCAACTTCAACATCCAGGCCTCTTGCATTGTTCCGTCCACACAGACTCAGCGCGGCTCTCGGCCACGATGCAGAAACCGATTGTAAGGCTCGCTCGACGAATACGATATGCCCTCTTTTCATTCTGAGGAGTATGCGCTCATCTGACCTCATTGATGCTCAATAGCACCTTCAACATGCCGCATACGCGAACACGCTCGGAATACAGGATAACGAGGTACAGACTGAGACAGGCGAGGGAGGCTATGATTATAAGTGGAGAGGCGCAATCCCTGCGAAATGTTTTGACAGTATGACTAAGCGCACAGCCACCGTGAATGTGGCAATTGTACCTCGTCCTGCCTCTCACTTCGTTTATTCGTCGATATCGTGTTCTGCGCATAGAATAAAGCAATGTAAGGTATCTTTCGTAGTTATAGATGATATATGTACACTAAAAACTAGGAGGAACTATTTCTACGGCCTAAAATATGTCTAGATAAGGTTGTCCTCATAATCTGAGGTATACAGCAAATCATCGTTGGGTATCCCCGCTGAGTTGACACTCTCCAACACCTCCGCTCTCTCCCCTACCCGTTTGAGGAGCTCTTTGTACCTCTCGACTGCCTTCTTGAGCTCCCTGACACGCTCCAGATTAGTTTTCATATGGCTTTTGAGCGGGACCATAGGTTTGACAGTGCCCAGATTGAAGACCTTGAATTTAATCTCGTTCTCGCGATGCCAGTCGAGTTGGCGATTCAAATCGTCTTTTTGCAGCCTCTCAACCACTGCATCTTCCAGGACCAGACGCTTCCCCGTCTCGACTATGGCTGCAGCATCATTGTCCCGCTTCTCCTGCCTCTTGGCCTCTTTCTCCTGGTTCTCGGCAACTTTCTCTGCATCGGCGCGTATCTGCGCGTCTTTTATTTGCTTCTGGAGCTTAGCGGCATCCCTTGTCCTTGCCAGCTTGTGTATATATTTGTCGTCGTCTTCTCCATATAGCTTTTGGAGGCGAAAATCCTCTGTTTCATTCCTCTTCGGGACGAAGCCGGCATTGAATTTGTGAATCGTTTCACTTGGTCGCTTTCTCTGTGCTAGCCGCCAACTTCCGAGCGCTCCCTCGTTAACATCGTTGGTCGACGCAAAAAAGAGCTTCGCCCGTTCTTCAGCGGTAAGCTGATCGAGGGCTCCTCCCGTGACAAACTCCTCGGAGAAGCGCTCGGTGAATGTCGCATGCGCACCCTTGAGGAATGCTATCAGGGCGCCATCAAGATCAGGATGATTCTTAGCATGCAACCGGACGGCTTCCATGACACGCAGACCCCAGGGATCCAACTTCTTTCCATCAAGGGTGCTCGGCGTGTGAGATGAATCTTGAGAGGTCCACAATGATGGTTCTGACGCGACTGAAAGGAGAAAGGCTGCTTTCTTCTGGAAGAACGGACCCAGGTGTACGAGATTGTTGTGACTCCGGACATGCTGCATGAAGGGACGAGAGACGCAGATGCAGTACATGGCGAGGACACAAAGTTCAACAAAGGTGGGTGCGTCTTTCAATGCCGCAACAAAGTTCTTCTCAATGTTCGTTAATCCAGGCTTGTCCTTCCCATCACGAACGAACTCCATGAAGGCGACGAACTCCTCACGGTATACCACGAGGACCGCAGATGCTTCTCCGTGGGAGCCGTATCGTGTGTTGCTGACATCGGGGTAGGGAATGTGTTCGCCGACGTGAACCTCCATGAAAAAATTGTACGTGTCTTGCTGCCCTTTCTTCTTGTCCTTATTGCGACAGATTAGGCCGCCGAGCATTGTAGCATGGCTCGCACCACGTTTCGAAACCTCTGCTGCGCGTTTTTCTGCAGGTGTTGGGTTCGACGGATCAACACAGCCCGTGAGGACAGCAGTGTTATCCTTGTTTGCTAGAAGGACTGGAGGGGTCTTTCCGTGCGAAATCCAGAAGTCCTGCAGTGCTTTATCGCCAGCCTTGAACGTGTTGAGGTCTTTGTGCATGCAGCACCCAGTACGAATACATCGCGTGAGTTTTTCTTGATCTGGCTTCGAGAGCGTTTCAAAAACCTCCAGGCCGATTTGTCGAACCACCTTTGCATCCAACTCTGCCTTTTCATCGTCGCTCAGCTTCTCCCATTTCTCGTAGCCGCCCAATTCCTCAACGAGACGAAGCTTGAACGGGAGAAGGTACGCCACGACACGAGTTGCCGGCAGCCCAAAAATAGCCTCTTCACCCAGACGCCGGAGAACGACATCTACCTTCCATTCACTCAGAATCCTATGGCTCTTCTTCTGATCTGCCGCATGATCACCGCTCGTTCCAATCAGTTGATAGACAAAGTCGTCAGGGCAGAAATGGAGGTTCTCGCGTTTCGCAAGAGGACTATTGTTGAAAGTTTCGGCAATCTCGGTGAGTCGCTTTCGGAGACCGTTGATCTGTGTTTCGCTGGTGTGATTGACAGATGTATCAATGCCGAGGGAGCGCGTTTTCCATTGTGGCTCAGCATCAGGCTGAGTGAAGTCCACGACCTTGACTGCAATAAATCGGGATTCATATTCAATATGTCGGTGTGACGTCGAATCCGAACTATAAGTCAACTCTAATGATGAAAGAGGTAAGAAATAAATTGTCGGGGGCATAGATAAACTTCTTACTATCGCTTTTTGTCATTTCATAGCCTAGCTGAATGTCGGCCGCCACACCGTCCTCAAGAATAGCTCGCTGGACGGTTCTTGTGCTCATGATGCGATCCACTTCAAAGCCGAGCGCTTCCCCGACCCTTCTTATTGCCGTGCCAATGTTCTTCTCCGCCGTTCCAACTGATGCAAGGTAGCGTGCGAGCCCGCGAGCTTGCTTCGTGTAAACCCCGCGGTGCGTAATCTTGAAAACACCTTTACCCAATTGAGCGCCGCGCTTCTTTATATTTTTAGCTACCTTCTTCAGGCTTTCACATCGCCTTTTTAGGCGTGCTCTCTCTTGCCGTAGTCCATCTCTCTCTGCAATCAGTGATTTGATCCTCGTAGAAAAGTCATCGAGGACTTGCTTGATATCCTCTTCGGTCCGTGCTGCATCCTTCTTCAACCGGTCATTCTCCACCATCAACCTCTGATTCTCCTTCTTCAGCCGCTTCAACTCTAGCTTTCGTGCCACCTCTGCCTTCTCCTTCCTTCTGCACCGCCGCCTCTCATTCCAGTACCCGGCTGTTGCTTGCTTGGCCTTCCAAGCATATAGTGCGACCTGTTTCTCCCTGTATTCCTGCTGAAATATGTCCTTCCCAGCTGATGCATCCGTTTCCAGGCCCTTCATGAGGTTCTGGTGCTGTGTGTAGGATTCCCGGGCTGTGATGAGGCTGAGCCGCTGCCCCTCGGAGCGTCGTTTCGATTTTTTGATGTAGCTTCGGGCCATGGCATTGATTTTTGATCATAATTAGATGTTTTAGAGTTATTAGAGAGTGAATATGGCGGCCATATTAGTGTAGAGCCGGACAGAAAGTAGTGAGAATGAAAAATTTGTGGGACGCGACGCGATTTGGCGCGTGTTATGTAATCAAATGACCGCCTTTCGACGCGTCAAAAACTCATCCCAGATTTAATTTCACATGGTTTAGCTATTGCCTCAATTCTTGCTCAGATGGCATTTCCCCGTCAATGAGCAGGTATTGTTCTGAAAAAACCATGACTACCTTCTCTCAGGATGTCAGTGTCTCGTATGTAGTGACATGTTTCTGTAACAGGTATGTCCAAATCAGGATTTGATTAGAACAGAACCTCCGCTTTCATTCAAAAACAGGTTTTGCGCCTTTTTCATGACCATACTGGCGGTGGCTAGGTCAAAATTTGGATTATCCTGCTCTGAGACTATCATACAGAGAGAGACAACATATACAAACAAAAACAATTTGGCAGAGATTGCGCCTCTCCATTATAAGGTACGGATGCTCTACCCCTCCTCGTCAACATCTTCTCATTTCACTTTCAACACAGGCACCTCGTTCAACGTCGCACCTCGATACATCAACGATCTCGATCTCCCAAGATCAGTCGGTCGCGTACACGTCGGTCCTCGCCTCTCCCTCCGTCCTCCTTTCCTACAGCCCCGTCGCCGTGTACATCGTCGACTCCACCGCTCAACCCTCACGGGCCTTCTTTCACGCATACAATCGGCCAACGAAACGCTAAACTGCAGAACGACGAAGCGCTATGCTACGTGAAGGAAAGCGACGCTCACGGCAGGTGGACATGGTCGACGTCGCGGGCGGGGTTGGTTCAACGGAAACGACGGCCCTACGAGATCGAAGGTACGTGCTGCTACCTCGATCTCCCCAGATCGTTCGTCGCGCACACGCCGTTGAAGAAAGCCTTACAGGGTTCGTCGATATCTCGAAATCCCATTGACCGACGCTGATGCTTGGACCGTTCTACCTAGCATCATACATCATGACGCCTACAGCTGGCGATTGATAATGCTCAGGTGGATCGGCGGATGTAATTCCAACACTTGCACCGCTTGCTCATGTACTCGACCGGTTCTTTGGTCAGGAGGAAGCATGTGCTTCGATAGCTCTTCGACGGTGGCGGAATTGTACGAACCTCGTTAGCCAAGGTGACCAAACGCTATGCATGATGTATGTTCTGCTGGCGAGGTACATGCCATATGAAGCGTAGAATTTTACCGACAGTTTGGTAAAACGACCTTCAACCTGTTTAATGACAAATTCGAACTGCATTTACTCATCGGACAACTTTGCGGACTCTCGATGCGCAGAAGAACTTTCGGTCACCTGGCCCATCGTTGCTGATGAATCTCGGAGGTTGGTTGAGTCTCGAACAACTGTATGCATGGCATATTCTTTTGGATGCTATGAACAATCACCTCTGCGCCGACGGGCCTCGTCACTGGGATCGTCACTTGGAGAGGGGATGATCAGTCTTCGGCAACGGCGCCCTTGAACTTCTGAGGTCATGGTGATGACAAACAGATACCGGAAGTCTGGATGTATCATCATGTGTGAAGATTATCGGTGCGATCAACGTGTGTGTGATCTCCATCAGGTCAATAATGCCTCGTCTCCCCCATTCATGAACCAGGCCGTGCCTCCGCGTCCTCTAATGGCTGACGAACGCGCAGAGAGCACCAAAAAGATATAAAACGTGAGCATATATCGAGGTCGTCATCGTCCCGCTAAATCTTCCCATTATCCAGTTCAACTACTCTTCCAATCCAATGACGATCCTCATCACCGGGGGAACCGGCAGCACTGGCCTATGCCTCGCCCAACACCTTCACGACGCCAACCACTCCGTCCTCCTCACCACCCGCTCAAAACCCGTCCCAGAGCCCTTCAAGGGCGTTCACTTCGATTGGGTCGATGCCTCTACCCACGAGAATCCCTTCCAAGCCGACCCCAGTATCGACCGCATCTACGTCCTTCTTCCGAACGTTCAGGACATGCTGGGGGTGGTGAAACCGTTCCTCGAGCTCGCGATCGCGAAAGGGGTGAACCGGATTGTCCTGATCACCTCTACGCAGACGGGCACGCAGACGGGTATGCCGGCGATGGGAGCTGTGCAAAAGTACGTCACGGAGCTTGGAGTGGATTATTGCGTTTTGAGGCCGACGTGGTTCACTGGTACGTTAGTTGCCGTTTTTCGGTTTCCTTTCTCGTCTGAGGGCGCTCAATCGCAAGACTAGATAACTTTGCGAATTGGCCATACTTCTTGAATGGTATACGCGATGAGAATGTCATCAAGTCTGCTACTGGGGATGGTCGCGTCGCCTTCGTAACAGTTGAAGATATCGCCGACGTCGCTTTTAGTGCCCTCGTCGACGAGAAGAGTCATAATACCCACCATATAATCGTTGGGCCAGAACTCCTGAGCTACGCCGAGGTAATGGTCATTCCTTTCTGGTTTTCAACGGGTCTGTCGTACTCATGCGCTACGTTTTTCGAAGGCGGCGGCGGTTTTCAGTGACGTTCTTGGGCGAGAGATAACCCATAAGCAACTCACGGATCAGGAATACATTGATATGCAGACGGCGAACGGAATGCACAGGCCGATTGCTGAGCTCTTGTTACATTTGGAGAAACTCAGTGCTATGGGACGCGAGGAGAAGTTCTTCCAAGGAGAGGTGAAGGTGGTAGGGAAGCGACGTCTCGTTGACTATGTCAGAGCGAACAAGGACTTGTGGATGCCGAAGTAGGGTAGTCTTATGCTGTTGAGGCAGTATTCATTGAAATAAAACCTTGTCGGTAATCAAAGGCCTTCGCTAGCTAAAATAGTCAACAAGAAAGTCGAGGATGCTGAGCGCGTATATCAAATCTCATCAGATAACGTTCAGTGAGTTCTCCTGCATAAGAGGCTTGAGTGCGGATACAGACTGGGGGAAGCTTCGGCGAAGCCTGGTAATCGAGGATTCGGGGTATCGAAAGTATGGCCACGGCGCGGGATGCGATAGCTGCGGAGACCGATCTGTTAACAGAACCATGTTATGTAGCTATGAAGAGCATGAGAACGTTCATATGTAGTAGAGGCAGACGGATCCGTCGTTGTCTTCAGCAAAGATCAACAAAAACCGCCGCTTGACATGGTCCCGCCACACCTCCCTATTCGAGCGAGAGAGTTCGCGCTGTAAGCGCCATGTCCTCAAACGATGTATCCATGCTTCAGGTCAAGAGCCCTTTCAGTGACTGCTGGCTCGAGTAGTATCAATGTGCGCTCAAAATATCAACACATTGCTATATAAGCTAGAAACCTGACCAGCATGCTACCTCCGAGGGACATGAATCATGTACTCTGTCCCGTACTCGGCATTCACTCGCCCCAGACGGCAGTTCAAATCATAAATCAACCCAGATGCCACTTCCTCCGGCGGCTTTATAGAACCAACTGCCCGATCCAGCCTTGTCCTGGAGGACCCCGCTGTCGCGAACTTCGCGCGAATCTCTAGACCTTCCACGAACTGTACGATGGTGGTTGCTTGCAGTCTGCAGTACACGTATTTAAGCCACGGGAAAGCGTCGACGCTCGTGATGCTCTGTATACACGGTAGGACGAGAACGACGTCGAATTTCAGTTCATTCGCCGAGGGGACGAGGGTAAGGAATCGATGCAAGGCTTGGAGATCGCCGTTCTTTGACCATGCATGGTAACTGAAGCTGGACAGAGAACACCCAGATCGGAGAATCATGTTAGAAGCGTGGATCAGTGGAGATGGGCCGCTTATTCCGCTGTGCAGTTGCAGCGAGGTGAGCGCCGGCACGATGAGATTTTCGAGAATGAGCGTCTCGCTGATGTCCAAGTCGAGGGTTGTCAATCTCGAGAACGTAAACATTCCTGTTTGGCTACCTGGCAACGGCGAGGAGCCGTTCTGAAGTATAAGGGAAAGCTCTTCAATCTGTGCGCAATTGCGGAGGATATTGTAGGGTTCTATGCTTTGGCATGAACCGCGGAGGTATTTAAGCTTGAGGGATCTCAGCTGCTTCCACGGCAGTGAAAGGCTCATTAGCGAATCTCCGCGCATAATTTCCCCACGCAGCTCAACATACCGAAGGTCGGGTAAGATTGGACCGTCGTATGGATCTGCGGGAGGGGTATGGCTGGCGTAACGGAATCTTGCCTGGAGGTTTTGCAAAGAATGGCATCCATGAAGTACGCGCCGCAGGTCCACGAGCGAAAAAGGCCTGAGTGACATGATGATAAGTGATGTGAGCTGATTCCATGGAAGGGGAAAGTTCGTCATAATGTCCACGACTGGTGGCGAGGGTAGCGAGCCGAGCTCTAGCCTTCGGATATTTCTGGCATTCCGGAAAATGACAGAATTGGCGCACTGATGCCTGAGTTCATCGACGTCGTCCACTTTCAAGAGGTCTAAGCTCAGAGATTCAAGTGGGATGAGCGAGTCGGATTGAGTGGTGATAAGGTGCTGCAATGAGGATTGAGAGATTGCGAGATCCAGCTCCTTCGCGCGTGAAAGATTCGGCACGATGAGTGTGTCAATGACAGCGATAGGCGACGAGTCTGGATCTTCTTGCTGCTTGAGTGTGATAGATAACAATCCGGCGGGCGGCAAGACGTTCCTAAGGATGGGTATGAATTTCGAGTACCATCTCGCGGTGACGGGATTCGCATAAACGGTGAATCTGTTCCAAAGGCGGATTTCGTTCAACGCCACCCTCCTCCATTTAGAGCAAACGTTTCGTAACACCCACGGTACCCTTTTGAGAAGAGGTGGAAACGTGATTGACTCCGCAACGGCAGCATAGACAAAAATCTGAGAAAGGACTTCAGTCGGCAGACGCTTGTGAGGCGCGAGAGCGAGCCGAAACTTCGGTATAGCCTTCCCGAGCCCCTCACGCTCCGTGATGGATTGGGAGACATCCTGAGCTAAGCGAGAAAATTCTGCCTCCATATCAGAGAGCATAGACCTGGCGCGATCTCTCTCTTGATCTGAAAGGACCTCTTCATTGGTCGCCTGTTCGATCTTCTGTACGAGTAGAAGATCTCCGATAAGATACTTCATTATCTGCAGGTCAGGAAACGAAGCAATCTCGGCTCGTCAATATCTGCAACACTTTGCGCAAGTATGCCACAGCTCGGCTTACTTACTAGGGCGAGGAAGAACGTAAGCTAGACCCAGGAATGTCCACTTTATGGGATGGTGGTAGGAATTTGACTCCTCTGGTGTGATGAATTTCGTATGGTCAGCGCAGAGCCGTCAAGTCCAACGTTCGCGTGAATATAACCCAACAGTCATGAGGTAACCATGAGGTTTGTGACGTACGGAAAGAATGTCCTACTGTTTGGTCCACTGGCTCTTGAAAAAAACACTCATTTGATCGCCGGCCCGTATACAGGCGAACTGATTGTGTAGCCTACTCAGGCTGTTAGAACGTTCTGGTATGTGAGTCCAATCAACCTTCTTGCGTGTACACACTGAGCTATGCTAAAAAATTGGCATGGGTGGCATCGCTGATGCACCGTGTACAGTCAATGGGGTAGTGATCAATCGACACGTGCAGTACCAGACCATAACACACATTGTGTCCGCACCGCAACAGGTGTGTTGGCCTTCTAAACATTGTCTCAGACCAGTCGCCTCCAATTTGACCGCCTATTAGTACGCCAGACAGATATCTTTCTTTGAAATGACAGTCCATTCAGACGAAGCCCTAATTGCCAAGGTCGAGGCGCAAGCGGGGATGGTTAACCAGGTCAAGAGATCTAACGTTGCAAGGAGATCTTACCCAATGAGGAGTGCATTCTCTCCCAGTTTGATATGGAGACCAAGGCTTTGATCACCGAGAAATTCTGCGTCGCTCTTGCTCCGCACAAACGCGTTCCACACGAGATCCTCTCGCATATCTTCTTCCTTTGCCTCCCAGCCAAATCCCCCAGACACGACAAAGAGATTCTATCACCTATAGTCAACGAACCACCATGGCTCCTCCGGCGTGTATGCTCTCTGTGGAGGCACATTTCTCGCAGCGAGCCGTGCCTTCGGGGCAAAGTCAGTCTTGAAATGGCTCACCCGATGGATCGCTGGAACTTGATTCGCACCCGGGATAATGTTCCTTTAGCAGCAATGTTGTCGGCCGCGTCTTGATGCAGTGTCGCAGTGGTCAATGCGGGCAGCGTAAGTACCTCGTCTTTAGCGTGTCCAGGAAGTCGATATGTGTATCAATGCCGCCGAGTTTACCGAATTGTGCGGGATCGTCTCAGCATCACCACGATTATTTGCGGCACTTAGATCTGCAGTTTGGAACCGTTGTTGACGTGGAATCAGACTGAAGAGATATTAAACCGTTTTCGACTGGCGAGCAATCTCCAAAAGCTAAAGGTGGCAACTCCGGGAGCTTTTAGCGGTGCTTTATTGTCGCTCGACATCCCTTGGAGGGTTGAGAGTATTTCTACCGCATAGTCACACGGAACGGTCGAGGGCCTCGACTGAACGAGTGTTGTGACGTCGATATTGATATGGTGATAAGGGGTTTCCCCTTCTATACGGCGAAGGACTTGCAGTTGACCGCATATGAGGACTTGCGAAGAGGGAAATGTTCAGCAACGATTGTCAATATCGTGTTTTGCACATCAGCGATCGACCACTAAGACACAAACCAGCATTGTTAGACCCACCACAAGACAGCCCAAGAGGCTTACGATGAGAAGGACTTTGAAGAGTGAACGAGGAATAGCCTTCTTTCCGCGTGAGTCTGCGAGGATCAGGCCGCGTAGACGACAATGGGAAGCGAAACTGGAACGTCATGAGCGATCGCACAATGCACATCGCCCGAGTCGAACGGGAGCTCTGTATGCCTTCTGAGGGTCAAAGAGCGGCATCCGCTATGCCAATGGGCCGCTAATGACTCAAGCTAATCGAGCGATATGATGAGCCAAGTGTCGATTCCGATAGCCGGTTTAAAAGTTGGGAAATAGGATCTAAGTATCCATCGAGAAGTCAGATTGAAGTCGACGACAAAGCCTAAAGAGCTTGGCAGACCGCCCTTCGTTCCACGCCATCCTGCACCACTCCAACCATCCCTCACTCCCGCCCCCGTTGCGACGAATGTTGATGCCACGGCTGTGAGAAAAGTATTGTCAAAAATCGATTCGACGGGAAGAGGAAAAACAAGGGAAGGGAGCATGAAAAGCAAAACGGCGGAAGGTAAGCAGGGCTTAAGGAGGAACTGAAGGCGCAACGAGGCGGGAGAGGATGGAGGAGGATTTCCATGCAATGACGATGGTGTATCGACGATTAACTTACCTGAAACATCATGGCGTCCAAAGATCGAACCCTCATGCGAGATAGTAGATGACGCAAGTGGCATATCCCTAGTCACGCCTGACGCCATGGACTCGAGCGCAGGATGTGATGACTGGTGACGTGGAGGGGATCCGACTCGTACAAATACGTTGAGAAAGGTATATCATGAGGCTTTTGGACGCCATAAGATCGCTTAGGAGGGAGATAGAGTACGTTGACCAAGAACCAGATACGTTGTCCGCTTGTCTGTATGTTTCGTGCGCCAGGTTAGCGAAGGACAAAGGACAGCGGCTTCAGATGGCAGTCTTGTCTTCTCTCGCAGCAGAAGGGCTGATGGTGCGGAGCTTTGCCCATCATATATTCCGCGTCGTTGGGTGGGGTCTTTGGCTGTGCTAATGTCGAAGTGGTCGCTGGTGGAGAGATGTGAAATTAGTCTAGGAGCCGATTCAGAGGATGGATGACGAAGAAGTGGGTGGGAGGAGAGAAGGGGCGACGCAGAGCCAGACAGATCGAAGGGGGTGTATCAAGGGAATTCGAGAGGTATAGATGAGGAGAACGATGGAGGAAAATGATAAATTATGAGCTCACCAGGGATTACGATAATCGAGCTCAACACTCCACGGAAACGCTTCCTCGCTACGCTGTCATCACCATCTCTCCACAGAAGTATGTATGCAGTGCGAGTTCACGGACACTGTCTGCCACGGCAGCCCATGTGGGTTTCCGTGTTTGATAGTTGGAATGAAACGCGGTCCATAATCGGGTGCATTGGAAGCATTCTGGTGGTCACGGAGAGCGTCAGTATGATTTACAGCGCCAAAATACAACCCAAATTGCACCTCTGGTATGCGGGGAAGCTTTGAAAAAGGCACCGCGACTATCGATATTGCCGTCCAGGGATTCTCGCTGTGGCCACCGAGCATAAACCCGTTTTCTTGAGTGCGATAACTATACAACTGCGCTTCTGGAAGAACCAAAGTAATTGACACGTTGAAAGAATGGGATGTCGGGGAGGTGAAAACAAATGCGAAAACATTAAGAGTCTTCGATGTTTGGCTTGGCGTCCGATCGTCATACATTCATTTGTCGAACTCGTTTTGCCAGCCCAAATCTCCTGGGCTTCATGTATCGCGACGGACTCAGTATCAACTTCAGTGCTCTCTTTCTTGCCCTCGCCTTTATGCCTTCATCCATACCTGTAGAACGGACTCTTATCTAGATTTGCCTATATGCATAAGTACTGTACCATTGTGAGATTAAGAATGAGGACCAATATCAGAGGGGTACACAAATAAACGAATGGCAGAAAGAGGTAAAACAACAGAGAGCGCGACCAGAGAAGGGGACACCCGAAAAACAGGACGCCCGAAAACAGGGCGTCCGCAAAGGCTCCGTCGGGAGTCCTCCGTTTCCAACCTCGCCTGATACCCCACCTCGCACCTGACAATCCCGAGTTCAGCCGTCTAACAGGTGCCTCATGGCGGGCAACGTCCCGTGAGCGTTCAGTAAAGGAATGTTGTCGCCCGTTCCAACCCACGTTGTTGACTCTGCAGAATAAAATGATATCAGGGGCTGGAAAACGTTATGGGAACATTGAACGTACCGTTGCGCCTCGCAGTCGCCCTCACACTCGATTAGCCACCCAGTTCCTACTCCAGCTCCATCTCGGCGTGACCGTACCCAGGGGAGTGCAGGCGCGGATGTCGGGGGAGAACAGTGCACGCATCAAGAAACTGTGCGCGCGTCTGTAAGTGGAAGTAATATTAGTAGATGTGGGAGGGAGGTGCGAGATTACGACCACATACCGATGCAGCCATCATGAACGACTTTGTCCTCGTACAGCTAACCCGTGCCTCCGCCCTCTCCACGTCTCTGCGTCTCCGAATTCTGTCACCCCCGCCGCCTCTTTCCCTTCCCATCCCGTCCTCATCGAGTCTCCCTCTCTCGCGCCCCTGCTCCCCGTCTAGCCAACTTTCCGCCTCGTCCACACGAGCTTCGATGGTTGTTATTGCACGTTCAGCACCTCGTAGCGATATGAAAGCATTGCAGCTCCAAAAGCTAATTGGATCGTCAGCACAGGCGGAGGTACAGCTGTAGAGGAAAAAGCAGGCGACTCACGATGCTGTTCAAAGCATTGTCTAAAGGAGATCATGCCATCGATGCGTCCGTCGGTTGCTCGCCCTTCCAGGTTCTCAAAACGCGTCCGCACCCCGAGCTCGGTGGATTCGTTGATTTGGACACGCCTTAGGCGAAATCGGCGAGGTGCTGAGTATGGGTAACTCCATGCCCGCCAGGTTGACAGCAGGATGGTAGCCTGGGTGCTCGATTGAACGAAACGAATCACAGGTGACGGAGCCCGAAATGCAATGATGGCTGGATTGATGTGAAGGGTACAAAAACGCCATTCAGAGCAGCCAGAATCTCGCTCTGCTTCCCTTGATTTGCTGGTGAGTTAACCCTATCGCCACAGCGTCAAGCCGACATTCACATCGTATCACGTAGAATATTATAACGACATGCTTAGACACGTTACAGAACTCGATCGCTGCGCATCGAGCGACACTGAGGCTGGTTATGTCCACTCCGTGGCTCCCGATCCACGGCGTCTGGATCCTGTTGATAATACTGTATGCCGCCACTTACTCGACGCATCTTTAATGGTCTTGACACCCATTTAGCGTATCCAGGAGGAGGGATGTCTTGCCATCACAGATCAGAAGAAATACTACGAATTTATGAATGCGAAGGGTTCCGTGTTCATTAAGCGAAGCCTCACGCCGTCAGAATACCTGGTTACTCTAGCGGGGAATCTGATCCTTCCTTACATGTGCATGGAGAGGATGAAGAACGAGGTCGCCGCCATCAGGTATATCCAGAGCAACACCACCATTCCCACTCCGAACATCCGCTGCGCCTTCGAAGACCACGGGCGCTACTATATTATCACCGATATGGTTCCTGGTGTGCCCCTGGTGGAGCTTCCTGAGGACAAGAAAGCTCTAGTTATCAAGGAGCTCGAGGGATATATTGCGCAAATGCACACGATAAAGTTGAACTTTATGGGCAGCTTTTTGGGTGACGTGATTCTGCCCTACCGCGTTAGCAAAACCATGCCTCACGATGTCATTTTCAAATGTTGCGAGGCGTCCACGCAGGAGTTCGTTCTATGCCACAATGATGTCTCGCAATATAATGTCATGGTCGATGAGACGACGCTGAAGATAAATGCCATCTTAGACTGGGAGTACGCCGGCTACTACCCACCAGAGTTCGATGGCGCCTTTTACCTCCGTTCTGGACCTTCAATCGCGCTTGAAGGGGAAGAAGACGACGTCCCGAAGTTGTTGGAGGCGCTTGAGCGTTGGAGGGCATAATGACGTGTGTTCCTGGTCGATACGCAGCTGCAAGCAACACCCTTCAATACCCACATATTCCTTTGCACGATAGCTATATGTCATTTTCAGCGTTGTTTCTGGGATTCGGATGCCTCAGAGGTCACAGAGAGCAGCACAGCGCGTCAGCTCTGGTTCCAACGTTCACACAATGGCGGAGAGAAGGGCTCGGGCGTTGGCCGACGTCGTTGGCGGTGACGGTCTCTGGCGATGAAGCTCAAGCTTGGGACGGTGAAAGACCTCTCATTGTGAGCATTCGGCATCTTTGGAGTCGATGTACAAGATATGAGATACCGACCGGCCAAATTATCAACGAGAAATCACACACAAAGAGCAGGAGAAGAGCGGTGAAGAAAGCGTGAAGGTAAATGAAGGCGCTACTCCCACAACCAGCCCATCCAAAGAATGTCTCTCCCGCCGATGTCCGCGAGAAGAAAGGGCTCCCGCTCCCGCTCCTCCGATTCTCGAGTGTTGACGGTATCTCGACCAACGGTACCGGCAGCAGCACTCGCCCTTCCTCCCCTTTTGCCCTCGTCTCGGTCTTCCTATCCGGTCCGAGCGACGTCAATAGCAGGCGTAACGAGATAGGGGTTGCTGGGCGAAGATGGTGAGGCGAGGTGGTCGAGGTCAAGACTAACAGATCCACCATCTTCCGCTCGCCTCCGCAACCTCTGTGATGATACCCACCCCGTCATTCTTCTCCACCTCGCGCCCCGCCCTTGCCCTCCTCTCACTGTCCCTAACCATATCCTGGTTGCATGGTCAGTGACCGTGCAAACCGTCAAAGCCACAACTATCTGAAGAGAGCAAAAGTTAGGTATTGAGCTCCTCATCACCAATCCAGTCTTTTTTGTCAATACCCCCCGGATCCCGGAGCTGTGGAGGCCGTCGAGTGAATTTAAAACAACGTATCTGGCCCTGGCCTTCTCAGATGTTGGGGGTATAGGCTGTAAATGCTCGAGGGGGGGCTTTTAGGTACCCCGCATCTTTTGGTCAACTCAGAATCTTGATAGCTGTCAAGATGCCCTCGCCGTCGCCGCCCGCGTTGTCGGCATTTCTGAGATCCGGGGGGTATAGTCCGAATTTATGATGGCTGCGACCGCACCGCAAAGGAGGTCCAGAATATACATTTTCAGACTATACCCCCCGGGTTTGACACCCGTGGAGGCTGTTCCGTCTCCAAGCTGCAAGATTGAAGACTCGATGGTGCGTACGAGGCTGGGATGTTGGGGGTATTGTCTGAAAATATGATGGCTGCATTCACAATGTAAAACTGGCTTAGGACATATACTCTCAGACCATTCCTCCAAGATCTGACTGACGTCATCTTAGGCTTATAGTCATCAGCTGCTCTAGTGTCTAGCATCCTCAGATCTGGGGGGTATAGCGCAAATTTATGACCAGTGTGAAGGCACTATAAAGGGGGTCTAGGATCTACATTTTCAGACTATACCCCCCAGGTTTGAGCGATACAGGCCCTGATCAGTCACAAATCACTTGAAATTGGACTGATCAGTGACTAGCATGGTCAAACCAGAGGGGTATAGAACAAATTTATGCTGAGTGGATAGCCACTATAAAAGAGGTCTAGGATCTACATTTTCAGACTATACCCCCCAGGTTTGAGCTCACCAGACCCTTTTCAGTCAAATCTTGCCTGATATAGGCCTGAGATTGACTGATTGGTGTCTAGCCCTGTCAAACCAGGGGGGTATAGCACCAATTTATAACCAGCTTCAATGGACTATTGAAGAGGTGTAGAATCCAAGTTTTCAGACTATACCCCCCAGGTTTGAGCTCAACAAGGCCTTATCTGTCAGAAATGATCTAATGTAACACATGTGATCTGAAGCATGACACTTATCACCTGCCTATCTGATGTCACTCATACTGTGACACTAGGGTAGCATAACACTTTTGTGACAATTTTGGATCTGAAGCCCCCATTTTCTGAGCCCCTTCAAAAATGATTTTGGCAATTTCTGAAACTGATTGATAAATGTCACTCATATGGTGACACTAGGGTAGCATAACACTTTCCAGGACTGTAACACCTGTTGAAACATATGCAAATACTAACATGGCATAACATTTGGGTGTCCTTGTTGATTTCTACCCTCTTCTTTCTTACCACATCCTTGCTTTGATAAAACTTGCCGTAACTATCTATCAACATAACCTCCTAGTAATTGTAGCCGTGCCGTTAGGCCTAACGGCCGTTGCCGAAATATCCCCGTCTCATTCACGACCTTCAGGGTAAAAACCTTCGGCATACACAATGTTTTGGGTTCATTAGGGTCCCATTAATGGGTTATAACTCCAACTTTATGCATATGAGCCCAATTCCCCTTGTTCCATGACAATTTTCAAAGGATCACGTGCAGTATAAAATCATAGTGTAATTTAGCATATACACATTTGTTGAGACATATTTTACAAGTATTTCTGGCCACTAACCCATGCTAATTTTCGGTGGCTACCCGAATATCTAAAAATCTCGAAAATCGACCGAAGGGCTGTGGAGAAATCAAGGGGAAAGCATTCCCACGGTGTTTTACACGATCAAAAAACAACACCGCACTTGCCCCCCGCCCCCACCTGTCACGTATATGGGAAAATGTAATTGGTGTGACAACATTTTATGTTCACATGCATCCAAATGTAAGGTTATATATGCTGTTCAAAGTGGGGGAAAAATACTCCGTGAAATAGAGTCATGTTCCGCAATATAGGTTGCTGAGGCTCCGTAATAATTGTCGACTTACCTTCCCGTAAAACGTCGACGCTCCGCGACACACAAATAAAGTCGCTGTGAAAAATATCACCCATTTACAGCAATGCTGCTTAGAGAAATGCTGCTAGGGCGCCGTAGCACCGTAGAAATGGCACGCCTCGCACTTGTCGACGAGTCACGTGATCATGTGATCTGGGCACTTTGCTCGCATGTATCCCTCAATAACACCCGGGGGGTCAACCACTAAGCTCTGTGTCATGTACTGCTTATTTTTATGTACCTCTAGGACCCTCTACATGCAAAAATTAGATGCACAGCATATGTGGAAGCTACATAATCTGGCATCCTGTTGTCGACTCGGGCTGTAAACACTTGTAAACAATGCGCCGGGGTTGGCACGAATGCCTCTACAACATCCGGGGGGTCAACCACTAACCTCTGGCGTATACACTGTTCGCTTTGAGGCGCATTCAGGACCATATACACGTAAAAATTGGGAACACAGCATATGTGGAAGCTATACAATCTGGCAATCTTAGTCTCTCCTTCCTGTTTGAGCATGTAAGCACTTGTACACAACGCGCTCGACTCGTTGATTCTAATCAATAGACATCGCCAGCCATCAACACCACCATGCCTGAGTATTGCGAAGTCCTGGCACTCTTTTTCACTCTCCAGGACCCATTCCAGTTTCCGTTTGAACGGTTAATGACGCGTTCCTACTCAGGTGCCGTGATTCCGCATATGGCAGTCAGGTTGATCTACCAAATATAGACCACCCCATCAATCAACATCTTCAAGTACGCCGCCCAATTATTCGTAGGCAGCGTGGTAGAGGTTTGGCAAGCCCCAACACGGTTGAAACGCACCCACAACGAGGGCGTCAAAAAAAACGCCAACGCTGCGCATCTTTTACACTCCAGGTTGTGAGGTTCCAAATTTCCTAATAAGGAACCAGGCGTTCTTAATTTGGTCACAGGTTTATATCACGTCCTCAATCAACATTTTCGACCAAACCCCCAACTCTAAGCGTGTTGTACGAGCCGCACACCACCCAGTGCAATCGGATTCTGCCCATCGGCCAACCTTTCATAGCAGTCAACCAACACACAAGCGTGTCTTTTCCCCCTGTGTTCAGCAACAAGACACGAAACAAAGTTGAATATTCAGCTTGTTTCGCCGACTCTCCCATACTCGTCTCGCCGCAAATTTGTTAGGCCGCCCTTCGCAAACTACATTTTGATCACGCCACGTTATATACTAGGTAACGTTGTCTTCATACCTCATTTTTTTTACGCATACAAGCACTCGATCAACAATTTTCGCAAGTCTTCGACTTGAGTCCCGATGCACAATGCGTACGCGACTCTGTGCAACAGCATCTGACTTGTTGAACTTCCCATAGGAGTCAAGGAGTAGCCCAACGCAGCCTTCCGTCCTCCCTTCACGCAAACAAGACCCAAAACAAAGTTGAATATTCAGCTTGTTTTGTTGACTCACCCATATCCGTGTCGCCCAAAATCCCCCTACCAACCTTTTTCCACGCATACAAGCCCTTACGCTGGCAAAGCTTGTCGGTTTAGATCCATTAAAGCACAATGCCGCGCTCGTAAGTGACCTCAAACTGCGTATCGATATTCTATGCCCATATTTTTGTAGATCTCAATGCTCCAAGCTCAACTGCAAGCGTCCCAAGCTCAACCAACAGAGCCAGAAGGCGCACAACACCAACTACCATTCCACCTTCAACACATTCACGTACCACGGTATGCAGGTGTAACGCAAGTGACAGAGCAAATGTCTGACTAGTTTATTCCAGGAGAGACGATACATGTTTATAGAGACGAGGAAACGGGACTTCTCCCCTGCCCATGCGGGGATCCGCGCCACTCACGACTCAACTTCCTTCGACTTTACCAACTAAATCAAGCCAAAGTCCATCCACCACCAGACACTCCCCTCTATGACGATCCTCCGTTAGATTCGAAACCAGCTCGCAAAATTCGGAAGGCCAGCGCCCCCGAGATGACTATGGAAACTGATACGAGTGACCCAACCACCAGCGAAACTGCATACGTCCACATGGAAATTATGCCAGAACCGGCGGACACGTCGGGGAGCAGAGCTACTAGTGACATCGAAATGGAGATCTCCGGCGACCATCGTCTTACCCCGGAAGAAGACGTTCACGCCTCGTCCAGCTGCGAAGTCAACATCTCTCCCTTGTGGGATGGTTCTAGCGATGATGGCGAACCTCAAAGTCCTCCACCCACGGATGAAGAAGAAGTTTCCGGAGGGGAAGACGAAGATGAATTGGAGGATGCATCACACCATGTAGACGTCCCCGAAGAAGTGGCGGAAACCATTCGCAAACAACTGGCGCGGTTCAGTATATACATTGATCCGCTGTATAACCGCATAGTCTGCCTCGTCTGCAGCTCTCTGGTCCCTTTCTCCCGCATACATCCACACGCCCTCGCCCATGCTCGCGGGACACAGCGCAAGCTACCGTCAGAGCGCAGACTTCCAGGGAAAGACATTTTGGAGCACCTTTTGAAGCAGCTACAAGCACATCATCCGGTGAAACTCCCGTCACATCCTATCCCCCCGTTTCAAGGTATCGAAGTTGTCGACGGATTCAAGTGTCGCTATCCGTCATGCTCCGCGGGCCAGCCAGTGTTTTCTGGGAAGAAACGCTTTAATGAGCACTGCCTCCGCACCCATCCGCACTGGAAACCAGCCGAGCGACTCTACTCGATCGTTCCAAGTCAGGCCCTCAGCAAGATTCGTCACCAACGGGTGTTTATAGAGGTCACGCACTCACCACAGGTCGAAATAGATGTTTTTCTTGATATTTTGGCCCACAGCAAATCCATCGGCCTTGGGGAACTTCCTGCCACGTATACCCCTACTGGCAACACGCATGCGCGCCATATTATTTTCATGAGGACGGAGTGGGACTGCCTTCTCTCTGGGGTGGATCTCGGACAGCTGCGCACATCGGCGCTCTCTGCGAAGGAACACGAGCACGTACTGTTCCGTATGATCCAGCTCACTAGGTGCTACTATGATGAAGTCATGACGCGACTCCCCGAGATCAGCGTGCTCACCCGACGTCTGATCCGATCTCCAGAAACACAGTAGGTCCCTCCAGCCCATCTCATACGCCACTCACTCAACGATCTCCAGCACTATAGACCCAAAACCATTTGGCAAGCCACAGGAAGGAAACACTGTAATCCACTACGCTGACTATGTCAGCAATTTCCTAGCCTTTCTTGTACGCCATATCCTGGATTCGATGACCACCTTCCGAGTTCCATTACATCCCACTGTCACTGACAATCTCACAAGCTTGCACCAACTACTCGCGGATAAGACGACCCCCGACGCGGACATTGTAAAAGGAATACACCTCTGCGTCTGGTCTATTGCATCCATTCCCAGCAAAGAGCTAATGCAGCGCGAATGCGATGACCCATTCACTCGGTTTCTCATAGCGAATCATCTCAAGGATGAATATGGGACAATGAAATCTCTTAGGGAGTTCCCTCACAATATAAACCGGATGCAGTGGGGATTCCGTGCGTCCGCCTGCTGCGAGATACTCCGCCAGATGTCGATTACGGGTCGCACTGATCATGCGTAAGATTTCCGCAGCCTTTTCGTTCAAAATTAAAGTTAATGGTGCCCAAGCTGTTACACCGAATTTGTCAAACCCTTCCTGCACGACGGGGAAGTGCATACATTCAATACGCTCCGCCAGAACATGAAGTTATTTACGACACTGGCGAAGCAGGAACCAGGAATCCCAAAATTTGGCTGGGACATTCACAAGGCGGTACTCAGTATAGACGGGTTCCCAATGCAGCTGAGCGTGTTCTATGCCTCCATCACCACCGGTCTGGAGCGCGCCGAGACTCTCATTGTCAACCTCCTACGCGGCTGCGCATACAAAGATATTCTTAAAGAAATCGACTCCAGACTCGACCCCAGTCCGGAGCGCGCTGGGAATTGGTACCGCGACCAGCCCCTGAAAGACACCATCTGCTATTCGGTATTCAAGGAGAGTAGCAATGGATTCGACAAGTTTAAGCACCGTCTACTACACCATCTTTCCCGGGACACAGAATTGTTGCAGTCTGTCCATGGTGAAACGATCGGCACAGCTAGTAAGTGGCCATGTCGTCTCTGGATCTTGGAAAGTGTTCACAATCAATAATTATAGAACTCTGGGCGTGGTTTGGGCTCCTCGACGAAATCGTGGCTTTGATATTTGTTCTGGCCTCCACTACATGGGGAGGCGGTGCACGAGGGACCGAGTGCGATGATCTTAAATTCGCCAACAACAAAGACGGTGGCCGCAACATGTTTATTTTCAACAACATCCTCACCTTCGCGCCCTCTTACGACAAAAATGTCAACATTCACGGTGGGGGACGCCGCGTCGCCCATGCACCTGCTTTCCATGTATCTCGACTCCTGCTGCTGGTGCTTGGATTCGTTTATCCAGCCGCGTATCACATGGCCCCCTTGTGTGGGATGGATGTCGCTAGCGCCGAAAACTACGCAAGCCACGTCTTTGTGCAGCACGGAAGAATCATGAAGACTGACCAGTTCTCGAAAGCACTTTCTTTGTTCACGCGTCAAAACTTCGGCTTAGCCATGGGCATTCGTGACTGGAGGCAGGTGATGTGCACTATAATGGTGAACATCGGGCATATTGACTTTGGCATCCCTGATGCCGAGGACGAGGATCTCAAGGCCATCCACGAGTCCTACAACCATAATACTGAGACTGGAGGGGACCATTATGCCCTCCAAATCAGCAACTCCCTACCCCAATTCTCGCATACCGCCATTGCTTCAGATCAGCGTGTTTGCTTCCGATGGCACGCATGTATTGGGAAGTTGCATCCTTCCATTACACTTAAATTAAAGGACCATAGCATGGTAAGTAAGCCTCCGTCACCTCAGCTCACCATTCTCATCGACATTTTCAGGGTACGGACCAATCACGGCATGCCATGTTTGATGATCTTGAATCAATTACCCATAACATCGTCGACGCCGTCAAGGAAGAACTGGACAAGTCGATGGAAAAGCTAACAGCCACGCTAATCGATCGCTTGGACAGTGGATTCCAAGCAGTTGGGTCTTTCATCGCCTCCCTCCTGACCAGCAACGCCAGTGGAACACCAAGTCCAAACAGTCGAGCCCCCAGGCACCATTCTATTATGGTGCATCCCAAGCTCCTCGCGCGCCTTGCACCACTGCTTCCCCATGGAACTGAACTGAAGTGGAGCTGTCCCGAGCAGGCTGACGTTATCCAAGCCTGTCAAAGCGGCAGGCATGTCATTGCCATACTTCCAACTGGAAGTGGAAAAACGTTCGCGTTTCTAGCCTCTGCCCTCCTCAACCCACAGGATCTGTATATCGTCATCCTCCCCCTCAAGGCCCTAGTACAAGATATGTACAGGAGGGTCGCTGCTACACACATCGACGGTGGCATATATCCCAATGTTGACGGCGCCAAGTCGCGTATAGTGTTGGTTTCCGCCGAACATGCTGGGAGTGAACACTTCCTGAATTTCAGTCGTGCTTCGCGCTATAGGCTCAAGCGTATTTTCGTAGACGAGGCTCACCATACGTACACCTCAGACTACCGAACATGTTTCAATCTCTTCAAGTACCTCACGAGCGTCGGCAAGCCCATCACGTTCCTATCTGCCACTATTTTCCCCCACTCCGTCGACCTCTTATGTTTCAGAATGAAGATACCTCGTGATCTCGTACACGAGATACGGGCTCCCAGTGTGCGGAAGAATATTCAGTACACCGTGGAACACGTCCCCGAGCGCGATGACATCCCCGACCATATACATCGTTTAACCGATAGCATTGAGCTAGGTCCCGAGGACCGAGGACTCATTTACTGCAGAAATGCCACCGACGCCAGGGCACTTAGTGAAAAGCTTGGATTCAACTTTTACGTGAGCGATATCATCGGGAATGCTGGCGCAATGTCACTAGATGAAAAGCAACATGAGAATGACAAGATCAAGGCGCACCTGACGCACGTGTGGCGGGAAGGCACGCAGCCCAAGGACCGCTGGATGATTGCGACGTTGTGCTTTGGACAGGGAATCGATTATCCCAAAGTGCGACATGTGATTCATTACGAAGTTCGCGGCATCTTGTATTTCGTACAAGAGGTGGGGCGCGCAGGGCGAGACGGAAAGCTTGCGCACTCTAATCTCTTCTGGTCAAGGAAGCCTTCCATCTTTGAAGACAGTGAAGAAGGCGGCGACCACACCGGCTTGATACCCATGGGCGAATTCCTGACTACGCGCATGTGCCGACTTCTAGAGTTCGCCCCGGTGAATGGCGTATCGTATTCGTGTGCTTCGCTTGGTGGAGCACCTCTTTGCGACAATTGCTTAGCCGCTAGCCTCGTGAGTACCCCTATGATGCCTATTGCCCACCTAATCGTTTATTAGGCCCCTGGGGACGACGTCCGCACCCCCGACCGCCTACGATTCGATGCGCCGCTTGCTTCTCTACCCATGAATCGTCCCCCGCAGTCCCAACCCACCACATTGATCAATCACAACCAAGCAGTCAGAGGTCAATCCACCCATGTTCCAAAGCAGGGATCAACAAACCTTGTCATACCGCGGCTCCTGTCTGTCGCAACAAACGGCCAGCTCGTCGCTCAAGAAATGCAAAACGGAGAGGATGATCTCCAAGAACTCAAAGAAGCCATCGACCAAATCGTCGCCGTCGGGTGCCCAGACTGCTGGGTTGAAGGAAATCTCGAAGTCCGTGGGCCACACCAACACACACGCACACCGTATTACAAGCTTTGGAGTGACATTATCCGCAAAGGTCGATTTCATGATCGGGACTTTTGGCCCATGTGCTACATATGCTGGATTCCATTTCGTGGTAACTTCGGTCACAAATCTTACGGACGCGGAGAGGGGGGAAACACTGATTACTGTCCGCATCATGCCACCGTCCCGTCGATCATCCCCACTGTTATATCTATAATCGCTGCTCACAAACCAGGTGCAGCACACCCTGTTCTAGACGTCATTGCGGAGAGGGTAGGGGTGAATATCGACAATTGGAACACACCGGCGCAGTTAAGGGACTGGCTTGCGATCGCCCCCACCTCACATGCACAGGTCCCGAATCCTGTCCGCTTCGTCACCGAGTTCTACCGGGTGTACAGAACGCTCGACATGAAGATCATGGAGGTAGATCCATAGTATTACCGCATGTACAGGTAGTGCGCACACAATGCAAATGATCGAGATCTACTGGTAAAGCTGTAAGCGCACCCACATCCAGGGCGTCAAATAGGCGACAAGGTCTATCAATAACCTGCCGTGACTTTGAATCGCCAATAGCTCCCCCGTCCTCCCCGATTTCCTATATCACATGCCATTTCCGTTTTTTGCGGCATAGAAGATGTTCAATGTGACATGCATCTACGGTGAACTGGATGATCCGCTCAACCACACCTTCCAGATCGTCGAGGAACAGACAGCGTTGATCCTTCTTGTCAGAACTTCTACAAGGTGACGACACTATGATGCTGGCCTTTTTTCTTCTTTTTCACGGGAGCTATATGAAGGACATCCTCCGAGGAAATCGTTCTTGCGCCTCATCCCGTTTTTCACCTCCTCCAAACATTCACTCTACGCTCGACATCCGTACTCACGCTCATATGGCTTCAAATGGTACCCTAGGCTTGTAAGTCGCGTATGGCACCGAAGTTTTTCGCCGCTCATTGAAATCTCATTTAGCGTGACATGCCCAGCATGCGACGCCCGCTTTCCCGACGACAATGCCATGTCTGATCATCTAGCCACCCACAACGACGACCCTATCGTAGGATTCGCCGTACTTGGTAAGAGTATGAATACCTCATCGGAGTCGGAAAACGCTAATCAGTATACCACAGGACGGTTGTTTCTCCTCACTCGTGACCCCATCACCAGAAGGCTCCCATGTCCAATCACGCCATGCGACGTAACGCACAAACCAGCGGACCTCTATGAACACCTCCGTTCTGCCCATGGCCAGGTTTGCACTTGACAGTACGGCATGCGTACCTCTTCTTAACGACTCTACATCACAGGGCACCCAAGACATCCCTACCGATCCTAGTACAACCCTTACGTCTTTGATTGGGCAGGTCACCACCCCAGTCATGCAGCGCGCTAAGCGCAAGATGGAATGGGAAACACCTGCGAACACAAGAAGCCGATACACACCTATGACCCCGTTCTCCACCAAGGCCGAAATGCCTCGAATACCTACCTCAGCTCGACCCCCCCCTGGTTATCGTGTTCCTTCCTCCCCCATTGTGAACAACGACCCATGGAATATGGACACATCTGCCTCCAGCGGGCCATCTTCCGTCGCAGCGCATTCCTCACCCGTTTCTCCAGACTTCTATTCCTCACCCACTCCCGACCCTATTCTTCCCATCATCCCGTCGACTGTTTTTTCTGCGGCTCCTACCAGCGATGCGATCCTCAAGTACGTCACACCAATGGTAATGGCTATGAAGGACGCATGCGTTGCGCACTATGTGCTGCAGCAGGAAAACCAAGACCATCACACCCAACTCCGCTTCTGCGACTACCCTTTGCGAAGCAAGGACTCCCATTATTACACGCAGTTCAGGCGGCAGATGAACGATCGTCAATGTAATATACTCGCGTGCTGGACCTGTTGGTGCCCGGTTCCGTACCCGGCGCTTGGTCACCATGAGCAGGACACCGGGCGCAGGTGTTCGGAGCACACGCATCAGGATTTCTGGCGCGGTATCAGCTACCTAATTTGGAGATGCACGCCGCTGCGTGAGGCGGTTTTTGGCTTCCTACATGTTGACCACACCCTCCTCATAGGTACCAGCGTTTTCGCGAAGTGGTTGATCAAACCCGCGAGCACATTCACTCCGAACCGGAAGATCTCGAACTTGGTCGCCATTGTCTACGCATACCTTTGTTTGCAAGAACAAGGCGCTCTTCCCTCGGGCGCGCTGACACTCGATGGCAAGCAGGAATCATTATTATCATTTCAACTGCTAACGTTCGTTGTGCTCAGACCTCGTACCTCCTCCGTAGATTGTTGTTCCTGATGGTCTCATCGCTTTTTCTCTCCTCTGCTATAAACTGCACACGCTTCTTCTGTAGTCTTTATGTCATTAGGGTTACTGAGCCAATAACCTCGTACGATGGATAATTTATACCAACGAGTCGTTGACGCCTCAGGGGATCCGCACGTCACAGAGCATGACTTCCCAAACTGGAAGAGCACCATCACAACACAGCATGACTTCCCAAACAGGAACCACCGCATGACTTCCCAAACAGGTACCACCGCATGACTTCCTAAACCGGAACACGCAATGCACTTGTTATTTCACAGGTAAAGTACCCCATCACACGAGCGTCTTTTCAGACGCTCCTACGCCGCCCATTTCCCGCGTCAACTATCGACTTAGCTACAGGTTATCCGTGCACTAGAATCTTTGATGCGCCGTTACGATTTAAAATCCGCACTTCCCTTGTCCACCCCATGCACGGGTAAGTTTTCTGTTACCTGGGGAGCGCGGACCCGCCACCAATAAAATTGATAAAGGGCCCCGCGCATTTTAGTATCACATCGCGGTACCAAGGCGCCATTAATACTCGCGCCAACACACTATTCCAGGTACAGTTTGCTCGAACCTGTTCTGGACTACTAGGTCGGCGCTTTGCGTTATAGAAACTTTACATGAGTCATCGTGCCTTCAAGGCCACGAGCGCAATTGGCTAGCTGGAATCCCGACTTCTTTGCCAGGCCACAAAAAAGAATCTAAATTCAGAATACTATTTGTCCATGTTTGAAGCCACCACCTTCCCCTCCGCAAAATTCTTTTACATCGCCCCGAAATAATGCCCTTGTCCGTAGAGGAAAGCCCCCCCAAGCTCCCTTATGATATTATTCACCTCATTCACTCTCTTGATGCGGAGAACAGTACATGGGCCATGGTCGGTCGCCAATTCCGACGGAAGGCCCAACAAACTGCGTTCGCCAACGTTACATATAGGGTAGTTCCCCACAACCCCACAGACTCTCATTCTCCCGCAGTGAACAACTCATTGGCCCAGATTATCGAAAATAATCCAGCAATCGGCTCCTACATCCGTTCTATCACCATATTATGTTCCCAGCGAATCCCTAATTCCCGCCTCGCGTTCCCTTCATTCGGGAAATTGGACCGAGTCTCGTCAGTCGAGCTGAGATTTACTGAAGAGATACACCCCAGCCCCATGTCATCGCTCATCAAGGCTGTATTCCTGCTCGTGCAACGATGTGGCGTTCAAGACCTACGCGTCGTGGGTGGAGTTTGGGCAATTCCGATTTCCTGGATCGCAGGGCTCCCATCTCTTCGTAACCTTGCCCTGTCCGGCATCTCCTGTGACTATAGCCGAAATGAGGACCTTGAGAGGGCAACACTCCCTGTCGTTCCACGTCCCGTTCGTCAACAAGCGATGGAAGAGGCGGTACATCAGACGACGCGACAATTCATTTTGGAGAGTGGCGAAGAGGACTACGACAGCACATTCGAATACGTACTTGATATCACCGACCGCTTCTCCTTTGCAAAATGGAGAGACACAGACCACTGCTGGCCCATCGCCGCCGCGGCTGACCTTGGCGTCTGTCAAGAACTTCACGTTGACTCTAAAAGCATCCAGAGCTTCTTACTGCTACTCTATCACTCCACCTCGCCGCGCTCTGCTATTACCTTCACTAGGTTACGCTCACTACACATTCACGGCCAAGCACCAGGGGATATTGCCGCTGCCAATCTCATGAGCAATCTGGCACAGGACACTCTGCAACGCATCCATTGGGTGTTCAACAAGCTTCAATCTGTGCCGCGGCCTGGTAAGTCACCGCACCTTTTCACTTAATCTTCACACTTAATCTAAAGTTACAGCGGAGGCACCCCCGATCCTGGTATTCCCAGGCAATGTCACATCCGTTATATTCGAATACGTCAATTTGCACCCATACTCCCTGTACATTCGACATCTCATATCCACCATCGTTCCAGTACTCCACAAGCCCCTACCCCCAAAAATAACGATCGCGCTCCATATAACACTCACCGTCTCGCACTTTCCCCAGCTCGTTGCTCATAACACCCTTGTAATCCAAGAACTCGCTATGGAGCTCCGCCAAGCGACTCGACGTTTCCACTTACCAGAACCACTTCACCTCGAATGGATCCCCACACGCGACTCGGCACCAGCTCTCATCCACGAGTTTGAGGCGACAATGGAAGCAGCGTGGATAGAGGCATGGCTTTGAAAGTTGCCCGTTAAAGTCGCTCGTTCCCCTCATACCTGTGTTTCCCCTACTCTCTACCCCGTACGCATTTGAACGCTTTTCTTCGTACTCTGTCGCATATTCCCGCTCCTGCTTCCACCGCTTCGTTTGATGCTGCGTCGCATCAATGCAAATCAATACACTGCTTTGTTGAACCCTTCTTTGATCTCGTTGAGACACACGTGTAATGGGTTCTCCAAAATGCATTCCAATAGCACGCCCGCAATCTTTAAACAATTTGTTGTAAGAAGAAAAAATGGTCCCCCACTACGTATGTTTGACCACACGTCGGACACTTTTTATCTTATCCCCGACAGCGCACAGATCCGGCTCCGCACCTGGAAGCGCGTTTTGATCGACAAGGTAGGTGTCTCAAAGCGGAACCGCAGCTTCAATCAAACAACCCCGACCTCCTGACCTCATTGTCGACCGGGCGATTCTGCTTATCGCCGTCGGTGGCATCCTCCGAGGAGCTTGCAAATCGGGCTCAGTCTTCCATGCCTTCCCATCAGACATCATAACGTGACACAATGTAGAACCCAACTCCTTTGACCCCCGCTGCAATGTCTCCCGGCCGAACGGAACCATTTACAAGTCGTCATCATCGACGCTCTTAAGACTGTTGGCTTCTTCATCGGTAAGGCACAGCGAATAATTCTTTACACTCAATTCCGAAATCACGCTGGTAAGGAGCCCTGCATCAACACATCCAATGAACACAGAATCCTCGCTGATCCCTCCATCTCGCGGGACCCCCGGTTTCTACACGCGCTTACGCCATGGATGGGATACATCCGGAGTACAGGAACGTTCTCGGTGTGATCCCCAGGCTAGCATCCTTCAACCAAAGAAGCGAAGAAACATAGATGCTGCTTCAACGTGTTTCGACCATCCCACATTTGCTTCCCGCCACATTGGGAAATTGGCTGCCTGTATTCCAATCCGCCCACCACGATGGCGTCTTCATCATTTCTCTCCCGTAACCGAAACTTCGGAGCGCGTCGCATGTCAATAACGGTTGTTCCGCAATGACGGTAGCCGCGGAGCGGTGGCATTAAGAGTCATTGTGCGTGTCCGATGTTCTAGATACAAAATTCCTGTTTCCCAATTTACTGATTGCCTCCAAGGACGCCACACACCCTGATGAGGGGATTCCAACCATGCGCACCTCTGGAGAGCGTCTCGTTAATCTCATCTAGCCTCCTCCCGCACACCAGCTATAACGACAAAAGTAGGAATTGCCCAAGAAGCATTATTATAAAAATTGCCAGGAGTCGTCAAGTAGGAAATGCATCGACCAGCCTAAAGTCGCCGCTCAAGTCCACAATCAATTCCTGGACACACATCCCTTGCGGATAACGTCCCCATTTGCATCCAGTGCCCACTTACAGCCGCATAGGCATCTTCTATATGCGTCTTCTGGGCCTGAAAATTCATTCACTGTCAATGCCTGTGTGATAATTCATAAGAAACGAAGAGAACATACCAAAGCCTGATTGGGAGTCCTCATGACCATCACTGTCACGATCTTCTTCTTCTTCGATATCATCCAGCCGCCCCTCGATCTCCTCATCTGTGAACTCATCAATGTCATCCTCACTATCGCATCCCGTCGCTGTCACCGCCACCTTGTGGTCGCTGATGGGAATAACCTCCTGTGAACTGTCGTCTGCCTGCTCCGTATCACCAGTCGTCAGTCCCTCAACGCTGTGCGAACCCCTATCCTCCCGTCTTTCTTCAAAAAGATAAATTCCATCCGTCGCTTCTGTCTTGGGCCTTTTCGTAGATGTTGGCTCTTCCAAATCCGCTGGCCGTTTCACGCCTCGTATACTCAATTTTAGGGCAGCGTCGCCAATAAGAATCAACGCATCGACTCACTCTTCATCAACGGAAGTGAGACGTAATCCTCGTAGTCTTTGAGTCGTCGTCAAATTAGACAGCCCATACTGATATTGTGAAATATACATGCCTGCTTTCATCGTTGCACAATTTACAGTTCAACGAACCTTGCAGAACCGGGGGTATCGTGGCAGGGAGGAGGAAACGAAGTCACAAGTCACATCACCGTGTTGCACTCAGAGGTGGAATGCGAGAACCATCTGAATAATCTTGAAGTCCAGTAAGATGCCGCGGCTACGCGCCGTTTCCGTCCCAAGATGGAAGCCGCTGACGGCACAGCCACAGCAGGAAGAATCGAACGATCGACATGGGCGGTAGTTATGCTTTAAACCCAGCTCGCGATCAGCTCATAACCGGTGACCACCCGCCTTGTTCAACGCCGCTACAAACTGTACACACCCTCACATAAGGTGCGAAAACCAACATCATATCGATTTTTGACCTTCCCACACGTCAACCTGTATCATCCGCCCCTAAGCTATAAACCAGCAACCAATCACGAAGAGAGGGCCACTGAACTCGAATATTCGAGGGTGTGCTCAGCCTCGTTGTAATCCGGCAATACAGGCCATAGATACTCACCATGAAACGGTATCTCGAGCAAGGTCCCGGTGCTGCAAAGTAAGGGTCCATCTCCTCACACCCGAACATGTTGGTAAACCTCAGAAAAGACAGGAAGCAACGTTGCAACGGGCACCCAAACGGACCAATACGGGAACAGAGTGAGATCAAGACTTCGTGTACATCTTCCATGGGCACTGATATTCATTCTCGACGCAGATGTCACGAAGCACTCCCACATCACGCGTATATCCCACCACCGGAGGCACCGGCACCATCGGGTGTAATGTCTGAAGTAGAGTGCACTCAACTCCTCGGCGGCACCATTGGTCGCCTCTATCGCTTCCAAGATCTAGTCTACTACTCCCCCATCTGCACCCGGCAAATTCCACCCCCGCAGCCCTGGGACGACGCCGTCCTGCTCATGTGGCAGAACCAATTCTACACGCCTGATGGTATGCGCCTCATGAAGTACCTCCGACCCCGCCCATACGTCTCATTTTATCCATACATTCCCTTTATTGCGATGGAAGCCGACTTCGACTGTCCCTTGTTCGATAGCCTCAAATATGTCCCATCACCCGATCACATGGAGGTCACCGATCAAGGTCTCATACAACTCCCCAATGGCATCATCGAGAAATGGACACAAGTAGAATACTTCCTACAGTACCTCACCGACAGCTTTGCATATTCAGGAATCGTCAAACCCACACGTTCTGGTGACTTGGGTTATAAACGTGGCCACCGGACTCGGGCCATTGCAACACGTCAGGCACAGGCTTCAAAGCAGTGGATGCGGATGCTCATGGCCTTCGTCACATGGACCTTTGCCCAATTGGACGACATAGACCGTGAAATGCATGAACACATTCAGGCCAGAGGATTTGACATGAGAACCATCCAGTCTCTGAAGACATCGAGCATCATGTCTCCGCACCGTTCCGAAAGGGTTGGAGCTTTTGTAACCCTGGAACACCTCACCATCCTTCAATGCCGGCAGATCCTCGATGTCATGGTCAAATGGAGGGCCCCGCCGTTCTACATTTGGGGTGACCGCGAAGAGAGTCTCTATCGTACAGATCCCATGATGCGACATTATGCGCCGCCCCAAGAAGTGCTACAAGAGGAGAAGGCGAGACAGTCCGTGCCACGTATTCTCAGGCACACCTTATCCCGTCGCGACGACACATCGGTATTTTTACAGCAAAGCAACATTATGTTACCCATTCCCCGTCAAAGGTCTTCGGCACTCAGCCCACTCCATCACCCCCTTTCCAAAGAGTGCGACTCTACCGCCCCGAACATCCCAACCAATGACGTCCCAGGCCTTTCAAGTCCCATTCTACCCACCCGGCCACCATCTCCAGAATCCGCAGCCGTCGCAGCCACACACCTCCAGTGCCCGGTCCCTAACCCAATTCCAACATGGCAGACTTTCTTCGCAAAAAGAGAGTTGCGCGATCAACAAACCCTACGAAACGAAAGCCCACACGCCCGGCAATCACGAGTTTCACGTATGGAGTTCGCCAGGAACTCGTTCAGTAAAAGGTCCACATACTACTATTGGGACACCATCAGCGATAGTCCTGGAGAAAGGCAGCGCACCAAGATAGACAAAAACTGTGTGCTGGCAATGATGGTGGATTATAGGTACCCATATCGTCGGTATGACCCCTTCCGTGATGAATGGGATCTCTGTACAGAGTTTGGAGGCGACGATGGAGAACCAAGCCGTCTGGAAGAAGACAATGTGATCTACGACGACGAGGATCCTGTAAACTGGCCTGGCCGTATGCCCAAACTCCTTGAAGTTGCGCAGGACCACTCCATGGATCAGCGTGAATCTGTACCCACCCTCCGTCCCACCTTTACCGAATATTCCCCGACCATCATTAAAGTTCCCGTTGTCACCGATGTTGACGTTCTTTCTGCTGACTCAGAAGTCGTCCGAACACTCCAGCTCATGTACGGGTTCATCGTTCCCGAAAAGCCTTTGACGATGTCGCAACGAGACGTTCCAGACAAGCTGTGGATCGAAGTAATGCGTTCTGTCGGCTCATTGACCCACCCACGCAACACCCCTAATACGCTCCGTGACTCTATTCAAGATTTCGTTACGTCGTTCAAGAATCCGCCACCAAACAACGTTCCCAACCCTCATTCATGGGATATCCTTGACCATACTCTCTTCCAAAATTCAAAGCACCTCACCACCACGGGTCAATATCATATCCTCGCGTTTGAGAATAACACCGAGGGAAGTCCGGACCTAGCCTTTGATGACGCCTACATTCTGCTCGTTGCATGTCGCATCATGCCATTCACGTACGAAAACGTTGTCGGGACACTGGTACAACACTGCATCCCATTCCACACAGTAATGCTCTACCCTTACAATTACCTCCATATTCCTCGAGAAATTGAGGATACTGTCCCCGACCATTATCCCTCCGACTATAAATTCACCATGTATGACTGGCGAGAGTATCTTGATCGCCGCCGGCGCTTTATCACCTCAGAGCGTGGCCGGGGTGCAATTTTAAAAGGAGGCATCGTAGCCAGAATAGCACAAGATGTTCTTGAATACCAGGACAGGCTGAACCTTGCCCTCGATGGTCCATCGGTGGAAGTTCTTGGTTACCGTAGGAATTGCCTCACTGTGCTCAAAAGCCAACGCCGTGACCGCTATCTTTACGACGATGTTCTCTCTGACGACGAATGTAACCTAATCTGTGGTGTATATTACCTGCGTGACGGTAACTTGATTTATCACCATAAATGGTCGAACGAACTAATGCATTTATAGGTCCCAGCGGAAACAGGACCATGTATTCCTGGTGGCCTCCTGTCCGAGCCACTAACAGCAGGAAAAGTGCAGCATACGTCCACTTTTGGACCGAAAAAAATGAACGCTGGTATACTGACCGCCTCCAACAAATCAACAAAGGCCAAGCAGCCCCCATGCGTTACGGAGAGTGGACTCAAAAGATGAACGGGCACAAGTACACAAGGGCTATGTTGGAACTCTGTGAGGAACGGGCAAAGCTGGCTGTCGGGAAACTCACCCGATAGATGCTCAGCCATCACCGCAAAATACATAGTTGTCGATTATCAGTAATACAATATTGTTTTGAACGCAAGCGATGCACCCCTAACGACCCACCATCATGTTCGCACTTTGATAACTTTAATGTGAGACGAATGTAGTGAGTTTTCAATATACGATTGCGGCAGTATGTATTTTACATCGTCATCTTGCGTTTCCAAGCGGGTGACAGTATCTTCTTGAGTGGAATCCCAGAGTCCGCCTTCCCTGGCCACAACACAGTATCCTCAAAGATCTTCACTACTTCGGCCAACTGGATTTCGTCAATCTCTTCACCTGGATCCATCCAACTCGAGCCTCCCTGAAACAAAAAGTCGCGGTCGGTGGTATCATTCTTCCCCGTACATTTCCATCCCATGCCAACGTCGATACGACTTGCCACTAACAGCCCCGACTTCACAATATCACTCTCTCGAAGAAGGCGTTCAAGCTCCTTGGTATACTCCCGCTTTTCATCCCTCGGTGCGTCCGGGATATAGGCCTTGGGATGCAGTACCATACGACACAAAGCCCTGATGCACTTGGTATAAAGTACTTCATAGCCCCCATAGTTAGTATATCTATTTAGACACAGCGACACCACGCACCTCGTGTTTTAGGCCGCGTCAGGATCCCGACGGCCATTCCACACAACATCACGTACACGCTCATATGCGAGGTATTGGTTGATGTCAACCCTTTCTTGACATCGTATGCCCTGGAGACCTCCGTCAAGTGCAGAGTGTCATACATCGTGAGGTGACCTCCCACGGAGATGGTGCATATTGGCGTGAAAACCATGTGGCCAGAACCTGGAGGCATTACGCTACGCACTTTTCATTGAAAGAAGTGGAATTAGGGGGAGTAGTGGAACTTACACCAAATCTCCAGCCTGGACGTCAATCGTGTACATGCTCCCCCCCTTTTCTTCCCATTTACGCTGCCAGTGGTCACTAGGAGGCGTATCTATATCAAATAACTCGTCTTGGAGCCCGTCTAGCTCGGCACAGGTCGTCGCATTTTCGTAATCCTTTGGGCGGACAATCCCCCACATCTTTCCGCCTATGAGGATCCTTATGAATGTCAGTAAACCTTCCGCATCATGATGGATGAAGGTCAAAACGCCAGCATGGTGAAGCAGTGCCCAGCTCCGCGCGCGGTGAAAGTCTCCGACAAGACGTTCTCCTTTGAGGATTTCGGGAAGGTTGTTGTAGCCCCATGAGTAGCCATCATCCAGTTTCCTACACCGTGCGTTAGCCACACAACGACCATCGACAAACATTAACCCACGAGACAATCCAGGGCACGCTCTGGAGGTCCAGCTCCACGCTCAGGATGCATTGCACCGACTTGGGATCACATGTTCCCTCTAAAAAGGTGTCCAGAGAAATCCGAGGGTTAGGCTCCCCCGCCAACAAACGTCGAGAACTGTCTAGAATTGCGTAATGTTAGTACTGACCCCTTTCATACTGCTGGCGTCTAATTTACCGTGGACGTCAAAGAGGGTTTCTCCGTTGATGGGTGCATCGACCATGTATTCTCGAAAGTCCCTGTTTTCACGCATAATCGAATCCCTCAGCACTAAGATATCTCCTTTCGCTAGAAGTCTCCGACATTCCCCAACTGCCGAAAAAGGTAGAGGATCCATCTCCATATGAGTGATGAAGGGTGAAACTCGCGATCCCGGGCAAGCTGCCATCCGTCGTACGACGTCCTCGTCCTATATAAGAAGAATGTCAATCGAGCCTCTCTATAAAACCATCCAAGATACGTGCCTTGCTTAGGGTATTCACGGTCTCCCTCCCTTCACGAACCTCGGGGATGAACGGAACACACGTCCTCACATCGCCCGGCCAGTGGATTACGGGAGCCTCGGAAGACAGCTGCACCCCACGCACAGGCGTCACAAAGTCTTTGATTCGACCCGAAGCCACATCAATGGCCACGAAATCCTCTGGGACCGAACTTAAATCCGAGCTCTTGTCGTCAAAGTCATCCTCTTCCTCAATGCAAGTAAGCCCGGATGTCGACACGATTGACCTCCTTGACAGAAGCTCCTCCTCCTCGATCTGCCGGGGAGACTCCTCAACACCATCAACAATCAGGACATCGATCCCATCTGTATCCGAGGAAGCAAGCGCGTCGTTGGCCGTATCGAGTTCTTCCGACCCCTTCCTCTCAAACAAATTCGGCTGCGTTGGGCCTCCAACCGGTGACTCCAACGACACCAAAGGAGTTGTACCATCCTCTCCCGGCCTCAGAGCTTCCCGAAAGTCCCCACCGTCAATCGGAACTAGAGAGCCTTGTGGCTCTGTCCGCAGGTCTCCCATAATGATATGCTGACTCTGAGGCACCCAGATTGGTGCATTTCCATGCGCGCTGCTCTGACAGTTAGCTCCTCGATCCTGAGATGACCGTGTCGTGTCCCATGCGTGATATGTAGCCCCGTCTCCTCCGAAGGGTTCCACGGTCGAGGAGGTATCGCGTGAATTATACCCGGGATATAGGATAGCTGGGATATAGGAATAGTTATCGGTGGTCGGCGGGGACTGATGAGAGCCGAAGAGGGACAAAGATGTTCCTTGATCACTCCACCGCGAGCCTTGTGATGAACCCTGGGCTGAAGAACGAACAGCACTTGCACCAAATGCCTCTCCCGCATCCCGAGTTTCGCCGGAGTCATGCCAATCCCGACCATCGGTCCCGTCCTGAATAGTGTAAAGCTGGCCAGGCAGACTGTTACCGACAGCCTCTGTCGATTGCGCCAACTCATTGATGTGGAAAACCATCTGTGCAGATTGTACGTCGACTGCGGGGGTTAAGTGCGCGCCATCCTCTCGTTCCGCTTTCTTTTTTGCGGCCCTCCTCAGGTGAGCGGCCCTGTTTTGCGCGGCCACCTTCAAGCGCTGTGCGTCATTCTTAATCCTGTCCCGCAATGTCAGGTTACACATATAGTCGCCATATGAACGGGAGTCACCTCTTGTTGGAGGCTCTCGGCATTTGTGATTTTTGGCCAGTCTCCACCTTGAACACGTCATCTCCTTCTCGTTTCATGTCAATGTACCTAGCTAAGCACACCATTAAGCTCGGGCACTCTTCCAGCCATTGAAGAAAAACTTACAGCAAAATTTAACGGAAATATAGCCGAAAAAATTCCTTTGCACGCAGAAAACTCCGCTACGCAAAGAAATCTTGATGATGCTGCTAGAAGACGTGTACGAGGTCCCGAGGCACCTGCTCTAAGCTTGTCAATCAACCAAACTCGATATGAACGGTATAAATTCACGCAAGCTAGAATGGCAGGACGCCAGGAGGTGCAGAATGTCGCTATGTCACTGAGATGAAACCAACATGCCTACGTTCAGATTTGGACACTAAATAGCACCAAACAACGCCTGTCCCTAATCAAATCCCTCACGCTCCGATCGAAGGCCTCAAATCCAGCAGCTGACCATGCAACACGCTACGGATCGCCACATTTTCCATAAAATCCCGACGAGTATTTACAGCTCCGTCAAGCTCCTTGCTACCCTCCACTATGTCGACCGACCATCAACAAATTATCGCTTCTCTCGAAACCGCGCTCGCCGTTCTAGGCTCACTCGAGCCAATGTCAGGGGTCGAAGATAACTATCCTCATAGTGGCTTTGGGGAAACCCTTCGATTGGCCTCGCAGCTTGCTGGCGAAATTTTTGCTCACGTCCAGCTACTCCGCGAAGTCACGGCCGATTTCATGGACGATGGTGCTCCCCAGGATGGAACAGGGTTAGGGGGTAAGTCAACATCATGACATAGTCCATATATGCGCTGACTATGCTTCAGTGAACGCCCAATTGCTCGTGCATACCCCCGTCCACCGCGGGACTCCTACCTCTAGCCAGACAGACCATGATGACCGCAGACGCAACCGTCGCAACGAAACCCCCTCGAACGACAATTACCTTAACAGCCCCGGTTCCAGTCAGAAGAATGTAGACTCTAAACACATCGCACCTTCGTCACCACCCCCTGGCCAATCCCCACCTCCGGAAGAACAACTAGCCGCTGACGAAGGTTCCCAGCCTGACAAGGAAGAGATAATGATCCGAGTAAGTCGACAACTACTACTACAAAGTTACACGTTCACTGTTGCGCAGTACGTTCAAGACCGTGTTGATGCGTTGATACCCGATAACCTAACGCCACTCCACATCCGCACCCTCGTCGAAATCATCCTCACAGAGCCCTCAGGGACGCACGAGAAGCGAGAGAACCCAGCTTTCGTGCGGATGATATGTGGATATGCACCGGTCGAGGACGCGATATTAGTAATGTTCAATGCGCATACATTGACTACAAACTCAGGATTTCAAGTAGGAGATTCTCTTCGGCGAGGCGCTCCCGCACGTTGGACTCCAGGACGTCCTAATGGAGAATGCAGTCCGCATCGATGATGAGGGTGACCAGGCAGAGCGGCTCCTCGCACGGGACCAGGTAGTCTCTCTACAGCTACCGCTAACCGCACTGATGAGTCTCGCGCAGTACCTCATCGTACACCCACAAGGCCAGCGAATATACGCTTACGTGCTCCACCTTGTTCGAACTGTACACACACTCAAATGGGCGATAGAGTGGAAATCGATGACAAAGAACGCAAAAATGGCATATACCGATGCAGCCTTCCAGCGACTCCGCGCCTCGCAGATCAAGCGCATCAATATCCAATTCGCTGGTGCACAAAGAAACAAGAAAATGAAGTCCCTCAGACAAGCTTTCCGTAAGTGGCATCAAAAGGTAGTAACATCGCGCAACCATCTACGCAAGATGTATAACGTCGTGAGTGCATAGTGTCACTTTTTCCCTTTCTGAGATCACATACTACCTCCTAGTTTGGAGTCGGAGTGCTTTTGGATCCGACCTGGGCGACTACCCCAGAGAAGGCGGACACAAAGAGATCACCCACTTTCGGTTCGACTCTCAACCTTCTCCTGCACGACCTCTCGCATGCGTTCGACACGCCACCTGCTCTCGACGCAGAAGGTTTTGACTTTCACGAATACCGGGATCATATCCAAGCCATGCATCTTGACATTCTTTCGCAAATTTTAAATGTCTTTGACTTGCCGCATATTCTGACATGGGTACAAGAGTTTGTCGAAGAGTTTTCACCTTCGTTCTAGTATCGAAAGCTTGGCCGAACCACACCCCCTTTGCTTTGTTTTGTATCCGGTTGTTTGAATTATGAGTTACCTTACCGTTAAAAATCGCATTACCTTTGCATCGCAAGCGGACACTTTCGAATACATAAACATCATTTGCCTGACTGCCATAAATGGAACTCGCCTGACTTCCATAAACACAATCGCCTGACTTCCATAAACAGAATCGTCTGACTTCCATAAACAGAATCGTCTGACTTCCATAAACAGCATCGTCTGACTTCCATAAACAGCAGTCCCTGACTTTAGTCACGCTACTCCCACACCCTTTGTTGATCAGTAGTTGCAATTTTTTGACGACCCCACGCTCCATCACCCACCCACCTCAATTCATTGGCTACTATCTCAAGAAAGCGTGTCCAGTGGAATATTCTACAGACATTGCTGAGTCCACACCCGCAGAATAAGTCATTTATCGTACGTAGTTCCTTTACCCAATCCATCTTGCATATTATCCTCTACCCTGAACCCACATTGGCGGCACTTCCGTCGTGGGTCCAGGCATCACCTGGAACGATCGATGCTGGCGGACCTGCTGCCAGCTTTTGAAACTTCCTTGTGTCCATTTACCATTTCTCCTCTACCCTGTTGGACTCGTCAGAGCCATCAGGCATCGCAACTCCAGCCAGCGCAGGAGTTGTGTCCACATTCCCACTTTTGGCCCAAACCCCCCTTGTCTTTTACTCACAATCGATACTCCAAGGAACTAGTCCTATCAAATCCCTCGACCCGTTAGTCAACTGGAGCCAGCTATGAGTGTACGTTCCTAGTGACGATATAGATTAGTCATCCTTATAATCAATACACAGTCGTTACCTGCGCGACCACCTCTCCTCAACAGATATGTCGCACCCCAAGCCAAACGCAAAACACTAGCGCATAATAAAGAGCCCTCTAAGCGTGCCAAAGTCCAACAGCATGGACCCGAGCAACGCGACACAACCACCGGAAATATGCAACCGTCAGAACCTGATCCAGATACCCTATCTGCTCAAATCGCAGACACATTGAACATCTCTGGTTCCACCCTCGACCACTCGGTCGATGTGAATATGATGAATGTTGCGTCAACGCTTGCCGACGTCGCTATCGCCTTGCAACCACGAAACCCATTGCTTACACGATGGGATGAGCTCGTCGAAGAGGTTTTTGGAGGCGCCAACTCGTCGATGGATGATTTGACCGACACGGAAGAGGTTGGGGAAGACATAACCGGTCATACATCCGTTCGGATCAGTAAAAAGTACATACTATGGTATTCACTCGTGTTAATAACCCTAAACCATCTTCATAGACCTTCGCCTGCCATGAAGACATCTGAAATCCTAAAAGGTTTCAAGAAGCAAAGCAATAGAGACATCGCCTCTGCACGTACCCAAGCAAATACATGTAAGACTAATTTCACGAATCATGCCGATACTGACAGTGGGTATAGATCATGTCCCTGGATTTGACTACTCCAAGGCGACATCCACCAGTGGTGGTGTCCGCTATGCTCACTTAGCATTGGACAAGGCCCCCAAGGATGTTCGAGAATGGCTTGACAATCAACCTCGTCGTGCGATCAGTAGTGACGGTGTAGATGTGCTATACTATCTGCCCAACACATTTCGTCCCGCTTCATGTGTATGGCACCACCCTTCTCATAATAATCGGTAGCTAACTCGGAAATAGAAAATCCTGACGGAAGTGCTCACCCACTACGGTCGGAGCATCCCACTTACCACGGGCACAGGAGCAGACAATGCAGGAAGAAATGCCCTGGGTTCTTATGTCTTTGCCAAAGGCCAGCTGACCGGTGTTGTGAAGCTCGTAAAATGTTGGCACGCAATTGGTCACACGGTGAGTCTTATACACCTTACCGTCATCCATATCATTGAGCTCCTGCCAAAGAATGAAGACTCAGTCATCTCGAAGGATTTTATAAAGTCAGGGCAACACTATGGGCAATCGATGAGCCTCATCGATAAACTTTCTATGCTTTCTCATCGCGTCAATCAAGCGTATGATGCCATCGATCCAGTTCAATACCAGGCATTACGCCAGCTCATGGAAAAAGCTGAGAAAAAGTACCCTCACATTAAGGCTCTTAATGCGATCGACCCGCTCCACATGGAGGGTCGAGCGATTATGTTCAATCGGACCACACCCCGCCACACTGATCGGCTGGACCCCCTTTCTGCATGGGCTGTTCTCGTAATTCTCGGAAACTTTAAGAATGGGACATTGTTCATTCCTCGCCTCAGTATTCGTCTCAAATACGTCCCAGGTGATATGGTGTTCATTCGTGGCAGGATTTTGCAGCACGAGGTTGAGGTTTGGGAAGGAGGCCAACGTATATCTATTGCCCACTTTACTCACTCCAGCCTATGGGAAGAATTCGAAATGACATGCCCCTGATTTTACCTGTACAATTTATGCACTCTTACATCGTGTATCGAGCCACAATGCATTCCTACGAGAATGTATCCCACAAGTCATTACATACTAACATGAGACATTCCGCATTGTCCCAGTCTACGGTGATGCATGACCACGCCCAATGCGCGCTATCTCTCTGAGCTTCTATAATATAGCGTCCACGATTGTATCTGCGGCATTTCTCGACCGTCACTCTGAGACGTACCATAACCTAACTCACTCGTAGTAGGACACCAGCTACTCATATCTACATCTTCTGCGCTGAGTCACCACAGATCATCCATTCAAACCCTCACTGAAATCCTCGCTAAAGTCTGGGAAAAGCCGCAGCCAATGAGATCCTGTCCGCAATACCAACATAGGCACATACCGTTGGAATCACTCCCGAAAATGCCCTCCTCCGATGCAAGCTCGCTAGAGGCGCCCTCCTCGATCCTCTCAAACACGTCCCGGTCGCTCTCTTCCCAGTCCCGTAGACACACCCCCCCAGTCTCTTCAAATATGCCACGCCCATCTTCGTCCCAACTCTGATCCATTGTTGACAGGACATCGTCACACTCCACCTCGACCTCACTCAACTCCGTACCAGCAAATCCACATCTTCCCACCCTAACCCCTGCTGCGTCCCGCCTTCCCTGCAATGGAGAAACACCTACACCTAGCAACCCTTTCGTCATCGAGACCCGCACCGGAACCTCGCTCAAATCTCCTACAAATTCAGCCTGTTCTATGGTCACCAACCTCGACGTCAGTTTTCCCGTTGTCGGGTCTAAATAACTAGGTTATGCCCAGAACAGACAATGGCAGGAGTTCCGCTCACCCCGTCGAATTTGGAGATCAAAATCGTATCCCTCATCCACCTCGATTCGGATTTCCATCCATCCCCTCTTTCGAGGAACTGAGAGTGATAAACCGTTGTCGAATACCTCACAAAATCGACAATGAAGCACTCGCCTTGACTTGCAGTCACATCAACCGGTTCTTCTGGCACGGGAAGAGATTCCATTAAGGCCAAAGGTCAAGTTTCGCGGCGGCCCCTTTAAGCAAGAACAACTTTAGGGGAATAATCGCTACCCCAATGTTCACGAGTCATGACGTGGTTTTCACATGCACACCTTCCATCAGTCAGACACGTATTTTCACTGGATGAGATCCCAACCCACTCTTCGAGTCACCCCAATGGCAAAACAGGTAAAACCTTCACCACATACATTTCCGGCCCGGGAATGCAAAGGGTTTCGTCTGCAAGACCATCCTTAGCTTATTTATCTATCCAGCCCCCCTCACTTAACGTAAATCTCATTATCCAAAGCCCCGCTAAAAGAAGCCCGTTTCACAATCGACTCCGAGTCCTCCGAGACTTTCGTCTATTCCCTTGCACCCGCCAAGCTGAACACTGCTACCTCCGCTCACACCCATCACCGACTTTGACAGAGGTAATGTAATTATCGCCCTTGTGCATCAATCGACATATGACACAAACAGTCGTCAACCATCAGCTCATTCGTTGTTCCTACCAATCTCCCATACACGCCGACAACCGCCCACTGAAGTCGAAGGCTGGCAACGGCGAATGTCCACGCAACCCACTCGCCGACCCACCTCTGATCACCGTGGTAGCCATGCTGATGAAGTTCTTACGGTGTCGCATACTAAGCGAACCTGTAACGCAGATTTTATAATCTTAATATGAAGGCCCTTGTATACCCTGTACGTGTAAGTTAATACTCGATCATCCCTCGACATTCCAGAGGTGTTTGCCGAATGAAATATACTAAGTGCCTGCATTTATCAAGGAAAATCCATATGTACGCGTGCGTTCCATTCTCGCCAACCTCATAATCTTTTGAGATTCTTGTGGTGCAGCCTCGTATCTCAGACATTTCATGTATAACAACGCATCCGATATACGCTCACAGCATTCCCGCTATTCGCACTCTTAAATGGGGCGTGAGGTGAACAACATCGTCCACACCATCCGCGTCAGGCTTATTTTCACATGCCTGACTGATCATCTATATTTAATCATTGGCCTTCAGAATGCCATATCTCCTCGGAGTGGAACACCACTCGTTGTGAGATGGCGCTTCTCTTCGGAACTGTTGGACACGAATTTATCTATGACATGTTCCATCGTAAAGCTCGCAGCCACGGGGTTTTCATTTTCTGCTTCTTTTCGCGTTCATTCCATGTCAAGATACGACACGAGAACCAGAGGAAGACCTCACGTAGGCGAGCCCCAAATCTTGTACTGTGAGAACGCCA